>CM077160.1:131261677-131856442 GCA_039583875.1 Platanthera guangdongensis
TGTCATGTGAGCTCATCTAAGATAAAGGTAAAGATCTAAGGGCTTAAGCTGAACTGTTTAAGATGTATTGATGTAATCACAGCAATAGGGAATTCTTGTGTTAATCCTCCAGATGCCCTCACCCTTGTCACTGAATTTGTATACATAATTTTGATTATGTTAATATATGATCATTTACACCTTTTTTTTGTAAGACTCCCTTAAGATATTCTCTTGGAACTCTATCATAAGCCTAATCAAGATCAATACAGTATATGCAGATTTTGTTTTCTTTCTCGATAGTTGTCAATGAGTCTCTTTCAGAGATGTATAGCTTTCATGGTCGTCCTCCCTGGCATGAATCCAAATTGATTCTCCGAGATGTTAGTCTCTCGTCTTAATTTTCTTTCTATTACTCTCTCTCATAGTTTCATGGTATGACTCATCCTTTTAATTCCCCAGTAATTAACATAATTTTGCATATCTCCTTTATTTTTATACAAAGATACCAAGATACTGTCTTCATTAGTCAGACATCATCTTTGACTTCAGTATTTTATTGAAAAAATATGTAAGCCACAAAATTTTTTCATTTCTTAGACATTTTCATACTTCGATGGGTATATCGACTCGTCCAACCGTCTTTCCATTTTTCATCTTATTTAGAGTATCTTTTACCTCTAATACTTGGATTTTACGATAAAATGTTATGTTTTTATACTAATCTGATTTACTTAACTATATTACGTTCAATTTATATTCCTTTGTTTCATTATAGAGTTAATAAAAGTATATTTTTCATCGTTCTTTAATATTCATATCATGCGTCAAAACTGTATCTGTCTCATCTTTTATGAATTTTACTTGACTTAAATCTCTTGTCTTTCTTTCTCTACATCGAGCAATTTTATATATGTCACGTTCTTCATCTTTGGTATCTAGTCGTTTATAAAAAAATTTCATAAGCTTGACTTCTTGCTTTACTTACTGTCTGTTTAGCTTTTTTGGCGACTTTATACCTGACTATGTTTTCATTATTTCTACAAGCGTATAGTAATTTATAGCTGACTCTCTTTGCCCTCATTTTTCTTGCACTTCCTCTTTCCACAGCTAAGATTCTTTATTTGGGGCGCAAGACCTTTTAATACTCCAAGTATGTTCTTTCCATTAATCTTTAAATGTGAAGACATAACTTCTCATGAGGTATTAGGATCAACATAAGTCATCAACTAGTTGTTCCATAACTGTTTCTTGAAAGCAACCTATTTTTACATCTTAAATTCCAACACCAAATTTTTTGCAACTTTTTTGTTTTGTCTCTAAAATTTTATATTTAATTTGTACATCTAACACATCTAACATATGTTGTGTTATCAAACTTTCTCCTGGAATGACTTTGCAATTCTTACAAATTATTTTATTCATTTTGCGAGTCATAAAATAATCAATTTGTGACTTATTTTATCCGTTTTTAAACGTAATTAAATATTCTTCTATCTTTATGAAAAGTGTATTTGATACAATTAGCTCATATGCTACGACAAAGTCTAAATGGTTCTCCTTCTCATTTTTTCTCCATATTCATATCCTTCATAAACGCTATGTAATCTACATTTTCTTCCCTATAAAAGACTATTCATTTAAACGATTGACAAGTAACAAAGGGGTGATCTTCAAGATATCAACCTACATGTATATAACACACTTTTAATCAGAAAAGTGCATCACTAAGCTGAAAGATCTAAAAATTAAGCGGCTTCAGTATCTCACATGAATCTATCAACATTATTAGTGTTCTCATGTATATGTATAATCCATCCATCAATTCTGAACTTCAAAATTGAAATATTGAATAACAGTTCAAAGAAAGATGAACTCAAGATAATTATGATTCAAGAACTCCCAAAATCTGGATTCAAAAATATATAGAGCACTAGAAAAAAATCTGGATTCCGGTACTTATAAATATACTTTTTGGATCAATAAAAGTATTGAACAATATGAAAAAGCATTCTAATTAGCAACAAATCAGATGAGCTACAAATCCATAGATGAAAAAATCGAAGGGCAAACAAAACCTTCACAGAAAACATTTTGTCAAATGAACTGCAAATCTATTTCAAGGCATAAGCAGAACGGTAGTACCTATTACCTTGCACATGGAGGAATAAAAGGCCAAATAGATTCGAACGACTCAGGGCCTGTTTGGGAGAGCTTTTTAGCTCCTTTCCGTTTTCTATAAAACGCTACCGCAACTAATAAACCGTTTGGAATGTCTACCTGTGGAAAAGCTAACCAAACTCGATCTTCTATTTGAAAAAGTCACGAGCCTCCTACTTTTTAACTTTTCTAAAATTATTTTCTCATCCCGATACACAGTTGATGCTACGAAAACATTTTACACCTCTGGATCTTGTTCGACAACACTGCAAAAACACTAACCTTACTCTAAACGAATATTTTGCTCGGGTGCAAATTTTTCGCCCGGGAGAGAATTTTTCGCCCGGGAGCGAATTTTTCGCCCGGGCGCGCATTTTTTCCCGGGCGCGGAATTTTTCGCCCGAGCGCGGAATTTTTCGTCAGGGCGTGCTTTTGTCAACCGGGCGCGGATATTTCGCCTAGGCGCAAATTTTTCGCCCGGTGGCGAATTATTCGCCCTGGCGCGAATTTTTCGCCCGGGCGCGAATTTTTCGCCCGGGCGCGAATTTTTCGCCCGGGCGGGAATTTTTCATCCGGGCGCGAATTTTTCGCACGGGCGCGAATTTTTCTCCCGAGCGGGGAATTTTCAGCCCGACGCAAATTTTTTCACCTGAGCGCGAACTTTTTGCCCGCGCGCCAATTTTTTGGCCGGGCGCGAAATTTTTGCCCGGGCGCGAATTTTTTCGCCCGTGCGCGAATTTGTCTCTCAGGCGCTGTTTTTTTGCCCGATAGTACATTTTTCGCCAGGGAACAGTTTTTTCCAACGCGGTTTTTTTCCCGGGAGCGGTTTTTTCCGCGGGCGCATTTTTTCACTCGGGCGCAGTTGTTTCGCACGAGCACAGTTTTTTCGCTCGATCGCAATTTTTTCACCCGTGCGTGATGTTTTCGCACCGGCGCGAAATTTTTGCTCGGGCACGATTTTTTCGCCCGAGCGCGGAATATTTGTCCGGGCGCAAAATTTTCGCCTGATCTCGAATATTTCGCCCAGACACGAATATTTTGCCCAAGCGCAAATATTTCGCCCGGGCGCGAATATTTCGCACGGGCGTGAATTATTCGCCTGGGCGCGCATTTTTACCCGGGAGTATTTTTTTGTCCGGACGCGTTTTTTTCGCGCCCCGACGAAATATTCAGGCTCGGGCGAAAAGTTTGCGCTCGAGCGAATAATTCACTCCCGGACGTAAAATGCGCGTCCGAGCGAAATATTCGGTCCCGGGCGGAAAATTCTCGTTTGTCCGGAAAATTCACGCTCGTGCGAAAAATGTGCGCAATTTTAATAAAAAAATCACTGCAACCGAGATTTGTCAAACAATTTATAAAATGCTCCTTTCTGAAAATCTCTGCAAAAGAAGTTCATCCAAACAGATCTTATTTTGCAATATACATTTTTCAAAAGCTCATTTTCTCACCTTTCTTTTGCTACCACTACTTTCCCTTTCCGGAAAGCCCTCCCAAACAGAGCCTTAGTTGAGATCAAGGCTCCCGTCAAGAAAAATTGCAAGCCAGAGGCGAAGCAGTGGCGGAAGAGCCAATTTGCTGCAGCCTGTGTTGAAGGAAGGAGGCCGCTCTGCTCGCCGTCGGCGTCGGGTAGCATATCAGGGCACAGCCTACAGAAATAAAACCTCTCGTCTGGACTGGTGAAGCTCCGGCGGACGAGACCGACGGGCCTGGCGAGCGATATGGCAGGCGAGCCCTAGTCCCTTGGTTTTATTCCGAAAATTTTACCCGGACATTAATCGATGATGAGGAAGAAGACCTGCCGAATGACTCCGGCCAATGATAAGGATTCAAAATGGTAGAATGGGGATTTGATACTAAACTTGAAATACTAATCGACTAAAAATAGATTACAGGATAGTTGATCTCTCCTAAGAGCCCGATCTTCTGCGAGGGGGGAGGTTTCTGCTCAACCGCTAATACCAACAAGACACACCAAATCATTCAACATAACAAAACTCAACCTAAGTCCGGCTATCTATAGAAACGTAACTGGGTAAATTACAAAACTACCCTAATATAAAATAGGAATACATCATTACTCCCTCCCCCAAATCGAGCTTGCCCTCAAGCTCGAACGTCGCGAGGATGGTCGAGTCATCTGACATCATTACCTCGCGCCAGAACAACTCTCGATAGCGCGTCGCAGCAACTGGAACTTCGGCTAGTAGTGGCTGCACCGTCCAAAAAATATGTCCCAAAGGAACGGGGTCTGACAGTATTAGCGAAGTGGTAGACAGCATCAGTAAGGTGGCCGGAGAAACAATGTCCCCAGGCAAGAACGGGTCCAGCGATTCGGCGGTGAGGCGTCGTGGCAAGGCGTCCAAAAAGACCACGGTCGGGGAACAAAGATCGGCAAGAGCGGCGACAAGGTGACCTGTAAGGGTGGCGGAGCAGGGGCCGACAGCATTGATGTCGGCCTGACGGTCGTAGAAAGTGGTGTCTGGGTAAGTAGAGTAATGACAAGCCGCGGTGATGGAGACAGTAATGGTGGTGTAATTTGCTGATTGGGTACCCCGGTGGGAGGGCTGGCATGGTGGTGGCCCGCGGCGGTAGTGAAATCGGCGGTGTTGTGACAGGTTTCGGATGTGGTGGCCGAATACTGGGGAAGCCACCCGCAGTTGCAGGATGTTTCCCCGAAGAGTGGGAGGAATCGTCGACGTAGCTTAGCAGAAGTTTAGCTTCAAGAGCCTCGATCAAGGCGTCATTGCGCATGACCTGAACATTAATATTGTTGAGCATGGCAAATATTCGTGTCCATCTTTTTCCACAACAGTCATAGGTTGAAGAAAAAATCGATAATTAATTAACGGAAGGCTTAATTAATTTGAACAAGAAGGTAAATGATAGTGATAATTAAAAAATAGAAGGAGAAGTGATTTGTGAGCAATACATTGGAAAAAAAAGTAGTGGAGAGAGATAATTAAAAAAATAAAAAAAGGAGGGGGTGTGAGTCTGTGAGAGGGTGGGATTGTGAAAAAATAAAGGAAAAAAAGGATAAGACAAAAAAAACTAATGAAGATGGGTGTGTGAGCAGAATCTTAGAGCGAATTAAAAGAAGGAATTAGATAGAGATAGAGTTAAAAATGAGCAATGTTATAAGCACACTAATTTACGCTATTGTCACATCAATTCTAACTTAAAAATACATAAAATCCTAACTGACATCTGTTAAGCGCACACCAGTCCGTTTCGCTCTTCCCCTTCCGCGATATTCCTCTCCTTCCGCCAAATGACGCCGACGCCAAACCATGCTCTCCTCTTCCCCGACGCCGACGCTAAGCCCTCTCACTTTTGCCACAAGTCACTGGAATCCCTAGTCGGGGATGCCGGAGAAATCGAGGAAACCGAGGATCCAGGGAAGCGATCCCTGCACTGGCTCAACTCCGTTTTCCCCCTTCTCTCTCATACAGATCGATCCGGCGTACCAAGAATCAGGCAGCGACGCCTATAAGGCCGCCGACATCCTGGGCGCCGTGCTCGTTGATCCGGAGGAAAGCCCAATTCGTACAGGAAGAAGAGGAGCGCGCATAAGAAGAAGAAGAGGGTCGCGGCGTCGACTGGCATGGTCTCTGGTGTCATTGGGAAGGACCATTGGAAATCAGCCTCATCTTGCAGCGGCAGGAGAAGAGGCTGGGGTGATCCAATGAAAGCGAAGGAGCAGCAGGCGGTTTGGGCTTATAGCTGTGAGGGGGCCGAGGTGTTTCTGTGTTCTATGCTTTCTAGGGATTCAGACTTGGGCATGGGGGGTCGTAAGGGATGTTTTAAATGAGTTGCTATTTTTTTTGCTGCAATTTTCAACTTTGTGTTAAATTTTCTCAGCGTGGTCAGCAAGGTAGCTCAAACGCCAAATTAATATCTTCGGCACTACCCAGTTCTCACGTTGAAGCAGCGGAAAACCAAGGAACAAGGACTAATCCCAACAAACAATGGAAGCACAAACAGATCTTTTATACATTCACTTCTTTACAAGGCGAAGTATATGTAGCGAGACATGATTTCGCTCGTACACAAGCTATAACAGAAAGCTCAACAAAACAAGCCGGGCGGACAGCACCGGAGTCCGCCGAGAGCGCCGAGGTCGCCGAGTCCGCCGAAGTCGCCCAAGCTTAGCTGCAATCCGCCGAATAGACACGGAGTCCGCCGAGACCGCGAGGCCGCGCGGACACACCGTTATTCGTCTCCTGCTGAGGAACTGAGGAACAGACCGCCTACCCGCCTGAGACCGGCGGACAGGTTATTGGAACTTGATAAGGATGAAGCAGAGAACTGACAAGCCGCAGAGCGACCTGCTGAGACCGCAAAGTCCGCAAACTTCCAAGCACTTGACCGAAGTCAAAGCCAAACTCCTGGCTCCTTGAAGCTACCCGCGCGACCTGCACACAGCAAACTGTCAGCCCTGAATCAATCCGCGCGGACAGACAAACTGAGACCGCAGCCCTGACCAAGCCCTCACTTACTGTTCACTCAGTTACTGTAGACTTGCCAGGGGGGTCCTATTTATAGGCGATGTGAGGAGTGTGGTCACCGCCCTAGAGATAGAGACACCGCCCCAGCCCGCGCGATAGCAAAACACCATCCGCTGAATCCGCAAGGACTTAGCCGGATACCAAGGAATAAATCGCCAGGAGCAAGGCAACTTTAGCGAACCCTCATCAGTCCGCCCAAGCTATGCGGCAAGGCATCAGCCCGCAAAGCCTCCAACCACTGCAGGACAGCAACCCTCTTCAATGGCTGTCCGCACAAACCCGAGGCAGTCCGCAAGACTCAAACCTCAATCCGCCACAAGTCCACGACCAAAAGCAGATAGCAACAGTCCGCCCGGTCAACAACGGACTTGGCGGATACTGCGGACACCATGGTCTTGGCACAGAGTGTGACCAAGTCCAAAACCATCAAAAGCCAATGCGAGCATGGCGGACATAAACTCTCGTCCGCCAAACACCCTAGCACACAGACCACCAGCAGTCCGCAAGCTACTCGCACACCTGCCCAACGCAGCAGCCATCTCCCGGACTCCACACACCAGTCCGCCAATGACCTCCACAGCAAAGCACCTGTTGTACCACCAGAGCTCGACAAGGCCTCAACCAAGCTCTAAGCCCAGTCCGCAATAGCCCATACCGCGGACATGAGCCAAACCGCCAATCAGCACAAGCTTGCACCATGGCCACTGAGCAATGCACCAGTCCGCAAGCCTTTATCCGCTCAGGCCGCTCCTTGGCTAAACCAAACAGCCAACGCCCTATCCGCAGATAACAGGACGCATAGTCCGCGGACTTCACTCGTACAACCCGCTCAGAGGAATAGTCGGCTTCCACTAGACTTTTCACCAGGCTGCACACAGCAGTCCGCCCAGTCCGCCGATGATGTCCGCTCAGGTCGCCCAGCATGTCCCGTCAACCACTTCCACTTCTCAAATTTCAACACTCCCCCTTGAAGTGGGAAGTGGTGACCAAGCCCAACAAGCTGCGCAACCGCTCAAAGGGCCCCTTTGATAGTGGCTTCGTGAAGATGTCAGCAAGATTATCTTCACTCCGAACATGCCCGACCAGCAGAGATCCTTCCAACACCTTCTCCCTGATGAAATGGTGATCAATCTCTATATGCTTGGTCCTGACGTGACACACTGGATTGTTAACCAGTTTGAGAGCACTCTCATTGTCACCCCGGAGTAAAGTTGGCCCTTGCACTTCTTCATGAACATCCTCTATAAGCTTCCTCAACCAGATGGCTTCCCGAGCAGCCAAGGCCGAAGCCCTATACTCTGCCTCCGTAGTTGAGACGGACACCGAGTCCTGCTTCTTGCTACACCACGAGATGCTAGTTGAATCGCAAGTGAACACATAACCTGAAGTAGACATCTGATCATCTGAATCACCGCCATAGTCAGCATCCGTGTACCCAAGCAACGCAAACTCCGAGTCCCTTCTATAGAGGAGTACCATGTCAGAAGTCGCCTTGACATACTTCAGAATACCCTTCGCTGCCACTAGATGAGATTTTCTTGGTTCAGCCATAAACCGACTTACTCGGCCAACAGCATAAGCAATGTCCGGTCTTGTAATCGTCAGGTAAATCAAGCTCCCAACAAGAGCCTTGAACACCAAGGGATCATGAAGAACCCTTCCCTCATCTCGTCGAAGCTTCAGCCCAGGTTCTAGTGGAGTAGAGCACTTCTTCCCTTCGCCCATGCCGAACCGCTTCACAATGCGATCTGCATACCCTTTCTGGCAAATGAGAATCCCGCACTCCTTCCTCTCCACCTCAAGACCAAGAAAGTGATGAAGTTCTCCCAGGTTTTTCATCTCGAAGCGTATAGCAAGCTCAGCCCAGAGCCTTGCTACTTCCCCCTCTGAATTCCATGTGATGATCATGTCATCCACATACAGCAGGACCAAGACTTGTAGCTCCCCCTTCTTCTTGACGAACAAGCTTGAATCCGAGTTGGAAGCACGGTATCCATAGAATTGCAAGTACTCTGCAATCTTCCCATACCACGCTCTAGGAGCTTGCTTCAACCCATAGAGAGCCTTCCTAAGTTTGTAGACATAGTCTGGATGATCTTCAGAAATGAAACCGAGCGGCTGATCCATGAAGATGTCCTTGTCAATCTCTCCGTAAAGAAAGGCATTCTTCATATCGAGTTGTCACAACCTCCATCCCTTGCTAGCAGCCAAGGGGATCACCCCTCTAACTGAAGACATCTTCGCAATCGGACTGAATGTCTCCTCATAGTCTTCTCCGTACTGCTGTGAGAATCCTCTAGCGACCAGGCGAGCTTTGAACCTATCAATGATCCCATCAGCCTTCTTCTTCAACTTATACACCCACTTGCAAGTAACCGGAGTAATGCCATCAATCTTGGGCACAAGGTCCCAGGTTTCATTCTTCTTCAGAGCATCAATCTCTTCCTTCATGGCATCTTCCCACTCCTTAACTCCAGTGGCCTCGTTTAAGTTTGCAGGCTCTCGCTCATCCAGAGGACCTGCAAAGAAGCAGGAGACAAAGCTCACTGCATTCCCATCACAGTACCGAGCCGGTGGCTTAACATCCCTCTTCGATCTTCGAAGGGTCAGCTCCTTGCTCGCTGCTTCCGTTGCTTCTTCGGGCTCAACTCCTACTTGGGGCAAGCATTGAGCAGTGCTCCCCCCTACTTCCTGAGCCAGAAGGCTCAGCCTCGGAGTTAGAAGAAACTGGAGCTGCTGGTGAAACAGCAAGCTCCTCTTCCAAGCCTTCAGCAGCCACCACCGGTGCTTCATCAACTTTGCTACTTCCGGTTAGCTAAACCGAGCCACCTTCATACGACGTTAGCTCGTCAAAGACAACGTCTCTTGACACCACGAACTTTTTTGTCGCAGGTTCCATGCATTTCCATCCCTTCTTCCGCTCATCGTAGCCAACAAAGACAAGCTTCCTTGCCTTCGCATCCAGCTTAGTCTATGAAGCATCTGGGACATGCACGTAGCAAGTTGCACCGAACACCCTAAGGTGTCTCACACTCGGCTTCTCCTTCAGCAACAGCTCAATAGGAGTCTTCATGTTGATTGGGCTGAGTGGCATCCCGTTGATGACATAAGCAGCACAAGACATCCCCTCCGCCCAAAAGGACCTTGGGATGTCTTTCGCATGAAGCCAGCATTTGCAAGTCTCCGTCAGATGACGGATCTTCCACTCCGCTACCCCATTTTGTTGTGGAGTGTGAGCACAAGTAAGCTCCCGTTGGATCTCGTGCTTCCTGCAGAAGTTAGACAACTCGGAGGAGATGAACTCACCACCGTTGTCCATTCTAAGCTTCTTGATCCGCAAGCCAAGCCGGCCTTCTACCAACTCCTTGAACTCCACAAACAAACGGAAGGCTTCTGACTTCTCCTTTAAGAAGAACACCCAAGTATATCTTGAGTAGTCATCAATCAGGACAAGCATGTATCTGCTTCCACCAAGGCTGGCAGTAACCGCCGGTCCCATCAAGTCGCCATGAATGCACTCCAATGGTTGCCTGCTCTTTGTTTGTGACTTATCAAACGGAAGGCAATGTGCCTTACCGTATTGACATCCCGCGCAAACATGCCCGTCACCAAAGGAGGATAACTTAGGCAACCCTTTCACCAAACTTCTACTAGCCATCGCCTTCAGCTTGTCCATGCCTACATGTCTCAGCCTCTTATGCCAGATAACAGCGCTATCATTGGCCCTCATACGATCAACATAAGAATTGGTGGCAAGAATAAATAAGCTCTTCACCCTCCTCCCTACATGAGTAACATCAGCCTTAACCGTTGATACGTTGTGAAGGAACCTCACGTCTGTTTGGGTTTCTCTACTGCATAAACAGTATTATCAGCAGTGATAATAGCTTCATTACCTGAGTATGCTTGCATGGAGATGAACTTCGACTTGTCTCTGGTGAGGTGATGACCACACCCGGAGTCCACGATCCACTCGCCGTTGAAGTCCTCAGCAGACAAGGCACGGACACAGTGCCCGTCATGAAAGCTCCGCCCCATTCTGCTTCTTCACTTCTCGAGCAAGCTTCCTCCTTTCCCGCAGCATGCCCAGGCTGCAGTTTGACCTTGCAGTCCCGCTTGAAGTGCCCTCGCTGATGACACCGGTAGCACTTCAAGTTCTGCTTCCAGTCCTTAGGAGCGTTGCTCCTCTCCGGCTGATATGAAGTTGAAGTCTCCTTCTCACCAGCGACTTGCACCTTCTTTTTCTTCTTCCCTTCCCATCCTTTCTTCTTGCCTGAGAAGAGAGCTTCGCTGCCTTCCTGATTAAGATTAACTTCAGCCATCTGTCTTGCCAAGCTCTCCTGCGATGCAAGCAGATTCTCCAGCTCCAGCAAGGACGGCTGAGTAGCCCACCCTTGAACAGATGTCACAAAGGCCACATACTCCTTCCGCAAGCCGCGGATAATGTGCCTTTTCATCTTAGCCTCGGAGATAGGCTCATCAGGATCCAGTTCCGACAGCTCAGCACACAAGCTCTTCATCTTTAAGAAGTACTTCGAGATGGAAAGGTCTCCTTGAGTTGTTCTAGCCAACTCATTCTCCAGAAACTGAAGCCGCGCCACATTCTTCCTATTGAACAACTCATCAATGGTTGTCCAAATATCAGCAGCCGACTCACATCTAATGATGTGATCAAACAGTTCTAGTGACACGGCCCTCTTGAGGATAAACTCCGCCTTAGTATTTGTTTTCCTCCAGAGCCTAACCTGCTCAGCAGTACCGAACGCAGCAGTCACTTCCTATCTATCGACACCACCGACGACTTCCCACAGGTCCTCACCCAGAAGATAACTCTTCATGCACGACTTCCACTTCTTGAAGTTAGTCGGCGTTAAGAGTTCAATGCCAAGACCTCTTGCAAAACTCCCTTCCATTGCAACACCTTCTTGGAAAAGCCTTCAGAAGCACAGAGCACCAACACAGGTTGATCACCACTCAAACACAGAGCACAACACTGGTTGAAGACCGCTCAAGCAACTGAACCTGCCTCTGATACCATGTTAAATTTTCTCAGCGTGGTCAGCAAGGTAGCCCAAACGCTAAATTAATATCTTCGGCACTACCCAGTTCTCATGTTGAACCAGCGGAAAACCAAGGATCAAGGCTAATCCCAACAAACAATGGAAGTACAAGAAGATCTTTTATACATTCACTTCTTTACAAGGCGAAGTATACATAGCGAGACATGATTTCGCTCGTACACAAGCTATAACAGAAAGTTCAACAAAACAAGTCGGGCGGACAGCACCGGAGTCCGCCGAAACCGCCGAGGTCGCCGAGTCCGCCGAAGTCGCCCGAGCTTAGCTGCAATCCGCCGAATAGACACGGAGTCTGCCGAGACCGCGAGGCCGCGGGACACACTGTTATTCGCCTCCTGCTGAGGAACTGAGGAACAGACCGCCTACCCCCCTGAGACCGGCAGACATGTTATTGGAAATTGATAAGGATGAAGCAGAGAACTGACAAGCCGCAGAGCGACCTGCTGAGACCGCAAAGTCCGCAAACTTCCAAGCACTTGACCGAAGTCAAAGCCAAACTCCTGGCTCCTTGAAGCTACCCGCGCGACCTGTACACAGCAAACCATCATCCCTGAATCAATCCGCGCGGACAGACAAACTGAGACTACAGCCCTGACCAAGCCCCCACTTACTGTTCACTCAGTTATTGTAGACCTGCCAGGGGGGTCCTATTTATAGGCGAGGTGAGGAGTGTGGTCACCGCCCTAGAGATAGAGACACCGCCCCAGCCCGCGCGATAGCGAAACACCGTCCGCCGAGTCTGCAAAGACTTAGCCGGATACCAAGGAATAAACCGCCAGGAGCAAGGCAACTTTGGCGAACCCTCATCAGTTCGCCCAAGCTATGCGGACAAGGCATCAGCCCGCAAAGCCTCCAACCACTACAGGATAGCAACCCTCTTCAATGGCTGTCCGCACAAACCCGAGGCAGTCCGCAAGACTCAAACCTCAATCCGTCACAAGTCCATGACCAAAAGCAGATAGCAACAGTCCGCCCGGTCAACAGCGGACTTGGCGGATACTGCGGACACCATGGTCTTGGCACAGAGTGTTACCAAGTCCAAAACCATCAAAGGCCAATGCGAGCATGGCGGACATAAACTCCCGTCCGCCAAACACCCTAGCACATAGACCGCCAGCAGTCCGCAAGCTACTCGCACACCTGCCCAACGCAGCAGCCATCTCCCGGACTCCACACACCAGTCCGTCAATGACCTCCACAGCAAAGCACCTGCTGTACCACCAGAGCTTGACAAGGCCTCAGCCAAGCTCTAAGCCCAGTCCGCAACAGCCCATACCGCGTACATGAGCCAAACCGCCAATCAGCACAAGCTTGCACCATGGCCACTGAGCAATGCACCAGTCCGCAAGCATTTATCTGCTCAGGCCGCTTCTTGGCTAAACCAAACAGCCAACGCCCTATCCGCAGATAACAGGCCGCATAGTCCGCGGACTTCACCCGTACAACCCGCTCAGAAGAACAGCCGGCTTCCACTAGACTTTTCACCAGGCCGCACACAACAGTCCGCCCAGTCCGCCGATGCTGTCCGCTCAGGCCGCCCGGCCTGTCCCGTCAACCACTTTCACTTCACAAATTTCAACACTTTGATCCTCTTTGGTTATTTGTTTATGCAAGTGGGGGGAATTTAGAACCATAGGATCTCATTAATGGATGAAATATATGGCATAACCAAAGTAGTTCTTTAGCATCAGGAAGGAAATTTGTATATTTATCATCGCAGTAGTTATTTGCTCATGAGAACATCATATACATACTTAATGATTTTATGTTATTAATCAATAATAATTTTGGTGCAAAAATAACATATAGAAAGGAAAGTAGATTCATAGTTATTTTGGTGTGTCAATATCAATTTAAAATTTGGTGTGAAAATAAAAGAATCTGTTGTGTCAATAAAATTTGGATGGCAATAGCGTAAATTGGTGTGCTTATAACATTGCTCTTAAAAATAGATAAGAAAAGACAGGGTGGGGAGCTCGAGAGTAGCAGGCAGCGACAGAGAATAACTAGAGGAGAAAACTTTATCTATGGGGGTGGCTTGAGGAGGATGGAGGTCGCAGATAGCCTGCTGCAGGTAGCGTCCAGTCAGCCTGGTGGAGGAAAGAGCAGCGCAGAGAACTGTGGCTGAAGGTGAAAGAGGCGAAGCACGCACGGTCGGCTGAGATCTTCCCGACGGTGCAAGGCGCGGGAGGAAGGGAGCAACGAGGGCGTTTTTGGAGGAGGACAACTTGAGAAGGAGGTGCGGCTTGAGGGGGATTCTACTCACCTTGCGGAAAGGAGAAGATGGGTTGAAGCACGTGGAAGGAAGTAAGCGACGAGGACGACTGGTGGATGAGCGGTCAGTTGGGATGGAGTTGCGCGGCGAGGAGTTGGCGGCCAGCGAGGGGTAGGCGGTGGGAGTTGAGCAGGAAGTGCGGCCGAAAGACATGCGGGGGAGGGGATGCTGCAGATATGGTCGAAGGTGGAGGCAGAGGGAACAGCTTGCACATGTGAGAGGATGGACTGGCTCTGATACCTTTGATACGATCCAAACCCAACTCAAGTCTATCCAAACCCAACTCAAGTCGAAATACGTAAAATGGATTGTAACATCGATATGAATGATTATAAGATAACTGATCTCACATAAGGGCACCGGCCATGAACAACACGACCTTCCGGCGAGGGGACACTCTCCCGATTCAGCTGCGCAAAACAACAGGACACACAACATTCAAAAACATAATCAAAATCCTAAACTAAGCCCCACTATTTATAAAAGTCATGGGCCATGGAATTTACATAAATACCCTTAATTATAAAATCAGAACATATCATTACTCTCTCCTTCAAATCGAGCTTGTCCTCAAGATCGAATGTTGCGCGGGAGGTCGAGTCATCGGGCATCTTCGCGAAACTCTTGTTAACGAGTAGCAGCAGCTGGAGTTTCAGCTAGCAGTGATGGCACCGTTCAAAAAATATGCCCCGAGGGAACGGGGTCCAGCAATATTGGCGAAGGGGTAAGTGGCAGCATCAGTAAGATGGTCGGAGGAACAATATCCCACGGTAAGAACGGGTCCTGCGATGCGGCGGGGAGGCATCGTGGCAAGGCGGCCGGAAAGATCACGGTCGGATGAACTACGATCAGCAGGAGCGGCAGTAAGGTGACAGGTGAGGGTGGCGGAGCAGGGGCCGACAAGGGCGGGACCGGCGGCGCAGGTGCTAGCATCGGTGGTGGCAACGACTGTCGGATGGCCGGAGGTAGTTGTGGCTGAGTAGTAGCCGCACGAGGAGGGGTGGTGACGGAATAACTACCGGTGGTGAGAGGGTCGGATGAGCCAGAGGCGAACATACCGTATGGTGAAGCTGTGAGATGGACGGTCGAGCAAGATCTGACAATGAGGGTTGCGAGATAGTCAGCGGCGGTGGCGGAAGGTTACCCACATGTGATGGAGACAGTTCGGCGGTTAATGAAGGCGCCATCAAACACGGGTCAGTAAGGTGAGCAGTCAGTTTTGCAAGATTAGCATTCATGGTTGCCACAATTGTGGGAACTTTGGCGGAGGAGGCCAAGAGCTCATCGATGTGTGCGAGTATCACATCGATCGCGGCAACACTATTTGGCATGATGGAAATAATAATTAACTAATTAATTATAAGAAATGGGAATGGTCTTAACAAAAAGAGGATAATAGGGGAAGTGGTTTATGAGAATTGCTTTTAGGAATACGAGTGGAGAGAGATAATGAAAAGGCAATGTGAAAAATGGACAAACAGTTAAATAAACCGCAAACTTTATTGCTCCAAAAGATAAAGATTACATAGGTTTGTCTCCTTATTTATAGAAATCGGGGGAGGTGAGAGAATACAACACACGATGTGGGACTAAATACAAACTGGGCGGTCTACGCGGTTTGACATGGTCAAACCGCCAACTATACAAATATTAAAACAGTCTGCTACAAAGCCGCAATCCCCCAGAGTAGACCGCTCGAACAGACCGCCTGACCACAACAGCGGGTAGACAACAGACCGCAATTGTGGCTATCCACCAGACCGCATCTGTGCAAGCTATCAGACTACAACCACGGCCTCAATCAGACCGTTGTGGCTTTATCCAGTCTGCTGTTGTGGCCCTTAGATTGACCATTGCTGCTACTCTCTGCCAGACCGTTGTGGCTTCATTCAGCCTGCAGTGGCTAACCAACAGACCACCATCATGGCTTTCGGCCAGACCACTGTTGCTCCAATCTGACCGATGTGACTAACCTCCAGATCGCCACTACTGTTGTCCACCAGACCACAAGCCAAGGTTTATCACCAAACCGCCGGACCAGACCGTAAACCCATTGTAACAATCAGACTGATGGGGTTAGACACCAGTCCGCCCAGTCTCTCCAATCTTCAACACTCCCCTCAAGATGGAGCATATATATCGACCATGTCCAGCTTGTTACAGACCTCCTCAGAAAGAGTAACCAACTTGGTGAAGAAATCAGCTAGTTCTCTCTTTGAAGTACCAAATGGAGTGCAAACCTGATTCTTCAAAATCTCCTCTCTAATGAAATGGCAATCAATCTCAATATGCTTCATCCTCTCATGAAAGACAGGATTCCTTGAAATATATATGGCTGTCTTGTTGTCGCAGAACATTGGCAGAGGATGATCATAACGCTCTCCAAAATCAATCATAAGTGTCTGTAACCACTTCAGCTTACAAGTAGTTAGATTCATGCTCCTATACTCAGCTTTTGCGCTTGACCTAGAAATAACAGCTTGTTTCTTGCTCTTTCAGCTTACCAAATTTCCACAAACAAAAGTACAGAACCCAGATGTGGACTTCCTATCTTCCTTATCATCTGCATAGCTCACATCAGAATATGCCTCAACCTTCAAGTGACCCCGTTTCTGAAATAGAATTCCTTTTTCCTGGAGCACCTTTCACATACTCCAGAATCTTTATAGTTGACTGCAGATGACACTCCTTAGGAGCTTGCATAAACTGACTCACTTTTCCCACTGCATAACAAATATTCGGTCTTGTGACTGTGAGATAAATGAGTTTCCCCACAAGCCGTTTGTACCCGGTGACATCTTCAAGAAGAGATGAGTCCTTACTCCAACACTTATCATCTCCAACCGACATCGGAGAATGAGCAGGTTTAGCCCCAAGGAAACATGTCTCTTTTAAGAGATCCAAGGCATATTTCCTTTGTTAAAGAACAATAGATCCCGACTTTCTAGATATTTCAATTCCCAAGAAATATTTTGGAGACCCCATATCTTTAGTGACAAAATGCTTAAGAAGATGCTTCTTTGTCATATCCATACCTTCTTTATCATCTTTTGTGAGAAGAATATCATCAACATAAACATCAAGAACAACAAGTCTGACTAATATTTTGCGAATAAATAACGAGTGATCCACTGCACTTCGAGCAAACCCAACCAGTGAAATGACTTCATTGAACTTGTCAAAACAAACCCTGAGACTCTGCTTAAGACCATAGATTGTCTTTCACAACTTACAAACTGAGACTCCCCCTGAGCAACATACACAGGAGGTTGCTCCATATAGATGGTTTCTTATAAATCTCCATAAAGAAAGGCATTCTTTACATCTAGCTGAGATATTTCTCAGTCTCGATTGACAGCAACCGAAAAGAGCACATGAATGGTAGTAATCCTGGCCACATGAGAGAAGGTATCAAAGAAATCCACCCATATGTACAACCCCGTGTCCGGCGAGCAAGGTCACCAAGGTTTAGGCAGATCGGGCTGAGGACAATAGGCGAGCTCGGCAGTAAAGGGACGAGCCCGAGCTCGGCATTCGTCGACCAGAGATCGACGATCGGCGACCCCGAGCTCGGCATTCGCCGAGCGAGGCACAACTCGCGTCCTCGCAGTGGAGCTCGACAGCAGTAGGCGAGCAGAGCATGCCGAGGTGGTCAAAGTTCCCCAGCTCGCCTGGATGTATGAGGTACTTTTTACTGTTTTGCCCCCACTGGTCTGCCCATAGCCCTTCAAAACAGCGGAGTTTGGCTGTTGGCAGGCCCAACCAAGGGTTTCTTGGTAATTTCAGGTCAGTTTTTCTGGTTATTGGCAATCCGGATTTCAAAAGCTATAAATAGGACCCAAGGGGTACCCCAGAAAGCAGGTTCTTCCCTGTGCTCTCCTGCTCCAATCTTCAAGTGCTTTCTGAGGGTACCTTAGCTCGGCTTCTGGCTAAGGAGGGGAAGCGCTCTGAGATCTTCTAGGTTTGTGGTGGGACCTCCCCCGCCGAGCCCTTGGGTCTGTATCACCTCGTCTTCTTTCTTGTTTTGCTTGCAGGATCGAAGTAGGCGCGAGACCACCCCTTCCCCAAGGGCGAACTCCACGAGAGATCGAGGAATCGGTTCCAACATTTTGGTGTGGTGAGCGTGGAGAGTGACCAGCACAGAAGAACTCAGGCGAATGTCATGGCTATAGAAGTGGAACCAAGTAGCGACCAGGGACAAGCGTTGATACTTTGTGTGTAAGGTCCTCATACTCAGAGTTGTCCCCTCCCATAGATGTTGTTTGAATCTCATAGCATTTGGAGTAGGATTTGCACATATTTGAAGCGCTTCTAACTATGAAAACCCATGTGTCCCCACTTGTTACATCAACGAGAAATCTGGAGGTTATTATCCTCAGGATCAAGTAAGAGAGCAGGTGAGAGGTATTAGGAGCCGGGGTGGCCGGAAAGGGTTCCCTCCCTAACGGTAATATGTTATCTCTTCCTTGTAATTCAGTAGCGGTCAAGTTTTCTTTTTATTACCAATTCGCCTCGAGCTTCTGAATGCTTCAAGGGTTAGCCTCGCGATCGACTCCGGAAGCCAAGCGTCCAACCCGTTCCTTTTAAATAGCCTAGTTCAGACGTTAGGACGGTGCTGCTGGACTGTAAGCGCTATTGTAAGACCGAGCCTCTGCACTGACGGCCGAGATCAGCTCCCCCCTTGCACGTCGGCCTATGTCCTCCCGATCGCACCTCTCCTCCGACTAGAGGAATTATCAGGAACGAGCCTAGACGCTAACCTCCCAGATTTGATAAAGGGCTGATCTCTCCAAGCAATCACATGTGATATGGCGGAAAGTGATCTTTGTCATTAGATCAGGATACGAGCCGCCGACCCGTTCCTTCTAAATAGCCCAGTTCGGATGATGGGACGATGCCTCAGGACTTTAAGCGCTATTGTAAGACCGAGCCTCTGTACTGACGGCCGAGATCAGCTCCCCCCTTGCATGTCGGCCTATGTCCCCCTGATTGCATCTCTCTTCCGATTGGAGGAATTAGTAGGAACAGGCTCGGACGCCAGCTTCCCGATTTGACGACTTCCAGATCATCTCTCTTATGAATAGAATGCGTCCTCCATTTGCAAAAGCATCGGTGCGGTTAACTCTCCAACACCTCATAAGTAAACAGGATGTCTCCACCTCGAGCAAAGTCAAGTCCTCAAGTAGTTGTGGACCCCGAGCAGATTCCGCTGTCAGGCTCTCACCTAGCTGGCAGGGCTGGAAGTCACTCGGTGTCATCCTTGGGCCTCGATCAGATCCCGCTGTCAGGCTCTCACCTAGCTGGCAGGGCTGGAAGTCACTCGATGGTGGTAGTAGTGGACCCCGAGAAGATCCCGATGTCATGCTCTCACCTAGCTAGCAGGGCTGGAAGTCACTTGATGGTGGTAGTAGTGGACCCCGAGCAGATCTCGCTGTCAGGCTCTCACCTAGCTGGCAGGGCTGGAAGTCACTCGGTGTCATCCTTGGGCCTCGAGCAGATCCCGCTGTCAGGCTCTCACCCAGCTGGCAGGGCTGGAAGTCACTCGATGGTGATAGTGGTGGACCCCGGGTAGACTCACTGTCAGGCTCTCATTAGCTGGCAGGGCTGTAGGCACACCTGGGGGGAAAGGGTTGGTTCGTGGAGACTTTTTGCAGGACCCCGAGTGATACTCGCCCCCGGGTAAACCCGCTGCCTGGCTCCTACTAGCTGGCAGGTCCGTAGGCTCGCCTGGGGGGTAAGGGACCCCGAGTGCTGCTCGGCCCCGGGTAGACTCGCTGCTCAGGCTCTCATTAGCTGGCAGGGTTGTAGGCACACCTAGGGGGAAAGGATTAGCTCAGCGTGTACAAGAGGATACAAAGGATACGGCTTTGTTGTTTCGCGATATCACGAGAAATTATGTACTCATTGTAAGTAATGGTATAAGAGCAATTCAATAGCAGTGAGCCAAAGGGTATCGAGTGATTCAAAAGGTTCAGAAAGGGCATGGAGAGATTGATGCTACAAGCGCAGATTCCAGTTTCTCTCAAAATTTTTTTTGGGTCGGCTCCCACTCGCCGGATACGTTGGGTTGGATGATTCTTTCCGAGCTTGTGTCAAGCTCGAAAAGAGCGGGGATTGTGTACAACCCCGTAGCCGGGCGAGTGGGACCCTCCCCAAACATCAGCCTAGGGGCGTGTTATGGGCGACGAGTTGGTGCGACCCCGTTCGAGGACGTGCGAGTCCTCGTGCGTGCGTGCGGAGGTTCTATGCGTATAGGTTCATATATTATATATATATATTATATATTATATATTATATTATAATATATATAATATATTATATATTATGTATATAAAAGATGAGATGAAAAGTGGGAGGGGGTACAGCAGGAGGGAAAAGGGGAAAATAGAAGGCAGGTGGGGTTCGGGTAGGGAAAAAAAGAAATGATCGGGGAGGAGAAAAATGGGGGGAGAAAAAAGGAGAAATGGAAGCATGGGAGAAATCGGGAGCCCTAGCCCGGTCAATCCTGGAGCCCAGCCGCCGCCGCCCCATTCCTGCTCTCTCCCGTCGCCGGCAAAGAAGCGCCGCCACCGCCCCCTCCCTCTCTCACCCTCGGCCTGGAGCAGCAAGGGGCCGCCCGCCCCCTCCCTCTCTCTCTCGGCCAAGCAGGGCAGTGATAACTTCTTAATAGAAGTTATCTAAGCCCATTATTTCTACTAATATTTATTAAAAAGGAGAACAAATCGAAGTTAATGGATATAAATATGATTAAAATTTATATTTAGGAAATACTCTACTTATTTGATCATATTTCATATTTTCCATGCAGGTGACGCCAAGAAAATTGATTTGGACAAAGAAAAAGATGAAATTTTCATTTACTGAAGAAGTTGTTGCAACAACCTGTTTTCGATGTTGCAACATTGTCTGTTCCGAAAATTCAGAATTTTAAATTCAAATATGGACGGTTACACCTCTTAAAGGAAGGACGTTTACACCTCTTCAAGAGGGGGATTTTCGGCCAGAATAAAGGAGAGAGAAAAGGAAGGAATAGAAGAAAAAGAAGGGGCGGATCTTGGAAAAAGGAGAAATCATCTTGGAGGAAGAAGGACTAGGGCACATCGGATCTTGAAGACGGAGCGGTTCAATACACTTCGGAGAACGAATTCCTGCGTTATTTTGCTTTTCTTTCATCATGCACTGTAAGATCTTTCTTGTTTGTTGGTGTGCTTCATCCATCGTGATGAACTAATTTTCTTTAATCTCGTATTGTGAGAATACTTTGTCTCTTGTGATGACAATTAATTAATTTTTCTTAATTTGTGAATGTTTGGTGAATGTTTGTACTGAATTTATGATCTTTAATTCAAGGTTTTTGGCCAAGATCTCAACTTTTTACTACGCTTCATAAATCGAGAGAGGAGTTGCGTAAGTATATCGTAGATTCGGTATAGCATTTGAAGGGAGAAAGAGATTTCCCCTTGGTGTTAGCAACTAGGGTTTTCAATCTTTAAGCTGTTCTTATTTCACCTACGGGGTAATAGAGAACTAGGAACTTCTGATATCGAGATGTACGGATTTTTAATCTAAAACCGTTGCAAGTCGTTTCACCACTCATCCTCACAAAAACTTATTCAAAAGGTTGTCACACTAGACTTAGGAAATCACGATACGAGATTATCTTTAATCACTAACACAAAGTATTCTCCTTCCGGATCTTTAGCTTATTTTCGTTAATTAGAAATTGTGTTTTAAGATTTTAGTATTCTAAAACCATCACCTTAATTTACTTGAATTTAAAGAAAAGGCCTAGCTGGTATTTGCAAGCACTGAATTCACCACCTCCCTGTGGAGACGATTCATACTCACTCAATATTACTTGAATTGGCACGTATACTTGCGTTATTTTATATATACGTTTTGGGCGTATCAGGCAGCCGCCGCCGCCCCATTCCCACTCTCTCCCGTCGCCGGCAAAGCAGCGTCGCCGCCGCCCCCTCCCTCTCTCACCCTCGGCCTGGAGCAGCAAGGGGCCGCCCGCCCCCTCCCTCTCTCTCTCGGCCAAGCAGGGCAGCCGCCGCCGCCCCATTCCCGCTCTCTCCCGTCGCCAGCAAAGCAGCGCAGCCGCCGCCCCCTCCCTCTCTCCCTCTCTCTCTCTCTCTCTCTCTCCGGCCGCCTGGAGCAGCACACCCCGATCTCCCTCTTTTTCCAGCCGCCTGGAGCACTCCGGCCGATCCCCTATTTTTCCCGACCTGGAGCAGCACACCTCGACCTCCCCTTCTCCCGGTGGCAAGCTCGGCCTGGAGCGAGGCTCGGCCTGGAGCGAGGCTCGGCCTGGAGCGAGGCTCGGCCTGGAGCGAGGCTCGTCCTGGAGCAAGGCTCGGCCTGGAGCGAGGCTAGGCCTGGAGTGGAGATCGACCACCGACGCGGCCATATGCAGTAGGATCGACTCGGAGCTCCTCCCCCGTCCCCGCCGCCAAGCACGCGACAAGGGTAACGATGTTTCAACTTGGGCAGGTGAAGCCTTCAGTTTACACATTTGCATGGAAGTCCCTCTCCACCAATGGGTGGGGGGAAGGGAGCTTCCCGACGGGTTGACGTGTACGTCCCCGCAGTTAATTGCATTAGTACCCGGAAGCGTGAGCACGGGTTTAGGCATGCTGTGTGAAGCCCATCCGGATGTGTGAGCCGGATTGGTGATGTTCTGGGGTTCCGGGAGAAGACTCCGATGAAGTTGTTTATTAGCCGCTTGCAAGGAATGCGCACCATAGCCCCAAAAAGAGGGGGTGTGTGCAATATGTTTGGCACGCTTATATTAGCCGACCGATGACTAGTTGGCCACCGCTCGTCGAGACGTTGGCGTACAGGTGCTGCAGTACCAGGCGGGGAATGGCGGGCTTAAGCCCGAGCTCGTGCCGGCCCTCGAAGGCCTTTTTTGTTTATATTGCCGGCCTGCGTGCCGAGTATGGAATTTATATTCCTGTAATATTTTTTCATATATGTGATGCTCTATGATTATAGTTTACTCCTGTCGTGGGCGAGCGGCGTGTTCGTGAACCGCTCCCTCGTGTGGGCCCCGAGGTATAGATGTCGGGAGGCCCCTGATGGTACGTTGTCATCCTTTCAGAGTAGCGGAGTTCCGCTGTTAGCGACCCAATTGGGGCTGCGTAGAATAGGGCTGCTGGGCGGTTTTGTGCCAATAGTAAGGCGGGCGGGGAACATTTTACATAGACCTGAGGTGGCACCTCTAGTTAATGAGTGGATCTTGAGATCCTCCTCAGATGTTCCGGTCGGCCAAGAGAGCCCTCCGAAGGTGCCTTAGCTCAGCCCTTGGCTTGGGAGGGGAAGAGTTAGTTAGTCTTCCGGGTATGCGGCGGGTCCTCCACGCTGAGACCTTGGGTCTGTCCCTTGTGTTCCTAGTCTTGTGCCTAGGTCGTTCGCTTGATGGTAGTAGGTGCGCGGTCACCCCTTCCCTTGTGTTCCTAGTCTTGTCTGCATAAATCCTTTTACAACAAGTCGGGCCTTGTATCAATCAATGGAGCTATCAGGGAAAATTTAATAACAAAGACCAAACGACAGCCAACCACATCAGCACCCGGAGGAGGACGAACAAGAGTCCAAGTACCTCGTTCAGTAAGAGTATGCATCTCTTCATCCATAGCAACCTTCCAATGAGGGATAACAAGAGCATCTTGATATGAGGTAGGAACACCACGAGTCGAGAGAGCCAGAGCAAAGCTCCTAGAGGAAGGAGAGAGCTTAGCATAAGATACCATAACTTGAAGAGGATGTTGGGTGCAGGAGTGAACATCTTTACGAAGAGCAATCGGAAGATCCAAATCGGACATGTCCACTGGATTATCCTCATCCAAAGAAGAGAGGACTGGGTCGGGAACTGGTTACAGTGGCATAGGAGAAGAAGAATCAGAGATAGGAGAGGAAGAAGGCAGAGCAGGCTCCAAGGGCAAAGAATCAGTGTTGAGAGGAAGAGACGGCTCAACAGGTACATGTGTTGAAAGAATGGGTTCCGGTAGAGGTGCCAAGTCAACATGCATGAAAGAAGAAGCATCAGAAGGCAAGAGAGAAGAATTAGGAGAAAAATACGGTGTATCTTCAAAAAAGGTAACATCCGCAGAAACATACTGTTTGCGTAGAAGATGATCAAAACAGTGATAGCCCTTCTGAGTAGGACAATAACCAAGGAATATGAATTTAACAAAACGGGGAGAAAGTTTGTCACGACCAGGAGAAGGTATGTGAACAAACGTTGTACACCCAAAAACCTTAAGAGATAAAGGAAACGGCTCAGCCGTGGGATACAAAATGGAAAAGAGAGTCTTGTCGTGAAGAACAGATGAGGGTATCCGATTAATGAGATAGCATGAGAGAAGAATGACATGACCCCAATAGGATCGAGAGACGTTCATTTGTAACAGAACGCTGCGAGCAACATACAAGAGAAGACGATTCTTGCGTTTAGCAATGCCATTATGTTGAGAGGTATAAGGGCAAGAGGTTTGATGAACCAAACCATGGTTAGCACAAAAATCAGAAAATTATCGGCTGACATATTCCTTGGCATTATCAGTTTGAAGAACTTGAATAGGCACCTGAAACTGTGTCAAGATCTCATGATAAAAGGCGGTAAACACAGTGTAAAGTTCAGAACGATCTTTTAGGAGATATAGCCAAGTACACCTGGAGAAATCATCAATGAACGTGACAAAGTATAAACTAGCTCTACCAATAGTGGCAACAGGAGAAGGACCCCAGATGTGAGAAAGAACAAGTTCAAAAGGACGTAAAGAACCACGTCCCGTTTGTGCTGGAAAAAAAGAGCGATGATGTTTGCCAAACTGACAGGCTTCACAATTCAAAAGAGAATCCTCCTAAGGAAGATAAGGAAGAAGCTGGTGGATGAGACAAGAAGGAGGGTGGACAAGATGACGATGCCACTGCTGAAGAGATGAAGAAGCAGAAAGAGCAGCATCATGATCAAGAAAGAAGAGGCCACCACTGGCAGTCCCAGTAGCAATCGTAGCTTTGGAAACAAAATCGAAGAAGGAGCAAGTGGTACACGTAAAAGTAACCGTGCAATTTAACTTATTACAAAGAGCATGAACAAAGAGTAAATTTCATGGGAAAGCAGGGATATAGAGAGTGTCTTTGAGCAGCAAAGACGAAGAGAGACGCATAGTGTCAATACCATGCACAGAAGCAGAAGTTCCATCTACAATAACAAACGAGAGTTACCAGTCATGTGACAAGTGGCACCAGAGTCAATAAGCCACTTATCAGAGGAGGTCACAAGAGCACAAGTAGTAGAAGAGAGAAGGGAAGCCATCTCCAAGAAGAAACCGGAAAGTAGAAAAAGCTAACAGCACGGTTAGAAACAAACCGGACAAGATCAAGATGGCAAATAGGTCGGAAAGAGAAACCGACCACAACAAAGAGGATGGCATAAAAAGGAAGCCGCACGGGTTGAGGAGAAGACAGAAACAAAAACACAGTGAAGAAACCACACGGACCAAAAAACTCGCGAACAAACCGCGGGAACAAACCAAGCAAAAACAGGTCGTAGAAAGAAGCAGAGACCGCACGGTCATGGTGTCAACACAGCAGCGGAAAGGAACAAGCCGCGAGCAAAATGCGGGACTCTCAGCAAAGAAGAAAAAAGTAGTAGGAAGACAGCTCGCGTGAAGAAAGAAGAGAAGAAAGAGCAAATTGCTAAAAAGTCGCGCGAACAGAACAAGCCGCAACGAGCGACTAAAAAAGGCAGCAAGAGCAAAAGAAGCCGCACAAATAAGAAGAAAGAGAAGAGCAAGAGCCCGCACGATCAAAGCGACAACACACCAGGGGGCAGGAAGAGGCAGCGACCAAAGGCGAAACTCGCAAAAGAAGTACGAGTAGCAGAGAAAGTCGTGCAAACAAAAAAGCCTGGTAAGAAGTAATACGCAAGCACAACGAGAAGCAAGGGATGGAATGGAGGGGAAATAAATCAGACAAACTGGAAGAAGTCAGACAAAGTTGGTGGAAGAGTCCACGCGATTAAAGAAACAAACCGCGATCTTTTGGAAGCAAAGGATCGGTTCGTTCTGATACCATGTGAAAAATGGACAAAGAACTAAATAAACCGCAAACTTTATTGCTCCAAAAAGATAAAGATTGCATAGGTATGTACCATTATTTATAGAAATCGGGGGAGGTTAGAGAATACAACACACGATGTGGGACTAAATACAAACTGGGTGGTCTACGTGGTTTGACATGGTCAAACCGCCAACTATACAAATAATAATACAGTTGGCTACAAAGCCGCAATCCTCCAGAATAGACCGCTCGAATAGACTGCCTGACTACAACTACGGGTAGAAACCAGACCGTAATTGCGGCTATCCACCAGACCGCATCTACGCAAGCTATCGGACTACAACCGCGACCTCAACCATACTGTTGTGGCTTTATCCAGACTGCTGTTGTGGCCCTCAGATTGACCGATGCTGCTACTCTCTGCCAGACTACTGCGGCTTCATTCAGCCCGCAACGGCTAACCAACAGCCCGTCATTGCGGCTTTCGGTTAGACCACTGCTGCTCAAATATGACCGTTGCGACTAACCTCCAGATCGCCACTGCTGCTGTCCACCAGACCACAAGCCGAGATTTGTCACCAGACCGCTGGACCAGACCGCAAGCCCGCTAGAACAATCAGACCTGATGCGGTTAGAAACCAGTCCGCCCGGTCTCTCCAATCTTTAACAGACAACAAAAAAGATGGCGTGAGAAAGCGTGGCTGAAAAGAAAAAAAAGAGGGAAAGAGGAGAGCTGCGGTGAGAATTAATTTGAGGGTGGCGTGAGGTTTAATTAAAAAGTGATTGTTTAAGTTACAAGAAGGGTGGATTACTCGAGGCAGGCGATGGAGAACAAAAAAAAGGAGATGTAGAGGCGGACTGGAGGGGCTTACGAAATCAATAGACAAAGCAATAAAAACAATAATAATAATAAACACCAAAGTAGATGGGAGAGAGGAGGTTGGCAGAGGCGCTGGTGCTCCCGAGGAAAGAAACGAGTGTGCGGTGCTTGAGGAAGAAGAGAACAATGTGGATCGGAAGGTCGACGGAGGAACATGGATGCACGAGAAGCGGTGGAGGTGGAGCAGCTTCGGGGATGGCCAGATCGAACCGTGATTGGGAAGAGGGAAGCCTCGGCGTTGAGGAGGTAAGGAACGGTGGCGAGTAATAAGTGAGATGGGTGTGGCACGAGATGAATGCGGATCACGACTGGATCCACGAGAAAATTTTACAATGTGCTGGATCTTCGAAAGGGTGACCGTGGAGCGGAAGTTGCAGCCAATGTGGACGTGGGTGGAGGCAGAGGGAACAACTTAAACATGCAAGAGGATGGAATGGCTCTTATACCTTTAATACGATCCAAACCCAACTCAAGGCGAAATATGTAAAATGGATTGTAACATCGACAGGAATGATTATAAGATAACTGATCTCACCTAAGGAAATCAGCCCTGAACAACTCGACCTTTTGGCGAGGGCAGACTCTCCCGATTCAACCGCGCAAAACGACAGGACACACAACATTCAAAAATATAACCAAAACCCTAAACTAAGCCCTATTTGTTGAAACCAAAAACTCGATCTCTTGTGCAGTTCACCCTTGGGGAAGGGGTGATCGCGCACCTACTTCTCTCCTGCAAGCAAAACAACAAAGGAAGCAAAGAAGAACTGAACCAAGGGCTTGGCGGGGAGGACCCATCACACACCCGGAAGATCTTAGAGCGCTTCCCCTCCTTATCCAAGGGCCGAGCTAAGGTAACCTCAGAAAGCGCTAAGAAGATGGAGCAAGAGGGCACAAGAAGCGTGCTTTCTGAGGTACCCCTTGGGTCCTATTTATAGATTTCTGAAAATGGCCTGCAAATAGCCAATCTCGACTGTTCTGAACGGCTATATGCAGTCCAGGTTGGCCTACCAACAGCGTAACTCCGCTGTTCTGAAAGGCTATGGGCAGGCCAGCGGGGGCAAAATGGTAAAAAATACCTCACAGATCCATGGTCGGGTTGCCCTCGACAATCTCTACTCGGCAAGGGCGGCGAGCACGGTCTCGGATTGCTCAGCTCGTGAGTCGCGAGCTCGCTAAGCTGTCAGGACTCGGCGAGCTGTCCGAAGGTCGACGAAAGGGGGAGAGATCGACGAACACCGAACTCCGTTTGACAAACACTAAGCTCAGTTCGTCGAACGCCGAGCTCGCAAGGCTGACCCTACTCGCGGGATATGCGCCGGACTCGCCTGGGCGAGCTTGATCTCGCAGAGCCCCGCTTCCCCTTGGCGCTCGCCCGGTCTGATTCCTGACAACCCCGCTCGCCGGATACAAGGTTGTACACAATCCCCGCTCTTTTTGAGCTTGGAAAAGCTCGGAAAGAAACATCCAACCCCAAGTATTCGGCGAATATAGTTTAGGATCCACATTCCTGACCTCCATGATCTCTTTTTGGAAGCAGTCAATGAAATGAGCCCATGACTCATTATCACCCCACTTAATCTCAAAATGAGCAGCTGGACCATTCTTCCTTTACTTGGAGGTGGATAACCTCATAAGGAGCTATCTCTAGAGCTCAATGAAGCAGGAAATGGACTGGGGTCACAACCTGTAGCACCACTATCATGCTTGTCCATCAAATGTAGTCACGAGCAGCTTGTACCTGGTCCAAGACTGAATCAGTCTCCCTAGTATACATTAGCAGATGGGGTCCTCTGAAGTTACTAAGGGTAGGCTTCTAGTGAAATCTATCGGTGAAGGGAGAGGGCTCCTCTACTTCATAACCACTCATTTCATGACAACTCCTTAAATACCCCTCCTCAGCCCCATTTGACCCATTAATCATCTCTAAAATCCCTCAAGGAGTCAAAATAGTGTACTGGATCGAAGCTTTTGGTGGAGGACAGAGGAATTGAGCAAGCTTGCTGGAAAACACCTTAATCATGGCCACCCATCGCATCAACTGCCTCCAAGCCCAATTGCAGGTCCATTTCTCATCCTCTCCCCTTATGCTAGCATCCTAGATCCATTAGGAGAGAATTCGGGCTCAATTGATCCTGATCCCAAGTGAGAAAATGGAGAAATTTCGGACATATTGAGTGGTGTTGGGTTCGCCGGAAACCGCCACCTCAGGCAGCCAAACCACCGCCAATCGACAGTCACCACCTCAACGAAGGCGGTGGTAGCCGGTCGGGGAGGTGGCTGGATCGCCGAGAAATGGAGCATCAATATGCTCTATTGGGGCTACGTCGTCCTCATCTCCTGCTATCTCATTAATCGAATTCCTTCCACGGTTCTCCATGGTCAAACCCTATTCTCCATTCTCTATCCGGGCAAGGATTCGTTTCCTCTCCCTCTGTGTATCTTTGGGTGCACAACGTTTGCGCACGCTCCTTCTGCCACTCATGACAAACTCTCCCCACGTGCCACCAAGTGTGTTTTTTGGGTTACTCTACTACTCAGAAAGGCTATTGTTGTTTTGACCCCGTTCTTCGTAAACAATACGTATCCACAGATGTGACCTTCTTCGAGAATGCGTCCTATTTGTCTTCTAATTCCTCTCCCTCTACAGATATTTCTGCTCCTCCTACCATCCCCACCACGTCTACTCCCATCTAGCTTTCTCCACCGTCGTCTCTGTCATCTCCTCCTTCTCTCTCTCCCTCTCCACCGCTGCTCTCTCCCTCCTCTCCGCGGTCGTCTCTCTCCTCTCCCGGTCCAGCTCTCTCCACCACTGATGCTCTGGTTATTGAGCAACACGCCGACTTGGATCTTCTCATTGCTCTACGCAAAGGGGTGTGGTCATGTACCCAGCACCCTCTAGCTGCTGTTGTTTCCTATGATCATCTCACTCCTTCTCACAGAGTGTTTGCATTGGCTATCTCTGCAACTACCACTCCCTGCACGTACCAGGAAGCTCTTGTTGTTCATCATTGGAAGGCTGTCATGGATGATAAAATTGCTACCTTCACTGAAAGGGGTACCTGGACTCTTGTTCCTCCCCCTTTGGGCACTGATGTAGTTGGCTATCGCTGGGTCTTTGTTTTAAAGTCCCGTCCAGACGGCAACATGGATCGATACAAGGCCCGCCTGGTCTCCAAAGGCTTCACTCAGACTTATGGTGTTGATTACTTTGACACCTTCCCTCCTGTTGCTCGTCTCAGGACCATTCGGGTCCTTCTCTTTGTGGCTATCAACAGGGATTGGCCCATTTCACAACTGGATGTCAAGAATGTCTTTCTCTGCGGTGATCTTCATGATGATATATACATGGAGCAATCTCCTGGGTATGTTGCTCAGGGGTAGACACGAGTATGTCGGCTAAAGAAGGCCATCTATGGCCTAAAGCAAAGCCCCCGGGCTTGGTTTGACAAGTTTAGCGGCATTGTTGCGGCCACTGATTTTGCAAGAAGTTCTGCCGATCACTCCTTATTCATTCGCAAAACCTCCTCGTATCTAGTGGTTCTTGATGTATATGTGGATGACATTCTTCTTACTGGCGATGACCAGGCTGGGGTAGCTTTGACAAAGAAATACCTCCGTTAACACCTAGTCACGAAGGATATAGGCTCCCCCAAATACTTTCTGGGGATTGAAATCTCTCGAAAGCCCAACTCTTTGGTCCTCTCCCAACGGAAGTATGATCTTGATTTATTGAAAGAGGCAGGGTTGATTGGTGCTAAACCTGCCTGATGTCCCATGGCTACTGAAGATGACAAAACTTGGACAGATGACTCGCCTCCTCTATCTGATACTACGAGGTACCGACGTCTGGTGGGCAAACTCATTTATCTCACTATGACCAGACCTGACATCTCCTATGTTGTAGGCATGGTTAGCCAATTCATGCAAGCTCATAGGGAGTGTCATCTACAATCTGCTCTGAGGATATTGGAGTATGTCAAAGCAGCACCGGGGATTAGATTGTTTAGAAGAATGATCATTTGAGGGATGAAGCATACTCAGATTCGATCTATGTTGATGATAAAGGAGACCGCAAGTCAACAGCGGGCTTTTGCACATTTGTTGGAGGAAATCTTGTGAGCTGGAAGAGTAAGAAACATTCTGCTGTCTCCCGGTCTAGTGCAGAAGCAGAATATCATAGTATGACGTCAACCACATGTGAGTTAAAGTTGTTACGAGCTCTCATTCTTGACTTAGGAGAGGTCTACAACTACCATATTCCTATGTTCTGCGACAACAAGGTTGCGATATACATCTCCAAAAATCCGATCTTTCATGAGAGAACAAAACACATAGAAGTCGACTGTCTTTTTATTCGAGAAGAGATTTTGAAGAAACAGATTTGTACTTCGTTTGTCACTTTTGAAAACGAATTGGCAGATATCTTCACCAAGCTGGTGACCGCTTTCTTGTTTCACATTTGCGACAAGCTGTTGGGCATGATTGATATCTATGCTCCAGCTTGAGGGGGAGTGTTGCAGCATGGAGACCGGGCGGTCTGGCAGTTTGTCTGGCGGTCTGGCGGCTTCTCTCAACAACTTGATAGCCGGGCTGTTGCTGGTTGGTGTCTGGCAGTCTGGCGGCTTATCCCAGCCGCTTAGTAGTCGGGTTGTTGCTGATTGGTTTCTGGCGGTCTGGCGGCTTATCCCAGCGGCTTGGTAGCTGGGCTGTTGCTGATTAGTGTCTGGCGGTCTAGAGGCTTATCTATGGCGACTTGTAAATATTGTTGGGTTGTCTTCTGCACATTGTAGTTGTTGTGCGGGTAGTCTAACCATGCAGCTTATGCGGCTTGTATAGGTGCTTGCTTCTGTAATTATTAGTCCCACATTATTTATTTGTAATCTCTCTTCTCTCCTTCATTATATAAAAGGGAGGTCATACCTTTGTAATAGATACCTTTTTGGATAATAAAATTTTGTTTCTCCAATTTTTAGGTCTACTTGTTTTCTGTTCGCACATTTACAACGGGACTAAACGTCTCCTTATAGTCTTCTCCGTACTATTGGGAGAACCCTCGAGCTACAAGCCAATATTTGTATCGCTCGATGCTTCCATCCGTCTTCTTCCTCATCTTATACACCCACTTGCATGTCATAGGAGTAATATCATTGACCTTTGGCACAAGGTCTCAAGTCTCATTCCTTCTGAGGACAACCATCTCCTCATTCATGATATCATCTCACTCCTTGACTCTAGTGGCGTCTTGAAATCTAGAAGGCTCTTGCACTTCCAGAGGACTTGCGAAGAAACAAGAGACAAAACTCACCATGTTCCCTTCATTGTACCGAGCTGGTGGCTTGATGATCCTCTTTAATCGACGAAGAATCTGACCATGGCTCACCACCTCCGTTGCTTCTTCTACATCATCTCCATTCCAGGGCATACTTGGAGCATCGCTCCCCTTGATTCCTCATTTGGAATCCTCTTCCCCGGAGCTAAAAACACCTGGAGATCCTGGTGACACAGGAAGCTCCACTAGAAGATGCTTAGTAGCTTCCTCATGCCCGCCGTCTGACCTGCTTTCTTATAGCTCCACAGATAAGCCACCTCCATATTACGTCAGTTCGTCGAAGACCACATCTCTAGAGATGAAAAACTTCTACATCACATGGTCTATACACTTCCATCCCCTCTTCCTCTTATTATAGCTCACGAAGACAAGCTTCCTCGCTTTCACATCCAGCTTAGTCCCAAGAGAATTGGGAACATGTACATAGCAGGTCGACCCGAACACCAGAAGGTGTCCAACGTTGGGCTTCTCCTTAAACATCATCTCATGAGGAGACTTCAAGTTGATCGGACTCGGAGAAATCTGATTGATGACATAAGTTGTGCAGGCCATCACTTCTATCTAGAAGGCCCTAGGAATGCCTTTTGCATGAAGCCAACACTTGCAGATCTCCGTCAGATGACGGATCTTCCACTCTACTACTTCATTTTGTTGTGGAGTATGCGCACAAGTGAGCTCTCTCCGGATTTCGTTCTTCCTGTAGAAGTTAGAGAACTCATTTGAAACGAACTCACCTCCGTTGTCTTTTCTCAACTTCTTAATCCGCGGGCCAAGCCGGCCCTCCACCGGCTCCTGTCATCTGCCTTGCTAGGCTATCCTGCGAAGCTAGCAGGTTCTCCAACTCTAGTAAAGATGGCTGAGTGGCCTAGCCTTGAATAGAAGTAACAAAAGCCACATATTCCTTTCGCAAACTGCGGATAATGTACCTCTTGAGCTTCGCTTCTGAAATCGGCTCATCATGGTCCAATGTCAATATTTCAGCATAAAGGTTCTTCATCTTCAGGAATAACGTTGAGATGGACAATTCACCATGAGTGGCTCGCGCCAACTCATTCTCCAGGAATTGTAGTCGTGATACATTCTTCCTATTGAACAACCCATCAAGGGAAGTACAAATCACCGCAGCTGACCGATATCCAATGATGTGGTCGAAATGCTCCGGTGAGATAGCCTGCTTGAGAGTAAACTCTGCTTTTGTATTTATCTTCCTCCAAGCTCTCACCGCTTCATCATTGTCAGCAACAACAGTAACTTATTGTCTGTCATCTCCGCAGACGACCTCCCAAAGGTACTCGCCCAGAAGATAGTTTTCCATTTATAACACCTCCCCTATAATGACCATAAAATATGGGTCTGGACGTGGCCCCACAACATATAGACTCGACAACTTTAGCATTATAATGTGATATAACAGAACAACGCATCTCAAAACTCAGAACACAAACAGCGGAAACCCACAAACAATAGAAGGTATCCACTATCACAGGAGTATCAAAACGGCCTTAAGGACTTACAACAATCAAGAGTCCAAAAACTAAAACAACAACAAACACAGCAATGTGCTTTAGCACTCCGAGGCTACCTCGGCATGCAAGCTGGATTATAGTTCATGGAGCAAAGCATTCAACAAATCATAATTAAATAAAAGAGAATCCACTTCATGAGGCATAGGCCTTTTGGCCGATAGCTTGCTCCCGCTTGCAATTCTTTCCCTGTAAAAATTTGTTGTAATGTGGGTCAGCAAAGGCTGACCTCAACTGTGTGACCAACACATCTCCTCCCGGTCATCCCTAGCGGACCCCGGGGCACTCCATCACCCTGCAGGTCAGCACTTCGTATGTAAATATATATATGAAAAGAGAGTAAAGAAATAAGTTGAGATGTCACAAACATCAAACACGTTTCAAGGTTGAGTATTTAATAAAAAGGGGGCCTACAATACAACATATATGCAAACTTGGGTTTCACCTAATGCACCCTATAACACATGAATCTAACACATCTTCATGCATCATCACGTCACATCACACGGGTACTTCCATTTACCCTAACGACATTCAAGCCGCCACATGGAACTCTTGTCAAGGCCCCACCCACTCGTGGGTCTCAAGACCCGGGCTTGCCTGCAAGCTCTGACTTCTCACGTCAGGGTTCCGTCTCACAAACAATAAACCGATGCTAAGAACCCTTGCTTGACCCCACCCGCTCATGGGCTTCATCGCCCGGGCTTGTCAAAAGATTGGCGTTCTCGTCAGTTTCTCAGAAGGGGACTTGTCTCGCTAGGACACTCTATACACATGACTAGCACGTCACAGGCTAACCAGCCGACTACAGAGACAAAGTCACACGTTATCACATCAATCAACGAACATAGCCTTTCCCACCATAATCCACCATTCATTCTCGCACGAAATAAAGGGTGGCAAACCTCACAAACAACATCTTGCCACAAACGGATTTCTAGCAAAATTCTTAATGTTTGTTATGCAACATCACAGAGTCGGACTAATGGTCTTGACTACGGCTTCACCCACAATGCCTAATCCACTAGAGGAGCGTATTTCTAATGCAACATCATACCAGGGACAGACACAATTGACCCGGTGGCTCCTCTTGAACCCTGGCAACCCGAACCCCTCTCATTTAAGAGATCTGGTGCCTAAATCATTGAAAGAAAAATAAGATAAAACGAATGTTATTCATGCATTCGAAAGACCGAGAGGAGAATTGTCATTACCTTACGACTCCTCTTCCTACCCATGGAGATCTTGCATTGCACAGATGAAAATGTGCGCCTTCGAGTCCTCTCCACGGATCTAGCCTCGGTTTGACGACCGGAGCCTCGGAGCTTTGCTAATGGCGGAGAAAGTCCTTCTTCCTCCTCCAAACCCACCCTCACAAACCCTAACTCCCACTCAAAAGAGAAGAAATGAGGGAAAACAACCCTTCAACCTTGCTTAAGACTCGTGTACGGAGTGTCCTGGGCCTAGGATTACATCCCAAGAAGGATCAGACGGTATAAATTCAGTCGTGATGAAACTGCTCCCGCAAGCTACAGTCGGGCAGTAGCTACCTACCACGCCGCGCTAACTTACCGAGTCGTCGATCAAAAATAATATAACGCTACCGCCGGCGATAGTAATACTGCTGTGCGGTAGCTCACTCAATGCTTCTGTCTCAATGTATTGGGCTACTGTCGAGCGGTAATTAGCTAACGACATGCGCTACCACTCGACGCACTCGACGCTTTCCACTCAACACACTCAACGCCTGCCACTCAGCACCTCCACTCAAGGCCTGAAGGCTATCACTGGGAGATAGCGACCTACCGTCGCGTGGTAACGTCCTGAGCCTCAAGTCCAAAAAACTGGGGCATTACAACTCCTCCCGCTTAAAAGAATTTCGTCCTCGAAATTAAGCATGCATTAAAACAACAAAGTATACCAGATGCAAAGAGATCTGTAAAGTCTTCCCGCGGCCCTTGCTCACGCTCCCAGGAGAATTCGTCTTGCCCGCAGTTATCCCAGTGCACTTTTACTAGCTTTACCTCTTTATTCTGGAACTGTCGAACTTCTGAATCCTCTATGTCGACTGGGCGGACTTTCGTCCTCAAGTCCTCTTCTATTGACACTGTTGTTGACTCAATAACAACACTTGTCTCCACCAAGGCTTTCCTTGGAACTGAAACATAGAAGACATCGTGTAATCTACTCAGATCTGTGGACAATGCCTACCGATAGGCTGCTTCTCCAATTTGTTCCATAACTTCGGACGGTCCCAAAAATCTCTGACTAAACTTCTAGAGTCGGCGAATCCGCGAAACACCTTTGAACGGCTTAATCTTTAGATGCACCTAATCGCCTACCACGAACTCCACGTTCCTATGGCGCGTATTGAAATACTTCGCCTGCCGATCCTGAGCAACCTTAATGTGCTCCTGAATTGTTTGCACCAACTCGCAAGCATCGGCCACCACCTCTTTTCCCAAAATTTTGGTGTCCCCGGCCTCTATCCATGACATCGGTGTTCAACACCGCCTTCCATACAAAGCCTCGTATGGCGCCATCTTGATACTTGCCTGGAAACTATTATTGTAGGCAAACTCCACCATGAAAAGGTGATCTTCCCACCTCTTCCCAAAATCAAGGGTACATATTCTCAGCATATCCTCCATTATACGATTCGTCCTTTCCGTTTGACCATCGGTTTGAGGATGGAACATCGTACTAAACTTGAGCTTTGTGCCCAGACTTTTCTGTACCAATCTCCAGTACTTGCACGTTAATAGTCCATCACGATCACTAATAATACTCTTTCGAATTCGGTGCAACCGCACGATATTGCGAACGTACAGTTCTACCAGCTTCTCAACGCTGTCCTCCTTTTGATTCGGGATGAAGTGAGACACTTTGGTCAAGCGATCCACGATCACTCAAACCGTATCATTACCTTACTACGACTGAGGTAAGCCATGCACAAAATCTATGGAGATGTCATCGAATTTCCACTCAGGGATAGGAAGAGGCTCCAGGAACCCGCCCGGCTTTTGACACTCAGCCATCACTAAGGCACAAGTTGGGCACCGACTCACATATAAATCTACATCCCGCTTCAAACCAGAACACCAAAAGGATTTCTTCATATCCAAGTACATCTTTGTACTGTCCGGGTGAATGGAGTACTTTGTGAAATGGGCCTCAAACATTAATGCCTCGCGGAGCTTGCCGAACTGTGGTACACATACCCTTCCATCCTTCTTTAAGATCCCACCAACCATCTCTCAGGTATTACCCTCGCATTTTTGAGCTTCCACCACAAATGGATGGGACTCTACATCCACACTGGTCGCTTCCCAGATACGATCGGACAAGTCATTCTGCAACTCTATCCAGTTCAACCGAGCCATGCTGGACTCGCCTCTTGCTACACACTCAATGTCAATGGACTCAAAATCCAGCACCAACCGCTTATCATGAGCTTCAATCCAATTCACTTGTCAAGAATATCTCCTACTCAAGACATCAGCCACCACGTTGGCCTTGTCTGGCGTATACTGAATCGTTACATCATAGTCCCCAAGGAACTCGACCCACCTGTGTTGTCGCATGTTCAAGTCTTTTTGATCTAGAAGATACTTCAGGATTTTGTGGTCCGTGAAAATCTCCACCTTCGCACCATACACATAGTGTCGCCACAACTTCAATGCAAAGATTATCGCCGCCAACTCCAAGTCATGGATGAGATAATTTCTCTCATGAGGTTTCAACTTTCTGATTCAGCAGGGTTGATGTCTCAGCTTGTTGGGCAGCAGCTAGCTGAAGAGGGTAATCTCCTCAGCTTGCTTTTTAGCCAGCTTCTTGTTTCTCTTGAAAACATTTAGAATTACTCCATACTTGTGAATCAGTTGATTGACAGCATCCTCAGATTCTAACCCATCATCACCACTGGATGATGATCCCTCAGAATCTGGACTAATCTCATAATCAGATTCAGAAGATGAGTTGAATATAGATAATTCCTTCACTGAAAATTTGAAATCCTTCAGTCCCTTTAGGGAGACTTAGGATTGGAGCCGACATCAACCTTTACTTCAAGGTATCACACGCTTGATTGCACTCCTAAGTCCACACAAACTTCTGGTCCTTACGAGTCAGAGTAGTGAGGGGAAAAGCTATCCGCGAAAAGTTTTCCACAAACCTTCTTAGTACCCGATTAGTTCAAGAAAACTCCGGACTTCCGTCATGATGCTCCGAACTGGACAATCCCTGATAGCCTCAACTTTTGCTGGATCCAACGTCACCCCATCACCACTAATCACATGACCCAAAAATGTCACCTTCTCCAACCAGAACTCGCACTTCGAGAACTTTGCATAAAGTTGGTTCTCTCTTAGAGTCTGTAAGACTACTCTCAAATAAACCTCATGCCCTGCCTCTGATTTGGAGTATACCAAAATATCATCGATGAAAACCACCACAAACTAGTTTAAGTACTCCTGAAACATCCAGTTTATCAAATCCATGAATACCGATGGCGCATTCGTCAACTCGAACGACATCACCGAGAACTCGAAGTGGTCATACCTCATACCAAAAGTTGTCTATGGTATGTCCTCATCTCGAATCCGCAACTGATAGCACCCGGACTTCAAGTCCAACTTAGAGTACACCACTGACCCGACCAACTAGTCGAACAGGTCATCTATCCGGGGAATCAGATACTTATTCTTGACGGTTAGTTTATTTAGTTCATGGTAGTCTATGCACAACAGCATACTACCATCTTTCTTCTTTACAAATAGCACTGGCGCGCTCCGTGGAGATGAGCTGGGCCTAAAATACCTCTGCTCCAACAGCTCCTACAACAATACTTTAAGCTCAGCCAACTCCTTCGGTGTCATCGTAAAAGGAGGACATGACACCGGTCTAGATTCTGGCACTAACTCAATCGTGAAATCGATATCCAACCAAGGAGGTGCTCCAAAAAGTTCCTCATGAAACACATCTTCGAATTCTGCCACTACCAGCACTTCTTTGATTGAAAGCTTGGAAAGTTGAACTTCTAATAATGCTACAAAATCTACTCTTCCATGGTTAACTGCCCGCACCAATTGCATGGACGAAATCAGGGAGCAGGCCACTCCACTGAGGCCCTCAAACTTGACTTCTGTCTTTCCTTCGCTCCTCGGGGTCACCACATTTGATAGGCAGTCAATTCTATCATGCTGCTCTACAAGCCAGTCCATCCTCAATATTGCATCGAACTCAGCTAACGGTAGGACTGTTGCTATCAACACGAAGTCAACTCTATCTAAAATCCATCTAATGCACCCTTTCATCTCGGTGGTCATGAAAGACTCATTGGGCATGCGCACTCTAAGCTCAGTGTTCGCCGAAAAAGGCTCGACTCCAATTCTCCGGATAAAAATCTCCGCAAGAAAAGAGTGTGACGCTCCTGTATCGGACAGTGCCCAAGCGGGATAACCGGAAACTAGCACGAAGCCTAAAATACAGGCAACACACATAAAAGTCTCGAAAGTCTAAAGCCAATAAACAAACTTAAACTTTTCCATACCTGTCACCACATCGGGTTGTCGAATCGCTTCTTGTTGCCCAAGGTTGTAAGCCCTTGGCTGCACGGGTTGGAACCGTGAAGCGCTCGACTCTGCCATTTTCCCTTTTTCCGTGACGCTGGGACCAGAACGCACTGACTACTCCTGCCTTGGGTCTTGTTCAGCGCCACCCTCAGTACAAAATCGAGTTATGTGGCCTGACTTGCCACACGTGTAGCATGTTGGTGGTCCCTTGAAGCGAGATCCCCCTGACGTTGTGTTGCTCTTCTCCCATGATCTGAAGGGATGGGGCTTCTTCTTCCACTTACTCCCTTCAGACTTCCCTTGTGATTGAGAAGGCTTTCCCTCTCCCTGTTTGATCGCGAGTTCCTTGTGACGTTGAGTTCGCTCCATATCACTTTTCAACGTCCTGACAGCCTCAATAAACTCGTTGAAACTAGTATTTTTCATAGCTATAAGGGGTTGTCTCAAATTCTCCCCCAACCCATGGTAGAAGAGGTTGTCCCTTTTCTCATCATCAGTCATGGTCGTTCCCGCATAACGACCCAAAGAAGTAAATTCCTAAACATACTCATCCACCGTCTTTTCCCATTGCACCAAGTGCAAAAACTGTACCTGAAGGGCTAACCTAGTCGATTAAGCGATATACTTCTTTAAGAAGGCATTCTCGAACTCTTCCATGGACGGGGTGCGTCCAGAAAACTGGCGGCTGCTATGGCTCACCCACCACAACTTAGCGTCACATTCTAACATGAAGGTCGCGAACCATGACTGTTTTTCTCTGGCGTCTTTGCCGCCCTCAGAAGTTCCTGAATCCTCGCTAACTAGTCCTCTGCATCAGTCGGTGTGCCGACTACATTGAACATTGGCGGATAGAAACTTAAAAAGTACTTCATTTGTCGGTCTCCCAGCCCAACAACCACTCTCTAAGCCAACAGCTCTGCATGCCTAGCTCCTCCGCCCGGTATGACTTGTGTCGCATCCGTGGTAACGGGAGCGTTACCTATACAACAGGGGTCACAACTTGTGCTGTCGCTGCAGCCTGGGCTGCTACCATTACCTCTATAAGCATGCGATAGAAATCGATCGGGGTCACACCCATGCCCATAGGACTCAGAGCAGTAGCACTGCTCGTCGAAGGCTCCTCTTGCAGCCTCGACGTTCCCGCCTCGTCGCTTACACCCTTAACAAAAGCAAGGTAAAACAAGAATCAGCTTCTATTCGTAAAACTTAGACACTATGACACTCATGGTCCCGAGATACTCATATGTAGATAACTTCTTTACGTGATCCGATTATACTAAATCGACCACTAAACCTTACCCTGGACACTAACCTGGTTTTGATACCAAATTGCAACACCTCCCCTGTAATGATCATATAATATGGGTCCAGTCGTGGCCCCACAACATATAGACGCCAGAACTTTAGCATTATAAAGTGATATAACAGAACAACGCATCTCAAAACTCAGAACACAAACAACGAAAACCCACAAATACTAGAATTTATCCACTATCACAGGAGTATCAAAACGTCCTTAAGGCCTTACAGCATTCAAGAGTCCAAAAACTGAAACAACAATAAACACAACAACACGATTTAGCACTCCTAGGCTACCTCGGCATGCAAGCTGGATTACAGTTCATGGAGAAAAGCATTCAACAAAACATAAGTAAATAAAAGAGAATCCACTTCACGAGGCTTAGGCTTTTTTGGACGGTGAGCTTGCTCTTGCTTGCGATCCTTGCCCTGTAAAAATTTGTTGTAACGTGGGTCAATAAATGCTGACCTCAACTGTGTAACCAACATATCTCCTTTCGGTCGTCCCTAGCGGACCCCTGGGCACTCCATCACCCTACAAGTCAGCACTTTATATGCAAATATATATATATAAAGAGAGTAAAGAAACAGGTTGGGATGTCACAAACATCAAACACGTTTCTAGGTTGAGCATTTAATAAAAAGGGGCCCTACAGTGCAGCATGTATGCAAACATGGGTTTCAAACAAGGCACCCTATAGCGTATGAATCTAACACGCATCATGCATCATCATATCACATTGGTACTTCCATTTCCCCTAACAGCATTCAAGCCGCCACACGGAACTCTTGCCAAGGCCCCACCCACTCGTAGGTCTCAAGACCCGGGCTTACTTGCAAGCTCTGACTTCTCACGTCAGGATTCCGTCTCACAAACAACAAACGTATGCTAAGAACCCTTGCTTGACCCCACCCGTTCATGGTCTTCAACGCCCGTGCTTGTCAAAAGCTTGGCATTCTCGTCAGTTTCTCAGAAGGGGACTTGTCTCGTCAAGACACTCTCCACACATGACTTGCACGTCACGGGCTAGCCAGCCGACCACAGAGACAAAGCCGCGCCTTCGCACATCAATCAACAACATAGCCTTTCCCACCCTAATCCACCATTTGTTCTCGCGTGAAATAAAGGGGGGCAAACCTCAGAAACAGTATCTTGCCTCAAACAGATTTCTATCAAAACCCTTAATGTTTGTTATGCAACATCACTGAGTCATATTAACGGTCGCGACTACAGCTTCACCCACAATGCCTAATCCACTAGCGGAGCGGATTTTTAATGCAACATCATGCTGGGGACTGACACAATCGACCCGGTGGCTCCTCTTGAACCATGGCAACCCAAACCCCTCTCATTTGAGAGATTCGGTGCGTATATGCTTGAAAGAAAAACAAGATAAAATGGATGTTATGCGCGCATCCTAAAGACCGAGAGGAGAAGTGTTATTACCTTACAACTCCTTTTTCCTAGCCATGGAGATCTTGCATTGCACGGATAAAAATGTGCGCCTTCAAGTCCTCTCCGAGGATTTGGCCTTGGTTTGATGAACGGAGCCTCAGGCTTCGCCAATGGAGAAGAAAGTCCTTCCTCCTCCTCCAAACCCTCTCTCCCAAACCCTAACTCCCACTCAAAAGGGAAGAAATGAGGGAAAACAATCCTTTAGCCCTGTTTAAGCCTCTTGGACGGAGTGTCCTAGGCTATAGGATTACACCCCAAGAAGGATCTGACGGTCTAAATTCAGCTGTGATGAAACTGCTCCCGCAGGCTACCGCCGGGTGGTAGCTACCTACCGCACCGTGCTAACTTCCTGAGCCATCGATCAAAAATAATGCAGCGCTACCGCTGGCGGTAGCAATACCGCTGCGTGGTTGCTCACTCAATGCTTTTGTCTCAACGCATTGGGATACCGCCGAGCGATAATTAGCTAACGTTGCGCGCTACCACTTGACGCACTCGACGTCTGTCACTCAATGCACACAACGCCTACCACTCAACGCCTGAAGGCTACCATCGGGCGATAGCGACCTACCGCGGTGCGGTAATGTCCTGAGCCTCAAGCCCATAAAACTGGGGCGTTACACAACACATGACCTCCACTTCTTGAAGTTGGTCGATGTAAGAAGCTCAATTCCAAGACCTCTTGCAAATCCACCTTCTATTGCACTATCCCTGATCTACTAGACTTCTAGAAGCAAAAACGCAAGACTGTTGGTTGATCACTACTCAAACCTTTGTTCCCTCTAATACCATGTAAAAAATTTGTGAACCGCGGAAAATGGAAAACCAAGCGTAGGAACACTCAACCAAAACTAAGCCAAGTAAACCAGAAGCAAACAGAAGAGCAAGAAATCTTATATTATCAAAAATCTTTACAGCACGAGGCATACATGTCGAGACATGATTCGCCGATGTACCCGATGGAAGTAAGACAAGAAAGTACAAAACTAGCTGTGCAGACTCAATGAATAATCTCCGACGCTGCCGAGCTGCACTACGGAGTCTGCTGGAGCCGCCAAGTCACCAGACCGCAATCTAGCCGCACGAACAACCTGTTATTCCAATGTTGAACTCTGTCTGCAATCTGCTAGCCGTCTAACCGTGAGGTCGCCTAGCCGCCAGATTCACGTGAATTGCTACTGCCGAACTGAACAAACCGCCAGAAGCGGGCAGCTTATTGAACTAGGAAAAGATTGCCAAAGAGAGAAGACCGTCTGGCCGCAAGTCGCGACCTGCTGCTAACCGTTGATTGTAACAGAAAAATCTGCAATGATCACTGACTGAAGTCAGAACCAAGTCACTGGCTTCTCAACACTGTCCGCACAATCTGCACAGCAAAAAACCAGTCAATTACTCAAACCGCGTGAGCACAAAAATCTGTCTACAGCAACCACCCGAGCTCACTTACTGCTCTTTCAGTTATACTGTTGATGTGACGGGGGGTCCTATTTATAAGCGCGAAGAGGGGTGTGGTCACCGCCCTAGCCGATAGGAACACTACCCAATCTCATAGAGAGCACAAAGCTTATTCGCACAGCGTGGACACAAAACAAGTATGCCTTGTCGCCGCGACTAAACCGGACAGCTAGACCGTCAAGGTCGCATCGCCAAGGCCGGATAGAAGTCCTATCTGTCTTGTCACCATAAGGCCAAGCTAGGATTTGTCCGCCACACGAGCGGACACCGCGAAAACTCCACCAGTCCGCACACATGCGAACACAGCTCTAGTCTACATGCCCCTGCGGACACTGCTCCAGTCCACACAGTCCGAGCCCGCAACCAGAGCACACAAGGCTGACAGTTGCCGAACTCAGTGGACATAGAAAACAGTCCGCGCTAACCGCGCGATCTCTCGGACTCCCGGACAGAGCACACCTGGACTTTGTACAGATCCAGACCAAGTCCACACCGCCAGCCATCCCTGATGCGAACACAGCACCAGTCGATACAAGGGCCAGTCCGAACAAACCGGCGAACTGCGTGGTTACACCAAACCACACCACCAGAATGAGACCAAGGAACCAGCCATGTCGATCTCCCGAGCTCCAAACCCGTCCGCAACCCGGACTCAGCGAACTCCGCGGATAAACATCTTATCCGCGTGGTTACCTCCAAAGAACAAGCTGCCTGCAACTCCCTTGCCGACCTGGCTAACCGCCACCCCTGTCCGCACAGACTGCGTGGACAGTTCGCCCAGGCCGCCACTTTCACTTCAAAAAATTCAACAAGGTTCTAAAGTCCCCTTGAAAAAAGACTCAGATTGTATTGGTTCAAGATCACCTAATCAAAAGATCTGATGTTGGTTCTAAGAGTATCCTGATCAAAAGATCCAGACAATGTGATAGCAAATTCCTATCAAGGGGGTAAAAGAGTGGATGTACCCAGATTGAGGGGGAACAACTATAATTTTTGTGTCTTCTGTTTTTGTGTTTATTTTCAATTGTGTTGTGATTTTATATATCTACATCTATTTCTGCTTGATTGTTGATGTATATGCAAATTTTGTGAATTAAACTAATTATTTGAAACAAAATTTTAATCTCTATTCACTCCCCTTTAGAGAAAACTCTGAGGTAAAAAGCAACTGGTGTCTAATTTCAGGGGGTAAATGGAGTTATTAAAATTGTACACAACTAATTACAATAGATGACACACATTTTAATATCCTTTTGCAAACGACATTTCCAAACTTTTTTTTTCAAAAAATCCCTTTGCAATATATCAATATAACAACTTAGCTATCAACCAATATATGGATTGATATATCAGGCGATATATCCAATAAGTATAGCAATTGATTTTTTTTAATTTATTTTATTTAACGGATATGATTTAAAAAACATTAAAACAAAATTATTTCTTTTTTATGACTTAGCTCTCCACTCACTTTGTGCTTCATCTAGCTTTCTTCACAAACAAAATCATGCAAAAAGAACCTATATATCGCAACAAGAGATCCTGGGTGTCAGTGTCAATTCATCAAAGTACAAAATCATCCAAATATTTGGCTCAAATTCTTTTGCACATAGTTCAGTATTTTGGGCACAAGTTTGCTATGTTAATCCAAATGGCCTGAATTTGATATTTTCATAAAGACAAGTTTCATGCTAAGAGAAAAAAAAATACAGCTATGATTCTATCGGTTCCAGCAACCCAACTTTGACCCTCTGGAGGACAAAAATTGGGTCCAGACCCGTCTCCAAATTTGGAGACAGAACCCTTGAGATGCTAGCACGTGATAGTGTTGCACATTCGCGCTCATTTGATATCATATTCTTTCGTTCTTATCTAATTGTAGGGATATAATATATGATATCTCGGCGTTAATTTTTTTTATGCCTGGATATCATAAACAACATTCAGCCGATCAAAATGTGAATGCAGAAAAATCAAAAATGAACACATTCCAATAAAAAAATGATCGCAAAACAATTAATATGAGTGTAAGATATCACTTTAGTAAAATGATATATTCGCCACCACGTAGCAGCATCACATGTCTGGGAGCTTAAAATGAATCTAATGGGTAAAGAGAGCAGGAACCTCAACACTGACAAAACGTACATTCAATCACACTGTACTGAAGAATGCCAGAGCAGGGTGCCAACTGATGGACCATCAAAAACATGTGATCACAGGTCCTTAATTAGACCGTCAAGAAAATATCAACCCTTAGCTTTTAATCTCCCTAATAAATCTAACTAGAACTTGGGCTAGCATACTATAACTTATTGTGTGCATTATAATAGCTAAAAGCCTAAGCTCTTCTTAGGCAGCAGAGACAACATCGTTGGCTCCATTTGACACAGTAGTGGCAGTCAGGATCATGAGGGTTAAAGTTTCATTCATTAACACCCACCCAAGGAACTTCATCAACTTTTATGTCCAAACGGAGGATGATGTTTGTTAGGTGATCCTTAACGAATGACGGCTTAACCCATGCATTTACGACCGCCACCACCATGCCAAACTGAGCCTTTTGGCTCTGTTTGGGGGATTTATTTTCACCGGTCAAGCGGTTACAACCGCATGAACCACTTGACTGGTGAAAATAAGTCCCCCCAAACGGAGCCATTATTTTAAAAAAACCGCCATATAAATTAACCAAGGTCTCATCGAAGCAACCCGTGCATGAATATAAACAATGTGCAGCTATTAATTTTTTTTTTTTACAAATTTTCTCCCAAAACAGACTTATAAATCAATAGAAAATCAACATTCACAACTGATCTACCACAAAGGTTTCTAGACACTAGCAATCTTCTCTCCATTGCAACCACAAGCTTTCAATCCCACGTCATGGAAATCATAGAATTTGATAAACCTGCCTCATCAAACGTCATGCAGCTTTCGTATTCCAGAGTTTTGGATGCACCGGGAATTGCTTGTGTGAAATGGAAGGGCCGATCTCCTCCAGCATCCTCTAGTTGAGAGGAGCACAACGACCATAATAACTGCAAAATTCACCAACAAATTAGCCTACAATTAAATCCATTGAGATTACTCTCCATGTTCGTGTGTGTGCGCGCGCGCGTGTAAGTTTAATTACTGGGACCTCCCTTGGGAGTTTGCATAATTACAGGTTGCACGCCTCATCTTTCAAAATTACATTTATCTCACCTCTAAGTTTTCTCAGTTTACAAAAACGCTCCTTCCGTTAGAAATATGGATGAAAAATGGTAAAATCAGTGAAATTATTTTATGATATTTCAATTTTATTCTTTTATGATGATTCTAGATTCATTGCAAAAGGTAAAATGTAACACCCTTTTCAATGTAGAGTTATGACAAAAGTAAAATTGAAATACAACAACAGTCAAGCCTTTATCCCACTATAGTGGGGCCAGCACAAAAGGTAAAATTTGAATATTGTAAAATAATTTGAGATATTTGATCACTTTCAATCTATATTTCTAAAGTAAAAAGGTCACACCTTCCAATGTACAGTCATTTCAAAGGATAAAATTGAATATCATAAAATAATTTGACTGATTTTATTATTTTCCATCCACATTTCTAACGGAAGGGGAATTTTGTAAACCGGAGAATCTTAGATAGAGGGGCGCAACCTGTAATTATGCAAACTCCCGGCGGAGTTCCCGGAAATACACACGCACGCACGCGCGCACACACACACACTCAACATTTAATTTCATTTGAATACATAAAATTAATGGATCCTTTATCTAACTATCTACAGCCTCCTTTGGCATATTCTTTATGCATCCATGATGAAATTATTTTAAATTTTCATGAAACTGAGCATCATACTTAGTACTCATATGGATAAGTTCAACATGAATGATCTTATTTTTTCCTAAGTTGCATTATTTAGCTACTATAAATGCTTCAACCTTAATTGAGTCCAAACGGAGGAAGTTCCTCTGGATTCTCCGGCCGTCAGGAAGACGAATGCCTACTTTGCAAAGAAGCTCCCTATTCCCCTTGGGCTCCTCCGGAAGGGGAGGATATACAGGCCCCTTCTTGGAACTTAATTTAGCATCTTCATCAAAAATATTGTCCTTCACATCTAAACACGACTCCGCAGGGGTATTTGTTACTTCCAATGAAGCTGCAACTGCCATCAGCAGCTCCTCATCTTCCTCCAGAATTTTTTCTGCAGCAAAAGACAACGACAAAATGGATGGCACAAGCCATATGAATCACCAGGAAAATAAGATTATCATATCTACTGGTTGACCCGGGATCTTAGGTGAATACGGTTGAATAAGAGAATAAAAAAGGCATATTGATGTATGAAGGGGTTTTTGTACGGGTATGCAAGCCCCTGAATGTTTTTCCAAAAAACTTGGAGCCAGACATTCTCTGTTGTATTGTAACTTACAAGTAGATCTACAAGGCAAGTTCCACTATTGAAATAACTAGAGAACAAAGGAAATAAAACAGTTTTAACAAGTTAAGCAAATCCCCAATTTAAGATGTCAAAAACTTGTTGCAATAATACAAATTAAGTAACAAAGAGCACAAACATCTTGCGTCAAAATGATGGATTAGCATAGAAAAGATTGAACATCATGCTCTATGTAAACATCTTGAATGAAAATGATAGATTAGTATGAACAGGATAGAACATCATGCTCTAGGGAACCGATACAACTGAACCAGATAGATATTGAAGCATCGTGACAGTAGAACAAGCCTAATTATGTGTTTTCTAACACTTGAGAAACAAGTGTGCATCAAGACATTGGATGATCGTATGCAATAGCAATACCTGATAAACCAACAGTGGAATCCTTAGCTCCCTCGCGGCGCCTTTTGAGAGGAAGAGAAATATGTCGTTGTTGAGGTCCACCTTCCATAAAAGGGAGTAGACCCTAAACAAGAGAAACGGTATTGATAGTAAGAAAAAAAGGGAGGCTATGTATGTGTTTTCATGATACAAACGTCAAAATTTCCAGTGAATTTGGAATAAGGGGTACCATAGTGTAACACTATCAAAATAATTAGGACCGTCCATATTTATTAACTATTATCTATTTAGGGTTATTTACCGGGACTTCCGCTTGATGTTTGCATAATTACAACTTGCACCCCTCTAACTTTTGAAAGTACGAAAACCTCCCCTCAATGTTTACATTTCATAACATCCATACACAAAAATAGCCCCTTGGAGTAAATCTTCCGGGCGGGTCTTTTTGTGCATAGATGTTATGTAATGTAAACATTGAGGGGAGGTAATTGTAATTTTGAAAGTTAGAGAGGTGCAAACTGTAATTACGCAAACTTCGGGGGAGGTTCCGGTAAATAACCCTATCTATTTATACAAAAAAGTAGAATAAAATTAAAAAGAAAATTTAGGCTCCCCTGGGAGTTTGCATAATTATAAGTACCTCCCCTCAATGTTTCAAAATTACAAAAAAACCTTATAAGTTTGGTTTGTTTACAAACTCCCCTTCTGTTAAAACTGTGGATGGAAAGTGTCAAAATGAGTAAGAAAAGTTTTTGATATTCCAACTTTACCATTTGTAATGACTCAAAAGTGTTAAGGAGTGTGTTTGTGGTGTTTTTACCTTTTAGAAGAGTGTGTTTGTAATGTTTTCAAAGACTGAAGGAATGTGTTTGTAATATTTTTTACTTTGTTAGTGCATATGTAAAAAAACCTGTAAAGAAAATAATTGGTTGTTTAATCTGATAATTTTCATTATATTAATATAAATTTGTAATATCAAATTTGTTTAAATTATAATTGTAAATGATATATTGTCCTCTCCTCCTATACTACAATCTTTTAATATTAATGTATTACACACCACAAAATTTTACAGAAATATATTCGCTTTACATACAATTTTTTGGGTCACAGTGCAATTGTCGAAATGAAGGAGATATTTTAAAGAAAAATTCTCATTTTTCTACGCCAAACAATTCATCATTGTTGGAAATATCTATGGGAAGTTTAAAAATAATATACCACATCATACCTTACAGAAAATCATTACTTCCACAACAACAAAAATAAAAATTTCAATAATGTTCATTTCCCCAAAACAACTCAACAACCAAAATAAATATTCTAAAATGTTCATTTCCCCGAAACCACTCAACAATAATGTTCATTCTTCAAATGTCTCAACTTGGGCCCGCATTGGCCTTTTCCTTCTATCAACAAAGGTAGCTAGAGAAGTTTCATAAAATAATATAATATTTTAGTTAAGTCAAAATAAAGGTGAACAATTAATGTAGAGCATGTGAACAAAAACCTGAACAATAATGTTCATTTCCACTTTTGAACGTTCTCATGTTCTACCCAACACCTCTACAATTGCCACACAGTACTTAAACTCCTTGATGGGATAAACCCTGGCCTCCTCTCCTTGCTCTCTTTTCTAATTGTTTTTAGGTTTTCCACATAAGCATTTTCTTGGAGGAGGCAACATAGTAGCAGGTTCAACTGTCATTGTAGGCCAAAAGGCAGAGTTTGGAATTACTTGGATCTTTTGACTGTATGTCTTTAAATACTTCTCCTTATAATAGCAACAATGTGTATGTCTTTATGTTATTCCTACTGTGAGCAATGGCTAACTACAACATGCCTACTTGACTTTCCAGATGTCTCGTGCTCTACAATCACACTTCCTACTCATTAAGTTCAATACATAATGAGTGTTTCCATCACTCACTTGACATTCAAATTCACTATCCACAAGTAGTGTGAACTTAATTCCTCATCCATTATCAAATTTAACTTTGTAACAATACTTTTACAAACTAAACTATTCCATTTTATCCCTATTTGATATCTTAACTCTATCGTATTCATCAATTTTTCCCTCATTCTAGCAATGTCAGTATGGGCTTGCTCCTAAGATCAGCAATCCAATGATCAAAATGTTGTTAGTAACATGGTCACTTTTCAAGTGCAATGAAAATACATGTCCAGCCCAAAAACCTACATCAATCTTCGTTAACCAGTTATATGCACCAGAACTTCCTTCAAATTGCATCAAAGAAAGCTTTAGCTGTAGTCCAAAATAATTTATTCACTAGCAAACCAGGATAAGACAACCTTAAATTAGCATATATCTGACACAAATTAACATAAGATTATAAATTGTGAGTACACATTAGAATTTTATCTTTGGTCAGTTAGTCATGAATGTCCAAGGCTTGCTCTCCTCAAGCCCTGCCAACATTTCACTAAGACAATGGAAGAAAAAATCTCAACTCTCTCTGATCTCAACTGCTATAACTGTAAATGTGAGTAGGTACAAACCCATATTCCCATCCAAACTAGTTGCTAATAATACACCACCAAAAGGCCATTTGAGGTGACAACCATCAAATCCTATACATGTGCAAATCAAGTAATCTCCTAAAAATCCTTTTAAATGTAGGCACTACGGGGATAATTTCACTGTCCAGTTTAACAGCCGGCACTATACTCATGGAATTTTTTAAAAAAACCATTTCAGCGTAAGCAGAAAGCTTCCCAAGTGCTTTGTTATGGCTACCATCAATCTTCTCTAAGGCCTTCTTGGCTCTGTACAAATGCATATACTCGGATGTAACTCCCTGTTGATGTAGCATATGCCTCATTCCTTAAGGTTTTATTTCAGGATTGTCTTTCAAATAGACAAGTAACGTAAGAACTTGCATCTCTGATATTACCAACCCTGATACAACCATGACTGGAAAAGTAAGACTTGATTTGGTATGTAATTCCATCTGGTAAAGGAGAAGCATGTGCTCTCCACTTGCAACTTGTAGCAGCACATCAAAATGTCACTCTAGAGTTCTCTTTTTTTATCCTATAAACCTTACAAGCTTCTCTAATAGCATACTCAATAATAGCTTTCATGAATGCATCCATATTTGCAAATGTCATACCCCATTTGAGCTTTATGATTCATTTGAGATTATTGGCATTTCAAATTCAACCAAATTAAGGCAATTCGCCATTCTAGTAAAACTCCATTCGGAGATTTATTTGCCTCTTCATCAGACCATTCAAGATCACAATGATTGCTAGAGTCATGATTTGACAATACTGAGCCGAGATGATAACTACCTCCCCCCCCCCCCCCCCCCCCAATGTTGTTGCTCATTATCATTAAATAATCTTTAAATATGATTCATGATTTCACCACAACTTTTGAACCACAATTCATCCTGCAAATATGTAACAAAGTTAGAGAACAGAAAATCAAAATAATTGATATAAAAGACATGCCAACATGGACCTGAAAATCAATGACAACTTCTCAATTTAACTTCGTCTCTAGCGCAATCAAGCCTAGGTATATCTAAATCACCATTTCCATAACATTGATAGTATATCAAGATTAAAAAAGAAACATATGGAAAAACCTTAAAAACCAAGAAAAACATGGAGATAAGAACCAAAAAAATAAACTCAACAGAGTAAATAACAACTCAGCTGAATGAAGGAAAACTTGGCAGAAACTCGGGTAGAAATCAAAACTAGAATGCAAGAGAAAAATAGAGAAAAAAAACCTGGGCTGGAGCGAAGCAAAAAAAACTATCGATGAAGCCCTTCCCTGTTGGCGAAGGCTTCTCTATCGTTGATGCCGAACCTCATTGTCGATGATTTCTCCGTCACTGATGCCCTACCCCGTCGCCAATGCCCAACCCTGTCGCTGAAAGCATCTACGTCGTTGATACCCTACCATGTCGGCGATGACCCACCACGTCGCCAAGCCTCTAGATGGAACAGGGGATTGGGCAAGTTGTGCGTGAAGAGAAGAGCTGTGAGCTGGGCGTGGGTACGGGCAGAACAATAGTGGGTTAGTCACATTTAGTGTTATTTGAGAGTTTTTTTAAGAGAGGGTAAATTGGACTTTTTATAAAAGCAATTTAGTGTTTTAAGAGAAGGAGGAGTTTGTAAACAGACAAAACATGGAGGGGAGGCGTACGCAATTTCAAAACACAGAGGTGAGGGACGTGTAATTACGAAAACTCTTAGAGGAGGTCATGGTAATTAACTTTATATATATACATATATATAGGAGTGAAAGTGCACGGGGCCCCATGTGGGTGGCGACATGCAGTGGGGGAGGCGACAAGCGGCGGGTGCGGTGACATGCGGATGGGGAGGCGACATGCGGCGACTTACGACGAGCGACAACTAGCGGGGGACGGCAAAATGTGGCGGGCGACAACTAACGACGGGCGGCAACTAATTGAGCGTTGAGACTTAGATATTATTTTGCTTGATTGAGTGTTTGTGAAACATAATCGAGCGTTGAGACTTGGATTGTAAAAATTACAACGAAACGGGAAAAGGTCATAGGAACACTCAACCAGACCAATCTCAAGTAAAACCAGCACAACAAAAGGAAAAAAGAAACTTGTATTATCTATCTTCTTTACAGCACAAGCCATACATTGCGAGACATGATTCGTCAATGCACCCGATGGAAACAAAAAACTAGCAAGCAAGAGTAAGCTGAGAGGACTGCAACAGTAACCGCCAAACCGCCTATCCGCAAAACGGTGTCCGCTGAAACCTCCAAGTCGCCAACCCACAACTTAACCGCGCGGACTCCCCGTTATTGAAAACTGAAGAAACTGTCCGCAACTGCAAGCCGTCTGACCGCAAGGTTTCCTATCTGCTAGAATCGCGAACAAGTCGTTGCCGAACTGAACAGAGCCAAACCGCCAGAGGTGAACCGACTTATTGAACTGGGAAAAACTTTGTCAAAGAGAAACCGCCTGGTCGCAAGCCGCGACCTGCTGCAACTCGCTAACTGCTATGCTCAAGCCACACCAAAACCTGACTGAAGTCAGAACCAAGTCTCTGCTTGATCAGTGGTAGACGCACAGTCTGCAATACAGCAAAAAATCTGATTACTCTTCAAGCCGCGCGGATAAGAAATCCTAACTGCAAGTTTTAACTCAAGCTTCAAGCTTACTGTTCATGTTAATATATGATGAGTCGATGACTACTATTTATAGGTGTGAGGAAGAGTGTCGTCACCATCCATAGCGACAGGATAACCGTCCCTCATCGTGCGACTACCCGCACTAGGTTACACATGAGGCGGACACAAAACCAGACTGAAAGAGCCAACCTGTAGTCGTCGCGGACACCATATCCAGTTCGCACATAACACGCGGACTCGGCGAACAAGGAACACCTGGACTTGGCACAAACCATGACCAAGTCCAAACCTTCAGCAGTATCTGGCAAACTCAACATAGGCGGACACCACAACCCACGAGTTAAACGTCATTCGGACTCTGCAATCCAGGCGAACTCAACATCCAGTCTGCACACCTGGCGAACTCCGCGATCTCCAACAACCGCACTCTCTGAAACGACCAAGGCACAACCATGCCGAACTAGACGAGCTCCAAAAGAGTTCGCAACACGCGGGACTCGGCAAACTCCAGACGAGTCTGCAACATGCCGGACTTGGCGAACTTCAGACGAGTCCGCAACATGTGCAGATAGACTCACTTATCCGCCCGGTTATAACTTGAGCTGACAGCCTGCAGAAACCCAGCATCTCGCCGAAAGCTAACCGACAGTCCGCAGCGGATTTTGCGAACAGTGCGGTCTGCCCAATCAGACCGCCCACTATACATTCACTTCAATAATTTTAACATAGATATGATGCAATTGATCACATTGATTCTGTTTTTTAAGAGATATAAATGATAATAATGAATTATTAATGAGTAGAATATATGAAAAATATGATTAAGAAGATGAACTGATGTTTGATATTAATTATTTAAACTAAATATGGTTGTGCCTTTCCAGTGTCAGGCGCGCCTGCGCCTCGAGCCTTGCGTTTAGGCTTCAAGATCCCTTTGCTTCTTGGGCGGCTTGGGGCGCCTTGATGCGTCTTGCGCCTTTAATAACTAAGTGCATACAACATATGCATGTCTTCAAAGTAGTGAATGTTTAAAATGGTGTTCTTACCATCTTCAAAGAAGGATTATGTAAGTGAAGAATAAATACAGAATTACAAATGGCAGAATGAAATGAAGACTAAGCTTTGGGCAGCCTGGATTCTATCTCAGCGGTCGTGTGCGAAATGGACATGTGGAAAATGCAGAGAAAATAGATCATTCATCGAATGTAGGTGAATGTTAGATTGCACCTTCATGTTGAATAGTAGTTTTATTTAAACTAAGCATGTAATTACCCCTCCCTGCCGTGTACTTAACACAATTATGATCAATGATATGTTCTCAATCTCAGAAATAAAGAAAGAGATCAGAGATACGCAGCTGTCACAACACAAATAGGTTTAGAGATCAATCTTCAACTCAGTGGGAAAGAAACATGTCTGAAGCATAGTATGTTGTAAAGCTTTTCGAAGATTTGATTAGTAATACAGAACCATGCCAGAAAATCACAATTCCTTACAAATTCAGGTGAGAGCTATGGGTTAATCAAAATGGGACTTTTCAAACCGATGTGGAGTATGGGAAGAACGAAATAATTGAAATCATGGAAGAGAACACGTGTACCATAAGTTTAATAATAATGTGTAGGGTCATCATAAAAACAATGTAATGAGAATGTGGTTGATTAAAATAGAAGTAAACTACTTAAAACGATGATAAAAGAACATGCATTGAGCTTAATATGAAAAATTTCAGGAATTTTTATTAGAAAGAATAGTAAAATAAGTATGCATAATATCAAATTAAACATGATTCATTGAGTTCAATTAAAAATTTTAGGAATCAGTAGAAACAGTCGACTAAGGTACAACTTCAGTTTAGTGAAAGCTCAGTTAATGCACTCTTGCATTATATTAATGCAATATAGTTCTTCCTAATTATCGCGCCACTAATTCTAAAAATATTACGCATAGCTGTAGATCAACTTTTCCAGACTCACATGACCGTGAAAGCAAATCATTCTATTTTACAGAAAATACCTATGTAGGTTAATTTGTGAAAACAAAAACCAACACCCACAGAGGAGACTTCATTTACCGCTGAATGTCACTGACTTTTCTCTTAGTGTCATTTCTTTCTTAATAGACATTACTTATCTCAGGAGCATTACATCAAATAGATAGCGAGCACATCTTACCGCTGAATTAAAAAGAAATAATAGTTAATGCTATATAACTGAAGGCAAAAAATTTCCCTGAAGCTACTCTTAGATGCGATTATTTTTTCCAAGCTGTTTTCTTAGAGCCTCTTATGAAAAATCAATAGAAAAATGAAACAGGGCTCTTCATGATATAGAGAAAAAATAGGAGGCTTATTGATGCGGAGCAGAGACAAGCACGAGCTTTGGGCCCGTTCGGGGCTGATTTGGCGACTTACCATATATGGCGTGCCCGGATCGACGATCGGACTCCGCAGATGTGTCCGGATCAGCGTCGCGAGTCAAAAACATATATTAGTTTATTATTTTTGGTTCATTAATCATTTATTTTAGTGACCTCTCCCATCGGCTAATCATAACCGTTGATTGGAATGTCCTAGTGTTTCTTTTTATTATAAATAGGCGTCTTGAGGGCTGAACTCAGGCATTGCAGAATTTGACGACTTCTATTCCCGGATTCCAGCGATTACTCCCCGGTGCCGATGTCGTGGAACCCTAAGTGACGACTCCTAGGAGCTCAAACTCCCCCCTCCCCAAGGTACTACCCATCCATAGCCTTCTTCTTCCCCCTCTGAAACCCTCATCCACAACCCCTACAGCCCCCAAATCCCAACCCCCTACCGCTGTCCAGGAAGCACAAACACTGTTCACTGATCATTGTTCGTTGAACACTATTCACGGGTCACTGTTCACGCCGACATTGTTCACGCCGGTCACTGTTCACGTCGACCCTCCACTTCTTCCCTCTTGTAGATCCACCCACCCCCCCCCCCAGCCCTAATTTCTTGGATAAATTCAGATCTACGAATTTCAGCCCCGATCTGTTATTTTCATCTTTCGTTCATCACCCCTCCACCCGGATCCGACCCTAAATAGCGGATCCACCCTTCCCCGGCCCGGATCTACTTGTACGTGGCCGGATCTACCCATTTCTCGTCCGATCTCACCATTTACCTCCAAGGACAGCCACCGTCATCATTTTCACGCCGCTGGTTCCACCTCCGATCGTCGATCTACACATCCAGACCCAAATTCTTCAGTGCATCGGTTCAACCCACTACTTTGTGAATTTCTTGTGGTATTGATTTATTTGATTTGATATTTTCATTGGTGAATTAATATATGTGTTGTGATTCTTGCTAGTAGAAATTGTCTTTAGTACGCTAATAATTTGCAGTATGAGACATTCGCCGCGCGCTTTGTTTTGCCCCTCCGAGCGGAGGAAACCATTATAAATTGCCAAAATTAATTAGCTGTTTTTAATTTCAAATATTTGTGTGGAGTTAGAATTCTCATGGCTCAAATTTATTGGTCGAGTTATCGACGATTACAATGCATTTAGGTTCAGATTAGTGTGTCACCCTTGCAATACATCTAGCGTCGTAGGTTTTGTGCACTCGTAGCCTACCCCTACATCACTTACCATGTTTCCTTGAAACCTGGTTAGCATGTTTTCTTTTATGTGGCTCAGTTGAAGGGTAAAAAGAAGAAGAGGTATTGAAGAGCATAGTGTTGAGATGAGCTTATTTTTATTATTATGTTTCCGCGTGTGGTGATTTTGTCCCGCATTTTTATTCTTCCTTTATAAGCTTTTTTGTAAGTTTTTATATATTCCCTATATGGATGAATAAAGGTAAGTGAGCCTTAGGGCTTCCGGCTTCGTCGATTCCGCATCCGCCTCCTTCCGAAAACAATCGACACGCATCCAGTCGCTCGCTTCCACAAACAGTCGATCCCACTTCGGTAAACAGCCGCTCGCATCCTCTTTCGCGTCCGCGTCCTCTTCCACGCCCCCGTCCTCTTCCACACCAGCATCCTCTTCCGCGCCGGCGTCTCTTCCGCGTCCACTCGCCCAGCAGTAGTCGCACCTTCCATCGAAGCCTCTTCTGCAATCGTGCCTTCTTCCTTCCACATTCTCCAACAGTATCCTACACTCTCCAGCAGCAGCTAGCAGCCTCCGCAGCGGGCAAGCTCCTTTTCCTTCGTTCTTCGACTCTTTTACAGCGGATTGATGTCGTTCCGTTCCTTGACACCAGTAATGTGGCTCTAAACTGATGGCATTTCTGATATCGGTCCTTATTGGAGGTTCCTTCATGGTATTATTTCTCCTTCTCTAACACAACCCTAGTTTCTATCTAGGTGTTCGCGGTATTTCCTCTTGGTGTTCCTTGGTTTTTGTTCTTGCATATCATGTCAGGGAATAACGGATCCCCCTCTATCTCTTCTGGTACCGGAATTTCCTCCGCTACCTTATCGTCTGGTGGCTCGGCTCGGTCTGGTCATGACCACAATAACTCTCAAATCACTACTATACGACTGAATGGTTCCAATTTTCTCATGGGGTCTTGGGCTATTACCCGTGCCTTGAAGAACATACGTTTGTTCGGTTATGCTGGGGACTATTCCAACACCTGCCAAGGATTCTCTGGATTGGCTACAGTGCGAGTCTAAGAACTCCCTTGTGATGTCTTGGTTGACAAACTCTACGGTTGACTCGATTGCCCGTAATTATCTATTTTTGGAGACCGCAGCGGATATTTGGAAGAGGGTCGAGGCTAATTACTCCTGCCGGGGAAATGCTACCCGGATTTTTTAACTCCGCCGGAAGATCTTCCTCTTTTGACAGGGTGATCACCCTTCATCTATTTACTACCTGGAGTTCACTCAACATTATCAAGAGTATGATCATTTTGACTCCCTCAGTTTTGTGTCTCTTGAGGATGAGATCCTTGTTCGAGATCGGGAAGACAGGAACAAAGTGTTTGAGTTTCTTCATGGTCTACATCGCGACTTCGATCAGATCAGTGTTCAGATTCTTGGGCACTCTCCTCTGTCGTCTCTTCCAGAGGTTTTCAGTCTCGTTCAGCAAGAATTTGATAGGCGACATACCTAGTCCCCTGACACTGCTCTAGACGGTTCTGCCCTGGCTGTTCAGTTTGGCAGACGAGCTACTCATGATTCCAGCCCAAATCCGCCGACAAAGATCATTTACTCAATTGCCCAAGAATCACTACTATACGACTGGATGGTTCCAATTTTCTCCCGTGGTCTCGGGCTATTACCTTTGCATTGAAGAGCAGAAGTTTGTTTGGTTATGTTCTGGGGGCTATTTTGACACCTGTCAAGAATTCTCCGGATTGGGTACAGTGGGAGTCTGAGAACTCCCTTGTGATGTCATGGTTGACAAACTCTATAGTTGACTCGATTGCCCAGAATTATCTATTTTTGGAGACCGCGGCGGATATTTGGAAGAGGGTCGAGGCTACTTACTCCTGTCGGGGAAATGTTGCCCAGATTTTTCAGCTGCGCAGGAAGATCTTCCTCTTTTGACAGGGTGATCTCCCTCCGTCTGTTTACTACCTGGAGTTCACTCAACATTATCAAGAGTATAATCACGTTACTCTCTCACATTTGTGTCTCCTGAGAATGAGATCCTTGTTCAAGCTCGAAAGGACAGGAAAAGAGTTTTTGAGTTTCTTCCTGGTCTACATCGCAACTTCAATCAGATCACCGTTCAGATTCTTAGGTACTCTCCTCGGTCATCTATTCCAGAGGTTCTTAGTCTTGTTTAACAAGAATTTGATAGAAGACAAACCTGGACCCCTGACACTGTTCCAGAAGGTTCTGACATGGCTGTTCAGTTTGGCAGTCGAGCTACTCGTGATTCCAGGCCCAAGTCAACCGACAAAGATCATTTACTATGTGATTACTGCGGGAGGTCCCGTCATACCCGAGACACCTGTTTTCGTCTCCATGACTTTCCCGCACTACGTGGAGGTTCAGCACCACGTGGCGGTCGTGGTTACAATAGCTCTCAGGGCCGCTCTACTCAGCCCCCCCTCTGCTCACTTGTCTGATGCCTCTGAGGAGACACCCCCCCCCCCCACTATCCAATATGCTCCTCTGGCTTTGTCTGCAGATGAGATCTATACCTCTCGTTGTCTGATGCAGCAGCATTCTTTGGATCCTTCTGCGTCTTCGTCTTCATATGCTCATCAGGGGCCCTTAGGTGCTCATAATGCGTCTTCTAGTCCTTCTACACACTGGATTATCGATTCTGGAGCAACGAATCATATGACCGGATCTGCTACAGGTTTTGTGTCTTACATCCCTTTGTCTGGTAGAGATAAGGTGAGCATTGCGGACGGTTCCTAATCTCCAATTGCTGGGAAAGGAACTATCATCTGCTCCTCTCTTACTCTTTCTTTTGTTCTTCATGTACCCACGTTTACTCGCAATATTCTCTCCATTAGTAATTTGACAAACTCTATGAACTGTTTTGTGACATTTTTCCTCTTGTCTTGTGTGTTTCGGGACCTAAAGACGGAAACGGTGATTGGCACTGGTAGTTTGGTAGACGGGCTCTACGTGTTTGATTTTTTCACTTTTGCTTCTCCTCCTCAGGCTCTTCATGTTGATCAGGAGGTCACTTTGAAGTCTGGGCATTGCCGCCTTGGACATCCTTCTATTATGTCTATGAAACGTTTATTTCCCGCTTTACCTAATGTATTAGTTGATAGTTTTCATTGTGAACTTGGTAAACATCATCGTGCTTCTTTTAATCATGTTTCATCCCGATGTTATACACCATTTCATATTATTCACAGTGATGTTTGGGGGCCTTGCCCCGTTTTTTCTATTTCTGGTTGTCGTTGGTTTGTCCTTTTCTTGACTGCTTCTCCAGTACAACATGAGTTTATCTAATGAAGGTTAAAGATGAGATTTTTCCTTTATTTCAGCGGTTTCACAAAATGATTGCTACGCAATTTAATACCTCTACTAAAATTCTTCGCACAGACAATGATCGCGAGTACATGGATTCCCAATTTGAGCGTTATCATGCTCATCATGGCATTCTCCACCAAACGTCTTGCGTTTACTCCCCTACTCAAAATGGGGTGGTTGAACGCAAGAATCGTCATCTTACGGAAGTTGCCCGGTGTCATCTTCTCAAAATGTACCTTCCAAAGTATTTTTGCGGGGATGTTCTCACGGCCGCCTACCTTATTAATCGTATGCCCTCATGTGTCCTAGGGTATAACTCTCCCCTCCACACTATTTGGGTGTCTCCCACTACTCTACAATCACATATATTCGGCTATGTTTGTTTTATCCATATTCATCAAAGGATACGGGTTATAAATGTTTTGATCGGGTTCATACGAAGGACTTTGGTAAGGGATGGAGCCTCAGTTAACTGGACGTGAAAAATGTGTTCCTTCACGGTGATCTGGAAGAAGAGGTATACATGGCTCTACCTCCTAGCCTCTCTTCTAGAGGATCTGAAGGCAGGATGTGCAAGCTAACGAATGTTTTGTATGGCCTGAAACAATCACCTAGAGCCTGATATGGAAGATTTCACAAGACAATGACATGCTTCGGGTACTCCCAGAGTAATGGGGAGCACACCCTTTTCATCAAAAACAATATAAGAAAGTTAACTGCTCTGATAGTTTATGTGGATGATATCATTATAACATGGGATATTCATATCATAGAGAAGAAATACTTTTGACCTCCATGAAGCCTCGAGAATGAATGGGTGTAGACCGGCTGACACTCTAATCGAAGTCAACCACAGACTTCGAAGAGATGATGATGACACGATTAAATACATCCCCAGCTTTTAGAGATTAGTTGGAAAACTGATCTACTTGTCGCATACTCGCCCAGATATCCTCTGGCAACATTCTAAGTCCCATAACAATTTGGTATCAGAGCTAGACTCTTCCTGCATTTCATGAAGATAGCCAATTCTCATCCGGCCTTTCCGAAACCCTGCAAGGAGTCGACGCCTCGCCTAGGCCATCCAAGCCGCTACAACTGCTAGCGGGATCATGCGGCCCAGTTCACTCGGTCGCTGCTCCAGCAACCCAGATACAGCGTTGACACCACATCTCCCACGCGAGCCTCCCGCGATATCTTCCATTGTAGGCCGTAGCCACTACTGTAGCTCTTGCGCCCATAGTCAATCCCGACGCACTCTTCCTCTCCCAGTTGCAAGCTTCGACCGCGCCCAAACTCATCTTTCTCCCCCGTCAGCATCGACGGGTGAAAAACATATCTTCAGCGGCATGAAATACCGTTGTCTACGCCGCGAGTCAGGTACGAACCAATTCGTTCGCCCTCCACCTCAACCTTTCCATCTATACGTGTCTCAATTCTTGAACGGACGCGTGAATTTGATTCAAATCCGATCCTTCCTATTTTGATCGGGACTATTAGTCGTGTGCACGCCTTCCTATTTTGATTGGCCCTCACGCGTGGGAATTGATTCAAATCCGATCCAACCCACAATCCGCAACAAGTCAAATTCTCGTCCTCTCAAGTTTCACGCCACTTGCTTGAAAAAAAAAATTTACACCATTGGGAAACGACGGGTTCTCGCGGCAACGTGCAACCAACCAACTCTGAGCAATCTAGCTGTCCCATCACCCACTTCGTATCTCGTGCTACATCCACCCCCAATATGGTAGACTCGACCGACTTCTTGGATGCTATAAGCCGGTTACACGATGCACGCCTTCAAGACGTAGAGATACACTTTTAGGATGCCGGCACACATCATCAAGATGATGTGGCTACCCTCACCACCAAGCTTAAGGGACTAACAACAACACCTCCTGTGGTTACCACCCCGCCCACAGACCACGCCAACAACAGTCAAGTTCCACTACCCCCGCTCATCCTCCATAAGCCGCCACTGCAGACCCTCTTACGCCCTGAAGCAGCTATTCTGCCGCGCTATACCCAATTGGAATTTCCCACCTATGATGGGAAAGTAGATCACTTGGGCTGGCTCACAAGGTGCGAACAATTTTTTGGTCATCAACAAACTCTGACACCTAAACGGCTTCCTCTGGCCTCCTTCCATCATCTTAACTTGGCCTTGCTTTGGGTCACTTGTCTCCTCACTAATCAGTCGGATCTGACGTGGGACAACTTCAAGCGATTTTGAAACCTGCATTTCGGCCCTCCAATCCGCAGCAACCCTCTCGGTGCCCTCACAACACTCCGCCAGACGAGCTCAGTGCACAAATATCAGGATCAGTTTCAACTTCTTCTGGCACATATCACACTACGCCCGGAGATGCAGCTCGGCATCTTCACCGTTGGATTTCACGAACGCCTGCGAATTGATGTCGAATTCGAGGCTCCTCCAGACTTAATGACTGTTATGAGTCTTGCGGGTAATGTGACAGTCGCCTCCAACTAGCACAGGAGGTATATTTGCCCCCCGACCCGAGCATTCGACCAGATCATTTCGAGGGACATCCAGCCCCACCAGTCAGTAAGCTATTGTGGGATGAGATGATCGAACGGTGCGTTTAGGGCTCATGCTTCAACTGCGACGAGCCGTACATGTAGGCTACAGGAGCAAAAGGCTTTTTTATCTGCAAGTCGAGGACACTGACGATAAGGGTGTCGGATAATGCAGGACATCGTGGAACTCCCTCGAGCTTGAGGGCAAGCTCAATTTGAAAGCCGAGAGAGATGTTAGGGGTCTTATTATTATTTATTTCCGAATATGCATTTTATTATTTCATAAGAGTCGCGTCCTTATATGACGTCGTGCCCTTTTTTTAGTCGTATGTCCAAGTCTGTCGTTATTTCTTTTAAAGTTCTTTCCTTGTGGGTGGCGATTATAAGTTTATTTAAAGGGACCTAGTGTAACTTGTATTGGCATGAATGAAGAAAGTCTATTTTTCCCTAACCCTAAAAGAGATCTTGGAAGTTCTCTCTCTCTCTCTCTCTCGAGCACGTCCCGTTTATGCAACCGCAGTGAAGGCTCCGTAGTATCTCCGCCACCATCATCTCCACCTCCGGTCATCTCCCCTGGCAACATTCTAAGACCCATAAAATAATCCTTGATGGCATTGGTAAAGATCATGCACAACAATAATATGATCCTGGGTAGAAGGATCATTCTGATATATCATAGAGAGACGATCAACAAAACCATGCATATAATTATGTCGGCCTCAATCTCAACTGTATTGAGATAATAAAAACTTGGGACTAACTAATATCAAGCTATGTGTAGAAGGTTATTCATCTTGGTCTCTCGTTTGCTATTAATTAACTTCCATATAGGAAGATATTTGTTCTTTTGGTGATTGAGAGCATCAGTAACCTCCTCACTGGCATTCTTTAAGTCCCTATACAGCCATCCAAGGGAAGGTGCATCTTGTCAGCTCTTATTAATTCCTTAACCAGTGGGGCGAATATAGCAAAGGACAACTTTGCATTTGCCAAAATCTTGTGTTCAACACTATTATTGCAGTGTATGTACGATCTAATAAACCTAGTGATTATTTTTAAAGGTAAACATTAAAAAAGGTAATCGAAAAAACAATAAATTACATGCTTGCGCACGGCACTCTTGGCCAACCTTGTTGCTTCCCACTTGTCAGATGTGAGCAACCCCCTCAACTGGATGTTCTTCTCCAGGATGTTTTGTAGAGATAGAAATGTTGTAGTGAATCTAGTCACAACTAGTCGAACAAGTTCATGAGAGTCGAGTTCTTCCGTCACTCTCTAAAAATGTCGAAGGAGATGATGTGGCCATAAATAAAGATGAAGAGTTAACGGACCATATAGATAGCACTCTTAATATGCTTCAGTTTGCTATATCATGCAACAACAGGCTTATTGTATGTATTGCGCAATAAGTAAAAAAAATCATCAGATTCTTCAAAGCCATAAAATTTGATGCAACCATATGTTGACGCATTGTCCGTGATAATCTGGATTATATTGTTCTCTCATAGGTCGATGGGGATATTGATCATCTCACCCAAGAAGTCAAAGATGAACTTCCAGTTGCACGTGGATGAGACGTTTTTTGAAATTCAGAATGCAACTCCAAAACCTCCACTTCTCAGATGTGAGCAACCCCCTCAACTGGATGTTTTTCTCCAAGATTGTACAACCCCGTGTTCACCGAGTGGGTCCCTCCTAAGATGGACCAAGACAGGGGGAACTGCTTTAGGGTTGTGGCAAGTCGAACAGGCAAGTGGGGAAGTAGTTTCGCATCTTACGTGGGGTTAGGCCGTTAGTCGCAAGGGGCTAGCAGAGCGCGCCGGCTCGCACTCGCCCCAGGGGTCTCGCCAAGAGTAGCGAGTGGGACATCCGGGCTAGCACTCGCCCTTGGCTTCAGGGAAGTAGTAGGTGCCAACCACATCAAACACTCGCCATCCCAGGCGAGTGGTAGCCACATGAATCACTTGCCCAACAGTGTATTTAACAGAATGTCCCTGTTGGACTGCTAATATCCCCTCTAAACAACGGAATTTTGATGTTGACGGACCAATTTGGGGCTACAAAACCAAAAGGCGGGATTGCGCTATTGACAGGCCACGCTAGCCTTTAGAAAACTATAAATAGACCCTTAAGGGCACCTTTGAAGAGAATCGATTGCTGACTTTCTTTCTCCTCTGTTTTATTTTGGTTGGTTCCCAGAGCCTTCCAAGGTGCCCAGCTCAGCTTTGGCTTGGGAGAGGAATCTCTCTCAGATCTTCCGGGTGTGTGGCGGGACCTCCTCGTTGTAAACCAGGGTCTGTTCCTATTTCTAAGTCGGTGACATGTAGTTTGGTTCGGGATAAGTAAGTGCAAATTACCCTTGGGTCCGAACACTCTCTGAGACCGGATAACTGTTTCAACATTTTTGGTGCGGTGAGCGTGGACGTAGTCTGTACAAGAAAATCTTAAGTCAGGCTTCATGGTTGGAGATGGAGAAGGATCCGGCTCGGGCAACTCACCGCCTTCGGCGAGTGGCGTCATTGTGGTGATGTTAGAAGAATTCAAGCGGGAGGTTCTGCAGACCATACACCTAGCATTCGCTGCAAGAAGCGAGTGGGCAACACCTTCTGTCCTAGTGGTCGCGGCCCCATCCTTAGGCGAGAACGCCCCGGGTCAGCGACCCGGGAAGGAAGTGTCGACGGAGAGTGTCTAGAGGGATCTCGTCGGGCGAGAGTTGTTCCCCGGTCAGGCGAGTGCTGACCGGGTCAGTGTGCCAGTGGTGCGAGATGGGTCGACTCGCCCGGTAGGGGGAGGGAGCCTTTTTAGCATGTTGATCGTCTCGGTCCCAGTCCCAGAGGGGTTCAGGGAACCAGAGATGACTTACTACACTGGCCAAGATGATACAGTACAGCATGTCCAGTGTTTTGAGGATGTCGTCTCAATCCAGCAGATGTCGGACGCTTTCAAGTGCCGACTTTTCGCCATCACCTTAAAGGAGAAGGCCAGAGACTGGTTCTACCAGCTTCCCACAAGTTCAATCTACTGCTTTAAGAACCTGCGTCGTGGGCTCCTCTTGAGGTTCTCGACGTCGAAGAAGAGGAAGAAGGGAGCAGAGTGTTTGTTTGCGATCAAGCAATGACCGGAGGAGATTTTGGCGAGTTACGTCGACAGGTTCCAAGAGGAGATACTTTTGGTCCAGGAGGTTCCAGGGTATACCCTAATGCTTGCTTTCACGCTGGGTCTACGGCAAGGATTCTTCAGCATGAAGCTGAAGAAGGTGTCACCCATATCCTTCGAAGAGTTGATGGAGAGGGCGGCAAAAGAGATAGAGGGGGAGTCGGCAAACTCGGCGTTCGCCGAGAAGTTGGCCAAGTTGGCAGAGGATGAGGTGAAGGAACAGGGTGCAGGTAGGCAGCAAGAGGCTAGAAGAAGGGAAGAGCCAAGGGGCCAGGGGAATCAGGGGCAGCAGCAGGGTTGGGGGTTTCGGGAGCCATACAACCGGCTGACCTGGAGACCCTAGGAGGGGCCTGTTCAGGGGCAAGGGAGAGGATTTCAAGGCGAAGAGAATTACCGTGGGGGTCAGGGGCGGTTCAACCCACCGGGGTGGAGACTGGGTCAGAGGCCGCCCCTCCCGCTGCAGTAGCAAGAGATAGCGATCGCCCGTGGAATGGGTAGGAGGAGAGAAAATGGAAGAGGAAGAAGGGAAGGAGGCAGGGTGGCGTTGTCATATTGTGACTTCCATCAGGAGGAAGGTCACGCGACGGCCACCTGCCCGGAGTTTCTGGAGATGAGAGGAGCCAGAGGACCGGTTCAGCAACAGCCGCCGGTGCGGATCGAGGAAGTTCTACCAGGAGGAGAGGAGGATAGCTGCGAGGATCAGGTTGACGTATGCGCCCGCGGAGGGATTGGGTTGATTCATGGGGGAGTGGGAATCGAAGCCGCCCGCAAGGGGAGCTTCCAGACCATGTTCAGAAGGAGCGTCGCCTCGACCTCCCAAACTCCACCCCCATAGGAGAATATTACCTTCTCATCAAAGAACATGTCAGACTACGAGGACCCGTTCTGTGACGCTTTAGTGATCCAGACGACAATCGAGAACTACACAGTCTCTAGGATCTTGGTTGACAATGAGAGTTCCGTGAATGTGATCTTCAAGAAGGCCTTTGAGACGATGAAGGTGGAGGCGAGGAGGGTGTTGGCCTCGGACGGGCCGTTGTTTGAATTTTCTGGCGAAAGGAAGTCGAAGGTGGGGTTGGGCTTCATGTGACGCTGGGAGGGGTGTCAAGGAACTGTCGGTTCGTCATCGTTGACGCTTCGAGCAGCTACAACGCCATCTTTGGGCGTCCCCTCATCAGCGCTTTTCACTGTGTCTCATCATCGTTCCATCAGTGTCTCAAGTTAACAGCGGGGGAGTCCAAGCTCAGATCAGAGGAGACCCTAAGGTGGCGAGGCAGTGCTATGTGACTGTCGTCAACACCATTTCCTGGATGGCAGAGGCAGAGGAGATGAGAAGGGAGATGGCAGTGCAAGAGGAGCTAGGAGGCAATGCGGAGGCAGTTGGGGAGGAAGCAGCAGAGGAGATGGGAGCACCGGGAGGATTGGAGGAGATGGCAGAGGGAGAAAGCAAAGAGGAGGTCCTCGCCCATGAGGAGAGGGCAGAGAGGTTGTTGGGGAAGGGGACCAGGGTGATGGAGGTGGAAGAAGCCAAAAAGGAGGAGGTACTTGTGCAGGGGGAGAGACCAGGAAGTGTGTGGGAGGAGCAGTCCAGCCTCGAAGCAGCAAAGGAGGTGATAGAGATGGAGGTTCTTACCAGGGCTGAGAAGACAAAGACGGTGAGAGTCAGTGGCGGGTTGAGCCCCGAAGATCAAGAGAAGATACTGGAATGTATCTGAAGGAATGTCGACATCTTCGCATGAAGTGCGGCGGACATGTTAGGCATCGACGCAGGTGTGGCATGTCACCGCCTGAAACTCGACCCAAAAACACGCCCCATCCGCCAGAATAGGAGGACCGTCGCCACCAAGCTGGAGGAGCCCATCCGGGAGGAGGTGGAGAAGCTCCCCAAGGCAGGTTTTGTATCAGAAATCCAGTATCCAGGCTGGGTTTCTAATGTGGTAATGGTTAAAAAAATGACGGGCGGTGGAGGATGTGTGTAGACTTCTCTCTTTTGAATAAATCATGCCCTAAGGATTGTTATCCCCTGCCAAGAATCAACGCTCTCGTAGACTCAGCCGTCGGTTTTTTATGATGAGTTTTTGGAATGCTTTTTTAGGTTATCACCAAATCAAGATGCACCCACCTGATGTCAAGGACATCTCCTTCATCACAAGGGAGGGATGCTACAGTTACAAGATGATGTCTTTCAGGTTGAAGAATACAGGAGCAACGTACCAACGAATGATGGACCGAGTCTTTCGAGAACTGAGGGAGAGAAACCTAGAAGTGTATGTGGATGACCTCATGGTAAAAAATAAGGATCTGAGCTCCCATCTTCGGGACTTGGAGGAAACATTTGCCACCCCGCGAAAGTTCAAAATACGATTGAATCCCCTAAAGTGTGTCTTCGGGGCGAGTAGAGGGAAGTTCCTGAGCCATCTCTTGACCCCAGCAGGGGTGGAACCCAACCTGGACAAGGTAAAAGCCATAATGGAACTGGCGTCGCCACAGAGCACTAAGGAAGCTCAACGCTTGGCAGGGAAGCTTGTCGGGTTGAGTGGGTTCCTCTCCCGGGCAGGGGAGAGATGCTCACCTTTCTTCAAAGTGCTGCAGGGGAACCAAAAATTTGAATGGTCAGAAGAGTGTGAGGATGCTTTCCAAGCTTTGAAGAGACAACTCACTGAGGCCCCACTCCTCCAGGGACCTAAGGAGGGGGAAGACCTATCTCTATACTTCGGGGTGGGAGCGGAGGCCGTAAGCTCTGTCTTGGTCCGAAAGGAGGGTAAGAAGCAACTATCCATCTACTACGTTAGCAGGGTCCTAAAGAAAGCGGAGCTCTGATACCCTATTCTGGAGAAGTTGACATTTTCCTTGGTTATCTCGGTTAGGAAGCCCAGGCCTTACTTTCAAGCACACTCGGTCAAAGTGGTGACCGACCACCCTCTTCCCAGGATCTTTGAAAGGGTGGAGCACTCAGGAAGGTTGGCTAAGTGGTCCGTGGAGCTAAGAAAGTTTGATATCTCTTTTGTACCTTGGCTGTCAATTAAGCCTCAAGCGGTGGTTGATTTCTTGGCTGACTATGCAATCGAAGTGGAAGGCAAGGAATCCTCGCGGCTTGTCGCCTGGAAGGTGTCGGTAGACGGAGCCTCTGGGAAGCATTCTCTGGGAGGAGTAGTGTTGGTAAGCCCTCCGGGGACTCTGATAGAGCAGGTCGTGGCCCTGCATTTCCCGGTCACTAATAACCAGGCGGAGTATGAGGCTGTGATAGCCGAGCTGCGTCTGGCCAAAGAGCTGGGCGGAGACCCAGCGTGAAGGCAAGCATTAGAGTATACCCTGGAACCTCCTGGACCAAAAGGACCTCCACTCGGAACCTGTCGACGTAACTCACCAACATCTCATCCGGTCTTTGCTTGATCGCGAACAGGCACTCTGCTCCCTTCTTCCTCTTCTTCGAAGTCGAGTACCTCAAGAGGAACCCACGGCGCAGGTCCTCAAAGCAGTAGATTGAGCTTGTAGGAAGCTGGTGAAACCAGTCTCTAGCCTTCTCTTTTAAGGCAAGGTTGCAGATTTCGGATGTCGGGTTCATGTCGGTTTGGGTTTGAAATGTCGTATGTCGGATTGCGGGGGATATATCAGAGATATTTTACAATGTCGTGTTTTAATATTTAAATAAATTTATTCGTATATATAAACATTTTTTGGACATATGTGCAATTACATACATAATATATTTTTATAAATTACATAATAAACATATATACACATAATGTATTTTATAAATCATATAATAAACATATATATGCACATAATGTATGTTTATAAATTACACAAAAAAGCGTTGACGACAGTAAATGACATAAAGAGCATCAAATGAAAGTGAAACGAGAAAGAATGTCAATCTTAGCTCAGAGAGATGCACAAAATGTAGCACAAAAACAAAATATTACCGTTTGGACGCTTACAAGAAATGAAAAATATATATTTTTAGTATTCATATATCGTCTTCGAGATATTGCTCGATATATTGGGTAAGACCGATATATCGGGGCCAGAAGACCGATATAACGGGTCCTAAAGACCGATATATCCGGAATATTTTCCAAAATGATATTTTTGCTTAAAATGTCGATGTCTTTGCGTTTTCTGATCAAAACCTTTATGTCGGCCAACATATCGGACATGTCGGCCGACATTTAAAACACTGCTTTAAGGTGATGGCGAAAAGTCGGCACTTGAAAGCGTATGACATCTGCCGGATTGAGACGGCATCTTCAAACCACGAGACATGTTGTACTGGATCATCTCAGTCAGTGTAGTAAGTCATCTCTAGTTCCCTGAACCCCTCTGGGACTGGGGTCGAGACGACCAACTCAGGGCTCCCTCCCCCTACCGGGCGAGTCGACCCATCTCGCACCACTGGCACACTGACCCTGTCAGCACTCGTCAGACCGGGGAACAGCTCTAGCCCGGCGAGATCCCTCTCGGCACTCTCCATGGGCACTTCCTTCTCGGGTCACTAACCCGGGGAGTTCTCGCCTAAAGATGGGGTCGCGACCACCAGGACAGAAGGTGTCGCCCACTCTCTTCTCGCGGCGAATGCTAGGTGTATGGTCTGCAGAACCTCCCTCTTGAATTCTTCTAACATCCCCACAGTGACGCCACTCACTGAAGACGGAGAGTTGTCCGAGCTGGATCCTTCCTCATCTCCAGCCATGAATTCTGGCTCAAGATTTTCTTGTATAGACTACTTCCACGCTCACCGCACTAAAAATGTTGAAACCGTTATCCGGTCTCTGAGAGTGTTCGGACCCAAGGGTAATCTGCAATTACTTATCCCGAACCAAACTATATGTCCCTGACTTAGAAATAGGAACAGACCCTAGTCTGCAGCGAGGAGGTCCCGCCACACATCCGGATGATCTGAGAGAGTTTCCCCTCCCAAGCCAAAGCTGAGCTAGGCACCTTGGAAGGCTCTGGGAACCAACCAAAATAAAACGGAGAAAGAAAGTCAGAAATCGATCCTCTTCAAAGGTGCCCTTAAGGGTCTATGTTTGGTACATTGGAAACTGTGTACCTGATTTAGAGAAATCTCACTTAACTCAATAATATACATCATTATGTATCTGATGGGTTGTTGAGTTTTAATGTGCAGGTTAAGGAAATGTAGGGAAATTTTCTAAGTACAAGTGTCGACACTTGAGAAGGAGATGTGTCGACACCAGAAGCCAGATTGTGTCTACACACAGGACTTGTGTCGACACACAGGACTTGTGTCGACACACAGAAATTCTGTCGACAACAACTGTGTCGACACATAGGACTTGTGTCGACAACAACTGTGTCGACACACAGGACTTGTGTCGACACACTCAAGAATTCTGTCGATACCAACTATGTCAAGACCAGAAGCAGATTGTGTCGACACACAGGACTTGTGTCGACACACAGATATTCAGTCTACAACAACTGTGTCGACACACAGGACTTGTGTCGACACACACCAGGATTCTGTCAAACACCAACTATGTCGAGACTAGAAGTTATTGTGTCGACACACAGGACTTGTGTCGACACATTCCACGGAAGCTGTGTTGAGTAGATAAAGAAGGGTTGTGTCGACATTGTGTGAACTGTGTCGACATCATCAAGAATTGTGTCGACACAGTCTATTTGTGTTGACACATTTGAAGTATTGTCTCGACACTTTTCTGCTGAGATAGAGTACAATGAAGTATCAGGCAAGGTTGTAGATGTCGGATGTCGGGTTCATGTCGGTTTGCGTTTGAAATGTCGTATGTCGGATTGTGGGGGATATATCGGGGATATTTTACAATATCAAATTTTAATATTTAAATAAAGATAATGATATTTATAAACACATTTTTTTGCAAATAAGTAAAAATATACAGACAAATAACTATACCAATGTACAGATAAATAAGTATTTATAACATTTTCTTTGAAATAATTTTGAAAGATAAAGGAGAATCTCATGTAATAATGCAAAGTTGGAGGGGAGATTTTCTCAACTATTGCAAAAATCATTATAGCAGAAGTTAACAAAATAATGTTAACATAAGTTAGAAGTGCACATGAGAAACAAAAATCATTGCAGATTTACACAAGAAAAGGTATAAACTTAGCTATTGCAAGAAATAAATCTAACTATAGCATAAGCAAGAAGCTTACAGTAACACAAGTTTAATAAAACTTTTAGATCTTATGACTTGATCAAAATAAAACTTTTAATTGTCGCAAAAACAATAAGAAAGAAGAAGAAAGCAGAAGGGGGCTTCCAGTGAAGTGAAGTAATAGAAACCCTAAAGCCCGACGTCGACTCCTCGCGTCCTCGCCTGCGATGTCGATTCGTAGAAAGCCCGGTGTCGTCATCTACTCCTCGCATGCGATGCCGATTCGTTGCCTCACCGCCGAAGATGGAGCTGTCGAGTGTCGACCACTCCGCCAGAGAGACTCTCCCGTAAAATTTAGGGTAGAGCAAGAAATGTTGAATGCGTAAAATGGAATCGTGAAGTAGGAAAATACTGGTCCCGTGAACTTTGTTTTTTTATATATTAAATATAATAACCGAAATATTGGGTTAGAGATATATCGATATATCGGGATATATCGATATATCGGGATATATCGCCGTTTTTTTTAAAAACGATATTTTTGTCAAACAAATCGTTTTCGTTGCGGTTTGCACCCAAAAACTTTGTGTCGGCCGACATCTACAACACTGATATCAGGTGTCAAGACTGAAGACTTGACAATTGTCATAACTAACGAGGTTGTTGCATCTGTCAGAGCTGTCAGAAGACCGTTATGAACCGGATCAGCCGGTAATCTCAGATGGGATCTATATAAAGACATGTTCTATCGAAGATGAGAAGAAGTCTAATCCTGAAATCAACAAGTCTCTAATATAGTAAGGGCAGAACCTGAACAAATCTGCAAGAATATTTCAGATCAAATTCTGAATATAAGAAGAAAGCTGGATTGAGGATCATCTCCAACTTCATAAGAAGATCAACCTTACTTTGTTCAGATTCAAGAATCTTTGAACAAGCTAAGACAGGTTGAATCTTAAGCAGTCAGATTTATCAAGAACTGATCAAGAAACCTTCACCCCTTTCTCTCTCTACCTGGGTGAAGGATTTATCTCTTTTATAATCAATTTTTCATGTAAGATATTTTATAGATCTGAGTGTAAGAGAGTAATCTCTCTGAGTTGTAAGCCTACGTTTATAAAGGCTGAGGTAGCGCTGAGTGCCTGAGATAGGAGATTGATTTCTCTGAGTTGTAGGCCTGGTGAAAGAAGCTGAGTTGTAGGAGTGTGGACTCAATCTGTGGTAGGATTCTCTGGAAGAATCTGAGTTGTAGCACTTGGTGAAGTGTGAGGTGTAGGAACTTTTCAGGGTTCTGAGTTGCAAGATCTGAGAATCTGAGAAGAAAGAAGGAAGTTACGCTGAATCTAGTATACTGCTAGATAGGCGAAGGGGGAAGTGGATGTACTCATCTCTTTGGGAACCACTATAAATCTGTGTGTATGTTGTGATTGGCTGTGTTTCTATTATTTGTGCTGTGATAGTTGTTGCATAGGTTATCTACTAGTGACAAAATTGGTTCAGGTGAAAATAACAAGTAACTTGGATCCATGAAATTACCCATATGTAGATAGGAAATCTTTGGCATATGCAAAGAAAGAGTCAGACTATTCATGGAAGCTTCTGACCCAAGAATCTACATCACAGTTAAAGAAGAGTCATTCATTCCTATGAACATCTCAGTTCTTAATGCCAACCTCAGGACTCCAAAAAATTATTCTGAAATGACAAAGGATGAGATCATCTTAGCCACTATGGATAAGAGAGCACAGAACATTATAGTTAGTGTTATAGATGACTCAACTTTTCAAAACTTAGTTCACTACAAAACCTCCAAGGAGATGTGAGACACTTTGATTGTCTACATGGAGGGATCAGAATAAGTAAGAAAGGATAGAAAGTCTATGCTAAATCAAAAATATGAAAGTTTTAGACAAATCAAAACAGACAGCATAACTGAGTGGTACAAGAAGTTTTTCAGAATAGTTAATGAGCTAATGTCATATGGAAAAGTCTTTAGCACATATGAGCTCAATGATAAGTTTCTCAGATCACTAATCAAGAACTGGGATACCAAGATATGTGTCATCAGGGAAGTGGCCAGACTTGCAGACACCTCTCCTCCAACCCTATTTGGAAAACTGTTATCATATGAAATGCAGCTTATGGCCATAAAAGAGGAGGAGAAAAGCAATAGGTCTGATTACAAAGAGAAATCGGTGGCCTTCAAAGTTGAAGCCACAAAGGACAGGAGGATGTCTCCATCTCCTCCTAGGAAGGTTGCTGAAGTTATCTCAGATAATTCTGACAACACATCAGACAGCCTCAATTCTGATGAAGACTTTACTGTCTTCACAAGGCAATTTCAAAGATTCATGAAGAAAAAACAATGGAGAACCAAGTCATCCTCCTCACAATCCAAGGATGACTATTACCAGAAGAAGAAATCTTCTAAGAAAGATAGGTATGACACTAAACCCAGTAAAATGACTTCTTCTAAGATTGTTTGTTATTGTTGCAACAGGTCTGGCATGTTGTAGCTGACTGCCCTGATAAAAGAAAGTAATCTAATGACAAGAAGAAGCATCAAAATAAGGGAAAGAAGCAGAGATCATTTGTTGCAAAGAGGCAGAAAAGTTGGACTGACTCCTCATCATCAGGTTCAGGAGAAGAGGCTGAAGCTGAAGCCTATATTGGATTGTTCACTACTGAAGAGGATTCAGTAGAATCTGAATTCTTGCAAATGCTGGACTCTATTAATAGGATTGAAGATCATCATTGCAAATGGCTGATGACTTTGTCTGAGGAAGATCAGTGTCAGGATCAGTCTGGTCCCAGTAAGGTAAACAACTTATCTTCAGTTTCTGATTATTATACTGGATCAGAATCAAAAACATCTGCATCAAGAGATGAGGATGGTTCTGAATCTGAAGGGAATGTTCATCAACTAATTGATGAGTATGGTGATCTGTTGCAAGCTCTTAAGAGAAGCAGAATCCTAATCAAAAAATGGGTTAAGGAAATTGCATCTCTTAAATTGGTTGCATCAGATTCAGCAAAAATGCTGGATTTGAAGTTGAATGAAGTTGTCAAACTGAAAAACATAACTGTTATTCAGAAGGGTACAATTACTTTCAAAAATGATCACATCAAGAGTCTGAAAGTCAAACTTCAAAGAGAGAAGGATCTTGTGCCTAAATTCTCAAAGTCAAAGTCAGTATTACCCTTAATTGATGATTTCATCCTTCAAAAGGGTAAGACAGGATTAGGCTTCAAGGGAAGAACAAGGGCAGCTAATTCCAAAAGAAAAGGCAAAGCCCCAGTTCAGTCACTAGCCTCCAAACCACCTATTTCTTTCAGGAAAGTGATGCAGTCTACTAACAGGTATGACCATGATATCACGCATGGTCACTGTAAGCATGGTGATCAAAATGACAAGGGTGCAAATGTCAATAGGGCAGCCCATGAACAAACACACCATGTACTTCAGGAATGGAATCATCAGTGTTTGATGCACCAGTCCCAGCACTCAATAAAAGGACCACTGTACCTACAGAATTAAATACTGCTGACAGCTATGCTGTTAAGACTGTACTTAAAAGAAGATACAACAGATATGAGTGCTGATGTTGTGGCAAAGTGGGTCATTATACCATTGAATGTTGGCACAACACTAGTATCAGAAAAAATATCAGCTTACCTGTCAGAAAGGCTGCAGGGAAGTATGTCAAATTTCAAGCTAACCTGAACCTAGGACCCAATAACAATTGGGGTTCTAAGGATAGGTAATTTTATTTGATGCAGGTGAGTCCAAGTGGTCATACCCCAATATGGTACTTAGACAGTGGATGTTCCAGACACATGACTGGAACAAGAAGGATGTTGAAGGATTACTCTCTCATAGAAAATGGACCCAAAGTGATCTTTGGTGGATCTGAAAAGGGGGTCATCAAAGGGTTTGGTAACATTTGCAATAGCTCTATCACTATCACCCAAGTGGCTTATGTGAAAGGTCTGAAACATAACCTAATAAGCATAAGGCAACTAAGTGATCTTGGTTATGACACTTCTTTTATTAAGAATGGATGTCAAATTAGAAGGACAAGTGATCAAGAGGTCATCTTGTCAGGTTATAGAAAAGGAAATGTCTATTGTCTAAATTTTGTGAGTGAGAATAAAGATTCACTCGTTTGCCTAGTTGTAGATGAGAAAGCTTCTCATTGTGTCAAATGGCACAAGAGGCTAGCTCACCTTAACTACAAGACTATAGGTCAACTCTTTAGTAAAGAGTTAGTGAGAAATGGTCCTCAGGTCAAGTGCATCAAGGAGGGTGTATGTTCAGCTTGTCAAAAAGGCAAGCAGACCAAGACCTCCTTCAACAATCTTGATACCAAAGATTCAGTGAGGTGTTTGTACCTCCTGCATATGGATCTATTTGGTCTTATGTCAGTTCATAGTCTATGTAGGAAAGTCTATTTGGATATATTTGGTTGTTGATGACTTTTCCAGATTTGCATGGGTTTTCTTCCTGAGTCAGAAATCTGAACCCCCTACTGTCTTCCACAATTTTGTTAGGCAAATTCAGAATGAACTTAACAATTCAGTGGTCAAAATCAGAAGTGACCATGGAACTGAATTTCAGTCTGAATGCATGACAAGGTTTTGTGAAGAACTTGGAATTCATCAAGAGTTCTCCTCACCTAGAACTTCTCAGCAAAATGGGATTGCTGAAAGAAAGAATAGGACTCTTATTGAGCCTGGTAGAACACTACTAAGTGACACTTCTCTCCCAAAATATTTCTGTGCTGAGGCAGTAAACACTGCTTGTCATGTTCTCAATAGAGTTTCCATCAACAAAAGCCACAAGAAGACTCCCTATGAGATTCTGAAGGGAAGAAAACGAAATATATCCTATTTTAGAATCTTTGGTAGCAAGTGTTATGTACTTAACAATGACAAGTCTTATTTAACTAAGTTTGTTGTCAAGTCTCAAGAAGGGATACTTGTTGGGTACAGCAGAAATAGTAAGGCATACAGGATCTACAACTTGACTACTCAAGCTGTAGAAGAATTTGTCCATGTAGTCTTTGATGAATCTAAGCTAATCAATTGTGAGCTGTTTAGCACTTCTTGTAGCTCTACAAGCTTGAAGGAAAAGATGGACAAGCTAACCATTAGTGAAGACCAACCTGCAAGACAGAATAAGGAAAATGATGGATGATGTCCAGGGGGAGTACAAGAGCTACAAGCTGATGATGAAGACAATGAAGTACAACTTGATGGGGAGATTGAAGGAAATCAAGTTGTGGATAGATTGCCTCCAGTGATAAGACATCTAAGGGATCATCCAGCACACCAAATTATTGGTGATCCAAGACATGGTGTTCTGACCAGAAGCAAGAGCTTGAACACAGTTCTATGCTCCAGTTTCCTGTCTCAGATGAAACCAAAGAAATTTGAAGAGGTCATACAAGACTCAAATTGGATTGATGTCATGCAGAAAGATCTGAATCAATTCAGAAGATGTAAAGTCTGGAAGTTGATTACTAAATCAAAGAATCACAATGTCATAGGGACTAAGTGGATCTACAGGAACAAGTTAGATGAAAATGGCATTATAGTCAAGAACAAAGCAAGACTGGTAGCAAAAGGCTACAGGCAGGAAGAAGGAATAGATTTTGACCAGACATTTGCCCTAGTGGCAAGGTTGTAAGCAATAAGGTTGTTCCTTGCTTATGCAGCTTATAAATGGTTCAAGGTATTCCAGATGAATGTAAAGTCAGCATTTTTGAATGGTGACTTAAAAGAGGAAGTTTATGTTGAACAACTCTCAGGTTTTGTAGATCCCCTTTATCCTAATTATGTTTATAGACTTAAGAAAGCTCTATATGGATTGAAACAAGCCCCTAGGGCTTGGCATGAAACATTGTCTACCTTCCTCATTGAGAACAAATTCTCAAAGGGAAAAATAGACAAAATTTTATTTCTAAGGGAATCAAAAGTCAAGATCATCCTAGTCCAGATATATGTTGATGGCATTATCTTTGGATCAACTGAAAACAACCTTTGTAGAAAGTTTATTAAACTTATGCAAGAAAAGTTTGAGATGAGCAGCATGGGTGAGCTGAAATTCTTCTTGGGACTCCAAGTTAGACAGGCTGATGATGGCTTGTCCATATCCCAGTCTAAGTTCACCAAGGAGTTAATTAAGAAATATGGCAAGGAGTCATCCTCCACCATGAGAACTTCAATGGGGTCAAGTATGCTTATAGGCAAAGATGATGCAGGTAAACCTGTAGATGAGTCTTTGTATAGAGGGATAATTGGCTCCCTTCTTTACTTAACTGCTAGTAGATCAGACATCATGTATGTTACATGTGTCTGTGCTAGGTATCAAGCTTGCACAAAAGAATCTCATTATACTGTTGTCAAAAGAATTTTGAGATATCTTAAAGGAACACCAAATCTTGGCCTTTGGTACCCTAAGAATAGAGATTTTCTACTAACAGGTTATTCAGATGCAAACTTTGCAGGATGCAAAGAAAATAGGAAAAGCACCACTAGCACATGTCAGTTCCTAGGTGGAAGATTGATGTCATGGAGCAGCAAAAAACAGACAAGTGTGGCTATATCTACTGCTTAGTCTGAATATGTAGCTGCAGGCAGTTGCTGTGCTCAGTTGTTATGGATACAACATCAACTTGAAGACTATGACATCAAGGTAAGTAGAACTCCATTATATTGTGATTCTACAAGTGTCATTTCTATTGCTAGAAATCTTGTTTCACATAGCAGAACTAAGCACATAGAAATCAGATTTAATTTCATCAGAGATCATGTTGAAAAATAAGACATAAGTTTAGAATTTGTCAACACTAATTATCAAATTGTTGATATGTTCACCAAACCACTGGATGAAACTAAATTCAATTACTTTAAAATTGAATTAGGCATGCTAAACTTGGAATAGAATGGTAAATATGACTAAGTAATTCTGAGTCGACGCATAAAGAAATTTGTGTCGACACTTAGTAGTTGGTGTCGACACATAAAGAAAATTCTGTCGACACATCAAGCAGATTGTGTCGACACTCAGAATTTGGTGTCGACACATAGCTTTCCTGACACTTAAATATTGGTGTCGACACATACAATCGTTTGTGTCGACACGCAAAAATTAATGTAGACTCTTAAGGTTGTCTGTGTCAACACATCGCAATTGGTGTCGACATATAGTATTGTAATACCTTTAAATTCTCTGTCGAGACTTTAGTAGTCTGTGTCGACACCATCCCAACAGTGTCGACACACTAAGCAAATTTTCGCCCGCCTTTTGGCATTCTTTTAGAAATGTATAAATAGGTGGAAACAATACCTTGTCGACTACGCTCTCAGATTTATCGACACCAAACCATTTGTGTCGACAAGACTTTCATCTTCCTACTCCTTAATCTCTCTCTCTCTCTCTCTAACCCTAATGGCGCCAAAACTGGACGAGAACATCAACGAGGGATACGAACTGGTTCGCAATACGTCTGAGATTGTCACGCAAGAAATTCAAGCCGTGATTACCCTAATCACCGATAATAGATTGGAGTACTTAGTCTCAGAACCTACCAGAATATGGAAGAAGGAGGTTCTTGAATTCTACTCGTCGGCAACCATGGATTCAAAGGGCATGAAAATTAAATCATCTGTCCAAGGAACTAAGGTAAAACTCACACAGAAGAGTTTAAGTAAGACACTTCAGCTTCCCAGGATTAAGGAAGAAGATGATATAGCATCTTCCATGACAAAAGATGCTCTCCAATGGTGTGGACTGGATCTCACTACCAAGATTGGATCTTCAATGAACAAGAAGCGAATGAATTCCCCGGGCAAATTCCTGTCTGAGATTATAGGCAAGATTATTTTGTGCAAATCAGGAGGACATGATAGGATTTCAGCATATATGTTCAATCTCATGATCAGAGTTATATTCAAGGTGAAAACTAACTGGTCTGCTGTTGTCTTTGAAAAGATCAAAAAAAGTATCAAGAAATCTAATCTGCTCAGAATACTAAGCTTGTATCTGGCTTTGAATATTCCAGAGGTGATGAATCAGACTACAGGTTCTAAGATTAATCATATGAGGAGAATGTACTTAAGAATACTGTCCAGATGGGATATGGTTTTGACCAAGGATGTCTCTACACCTCAGAAACACCAGAAACTGGTTCAGAAAAAGAAGCAAACTCCACACAAGGCAGCTGAATCTTCCAGTGATTCAGAAGAGGAAGTTGTTTTCAGTTCAGATAATGATGGACTAGAAAGTCACCTGCTCTAGAAACTGTAACTGATGGTCAGGTGCAGGGGGAGCAGATACCTGCCAGCAACATCCCAGTGGATCAGGTCTAGGAAGAGCCTCTTCAAGGGGGAGCTAATGAGCCTTTTCCAGTTCAAGCTCAACAAGTGTCATCACCTTCAGGGGGAACTAATGTGCAAGAGCCAAATGTCCCAACAGCTGCATTGGACAGTGAAACAGCCACTCAATCTATATTTGAGGTAATACATGATATAAATCAAGCTACTATAGGCACTGAGAATGATGCACTGGATGTGCACATGAATGATGTCAATCAAAATAATCAAGACAATGTCCTTGAACATGAAATTACCATGGAAGAAACTTTTGAATTTGAAGGAGGTTCATCTGCTGAGAAAGAGAATGTTATTCCTCCAGTTCAGATGCAACCAGAAGTAACATTAGAAGAATTATTTCCTGACTTACAAGGAGCAAGAACTGAGGGGGAGATGTCAAGGACTGAGGGGGAGAAGCCAAGAACTTAGAAGGAGCTACCAACTGTTGTCACTAGTCCAAAAGACACAGTGGACATAGCTACTTCATCTGATTCCTCAGAAGATGAAGATGCCTCCAGTGCTAAGAAAAGGAAACTTGTGGAGCTCAGGAAGAGGATCTCAGGCTATAAGAAGACCTTGCAAACTGCCACACAAGTACAAGCTCCTGCAGTAGACTTCAGTTCCCTTTTAGTGTCACTGCAAATGAAATTGGATGAGCAAAGAATTGCTCTTGAAAAATATGTGGATGAGTCATAAAGATCTGCAATTTATCTGGGCTCGGGATATCAAATCCATTAGGTTTGAAGTCAATTTGCATAAAACAGAAATGACAGAATGCTTCCAAAAGGGGGGTCATGCTGTCCTCTACTTGGCCAAGCAACAACAGGAGGCCAAAACTCAGATAGATGACATTGCAGTTAAACAAGGTTATGTTTTGGAAAATCAAATCAGAATGAATGACAATCTCACAGAATCTCATAATATTATTGTCACAGAACTCAAGAATCAAGCAACTGCTGTAACTGACCACATGGTTAAAGTAAAGTCTGAGTTTGATACACAAATCAAAGTTGATTTAGCTAATGTCCAAACCACTATCCAGGCCTCTCAAAAAGCAATTTCTGATCTGTTGCAGAAGTTCAAATCCTTCTACAAAGAAGGAACAAATTATTTAGCTGATCAGATATGATTTCAAAAGGATGATTTAAGAGCCCATATCGAAAGAGAAGTCATAAAGGGGGAGAGAGTATTAGTCAATGCAAGCTCAGAACATGCTAAATGGATAACCAATGTCATCAGAGCAACTCTTAGTTATCCACCCCTCTGTGATGATGACAATACTGCCGAATCTGGCATTCAACCTGCTTCCCTTGAAGGAGTTCAGCAGGAAGTCGCCTAAGTCATCTATCCACCTTCAGATTTTGAAGGAGTTCAGTATGCTGTACAACAAATGTACAGTCCTCCACAGGAGGTACAGAATGTTATTATTGAAAAGGTAGAAATGTCTGAAGCTGCATTACAAAGAGAGCAAGAAGCACAAAGAGCTAGGGATGCTCAAAAAGAAGCTCAATTATCTAAGAAAAGGTTCACAGAATAGGCAGAATTAAAGCCTGATTTTGAACAATAGAGTCCAACCTCCAGGAATATTATTCTCACTGCTTGGCAAGCAGTTAAAGAAAATATGCATGATAGAGGCAAGTGGTATTCTGAACAGGAATGGAGCAAATATCAGAAGCGGCAAGATGTCATATACCAGTTCAGAAGAGACCTCAAATCTGGGAAAATACCTGCTAAATCTGTGAAGCTAGCAAATATTTTCTAAAGCCTTATCATTACTTTGAAAGGCAAAAGGTCAAGGCTGAAGAGCTCAAGAAGAAGGATCTGAAAGGAAAGAAGTCGGCTGATGACACAGAAGCTAATGTACAAGCTAGGATTCAGTCTGGCAAACGAATTGTAATCAAGGAGTCTGATCAATCATAGGATAAATTAACTAGGTTTAGAACTATGTAATCTTTTGTTCTAAAATCCTTGTAATATAACAACAAAAAAACTGATTCTTGTTCACTGTATTTTATCATATTTTGTGATAATATTACATGTTGTTTCTGTTTATAAGTTACCCTGTCTGAGTAATGTTTTTATACATCATAATCTTTGTTTTATTATAAGTGATGTATATCATTGACTAAGGGTTATGACTTCTCCAAATATGGGGAGATTGTTGGGTACATTGGAAACTGTGTACCAGATTTGGAGAAGTCTCACTTAACTCAATAATATACATCATTATGTATTTGATGGGTTGTTGAGTTTAATGTGCAGGTTAAGGAAATGCAGGAAAATTTTCTAAGTACAAGTGTCGACACTTGAGAAAAAGATGTGTCGACACCAGAAGCCAGATTGTGTCGACACACAGGACTTGTGTCGACACACAGAAATTCTGTCGACAACAACTGTGTCGACACACAGGACTTGTGTCGACACACTCAAAAATTCTGTCGACACCAACTATGTCAAGACCAGAAGCAGATTGTGTCGACACACAGATATTCAGTCTACAGCAACTGTGTCGACACAAGTCTTTTGTGTCGACACACACCAGGATTCTGTCAAACACCAACTATGTCGAGACTAGAAGCTATTGTGTCGACACACAGGACTTGTGTCGACACATTCCACAGAAGCTGTGTTGAGTAGATAAAGAAGGGTTGTGTCGACATTGTGTGAACTGTGTCGACATCATCAAGAATTGTGTCGACACATGGTCTATTTGTGTTGACACATTTGAAGTATTGTTTCGACACTTTTCTGCTGAGATAAAGTACAATGAAGTATCAGGTGTCAAGACTGAAGCCTTGACAGTTGTCATAACTAACGAGGTTGTTGCATCTGTCAGAGCTGTCAGAAGGTCGTTATGAACTGGATCAGCCGGTAACCTCGGATGGGATCTATATAAAGACATGTTCTATCGAAGATGAGAAGAAGTCTAATCCTGAAATCAACAAGTCTCTAATATAGTAAGGGCAGAACCTGAACAAGTCTGCAAGAAGATTTCAGATCAAATTCTGAATAGAAGAAGGAAGCTGGATTGAGGATCATCTCCAACTTCACAAGAAGATCAACCTTATTTTGTGCAAATCAGGAGGACATGATAGGATTTCAGCATATATGTTCAATCTCATGATCAGAGTTATATTCAAGGTGAAAACTAACTGGTCTGCTGTTGTCTTTGAAAAGATCAAAAAAAGTATCAAGAAATCTAATCTGCTCAGAATACTAAGCTTGTATCTGGCTTTGAATATTCCAGAGGTGATGAATCAGACTACAGGTTCTAAGATTAATCATATGAGGAGAATGTACTTAAGAATACTGTCCAGATGGGATATGGTTTTGATCAAGGATGTCTCTACACCTCAGAAACACCAGAAACTGGTTCAGAAAAAGAAGCAAACTCCACACAAGGCAGCTGAATCTTCCAGTGATTCAGAAGAGGAAGTTGTTTTCAGTTCAGATAATGATGGACTAGAAAGTCACCTGCTCTAGAAACTGTAACTGATGGTCAGGTGCAGGGGGAGCAGATTCCTGCCAGCAACATCCCAGTGGATCAGGTCCAGGAAGAGCCTCTTCAAGGGGGAGCTAATGAGCCTTTTCCAGTTCAAGCTCAACAAGTGTCATCACCTTCAGGGGGAACTAATGTGCAAGAGCCAAATGTCCCAACAGCTGCATTGGACAGTGAAACAGCCACTCAATCTATATTTGAGGTAATACATGATATAAATCAAGCTACTATAGGCACTGAGAATGATGCACTGGATGTGCACATGAATGATGTCAATCAAAATAATCAAGACAATGTCCTTGAACATGAAATTACCATGGAAGAAACTTTTGAATTTGAAGGAGGTCCATCTGCTGAGAAAGAGAATGTTATTCCTCTAGTTCAGATGCAACCAGAAGTAACATTAGAAGAATTATTTCCTGACTTACAAGGAGCAAGAACTGAGGGGGAGATGTCAAGGACTGAGGGGGAGAAGCCAAGAACTTAGAAGGAGCTACCAACTGTTGCCACTAGTCCAAAAGACACAGTGGACATAGCTACTTCATCTGATTCCTCAGAAGATGAAGATGCCTCCAGTGCTAAGAAAAGGAAACTTGTGGAGCTCAGGAAGAGGATCTCAGGCTATAAGAAGACCTTGCAAACTGCCCCACAAGTACAAGCTCCTGCAGTAGACTTCAGTTCCCTTTTAGTGTCACTGCAAATGAAATTGGATGAGCAAAGAATTGCTCTTGAAAAATATGTGGATGAGTCATAAAGATCTGCAATTTATCTGGGCTCGGGATATCAAATCCATTAGGTTTGAAGTCAATTTGCATAAAACAGAAATGACAGAATGCTTCCAAAAGGGGGGTCATGCTGTCCTCTACTTGGCCAAGCAACAACAGGAGGCCAAAACTCAGATAGATGACATTGCAGTTAAACAAGGTTATGTTCTGGAAAATCAAATCAGAATGAATGACAATCTCACAGAATCTCATAATATTATTGTCACAGAACTCAAGAATCAAGCAACTGCTGTAACTGACCACATGGTTAAAGTAAAGTCTGAGTTTGATACACAAATCAAAGTTGATTTAGCTAATGTCCAAACCACTATCCAGGCCTCTCAAAAAGCAATTTCTGATCTGTTGCAGAAGTTCAAATCCTTCTACAAAGAAGGAACAAATTATTTAGCTGATCAGATATGATTTCAAAAGGATGATTTAAGAGCCCATATCGAAAGAGAAGCCATAAAGGGGGAGAGAGTATTAGTCAATGCAAGCTCAGAACATGCTAAATGGATAACCAATGTCATCAGAGCAACTCTTAGTTATCCACCCCTCTGTGATGATGACAATACTGCCGAATCTGGCATTCAACCTGCTTCCCTTGAAGGAGTTCAGCAGGAAGTCGCCTAAGTCATCTATCCACCTTCAGATTTTGAAGGAGTTCAGTATGCTGTACAACAAATGTACAGTCCTCCACAGGAGGTACAGAATGTTATTATTGAAAAGGTAGAAATGTCTGAAGCTGCATTACAAAGAGAGCAAGAAGCACAAAGAGCTAGGGATGCTCAAAAAGAAGCTCAATTATCTAAGAAAAGGTTCAGAGAATAGGCAGAATTAAAGCCTGATTTTGAACAATAGAGTCCAACCTCCAGGAATATTATTCTCACTGCTTGGCAAGCAGTTAAAGAAAATATGCATGATAGAGGCAAGTGGTATTCTGAACAGGAATGGAGCAAATATCAGAAGCGGTAAGATGTCATATACCAGTTCAGAAGAGACCTCAAATCTGGGAAAATACCTGCTAAATCTGTGAAGCTAGCAAATATTTTCTAAAGCCTTATCATTACTTTGAAAGGCAAAAGGTCAAGGCTGAAGAGCTCAAGAAGAAGGATCTGAAAGGAAAGAAGTCGGCTGATGACACAGAAGCTAATGTACAAGCTAGGATTCAGTCTGGCAAACGAATTGTAATCAAGGAGTCTGATCAATCATAGGATAAATTAACTAGGTTTAGAACTATGTAATCTTTTGTTCTAAAATCCTTGTAATATAACAACAAAAAAACTGATTCTTGTTCACTGTATTTTATCATATTTTGTGATAATATTACATGTTATTTCTGTTTATAAGTTACCCTGTCTGAGTAATGTTTTTATACATCATAATCTTTGTTTTATTATAAGTGATGTATATCATTGACTAAGGGTTATGACTTCTCCAAATATGGGGAGATTGTTGGGTACATTGGAAACTGTGTACCAGATTTGGAGAAGTCTCACTTAACTCAATAATATACATCATTATGTATTTGATGGGTTGTTGAGTTTAATGTGCAGGTTAAGGAAATGCAGGAAAATTTTCTAAGTACAAGTGTCGACACTTGAGAAAAAGATGTGTCGACACCAGAAGCCAGATTGTGTCGACACACAGGACTTGTGTCGACACACAGAAATTCTGTCGACAACAACTGTGTCGACACACAGGACTTGTGTCGACACACTCAAAAATTCTGTCGACACCAACTATGTCAAGACCAGAAGCAGATTGTGTCGACACACAGATATTCAGTCTACAGCAACTGTGTCGACACAAGTCTTTTGTGTCGACACACACCAGGATTCTGTCAAACACCAACTATGTCGAGACTAGAAGCTATTGTGTCGACACACAGGACTTGTGTCGACACATTCCACAGAAGCTGTGTTGAGTAGATAAAGAAGGGTTGTGTCGACATTGTGTGAACTGTGTCGACATCATCAAGAATTGTGTCGACACATGGTCTATTTGTGTTGACACATTTGAAGTATTGTTTCGACACTTTTCTGCTGAGATAAAGTACAATGAAGTATCAGGTGTCAAGACTGAAGCCTTGACAGTTGTCATAACTAACGAGGTTGTTGCATCTGTCAGAGCTGTCAGAAGGCCGTTATGAACCGGATCAGCCGGTAACCTCGGATGGGATCTATATAAAGACATGTTCTATCGAAGATGAGAAGAAGTCTAATCCTGAAATCAACAAGTCTCTAATATAGTAAGGGCAGAACCTGAACAAGTCTGCAAGAAGATTTCAGATCAAATTCTGAATAGAAGAAGGAAGCTGGATTGAGGATCATCTCCAACTTCACAAGAAGATCAACCTTACTTTGTTCAGATTCAAGAAGTTTTGAAGAAGCTAAGACAGGTTGAATCTTAAGCAGCCAGATCTATCAAGAACTGATCAAGAAGCCTTCACCCCTTTCTCTCTCTACCTGGGTGAAGGATTTATCTCTTTTATAATCAATTTTTCATGTAAGATCTTTTATAGATCTGAGTGTAAGAGAGTAATCTATCTGAGTTGTAAGCCTAAGTTTATAAAGGTTGAGGTAGCGCTGAGTGCCTGACGTAGGAGATTGATTTTTCTGAGTTGTAGGCCTGGTGAAAGAGGCTGAGGTAGGGCTGGATTGCCTGAGTTGTAGGAGTGTGGACTCACTCTAAGGTAGGATTCTCTGGAAGAATCTGAGTTGTAGCACTTAGTGAAGTGTGAGCTGTAGGAACCTTTCAGGGTTCTGAGTTTTAAGATCCGAGGATCTGAGAAGAAAGAAGGAAGTTAGGCCGAATCCAGTATACTGCTAGATAGGCGAAGGGGGAAAGTGGATGTACCCATCTCTTGGGGAACCACTATAAATCTGTGTGTATGCTGTGATTGGTTGTGTTCCTATTAATCTGTGTTGTGATAGTTGTTGCATATGTTATCTACTAGTGACATATATTATTTGTCTTAATAAAACAGAATTGAACCTATTCACCCCCCCCCCCTCTAGGTGTTTAGGATATCTTGAAACCAATTCTTTCAGTCTATTTATAGTTTTCTAAGTCTGGCCTGTCAATAGCGCAATTCCGCCTTTGGTTTTGCTAAATGCAGCCCAAATTGATTTGTCAACTGCGAAACTCCGTTGTTTGGAGGGGATATTAGCAGTCCAACGGGGACATTCTGGTAAATATATTGTTGGGCGAGTGATTCATGTGGCTAACACTCGTCTGGGATGGCGAGTGCCTGATGTGGTTGGCACCCACTACTTCCTCGAAGCTAAGGGCGAGTGTTAACCCGGATGTCCCACTCGCCCACCCTTGGCGAGACCCCTAGGGCGAGTGCGAGCCGGCGCGCTCTGCTCGGCCCCCTGTGACTGACATCCAAACCCCACGCGAGATGCAAAACTCCTTCCCCATTCGCCTGCCCGACTCTCCACAACCCTAAAATTGTTCTCCCTGTCTTGGTCCACCTTAGGAGGGACGCACTCGATGAACACGGGGTTGTACAATGATGTTCATCGCACTTCTTCCCTTTTGATCAGTTCATGCATCGGTCATGAGACTGCACCCATTCAATTTGCAAGTTAGGGTGAAAGCGCTCAGCATCTCCTTCATCTGTTCCACCTCCATCTATAGAAATTTCTCCCTCAACTCATAAAAGGTAGGGACCTTCATCCTAGGTCCACATTTGCCAATAGCATGTACCATTTGCTGAAAAGAGGGGTTGTATACAGCATTGAACGGAATACTCGTTTCATGTACCAATCTAGTAACATATAATGCAGCTGCATCTCTCACTTTCATCTTGTACAGTTGTACTTACTCTTAATATTGCTATGTTGTGAACCTTATAAATCTTTTGTTCTCCGCGCAACCAAGTGATGTTTGAAGTGGGTAATATTCACATTCACTGTTTGCTTACAGTAATTGCATTTTATGTAGTTGGTATCATTTGAAACCAACTGCCCACAGTTTCTCTATCAGTCGGTACCACAGAAAGAGGAACTTCGCTTCATCTGACAGAAGAAGTCATTCTACACAAACGCACATAACAGAAAGAACAATCAACATAAAATAACATAATCACAAAACATTCAACTATGTTTTGTAACATCAGTAATAATTTTATGTTTTGTAAACTTCCCAACATTAAATTAAATGCATCATGTAAAAAACGGAAAATGATAGAACATCCATCGAGCAATCAACATTCAACAACCAATCCATATTTTCATTTTTTTTTCTATTTAAAATTCACTATTTAATGAGATGATATGTCAGGAGCACCTCAATATCATCATCCATCGATCATCAGACTCATTCAACGTGAAAAACGATAGGGCACCAGACACAATAGATATCAGAGAATGAAAGACATCATTTGTTGAAAAATTATGTTTAATACTTGAATTAATACTGGTATTAACATTGCAACATATGTTGTCAACGATCATATACTACACGGACTAGAAATCTGAATAAAAATTCAACCATATGATAATCATCTAGAATTACACTCTCAAATTAAATTTTTGTTATATGATAATCATATAAATTTAAGTACCATAGTCCATAGTGTACAACCTCTATTCGTCAAGGAGGGAACCAGTAGCGCCATGGAGACAGGAGTCAACAATAACATTGAAGAACAGGTCAACAGCCAGACAGGTCATAGGGTTACTCTTCAATCAAGGGTGAGTACCATGCTCACTCAGGCGCGCGACCACCAAGCAGCATAGGCGAGTAACAAATATCCAACCATCTGGGCGAGCGCCCAACAGTAGGATTTGGCGAGCATCATCAATGCTCGCCTTGTGGGCGACTTTTAGCAGTACTACACCGGGCGCGGCCGAGAATCAAAGATATTCGCCAGAAGACAATCGGCAGAAGATAGCCGCCAGCCAGCAAACTGTGAAGTCAGCGGGATCAGGAGGAAAGCTCCCAGGGCTGGGTCTTCTCGCCTGAAGACCCCCCTCTCAGGTTTTGTCTATAAATAGGACCCCATGAGTATCAGGAATGGCATCTTGAAATATTATTATTTTCCCCCCCTTTTACCCTCGTGAGAATAACTACTCTTTGCATGGTGCCTTCCTCGTACCTAGCTCAGTCATCTTTGGTTGTGGAGGAGAAGCTTTCTAAGTTTCCGGGTACGTGGTGGGACCTCCCTGCTGTAGCGTTTGGGTCCTCTAGTTCTTTTTCCCTCTCTCTTGCTTTATCTCTAGAGTCGGGCAGGCTGAATCTATGTGTCAGTAACCTCGGGCTGCACTTAGATTCGAATATTTGAAGTAGAGATTTTTCCGAATTCAACACATAGTACTACAAATAAATGCAACTGAAGCAAGTACTTCAACTAGTCTACTTAGTAGTAAGCAGGCACGGTTAATCTATCATACCAAAGTTCATAGTACTAGAAATAAGTGCACAGTTAATCTATCATACCATTGAAGCACTGAATAGAAATAGAGAAAGAGAAGTTGCAGACCATGGCACGCTGAGAGGAAGAGAAGCTACAGAGCAGAGGAAGAGAAGTTGCAGAACATGGGAAGAAGAGAGGAAGAGAAGCTGCAAATGCAAAAGTGAGAAGTTAGATTCCATTACAAAGCAAGAGAAGCAGTAAGGGGACCCACAAATCAGTAACTTTGAAAGATGTGCATTCGTATTAAAGAAAAAAGGGTACAACAAAAGCCCTATGGATGAGGATACATGTCATCCACATTTTCCTTAACCAGGTCAAGGAAATTCAGATGGGCATCAGCTACTGTCTCCCAAGTAAATTCAAACTCAAAATCAAGATGAGCACACAGGTCAGCCACGCGGTTCGCCTCCCTAGGCACGTGATGGAAGATCACCTGAGTGAAGTCCGAGAGAAAAGCTAAGTCTGAGAGAAAAGCCAGTCGGTCCACCTAGCGGTCTCGCTTCACACTAGCTCGGCAATATACTCGATCAAATTTTGCAGTCCCCCTCAATGATAACGCATTTGGCCGCGAGCATGGACAGAAGCACAAAGACCTGAAGGGCAATCTGCGTCTGCTGCTCCACCTCGCCAGGATCCCAATGCATGGGAGTTCTGCCAGCCGTGCTAAGCACCGCACCTAGCTCATCCCTAGCCACAAGGACAATACCCGCTAGCCAGCCTGCAGTCACTGCGCCATCCACATTAATCTTGATCAAACTAGAGGGAGGGGGCATGCATAGATCCATGATTCCAGAGTAAGATAAATCGCAAATCCTGAACTTAAAATCTAAAAGAAAGAAGTCATTGTACAAACTGCCAAATAACAAGAAGAGCTGCAGAGGAGGAGATAGAAGAAATAGACAACAAATGAAGAAGGCAGAGAAGCAAACGTCGATGGTAGAGGAATTCGTTGTTGAAAATTGTGAAATAAAAGTGGTTGATTGGGCAACCAGGGCGAAATGGGCGACCTGTCCGCGCGGGCTACGCGGACAGGGTTGGCGGACAGCCAGGACGGCAGAGCTGTTGCGGATAGCTTGTTCTTTGACGGTCAGGGCGGTCTGTTCGCGCGTACTACGCGAACAGCAGCGGCGGTTTGCCTGGCCGGCTTATGCTCAACAAGCAGTTGAATCTCAGAAGGTAACCAGACGGATAGCGAATCTATTTGCGGAGTCCGGCAAGAAGCGGACTATACTAGAGCTCGGCAGGCCGGCTTGGCAGAAGCCTTGATCTAGCTCTGGAGCGGCAAGTGGTAGTCGCGGAGATCGCCAGTCAGTGCGAACAGGTGCTGGAGTTCGCCGGGGTAGGCGGACTGGATCCAGTGTCCGCCAGTAAGTGCGGACTGGCCCTTGTGGCCGGTGGAGTGGACTTGGGTGGTTTAGAACCAAGTCCATATTTGGCTCAGTCCGGGGAGATCGCGCAGGTAAGCGCGGACGGCTACTCAGTCCGTCGAGCTCGGCAGCAGTGCGGTGCGCCTTGGTTGCGAGCTTAAGAAGGCGGGCTGGAGTTGCGTCCGCAAGGCGTGCGGACTGGAGCATTCTGCAGTGTATGCGGACTGGAGGTATCTGCAGGGATATGCGGACTAGAGATGTATGCAGTGTGTGCAGACTGGAGCTGTGTCCGCTGAGTCCGGCAGTTGCCTTGGTGGCGAGGCTGTGGGCTCGGGATAAGCGGACTAGAGTTGTGTCCGCGGATAGGCGGACAAAGTTGTTGCAGAGTTCGGCTGTGGCGGTCTTTGCTTGGCCTTTGGCGACAAGGCGGACTGCAATTGTTGTTCGGCCTTGATGAAACATAGGCGGACTGGCTATCCTACACAGGTCGCGGCGGACTGGAGTGTATCCGCAGTTTGCGAAGACATTTGTTCTTGCTGCGGGATGAGGCGGTGATCCTATCAGCTAGGGCGGTGACCACACTACTCATCGTGCCTATAAATAGGACCCATGTCACATCAGAAATTGAGAGCGAATGAACAGTAAGTGAGCTCGCCAACAGTTGTTGCGGGCTAGATTTTAGTATCTGCGCGGGTTGATAGAGTTGACCAGTTTGTGTTGTGCAGGTTGTGCGGATAGCGCTGGAAAGCCAGAACTTGGCTCTGATTGCGTTCAGAGACAGTGCGGACTCTCTGGTTAAGCAACAGACGGTAAACAGCAGGTCGCGGACAGCGACCAGGTGGTTTTCTCTTTGGCAACTTGTTTTCGGGGTTCAATAAGTCGTCTGTTTCAGGCGGTCTGTTCAGTTCGGCATCAGCAGCTTGTGCGGTCTGGCGGCTCGCGGTCAGGCGGCTTGCAGATCGGCGGCTAGATCCAGCATTGGAATAACGTGCTGTCCGCGCGGCTTGGGTTGCGGTCTGGCGACCTGGCGGACTGTGCAGACTCCTTAGCAGTAGATTCGGTGGCTACGTGGTTGAGTTCGAGCGGCTTGACTTGTCTTGGTTTTTTGTAATTGTCTCTGCTCTCCCTGTGGTGTTTTTGGCGAATCATGTCTCGTCATGTATGTCTCGCCTTGTAAAAAAGATTGTTGTTTTCAATAAAGATTCTTGTTGCTGCATGTGTTTCTGGTTGTGACTAACTTTAGTTGAGATGACCACTGCTCATTCCAAGATCCGGAATTTTCAACATGGTATAAGAGGATGGAGGTTGAAGTGGATAAGCAGTGATCTACTGAAGTGGTTGTTACTCTTGTGAAGAGGGGACCAGTGTTAGAACCATGACAGTGGGATATACAAGTGATCTTGGGATTGAACTCCATACAGAGACTAACTTTAAGAGATGGAAGTCTTGTATGGAGAGCTTTCTTCTTGGCGAGGATCTTTGCGAAGTGGTGTGCGGAGCAGAAAGACAAGAGGTTACTGCTGGCAATGCTGAAGCGATGAGAGCTTGGAAGGAGACAAATGCGAGAGTGGAATCTATTCTCAAGCACGTGATCTCATCGGAACTCTTGGACCACATCAGTGGATGTCGGTCAGCTGCGAAGGTTTGGACTTCCCTTGATGGGTTGTTCAACAAGGAGGTGAAGGTTGCTGCGGAGGATGCTCCTTCTACTTCATATCAGCAAGAGAGAAGTGGTTCTCCTAGGCGTGATGGGAAGAGGAAGGAAAGACCAAGGTGCTATAGATGCAATCAGCATGGTCATCTCAGGAAGGAGTGTAAGGTTGTCTTGCACTCGGTGAACGTTGCTCATGTTGGGAGTAAGGAGAAGAATTTGGTTGAGTCATCAACAAGTTCTGGTGCTGATCGGATGAAGGTCAGTGATAGTGCAGCTATCTGGCATGAAAAACTTGGGCATGTGGGGATGGACAAGCTGAAAGCAATGGTGGTAAGAAGACTCGTAAGAGGCTTGCCTAGATGGTCATCATACGACGACGGTCAAGCATGCGCGGGATGTCAGCATGGTGAAGCTTATCGCTTTACGGTTGATAAGGCGCAATCCAGATGTAAAGCACCTTTGGAGGTTGTCCATTGTGATCTGGTGGGACCGACCGTCACCGCCAGTCTTGGAGGCAGCAGGTACATGCTGATATTGGTTGATGACTATTTGAGGTATACTTGGGTATACTTCATGAAGGAGAAGTCGAACATGTTCCGCTTGTTTGTGGAGTTCAAGAAGCTTGTGGAGGGCCATCTTGGCCTGCGGATAAAGAAGTTGAGGACAAGCATCGGTGGTGAGTTCGGCTCAACCGAGTTCTCGAACGTTTGCAGGAAGCATGGGATCCAAAGGGAGCTTTCTCGTAGACATACTTCCCAGCAAGGCGGTGTTGCAGTTCGGATGATCCGTCTGTTGACGGAAACTGCAAGTGTTGGCTTCAGTACAAAAGCATTCCTAAGGCTTTTTGGGCAAAAGGGATGGCCTGTGCTGCACATGTCATCAATCGGATGCCTCTTAGTCCGATCAATGTGAAGACTCCATATGAGTTGATGTTCGGGATAAAGCCCAGTGTGAAGCACCTACGGGTGTTTGGTTCTACCTGCTATGCACATGCTCTGGATACTCTTAAGACGAAGCTAGTCTTTGTTGGGTATGATGAGTGGAAGAGGAGATGGAGGTGTATGGATCCTGCGACGAAGAGGTTAATCGTGTCGAGAGACGTTGTCTTCGATGAGCTGACGTCGTATTGGGGTAGCTCATGTGTGGAGCTAGAGGTGAGCAGGTCAGATGGTGGGCTGAAGGAGGCTGCTGCTAAGGATCAGTTAGAGTTGCCTGTGTCACCAGGAGCTCCAGGTTGTTCTAGCTCTAGGGCAGAGGCATCAGGGTTGGGAAGCAGGGGGAGTGATGCTTCAGGTGCTTCTGGCTCGAAGACGGAGGTTTCTGGTTCGAGAAGCAGGGGGAGTGATGTTCTAGGTAGTTCTTGTTCGAGAGCGGAGGCTTCTGCTTCAGGTAGCAGGGGGAGCGTTGCTCAAGGTGCTCCTGGTTCCAGTGCGGTGGCTTTTTGTTCAAGAAGCAAGGGGAGCATTGTTCCGGGATTACCCGGGAACGGAGCTGGTTCAGGAGGAGCAGCGGAGGTGGCTAGCCGTGATCAGGTTCTTCGGAGGTCGAAGAGGATCATCAACCCACCAGCTCGATATAGCGAAGGAAACGCAATGAGTTTGGTCTCATGTTTCCTTGCAGGCCCTCAGGTCGAGCAAGTACCTTCTAGCTGTGATGATACCACTGGAGTCAAGGAGGTGGATGACGCAAAGGTTGAGGAGGTGACTACTCTCAGAGGTGACGAGGCTTGGGCCCGTGAGCCCAAGGTTGTTGGTGATACTCCTGTGATGCACGAGTGGAGATCAAAGCTGAAGAAGAAGGCAGAGGGAAGTATGGCTCCTTTTGGGAGATGTTGGAGGGCTCCCTCATGGTCCAGGATAGGCGGGGCAGGAACTATGTCTTGGACATCTCCTCGAAGGCGCTATCGGAGAGACCAGGTGCAAGGTTACGGAAGCTGCTTGGGTTGTTCACCACTTCTCACTTCAAGGGGAGTGTTGAAAATTGTGACGTGAAAGTAGTTGATTGGGCAACCAGGGCGAACTGGGCGACCTGTCCGCGTGGACTACGCGGACAGGGTTGGCGGACAGCCAGGTCGGCAGAGCTGTTGCGGACAGCTTGTTCTTTGACGGCCTGGGCAGTCTGTTCACGCGGACTACGCGAACAGCAGCGGCGGTTTGCCAGGCCGTTTTATGCTCAGCAAGCAGTTGAATCCCAGAAGGTAACCAGGCGAATAGCGAATCTATTCGCGGAGTCCGGCAAGAAGCGGACTAGACTAGAGCTCGGCAGGCCGGCTTGGCAGAAGCCTTGATCTAGCTCTGGAGCGGCAAGTGGTAGTTGCGGAGATCGCCAGTCAATGCGGACAGGTGCTGGAGTTCGCCGGGGTAGGCGGACTGGATCCAGTGTCCGCCAGTAAGTGCGGACTGGCCCTTGTGGCTGGTGGAGTGGACTTGGGTGGTATAGAACCAAGTCCAGGTTTGGCTCAGTCTGGGGAGATCGCGCAGGTAAGCGCAGACGGCTACTCAGTCCATCGAGCTCGGCAGCAGTGCGGTGAGCCTTGGTTGCGAGCTTAAGAAGACGGGTTGGAGTTGCGTCCGCAAGGCGTGCGGACTGGAGCAGTCTGCAGTGTATGCGGACTGGAGGTATCTGCAGGGATATACGGACTAGAGATGTATGCAGTGTGTGAAGACTGGAGTTATGTCCGCTGAGTCCGGCAGTTGCCTTGGTGGCGAGGTTGTGGGCTCGGGATAAGCGGACTGGAGCTGTGTCCGCGGATAGGCGGACAAAGTTGTTGCAGAGTTCGGCTGTGGCGGTCTTCGCTTGGCCTTTGGCGACAAGGCGGACTGCAAGTGCTGTCCGGCCCTGATGAAACATAGGCGGACTGGCTATCCTACACAGGTCGCGGCGGACTGGAGTGTATCCGCAGTTTGCGAAGACATTTGTTCTTGCTGCGGGATAAGGCGGTGATCCTGTCAGCTAGGGAGGTGACCACACTACTCATCGTGCCTATAAATAGGACTCATGTCACATCAGAAATTGAGAGGGAATGAACAGTAAGTGAGCTCGCCAACAGTTGTTTCGGACTGGATTTTAGTATCCGCGCGGGTTGATAGAGTTGACCGGTTTGCGATGTGCAGGTTGTGCGGATAGCGCTGGAAAGCCAGAACTTGGCTCTGATTGCGGCCAGAGACAGTGCATACTCTGCGGTTAAGCAACAGGCGGTAAACAGCAGGTCGCGGACAGCGACCAGGCGGTTTTCTCTTTGGCAACTTGTTTCCGGGGTTCAATAAGTCTCCTGCTTCAGGCGGTCTGTTCAGTTCGGCATCAGCAGCTTGTGCGGTCTGACGGCTAGGCGACCTCGCGGTCAGGCGGCTTGCAGATCGGCGGCTAGAGCTAGCATTGGAATAACGGGCAGTCCGCGCGGCTTGGGTTGCGGTCTGGCGACCTGGCGGACTGTGAGGACTCCTTAGCAGTAGATCCGGCGGCTACGTGGTTGAGTCCGCGCGGCGTGACTTGTCTTGGTTTTTTGTAATTGTCTCTGCTCTCCCTGTGGTGGTTTGGCGAATCATGTCTCGTCATGTATGTCTCGCCTTGTAAAGAAGATTGATGTTTTCAATAAAGATTCTTGTTGCTGCATGTGTTTCTGGTTGTGACTAACTTTAGTTGAGATAACCCCTGCTCATTCCAAGATCCGGAATTTTCAACAGTCGTTATCGGTGGCAAAGACCAAACAAGTTGCAATCAGAGAGGACGCGAGCCGAGAGCAAGAATACCATAGCAGAAGATTAGGGTAAGGGGAATCGTCGAATGCACGAAATGGCGAAAGCAGGTGCGGCTCCTCGTTATAACGAGGCTTTTGCTTTCGTTTTTAAAAACGAAAATGATATATCGTCTCGATATATCGGGAGTCGTGACAACTGAATATATTGGGCAATATATTGCAAAATGCCATTATGCCTATAAAATAAAAACCTGTCAGTTTGGTCCTGAAACCGACATGTCAACCAACATCTACCACAACACTAGTTGAAATGAAAAATATCTTATTCATGATCTCAGGGATGTGGAAGATGAGGTCTGCCAATCCAAGCTCCACGACCACACTTCCCAACGAGACACATACCATGGTTTAGATTCCAAATGCCTGGGCTTGCCTTGCTCGCTTGCAAGAAGACATGGCAAGTCGATATCTTCCTGAGGGCCAAGACGACATGCAGGATAGATAAGCCTGCCCCAACATCCCAAGGTTGGTGATGAAGGAATGTGTCATGGAGATAAGGTAAATCCACTCGATGTCAGTGACTTCATCCTCGACAACATCGTTCGACAAGGGCCTAGACGTGTCACCAGAGACAATGGCATTCAAGTAGCATATAAGATTCTCCTGGTACTCTTGCTGCTCCATGAATGCAGCCATGTTTGCATTTTGTTCCTCTTGTCCTCATCGCACCCTTGTAGTAGCCTTCGGCCCAGGAGAGGAGACTTGGACTGGATCCATGGATGATTGCCAAAAGATCGCCCAAATAAATTTAAAAAATTAAATAATTTTTATCACTCTTTCAATAAAATAATACTACTAAAATACATTGGAAATATCACTGCCTCGGGTCGCCACATCATCTAAAATCTTTAAATACTAAACGGTTTTGGGTCTAACATAAGAAATAATAATAATTCCGGGACCTATTTCAAACTTAGACAAAAGTTAAGGGACTATTCAGGTATTTTGTCAATATAAAATAATAAAATAGATTCAAAAATTTACAATAAATTAAAGATAACTAAAATATATAAATCAAATAAAAAAAATGAAAGAAAAATAAATAAATAATTTGTTTTGACACGAGAGGATGTTGTGAGGTGATTGAAGGTGTTGTTGCGGCCTAACACTGGAATATTGTCATCATAGCCAAACACTGTGCACGGCCGAGTCATGCCTGCTCCACTACTTAAGATAACCTATTATAAGAATTCAAACTAAGGCTCCATTTGGTTCGGCGGTGGCGGATTGATTCGGCGGGTGGAAACGGAGAGTTCGAACCGGAGGGGGGAGGTGGATGCTCCAAACGGAGCTTTTTGGGGCGTTTCTCAAGGCGGGCGGGTGGAAACGGAGCAAACGCCGCCGGAGGTTCATTTGTTTACCCTCCTTCTGACGGCGTTTGCCCAAAACGGAGAAGCGAAACGCCCAAACAAATAGAGCCTAAGTATTAAGATTGTATATGTGAAAACACATCAAACTTGATTACCTCCAACATACGTTCTGGCTGCACCATGCCAGCCCATGCTTGCATTTTCTGCCCGGTGATAGGATCAATAACCAAGATAGCAGGAATTGAGACTAAACTATAATAGGTGCAAACCTTCCTTCCCTCACTTGTGTCATTATACACCTAGAAAGACACAAATATTAAAAGTATAAAGCTAAATATTAATAAATCGTAAGCTTTAAGTGCAAAGTTTAATTGCAACTAAGCTTCAGAGTGAGAAAATCTCATTGGAAGATGCATAAAAGGAAAAAAGTTGTAGCTCATAAATAAATTCATGCCAAGACAAATGTACAACAATGGAAAAATCTCAAGCAGTGATTATAACTACATTGAAGTCTACATGGTCCAACCTGATAACTTCACCCCACTACAAAATACAGAGAATTATGTATAACATATCAAAACCCTAAAGTAGCATAAAAGAATCATTTAAGAAATAAAATAAATAAATAAATAATCTATATTGAGAAAGAAGTTGTGATTTTTGAAGTTTTAAAGGTAAACCACCAAAACATGAACTTGTATATGCAAATCGGAATCAACATCTCTAGAATCAAGGAAGAAAAAAATTATATCAGTAGAGAAATAGTATTGAAATTGAAAGATCAACGATTGATTTTAGAAAAACAAACAGTATAATAAGAATGGAATAAAAGCTGGCGAAATGGATAGGAATAATGAAAGTACATGTTCACAAGAACAAAATAAATACAAAGAAAAAAATAGGTCATGCAATAATTCTGTGAGACAGAAGAATATGTAACCCTTGCAGTGCCCTATATCATTTAAATTGATAAGGATAAGAAATAAGGTATACCTGCCAGAATATGAAATTTGTACGGATTATTTGTGCCACAGCTTCATTAGACCATGTATCCCTATTAAGCTTTACAAGGTAACATCACTTGATTTAACCCGATTACATTCCAGAATAAGAAATTCATAACAGATGAAACAATTTGTTATCAGAAATTTTTACCATATGAGAGCTAAATTCCTCTGTGGATTGTAGGTTGACTAACAACCATTTATCCAAAAGAGAAGCCTCGATCTTGGCCTGCATTTTTCAAATAAATTTTAAGAATCAGTAAGCAAACAAACTGAACCTACATATCAAGGTTCCTGAAACAACAAAGCCTTTATCCCACTATAGTGGGGTCGGCTATATGGATCCTTTGTCGTCATTATGCCCTATCTTTTGTCATAATCTCACTAATGCCTAAGTACATCATATCTTTCTTTATAGTTTCATTCCAAGTCTTTATCGGTCTACCTCTCCCTCGTCTAACATGCATAGTGACTAGACTCTCACAACGTCTAACAGGTGCCTCTAATGGTCTCCTTTGTACGTGTTCAAACCATCTTAGACGAGCTTCTCGCATCTTCTTACTCTTGTCTTATCCTTGATACTTTCATTCCTAATTTTATCCAATCTCGTGTGACCACACATCCACCTAAGCATTCTCATCTCCGCAACTCTCATTTTTTGCTCATGTACACAATTCACTGCCCAACACTCAGCACCATAGAGCATTGCGGGTCTAATTGCAGTACAGTAAAACCTGCCCTTAAGTTTAGTGGTACTTTACGATCACATAAGATCCCTGACGCGCCTCTCCACTTCAACAAACCCGCTTGGATTCTTTGTGTCACATCTTTATCAATACCTCCGTCTTTTTGAACTATCGATCCAAGATATTTTAAAACACTCACAACGGAAAATATCTTAATCACTCAACTTAATAACAAAGTCATAAATTCTTCTTGTACTGCTAAATTTAAACTCCATATACTCTGTCTTTGTCATGCTCAACCTAAAACCCTTCTTTTTTAAAGTATCTCGTCAATATTCAAGTTTTGCGTTTACACCCTCACGCGTCTCATCAACCAAAATGATATCATCGCAAACAATAACCACCAAGGTATTGCTTGTTGGATATGTCTGGTGAGCTCATCTAAGATAAGGGTAAAGAGATAAGGGCTGAAAGCTGAACCTTGATGTAATCCAGCAGTGAAAGGGAGTTCCTGTGTTAATCCTCCAGATGTCCTCACCCTTGTCACTGAATTTGTATATATATCTTTGATTATGTCAATATATGATACATTTACACCTTTCTTTTCTAAGACTCTCCATAAGATCTCTCTTCAAACTCTATCATAAGCCTTCTCAAGATCAATAAACATCAAGATCAATAAACTCTATCATAAGTCTCCTCAAGAGATGTATAGCTTCTATGATCGACTTCCCTGGCATGAATCCAAATTGATTCTCCGAGATGTTAGTTTATCGTCTTAATCTTCTTTCTATTACTCGAAGCATGAACATTTTCATACTTCGATGTGTATATTGTCTGCCTCAACCGCCTTTTCATTTTTTATCATATTTAAAGCATCTTTTACCTCTGATACTTGAATTTTACGATAAAACGTTATATTCTTATACTCCTCTGATTTACTTAGGATGAATGGCAAGGCCCCGAGAAGACCCGCTGACCAGACTCTCACCAAGCTGGCAGGCCTGTAGGCTCACTCGGTGGTAGGATAAATGTCAACGCCTCGAGAAGACCCGCTGACCAGGCTCTCATCAAGTTGGCGGGACTGTAGGCTCACTCTGGGGTAGGATGGATGGCAAGGCCCCGAGAAGACCCGTTGACCAGGCTCTCATCAAGCTGGCAGAACTGTAAGCTCACTCGGTGGCAGGATGAATGGTAAGGCCCCGAGAAGACCCGCTTACCAGGCTCTCACCAAGCTGACAGGACTGTAAGCTCACTCGGTGGCAGGATGGATGGTAAGGCCCCGAGAAGACCCGCTGACCAGGCTCTCATCAAGCTGGCAAGACTGTAGGCTCACTCGGTGGCAGGATGAATGACAAGGCCCCGAAAAGACTCGCTGACCAGGCTCTCATCAAGCTGGCAGGACTGTAGGCTCACTCAGTGGCAGGATGGATGGTAAGGGCCGTAAGGCCCCGAGAAGACCCGCTGACCAGGCTCTCATCAAGATGACAGGACTGTAGGCTCACTCGGTGGCAGGATGGATGGTAAGGCCCCAAGAAAACCCGCTGACCAGGCAGTTGATAAAAGTATCTTTTTCATCGCTCTTTAATATTCACATCATCCGTCAAAACTGTATCTGACTTATCCTTTATGCATTTCACTTGACTTAAATCTCGTCTTTTTTTCTCTACCTCAAGCAATTTTATATATATCACGCTCTCCATCTTTGATATCTAGTCGTTTATAAAAATTTTTCATAATCTTGACTTTTTGTTTTACTTACTGCATGTTTAGCTTCTTTTTTGACGACTTTATATCTGACTAAGTTTTCATCATTTCTACAAGCGTAGAGTGATTTATAGTTGGCTCTCTTTGCCCTCATTTTGTCTTGCACTTCCTCTTTCCACCATCAATATTCTTTATTTGGGGACGCACGACATTTTGATACTCCAAGTATGTTTTTTTCACTTATCATTAAATGTGAAAACATAAGTTCTCATGAGGTATTAGGATCAACATAACGTTCATCAACTAGTTGTTTCATAACTGTTTTCTTGAAAGCAACCTGTTTTTCCATCTTCAAGTTCCACCGCCGAATTTTTTGCAATATTTTTTTTTTCTTATCTTAAATTTATTATATTTAATTTGTACATTTAAGTATTTAACACCACTAACCTATGTTGTGTTGTCAAACTTTCTTCTGTTATGACTTTGCAATCCTTACAAATCATTTTATCTATTTTATGAATCATAAAATAATCAATTTGTGACTTATGTGGTCCGCTTTTAAACGTAATTAAATGTTCTTCCCTCTTTATGAAAAGCGTATTTGATAAAATTAACTCATGTGTTATGGCAAAGTCTAAAATAGTTTGTCCTTCTTCATGTCTATATCCTTCATGAATGGTTGTGTAATTTACATTTTTCTTCCATATATGTCCATTTAAGTCTCCTCTTATGAAAATCTTCTCTTATTGTGGATTTCTCTTACTAAATCATCTAAGTCTTCCCAAAATTGCACTTTAATAGCTTAACTTAATCATACTTGTGGCGTGTAAGCACTGATCACATTAATAGTTTTCTTTCCTATGACCAATTTAAAAGATAAGATTTTATCACTTTTTTTACTTACCACAACAACTTCATCCTTTCAAATAGTATCCACAATAATACCTACTTCACTGCTTGTTTTATTTTTTCCTGCGTATCATAATTTAAAACTTGAATTATCTAAAAAATTAGCTTTCTCACTTACCCATCTAGTCTCTTACAGACATAAAATATGTATCTTTCTCCTAATCATCGTATCCACTACATCCATCGTTTTTCCCGTTAGCGAACCAATATTCCAACTTCCAAACCTAAGTCGATCACAATTCATACGACATACTTCACTAGAACGTCTAATATGCGAGGAGTTTTGCATATTTAACACTACACCCAAGTCCTCTTGGAGGTGCAGCGGTCCTTGTCAAGACGCTGCATTCAGACCATACGACGAGGGCTCTTGCATATAGGAAATGTTAAATGTGTGTAACTATGTTAGCACCCATTGTTATGAAGTGGAGAATATTTCCTTCAATAAAATAGAGATATTTTTAAAAAATTCCAAATATGTTACATGGTTCGTGTTGACTAGATCTCATCAGAGTTTAAAGTTGTCAAAGATAGCTTTCTTAGTTTAAATTCATCCTCAAATCAAGCCCTTATTATCTTCAAGTTTGTTATGACGACGATATGGGTTATAGAAGGCTTACTGAACCTCTAGAATATAGGTAACGATTTATGGTAGACTTGAAGTCTGGATGTAAGAACAGAATGCTTTCCAGGAAGAAAAGAGACAAGGATTGAGGAAGTAATCCCATGTTAGTGATCTTTGAAAGTTTGTGGATTCTGATTGTGAAGCTGCTGTGTGCTTTTCTTCCGAATCAAACACAAGGATAGACACCAAAGTTGTGGATAAGTTTGAACTGAAATACTGTGTAGGTGTCAAGGTATTAATGGATTTTAGGCCTCAAAAAAATTGCCTCATCTTGAATGGCCTTCCTCCAGAATTTGTCCTATCCTTGATATTTGTGGGGAATAGAGAAATATGATTACAGAGGTCTTAATAAACAATCAAGTAACAAAATAAAATTCAACTTACAAGGAATAAATATAATCTTCCCTACAACTTTAACCATTAAAATTGAGGCAAACAATTGATCGTTATACAAATAATATGAAATAACAGTACAAATTTATTTATTTTAGTCATTCAAGCAAGAATTATTATTTAAACAAATTAAATAATAAATACGGAACTATAATCTTATTTAAATGTTGCTCTTCTTGATTGGATGACCAAGACACCTAAATTCAAGTTTGTACGTACATCGAAGCAGTGACCAAGAAACAATTATCTACATGATGAAGATTCACACCCCCCCATTTAAACTGATTTGCACATTATCTTTGAAGAGATGGATTCTTCTTATTTTGCTTCTTAGACTTGTTCACATATTTGTGCTTTGAGTAAAGACATATTCTTAGGCTAGGAAGATCTCTACTTCTTCAGGTATGATCTGAAGTTAAGATAATGATAATAGTGCTCTCGTGTGTGAATTTTCAAGTATGTTTTTCAAGTATGTTTTTTGACTGTCTCTCTCTAACTCGGGCAATTTTATATATGACACGCTTTTCATCTTTGATATCTAATCGCTTTTAAAATTCTTCATAAACTTGATTTTTTGTTTTACTTATTGCATTGCATGTTTAGTTTCTTTCTCGGCGACTTTATACCTTGCCAAGTTTCCATCATTCATACAAGCATAGAGTGATTTATAGCTAGTCCTTTTTGCCCTCACTTTGTCTTGCATTTTCTCTTTCCACCACAAGATACTTTATTTGGGTGTGCATGACTTTTTGATTCTTCAAGTGTGTTCTTTACACTTATCCTTAAATATGACGACAACTTCCATAAGACACTAAAATCAATCATAAGGGTCATCAACTAGTTGGCACATTGCATAATGGCACATTTATCTTAGTATATTTTGTATAATATATTTATCCTACACTTAATTAATGCAAGTTCACACTAGTATTCAATTTTTTATCCATTTATATAAATTGAATTATTTTCAATTTGCATTTAATTGTCAATATATGTGTGAGCTTTAAAGTTATTTAATTAATTGTGCGTCAGAAAATATTGCATGAATGGATTGTTGAATTGTATTAGGGTTTATGTTTTAGTATGTTGTTCATTGTATTGTGTGTACATATTCATTCCCACATTTAGTTCAGTCGGCGCGTAATTTCATTTGCATTTTTGTGCGCTTGTCCTAATTCATCTAAGGTTAGGTCGTCGCGTTCATCACCTATAGATTTGTCGTGTGTTGTCAATGCTTAGCAGAAAATAAGAAGGGTGTGTATGAGATGAGATAGTTTGAATTGAAACCAAATAACCGTAATGGATATATAAAAGATATCTATGTATAAGTAAAATAAGTAACTGCAAAAGTATATAAGAAAGGGACAATAAAACATAAGATAAATTCTACCTTATCAAAGGATCCATTGTACATCAAAGCAAAAGGAGGTCGATATAGTGAAGCAAGATTATCACGGGATTCGTTCGCTGTTGAAGCAGCATTTTCATCAGACTCCCAAACAGCAGGTTTCCTTGACTCCTCTTCAAAGTTTCTGAAAGCAACCACAGAACTAGGTTGTAGCCTACAATGTCAGAAGAGGTGAACTTGAACATTATCCTAATGGATTTAAAGACAGGATTCTAGAAAGAAACATGAAAAAAATGCATGGAATTAGGAAAATAGGTACAGAATATCTTTCAGAAAAATAAACAGGCATCAGAATTATCTCTGCAGCGCTGTCCTCTTAAACATAGTGAAAAAAGGTAAGCATTCTTGATAAAAAAAATATCACTGGATGAAGGAAAAAGGAAATAATGTGGCAAAACAAAATTAGAGATGTGGAAGAATAAATAGGCTTACATCATATGATCAAATATTACACTTCAATATTAGAAGAAAACTGCAAATTTTAAATTTTTCAAAAAATATGTACCAAAAGGGAACCTCTGTGACCTTTTAAGGGCTCAAAACAAGCTGCAGACCATTAGAAATCTAATAGCGCATAAGGGCATTATTAGGCATACCTAATGCATCAAACTCTCGCAACTAAATTACTTGAGAAGGTTGATGTTTTTTTTCAGGTGACTTGAACCCTAAAACTCTTGATCACTAAGGGGAAACATATACGATGCACCCAATACTAACCCTAAAATCAATAATGGTATAGTGGATGTTGAATTTTTTGAAGTGAAAGTGGCGGTCTGGCGGTCTGGGCGGACTGTCAGCGTGGACTGTGCGGACAAAGGTGGCGGTTAGTCAGGTCGGCAAGAGTGTTGCAGTCAGTTCGTTCCATGGAGGTAACCGGCCAGATAGTAAGGTTATCCACGCAGTTCGTCGGTTTGTGCGGACTGGTTCTAGAGTCCGCCGGTTTTGTGCTGTTTGGTCTGTGTATCCGCTGGTACTGTGTTCACACCAGGTATGACTGATGGTGTGGACTTGGTGAGGTTTTGTACCAAATCCAGGTGTGCTCGGTCCGGGAGATCGCGCGGTTAGCGCGGACTGCTTTCTTTGTCTGCCGAGTTCGGCAGCTGTCAGCCTTGTGTGCTTTGGTTGCGGACTCGGAGTGTGCGGACAGGAGTAGTGTCCGTAGGTGCGTGCGGACTGGAGCGGTGTTCACTAGTGTGCGGACTGGTGGTGTGTCCGCAGGGTCTGCTAGTGTGGCGGACAAGTCATGTCTTGGCTTTATGGTGACAAGGCGGATAGGATTTCTATCCGGCCTTGGTAGTGCGATCTTGGCGAACTGGTTGTCTAGCTAGTCACGGCGGCAAGGCGAACTAGCATTGTGCCAGCGCGGTTTGAAGGAGTTGACCGGTGTTTGTTGTGCAGGTTGTGCGAGCAGCGCTGAGAAGTCAGGGACTTGGTTCTGACTTCGATCAGGGATCAGTGTGGACTCTGCGGTTAGCAATCAGCGGTTAGCAGCAGGTCGCGACTTGCGGCCAGGCGGTCTTCTTTCTTCGGCAACCTTTTTCTCAGTTCAATAAATTGTCCGCTTCTGGCGGCTTGTTCAGTTCGGCAACAGCTGTTCGCGGCAATCTAGCAGCTAGGCGACCTCGTGGTTAAGCGGTTTGCAAATCAGCGGACAGAGTTCTCAGCATTGGAATAATGGGTTGTCCGTGCGGCTAGGTTGTGTTCTGGCGACTTGGCGGCTTCAGCGGACTCCGTAGCCAGCTCGGCAGAGTCGGCGGCTTCTCATTGAGATCGCGCGGCTAGTTTGGTATTTCTTGTTTTGCTTACATCGGGTACATCAGCGAATCATGTCTCGTCATGTATACCTCGTATTGTAAAGATTGTTGATAGTACAAGATTTCTTGCTCTTCTAGTGCATCTGGTTTATTTGGCTTTGAATTAGTTGAGTGTTCCTACGCCTAGTTTTCCGCGGTTAACAAATTTTTACAGTGGATGCATGTCCTATTCTTAATTTGAAGTACAATGATATAAAGCACATTTCCCATCTTATCGGAACACATAATGATATTGATTTTGAATTGCAGCAGTGTTGTGTCCAGCCTTGTTACTATCTCAACGATCCGCAAGAAAGAAACTTAGGGATTCCAAGATCCCTACTTAATAATGCAAATGGTATATATACCTCATGTCATAGTCTATGTTGTTAAAGGCGCAAGGTGCACTGAGGCGCAAAGGAGCCCTGGAGCCTAAGCACAAGGCGTAGCCGCATGCCTGAGGCACGTTAGTCGCAAAAATGGGAAAAATAAAATCAATGCCCAATTCATGGAAAATAAGTGAATTGGCGTCCAATTCGCTGATATTCAGCCCAATTCGCTGAAGTGGAGCGAATTGGGCGCCCATTCGCTGAAGTTGGGCGAATTGGGCGCCCATTCGCTGAAGTTGGGCAAATTGGGCACCCAATTCGCTGAAATTGGACGACTTTGGCGCCCAATTCGCACAATTTCAGCGACTTGGGCATCCAATTCGCTCAATTTCAGCGACTTGGGAGCCCAATTCGCTCAATTTCAGCGACTTGGGCGCCCAATTCGCTCAATTTCAGCGAATTATGCGCCCAATTCGCTCAATTGCAGCGTCTTCGCTCAATTTCAGCGAATTGGGAAGCCAATTTGCTCAATTTCAGCGTATTGGGAACCCAATTCGCTTAATTTCAACGAATTGTGCTCAATTTAAGCGAACTGGGCTCAATTTCAGCGAATTGGGCTCAATTTCTGAGGGGGGGCAACGCATGAAATGGAAAAAATGGTCGGGTGACTCCTTATACGCGTGAAAATAAACCTAATTAAACTGAGCCGGACGGGCAAAAAAACAAACCAGAATTGTCAGGCGCACCTGGATGGCAGGCAAGGCGTGCGCCTAGGCGCGCCTGAAGCACTTTGCCCGTCTTAGCCGTGCTGAGGCGCGGCGGGGTGCACCCGGCGTCTCAGGCGTGCCTAGGCGTGCGCCTTGATAGCATAGGTCATAGTTACATCTACGTCCGTAGTTATGGAGGTAATGATCCAAATTCATAATTGCCGACCATTGGATCGAAGATCATGTATCATTCGATCGGCGGTCGAGGATCCAAAATGCAATTGTCGACATGTAGAAGTGCGACGAGCGCTTGAAGATCGAAGAAGTAATCGACGAGCGCTTGAAGATCGAAGAAGTAATCGACGAGTGGTGCTCAAAGATCAAGTATGCTAATCATGAAGCGTTGGTCGACAATCGATACATGTACTATAAACATTGGCATGTTCCACCCTGTGTCGTCTGTATGCACGAGCCTCAACATTGGTCCATGTAGAAATGGAGAAAGCCAACCTTGTATATATGTCCACTTGGTACAAATACAATGAATGAGTACAAATATATAGATGAGAGAAAGAGAGAGGAAAGTCCTATACACAATGTGGGACTAAAGAGAGGAGAGAAAAACAATAAATGCTATACAAATGGGCCTAGTTTAAGTGGGCTTTTCCAACACTCCCCCGCAAGCTGGAGCGTATAGGTCATATGCACCCAGCTTGGACAAACACTGGTAGAACATGGTACTTGATAAAGCCTTTGTGAGGATGTCGGCAACTTGATCAGTTCCTGGAACATGCTTCAATTCAAGTTTCCTCAATTGAACCTTCTCACGAACAAAGTGACAGTCAACTTTGATATGTTTTGTGCGCTCATGAAACACCGGATTCTTTGCGATGTGTATGGCAGCTTGACTATCACAAAATAGAACAGCAGAGGAGGGGAGTTTTACTCACAGGGCAGTAAGGAGACTTTCAAGCCATGTGAGTTCTGAAACAACCGAGGCCATCGATCGGTATTCAGCTTCTGCAGAGGAACGGGCTACCACAGCCTGTTTCTTACTCTTCCACGTAATAAGATGACCACCAAAATAAGTACAGAACCCACTAGTTGACCTCCGATCGTCCAGGGAACCCGCATAGTCGGCATCAGAGTAGGCAACCAATGCGGGAGCAGAGTCGGAGGTTTTGTAAACCAGCCCTTGACCCGGAGCTCCCTTAAGGTATCGAAGAATCCGTTCAACCGCTTGGAGATGAGAAGTCCGGGGGGCATGCATGAACCGACTGACAACCCCAACTGCAAACGATATATCCGGCCTTGTGACTGTTAGATAGATCAACTTGCCCACAAGGCGTCGATAGTATTTCGGGTTTGGAAGCAGCAAATCGTCATCCGAAGCATGAGCGCATAGTTTGTGATTGGCCTCCATCGGGGTACAAGCTGGCTTGCAACCAGACTGACCAGCAACTTTGAGAAGATCGAGACAGTACTTGCGTTGGGAGAGCACCAACCCGTCCGGCCGTCGGGCGATCTCGAGACCAAGGAAGTAGCGAAGTTTCCCCAGGTCTTTAGTCTGAAAAACAGTGCTCAGATGTTGTTTGACGTCTTGAATCCTCTTTGAGTCATCCCCAGTGAGAAGGATGTCATCAACATAAACCAACAGAAGGACGGTGCCAGTGACCCGGTGTCGGGTAAAAAGGGAGAAATCTGTAGAACTTCGAGTGAACCTCATGTCCCGAACCACCTTGCTAAACTTGTCAAACCACGCCCGAGGGGACTGTTTGAGACCATAAATTGACTTTTTGAGAAGACATACCTGAGACTCCCCCGTGGTCTCAAACCCGGGCGGTTGGCGCATGTAGACGGTTTCCTGAAGGTCGTCATTCAAAAAGGCGTTCTTGATATCGAGCTGATGAAGGGGCCGCCATGGAGAGAAGAACGCGGACAGTGTTAAGCATGGCCACCGGAGAGAAGGTTTCCTCATAGTCGAGTCCCTCCTGTTGGGTGAAGCCACGGGCCACAAGACGGGCCTTCAGTCGGGCAATAGTTCCATCCGGAGCATGCTTGATGACGAACACCCATTTACACCCAACAGGGTGCTGACCGGGAGGTAAGGGAACCAAGACCCAGGTCTGGTTGGCCCAGAGGGCCGTCATTTTTTCGTCCATGGCAGCCCGACAGCCAGGATGATGAAGCGCCTCTTGCAAAGAGTTAGGGACCGAAACAGAGGATAATGAGGTGGCAAAGTGAAGAAGAGAGGGAGAGAGGCGATGGAGAGAGACGTAATTCGCCATTGGATGAGCGGTAGAGACGGGAGCCGGAGCAGCAGGGAGCAGAGCACCAGAAGGCGAATCCGACTGCAGAGGGGCAACGGGATGAGGAGAGCGACGAGAATAGACCCGGATAACCGGGGGTGGGGGACGGACAGGAGGCAGGGAAGGCAGAGAGGATGAGGAGTGAGGAGCAGGAACGACAGGACGAACGACGGGATCTGGACGCAGAGCGATATCGAGAGCAGGGAAGAATGGAAGATCTTCACGGAAAGTTACGTCAGCCGAGACAGTAACCTTGCGGGTAGCAGGCGAATAACATACATAACCCTTCTGAGTGCGCGAGTACCCCACAAAGATATGCTTGGTGGCACGAGGGTCCAATTTGTCCGTGGAGGGACCGAGGTGGTGAACGTAGCAGGTACACCCAAACACCCGGGGAGGAACGGGAAAAGGCGGAGTTGTGGGAAAGAGGAGGCTGAAGGGAGTAGCATACTGGAGGACATAGGACGGGAGGCGGTTGATGAGAAAGCACGTCGTGGAGAGCGCGTAGTTCCAGTATGGTTTGGGAACCTGCATTTGAAGCATAAGCGAGCGAGCGACATCAAGAAGGTGACGATTCTTGCGCTCGGCGACTCCATTCTGTTGTGGAGTGTACGGACATGAGGTTTGGTGAAGAATGCCGAACTCAGAGCAGAGAGAGGCAAAGGTATGGCTGGTGTACTCCCGCGCATTGTCAGTACGAATAGTGCGAATAGGCGCAGAGAACTGAGTGCGAGTCTCAAGTATGAAAGCCCGGAATACGCGGGGAAGTTCAGAGCGATCTCGAAGGAGATATAACCACGTCATGCGAGAGTAATCATCAATAAAAGTAAGAAAATAGCGATAACCAGAAATACTAGTAAATTTGTACGGACCCCATATATCAGAGTGTAATAAAATAAAAGGAGCGGAGCTCCGAGTACAATGAGGAGGGAACGATGAACGGGGCTGTTTGCCCAAAATACATGTGTCGCAGCGAAAAGCAGGGAGAGTAACATAGGGAAGAGCCTTCCGGAGGACTGGAAGAGGAGCATGTCCCAGACGGCGATGCCAATCCGAAGAGGAGATAGAGGCGAGGACAGTTGGAGAGTCGTCAAGAAGATAGAGCCCATTCTGCAGCCGTCCTCTACCAATGATAGTCCGCATCTGCTGATCCTGTATGAGAAAAGAGGAAGAAGTAAATGTCACGGAGTAATTAGAATCAGTAGTAAGGCGACCAACAGACAGTAAATTGAAAGGAGAGCCCGGAACATGTAGAGCCGAGCGCAGGAGGAGAGAAGAGGTGAGTGAAAAATCAGCACATCCAGAGACTGTAACCGACGCCCCATTAGCGACAGTAATGTACTTCGGGTGAGGTGAAGACAAGTACTGAGGTGGCCTAACAGATGTGATATGATGAGTGGCACCAGAATCAAGGATCCAGCGCGTGCCAGAGGATAGGCAGGCGATACCTTCATTGGAGAGAGAGGCAGCAGAGGCAACCGAGGCAGGCGGACGGCTGAGCAGGCCATGCAGATGCTGGAGCTGAAGACGAACCTCGTCGAGATCAGTACGAGGGGAAGCAGAGTCGGTAGTAGCAGCAGAGACTTGCGAACGAGGAGGTCGGCCATGTTTGCGATAGCAGGTGGCCTCAAGATGTCCATCTTTTCCGCAGAACGAGCACTTAGGCCTAGACCGGCCACCCCGACCCCGGCCGCGAGAGTCAGAGCGGCCGTCACGGGCAGAAAAGGGGAGAGGCAATAAGGGAGCGGGTGCCTGTTGAACAAGGGCCGGAGAAGGAAGTCCGGGCACATCCGGAGGTGGGGAGACTTTGAGAAGCATTGAGCACACATCGGAAAAAGATGGTGTAATAGTAGAGGAGAGGATGTGAGCCCGGACACTGTGAAGATGAGGCGGTCCCCGGGCCATCATCATGGCGATACCCACAGCTTCCTTTTGGGTACGTTGAGCAGCAAGATCTAAAGTCGGAGGCTGATGGTGGATCCAAGCCTCAACCAGAGACCGGGCCTGAGCAACAAAGGATGTCAGGTCGGTTGCGTCACTGCTATCAAGGGCCTGGAGAGCAGTGATGATGTCATATAGATGGTGGAGACTATCCTTGCCAGAGTAGATGGTGTGGAGCTCGTCCCACATGCCTTTGGCCGTCTCATGATACATGGCCAGGCGATAAGATTCGCCATCAAGAGAGTTGAGAAGCCAAGTCTGCACACGACCATCATTGCGTAACCATTCCTCAGTAGGGTTACCGATAACGGGCTGAGTCAAGTGATGAAGGAACCCCTTTGACTGCAGGACACGGCGAACCGAGTGTGCCCATTACACAAAGTTCTTCTTGCCAGTGAGAGAAATTGTAGTAATCTGAAGCTCGTCGCGGACTTCCTGGAGAGAGGCCGGGCGTTCAGGAGGAACAGCCGTGCCGACAGAGTCCGCAGATGTAGACATAGGGGCGTCCTGGAGGAGAGGAAGCGGGAAGACAGCGGACAGGAAGAGGCCGCGGCGAGCTGGAATAGGCCGCGGCGAGCTGGAGGAGGCCGCAGCGGGCTGGAGGAGACGGCGGCGGACTGGAGGAGGCCGCGGCGGACTGGAGGAGGCTGCGGTGAGCGCAGACACGATCAGCAAGGAGCGGGCTATGAGAGGCCGCGGCGGATTGGATAGGCCGAGGCGGACTCGATCCGACCGCAGCGGACTGGATCAGACCGCGGCGGACTGAGCGGCTAAGAAGAGAGGACAAGCAGAGAGGCCGCGGCGGACTATAGCTGGGGAAGCACGGCACGTCGCGGGAACAAGAGAGCGACCGCAGCGGGCTGGACCAGTCCGCAAGACTGAAAACACGCAGAGAGGCGAGCCCGCGGCGGACAGGGAAAGGAACTTGGCCGCCTGAAGAGGAAGGAGAGCAGCCGCAGGCAGGAGAGAAGTGCGGACAGACGGAGGCCGCCGCGCTTACGGCGGACGGAAGAGAGCAAGAAGAGAAGGTGAATACCGAGTTCGCAGCGGACAGAAGGAGACCGCGGAGCAAGGGATCGAGTTCGCCGAGGTCGCGCCGGACAAGAAGAGGCCGCAGCGGACTATGGGAAGCAGTGGACCCCACAGGATCAGAGAGAGGGCTATAAAGAGGGGCCTGAAGAAGAGGGAAGAGGAGGGAAGATGAGTGGTTCCACGGGAAGAGAGGAAGCGGTTTGGACAAGGGAGGCCGCAGGGGGGGGGACGCGACTAGGAGGCGCGGACACACATATGCAGACCGCAGAGACCGCAGGCCGCAGGGCGGATAGAAAAGGGAGTCCGCAGGAGTCCGGAACCTGGCTCTGATACCATGTAGAAATGGAGAAAGCCAACCTTGTATATATGTCCACTTGGTACAAATACAATGAATGAGTACAAATATATAGATGAGAGAAAGAAAGAGGAAAGTCCTATACACAATGTGGGACTAAAGAGAGGAGAGAAAAACAATAAATGCTATACAAATGGGCCTAGTTTAAGTGGGCTTTTCCAACAGTCCATAATATCTTATCTCCCTAGGAAATCCAGCTTGTCCTCAAGCTAAAAGAATAGGCACTCTTGTTGTATAGGTTCCCTTAATTCCCTGGTAGCCACTCGTGGCTTCATGCCATCCTAATGGGTGAGATTCGTGATCATGTCTCCTTTCATGTGTGAATCTAACCCCTTCATCGGTTGTAGCATGGCACATCCTTCAGTGATGGGTTGAAGCATTAGTATGTCTGCCAATGGTACTCCCTTGTATCCTTTGAGTAGTGAAGCATGGAAGACCGGATAGATTTGTGCCTCTTGGGAAGTTGCAATTGGTAGGCCACAGAACTTTGGTACTATCCAGTTGTTCATTCAATCGGACGACGATTGTAGACGGTATGTGTGAAGTTCGAGTTAATACCCAATCACCCACTATGTTCCTGACTCCAATAGTAAATGGTACGCGTCTTCTCCATGTGGACTTGTGCTTGCTTAAGGCGGGTTATTATGTCTCGAGGACTTCATCTCAATTTGTAATAATTTAATCCACCTCGTCCACTACTACACATCCCCCTTTGTCAAAAATAAGGCAAGGTGGATCCATTCTGAACAAAATATGGAGTGAGATCTATAGAAAGTTGTGGTGGAAAGTATTGTAGCAATACTCTACCTATGGTTACCCCTACTCCCATTCCTTGGATCTTTCCCCCTTCACGCGACTCAAAAATATAGTGCAGTTAACCAACTCAATCTGCAAGTTGATTTATATGTGGCAATCTAAAGGGAGAGTCAACATGGATCCACTAAGTTTGAATAGCACCCACCAAAAGTGACTCATAAAGCCTTGTCGTGATCCGAAATGATATTCTTTGATATCCCATATGGCAGAATACGTCGTCGAAGAATTCCTGAGCCGCTACTCTAATGGTGTAAGGATGGGCTAGAGTGAAAAAATGTGTCATGCACCCCCTCTGAAGAATCGATCGACCACCACGAAGAAAATGAACTTTCCATTGGAGAGGGGTAATCCCTCTACCAAATACAAGAATTCCAGTAGCATTGTTGCATTAGCATACAATGCATACCACAATGAATCCATTGATTTGTTTCTTGTCCCTTTCAATGAAACTCCCTCTTGTGCCTATGCAATGTTTTGTGCACACCCTCATGTGTCCTTCCATGCATCTCTTCAAAAATATGAGCAATTACCACCGATGATAGTTCGACATGTATGTATCCTCGGTGGTAGATAAGGCCACTCTTTACTTGCGAATTTTCAACAAGCTTGATCTGCATAAAGTCTTCTTAAAGCACCAGAGAGTGGGAGAGCTATCAACCTTTGCCTTCATGGCTATCACGGGAACCCCCATGAGTCATAAGAGAGCACAAATGGTACAATCCATTGTTCCCTGCATAGAGAGCGCATTTGCAATGCGATTATGTTTACCTTATGCTTGAGCTTGAAGTCGTAGCCCAACAAGTGGCTCGCCAATTTTTGGAGAAGTGATGTGACTATATTCAAGTCCAACAAAAACTCAAAACTGTAGTGGTTGGTATGTATGGTGAACATGCATCCCATAATAGGGTCGCCAATGCAGAATGTCCAGGCAAGTTCAATGAGCCCTTGTTCGCAGGTCAACAATCCTTGGTGGTGTGTTGTGATCTTGTGGCTAAAACATGTGATTGCTTCCCTCAATCAAGGCATCGCATTCGATAAAAAATTCTCTTGTAAGTTGTGGAGGTGAAGCATTGGACTACTCATGAGGCCTCTATAAATCGGCCAAATGTTGTAATTATTATTTTGTCCCATTTGAAGAATTTCTCGTTAAGGAGGTTTGATAGTGGTCTAACCAGTCAAGCCGAGTAAACCCCACAGCTTGTATGAGGTCGTCAATTTTGTCCATTTGACCAGTGCTCTTATCTTTTCAAGCTTCATTGAGCTGCCTAAGTTGTTGATCACATGGCCAAAGTATGTCGTCCATGAATCTCCAAACAAACTCTTTTTCTTCTTGAGGTATAGGTGATTTGTTTAAATCCTTGTAGGATGATTTGAATGTGGCTTTAATGTTCTTCCCAAGAATTGTTGTACACAAGATTATTATCAAAGAAAATGAGTGCAAATATAAGTGGATAAGTGTTGAATACCTCATTCATTAACACACATGGAAGGCAGATGACGCATAGTTGTTAAAGACTCAAGAAGCATCAAGGTGCAAAAGGGCCTTGGAGCCTAGGCTCAAGACACAGACATACACCAGATGAGGGCAAGACAAAATTGCATCCCATTTTAAACGATCATCATCAAACATCAATTTGTTTTCTTGATCATATTTGTCATCCATTTTACTCATCATTCATTATTATCATCTATATCAAGCAAGGGTTGACAGGGTCGCTGGACAGTGAGTGTGCCTATAAATAGCAAGCAAGACTGAGAACCTAGGTGGGATCATTTTGAGATTGGATCGGAGCAGGTCATAGGATTAGTTTGAGGATTACAAGATCCTACAACATTCATAAATTAATGCTTAAAATATGAAATTGAATTGTGTAGTATTGAAACATGCTCAATTAACACAAATTGAAGTTTGTCATAAAAAAGACAGTGGGTAAACAAGTTCACTTTCAGTTTTCAGCATATCCCAAATGGCTACTAATGATAAAAAAAATGAACCTAGGCAGTCTGATTGCTAGAAGAAGCCTAAAAGCAATAAAGTGTCACCTAAACTGTTGGATTGATTGTATGCTGGAAGCAGGAGCCTGATTGCTTGTACATTAAATTGTTGGACATTGAATTGCTCGTATGCTGGAATAGCAGAGAAGACGTCGGTCTGGAAGCAGAAAGTCGTTGGATTGCTCATATGCTCGAATAGATGCGAAAATGTTGGTGACACCTAGAATGAAACTAGAGAAGACGAGGGAAGACACCGTCTGAACTGTAAGTGACCGAACATACCGCACTTAGTTTTCGTCAGCATTGGCACTCGGGATAAGGTTAAGCAGCGGGATATAATTTTGCAATGTAATAGGGTTGGCACTGTAATATGATTAAGTAATGGGATATGGACACTAGACCAATTGAATGGGGTTGGGATAGGGTCGGGCGCTTTTTATTTTCCTTTAAATGGACAAGTTGAATCGGCTCAAGATTGCGATCCTACGATCCAGATCGAGATCCCAGACGTAGAGATACCAATTTTGATCAAGGATAAGATTCAGATCAATTTACAAAATCCGGATTATAGCATCGTAAGATCCTACGATCCAGATCGTGATCTTGATAACCTTGATAAATAGCCCAAAGATGGTAGATCAATTTGCAGGGAACAATAGGGCTCAGTGATCTTGGAATGAGAGGAGAACTCGTGGAAGCAAAGTAGTAATCGCAGATACTCACAGACCTTGGAAGCACCGTTAATCGGATCTGGAGGATAAGCAGTCAAGAATAGGGAAGCTCGTTGGAGGACTTCATTGCTCGGGAAGAAGGCTTGTGGGAGGAATCACATGAAGGTTCGCAAGAGAACTTTCTCGAAGATCCAAGAAGGTGAACTCCAACCACATCCAAGACTTCTCTCTCTTCTATCCGCGAACTAGATCTCAATCGGGGGTCCATATCAACTTGGTATCAGGGTCTAACTCCTACTCCGACTACCCTACGCCCTCCTCAGCAATTGACGCCTCTCCAGCCATCGATAACCCTCTTCCCGACCAACAAAACATGGGTCAGCAAACGCATGAAGTGTCGCGTTCGGGAGTGGCGTTGTTCAGCCACACCTCCTGGGCTCCTCTCTAGTCGGCGACGACCTCTACGCAAGCAGCTTCAGCCTTCTGCCTACTCCTGACTGCAGTCCCTATAGGTCATAGTGTACTAAATCAAGTGCCCCTTTACTTCTCTCTAAGATGTGTGGTAAATATTGTCTATGTGACTTGCCCATTGCACAGGTTTCACAATAATGTACAATAGGACCCTTTGGGGTTTTAATCTTGGGCTTTAACCGGTCTAAGGTTTTATTTATGGTCATAAATCGTGGTATGCAAATGTTAAATAGTTAAATTGAAGGCTAGCTTGTGTACACTCCATGCACAAACCATCAGTTAGTTGTCCTCAATTTTTATTATGGAAGTTAGAGATGGTAGTTTATTGATTAATTTGTATCTTAAGATTAGAATTTACGCATGATATCTTAAGATTAAAATTTACGTAAATGGTATCTTATAACCACAAAGAGAGAAAATTTTCATAGAAGAAGACTTAAATGGACATATAAGAAAGGAAAATTTAGATTATACAGTAATTCATGGAGGATTTGGATATGGAAAAAGAAATGAAAAAGGATAAACTATTTTAGACTTTGTCATACCACATGAGCTAATTATGATAAATACACTTTTCATAAAAAAGAAAGAACATTTAATTACGTTTAAAAACAGACCAAATAAGTCACAAATTGATTATTTTATGACTAATAAAATAAATAAAATGATTTGTAAGAATTGCAAAGTCATATCAGGAGAAAGTTTTTGACAACACAATATAGGTAAGATTGTTAGATGTACAAATGAAATATAATAAATTTGAGACTAACAAAAATATTGTCAAAAAATTGGTGGTGGAACTTGAATATGGAAAAGCAGGTTGCTTTCAAAACAGCAGTTATGGAACAACTAGTTGATAACACTTATGTTGATCCTAGTATCTTATGGGAAGTTATGTCTTCACTCTTCACATTTAAGAATAAGGGTCTGTTTGGGACAGCTCTGGCGGATTGAAAAGCTGCTGTCCGGATAGAGCTGTTTTGAAATAGATTTCTGGGGAGCAGTTTTGAAAAGCTGCAGAGTGTTTGGGTGTTATGTGCAGAAGTGCGCTTTGAAGAGCGATTTTCTCTTTTTTTTGTTTGGAGAAACAGCTTTTGGAAGCTGTTTTTTAAAAAACGAAAATACATAAATATTTGGAAACAACTGATAACATGCGTCTTTTACATAGTTATAGCAAATAGAAAAAAAAGATCTTGCAACATCCGGCGACTCCTTTTTTCAATCATTTCGATCACCTGTTCGAAAATAAATTGATATGAATCAAACTTTTGATATTTTTAACCCTTTCAATTTTTAGTAAGCGTTGGATCGAATTTTTACCTGCGCGCGCTGTATATCTCTTCGGCAATGTTATCTCGTACTGTAGACATATGTTCTTCTTCATCAGCATCACGCATATCGCTTTCAATTTCATCATCTGTCGCAGGTTCCTCAGCCTCTGAGGGAACGAAAGAAGACTCATCAGCATCACAAGCATTAAACTCAGGGTCCCAGCGAGACGGATGTCTCCGAATGAATTTGATCGGACCTTAATCTTCTCTGCCCACCATTCCTCTGAGGCAGCAATAGTTCTCTTCTCTGGATCCCAGCCTAAACCAGTCTCACCATGTTTCAGTTCCTTCCATAACTTCCAATCCTTTTTCAGATGATCCCATTTATTTTTCATTTGCATTCGATCGTAGCTTTTCCCCGTGCGTTCTTTAAACCATGTAATCAGATTTTTCCACCCTTCTTTGCTGAAGTGGGTGGTTGGCCGATTCCCCAAACCAATCTCTTTGATGCAGAGATCACAAAATAAAGTCACTTCACCTGACTCCCAACTCGCTACGATTCCTCCTTCCTTTGGTTTTACCATTGTACTATAAACTAATCAAATTAAAATAAGAACTACTAATTGTTGGAAAAGCCCACTTAATATTAGGCCCATTTGTATAGCATTTATTGCTTTTCTCTCCTCTCTTTAGTCTCACATTGTGTATAGGCCTTTCTCTCTCTTTCTCTCATCTATATATATGTACTCATTCTTTGTATTTGTACCAAGTGGACATATATACAAGGTTGGCTTTCTCCATTTCTACATGGTATCAGAGCCAGGTTACTGACTCCTGCGGACTCCCCTCTCTGTCCGCCCTGCGGCCTGCGACCTCTGCGGCCTGCGAAAGTGTGTCCACACCTTCTAGCCGCTTCACTCCTGCGGCCTCCCTTGTTCAGTCCGCAGCCTCTCCTCCCGTGGAACCACCTCTCCTCCCGCCTTCTCCTTCCTCCTCTGGCTCCCTATTTATAGTCATCCTGTGGGGTCCACTGCTTCCCCTTTTCCGCTGCGGCCTCCTCTTGTCCGGCGCGACCTCGGCGACCTCAACCTCTTGGTCTCCTTCGTCCGCCGTAAGCGCAGCGTCCTCCTCTGTCCGCAGTCCGCCTGCTTGCGGCTGCTCTCCTTCCTCTTCCCAACCTTTTTTCTGTCCGCCGCGGGTTAGACCCTCTGCGTTCTTTCAGTCTTGCGGACTGGTCCAGCCCGCCGCGGTCGCTCTCTTGCTTCCCCGGCTTGTCCTCTCTTCTCAGCTCGCTCCTGTCCGCCGCGGTCTGATCCAGACCGCCGCGATCTGATCCAGTCCGCCTCGCCCTCTTCCATCCGCTGCGGCCTCTCTTGGCCCACTCCTTGCTGAGCGTCTGTGCTCACCGCGGTCTCCTACTAGCTCGCCGCGACCTCATCCAGGTCGCCGCGTCCTCACCCAGTCCGCAACCTCATCCAGCTCGTCGCGACCTCATCCAGCTCGCCGCGACCTCATCCAGGTCGCCGCGACCTCACCCAGTCCGCAACCTCATCCAGCTCGCCGCGACCTCATTCAGGTCGCCGCGTCCTCACCCAGTCCGCTCTCTGTCCGCTTCCTCTAGCTGCTGCCTCCAGCCCGCCGCGGTCTCCTTCAGCTCGCTGCGACCTCATCTAGGTCGCCCTCATGTCTACATCTGCAGACTCCGTCGGCATGGCAGTTCCTCCTGAACGCCCGGCCTCTATCCAGGAAGTCCGCGACGAGCTCCGGATCACTACAATTTCGCTCACTGGCAAGAAGAACTTTGTGGAATGGGCACACTCGGTTCGCCGCGTCCTTCAGTCAAAGGGATTCCTTCATCACCTGACTCAGACCGTTATTGGTGTCCCTACTGAGGAATGGTTACGCAATGATGGGCGTGTGCAGACTTGGCTTCTCAACTCTCTTGATGGCGAATCTTATCGCCTGGCCATGTATCATGAGACGGCCAAAGGCATGTGGGACGAGCTCCACACCCTCTACTCTGGCAAAGATAGTCTCCACCATCTATATGATATCATCACCGCTCTCCAGGCCCTTGACAGCAGTGGCGCAACCGACCTGACGTCCTTTGTTACTCAAGCCCGGTCTCTGGTTGAGGCTTGGATCCACCATCAGCCTCCCACTCTAGATCTCGCTGCTCAACGTACCCAAAAGGAAGCTGTGGGTATCGCCATGATGATGGCCCGGGTACCCGTCATCTTCACAGTGTCCGGGCTCACATCCTCTCCTCTACTGTTACACCGTCCTTTTTCGATGTGTGCTCAATGCTTCTCAAAGTCTCCCCGCCTCCGGATGTTCCCGGACTTCCTTCTCCGGCCCTTGTTCAACAGGCACCAGCTCCCTTATTGCCTCTTCCCCCCTCTGCCCGTGGTGGCCGCTCTGACTCTCGCGGCCGGGGTCGCGGTGGCCGGTCTAGGCCTAAATGCTCGTTCTGTGGTAAAGATGGTCATCTTGAGGCCACTTGCTATCGCAAACATGGCCGACCTCCTCGTCCACATGCCTCTGCTGCTACTACCGACTCTGCCTCCTCTCGTACTGAGCTCGACGAGGTTCGTCTTCAGCTCCAGCATCTTCATGGCTTGCTCAGCCGTCCGCCTGCCTCGGTTGCTTCTGTTGCCTCTCTCTCCAATGAAGGTATCGCCTGTCTATCCTCTGGCACGCGCTGGATCCTTGATTCTGGTGCCACTCATCATATCACCTCTGTTAGGCCACCGCAGTACTTGTCTTCACCTCACCCGAAGTACATTACTGTCGCTAATGGGGCATCGGTTCCCGTCTCTGGATGTGCTGATATTTCTCTCACCTCTTCTCTCCTCCTGCGCTCGGCTCTACATGTTCCGGGCTCTCCTTTCAATTTACTCTCTGTTGGTCGCCTTACTACTGATTCTAATTACTCCGTGACATTTACTTCTTCTTCTTTTCTCATACAGGATCAGCAGACGCAGACTATCATTGGTAGAGGACGGCTGCAGAATGGGCTCTATCTTCTTGACGACTCTCTCACTGTCCTCGCATCTATCTCCTCTTCGGATTGGCATCGCCGTCTGGGACATGCTCCTCTTCCAGTCCTCCGGAAGGCTCTTCCTGATGTTACTCTCCCTGCTTTTCGCTGCGACACGTGTATTTTGGGCAAACAGCCCCGTTCTTCTTTCCCCCCTCATTGTACTCGGAGCTCCGCTCCTTTTATTTTAGTACACTCCGATATATGGGGTCCGTACAAATTTACTAGTATTTCTGGCTATCGCTATTTTCTTACTTTTATTGATGATTACTCTCGCATGACGTGGTTATATCTCCTTCGGGATCGCTCTAAACTTCCCCGCGTATTTCGGGCTTTCATACTTGAGACTCGCACTCAGTTCTCTGCGCCTATTCGCACTATTCATACTGACAATGCGCGGGAGTACACCAGCCATACTTTTGCCACTCTCTGCTCTGAATTCGGCATTCTTCACCAAACATCATGTCTGTACACTCCACAACAGAATGGTGTCGCCGAGCGCAAGAATCGTCACCTTCTTGATGTCGCTCGCTCGCTTATGCTTCAAATGCAGGTCCTCAAACCGTACTGGAACTACGCTCTCTCCACGGCTTACTTTCTCATCAACCGCCTCCCGTCTTCCGTCCTCCAGTATGCTACTCCCTTCAGCCTCCTATTTCCCACAACTCCGCCTTTTCCCATTCCGCCACGGGTGTTTGGGTGTACCTGCTACGTTCACCACCTCGGTCCCTCCACGGACAAATTGGACCCTCGTGCCACCAAGCATATCTTTGTCGGGTACTCGCGCACTCAGAAGGGTTATGTATGTTATTCGCCTACTACCCGCAAGGTTACTGTCTCGGCTGACGTAACTTTCCGTGAAGATCTTCCATTCTTCCCCGCTCCGGATATCGCTCTGAGTCCAGCTCCCGTCGTTCGTCCTGTCATTCCTGCTCCTCACTCCTCATCCTCTCTCCCTTCCATACCTCCGGTCCGTCCCCCACCACCGGTTATCCGGGTCTATTCTCGTCGCTCTCCTAATCCCGTGGCTCCTCTGCAGTCGGCTTCGCCCTCTGGTGCTCTGCTCCCTGCTGCTCCGGCTCCCGTCTCTACCGCTCATCCGATGGCGAACTACGTCTCTCTCCATCGCCTCTCCCCCTCTCTTCTTCACTTTGCCACATCATTATCCTCTGTTTCGGTCCCTAACTCTTTGCAGGAGGCGCTTCAACATCCTGGCTGGCGAGCTGCCATGGACGAAGAAATGACGGCCCTTTGGGCCAACCAGACCTGGGTCTTGGTTCCCTTACCTCCCGGTCAGCACCCTGTTGGATGTAAATGGGTATTCGTCATCAAGCATGCTCCGGATGGCACTATTGCCCGACTGAAGTCCCGTCTTGTGGCCCGTGGCTTCACACAACAGGAGGGCCTCGACTATGAGGAAACCTTCTCTCCGGTGGCCAAGCTTAACACTGTCCGGGTTCTTCTCTCCGTCGCGGTGCACCGCCGCTGGCCCCTTCATCAGCTTGATATCAAGAACGCCTTTTTGAATGGCGACCTTCAGGAAACTGTCTACATGCGCCAACCGCCCGGGTTTGAGACCACGGGGGAGTCTCGGGTCTGTCTTCTCAAAAAGTCAATTTATGGTCTCAAACAGTCCCCACGGGCGTGGTTTGACAAGTTTAGCAAGGTGGTTCGGGACATGGGGTTCACTCGGAGTTCTGCAGATTTCTCCCTTTTTACCCGACACCGGGCCACTGACACTATTCTTCTGTTGGTTTATGTTGACGACATCCTTCTCACTGGGGATGACTCAAAGGGGATTCAAGACGTCAAACAACATCTGAGCACTGTTTTTCAGACTAAAGACCTGGGGAAACTTCGCTACTTCCTTGGTCTCGAGATCGCCCGGCGGCCGGACGGGTTGGTACTCTCCCAACGAAAGTACTGTCTCGATCTTCTCAAAGATGCTGGCCAGTCGGGTTGCAAGCCAGCGTGTACCCCGATGGAGGCAAATCACAAGTTATGCGCTCATGCTTCGGATGACGATTTGCTACTTCTGAACCCGGAATACTATCGACGCCTTGTGGGCAAGTTGATCTATCTAACAGTCACAAGGCCGGATATATCATTTGCAGTTGGGGTTGTCAGTCGGTTCATGCATGCCCCCCGGGCTTCTCATCTCCAAGCGGTTGAACGGGTTCTTCGATACCTTAAGGGAGCTCCAGGTCAAGGGCTGGTTTACAAAACCTCCGACTCTGCTCCCGCATTGGTTACCTATTCTGATGCCGACTATGCGGGTTCACTGGACGATCGAAGGTCAACTAGTGGGTTCTGTACTTATTTTGGTGGGCATCTTATTACTTGGAAGATTAAGAAACAAGTTGTGGTAGCCCGTTCCTCTGCAGAGGCTGAATACAGATCGATGGCCTCAGTTGTCTCAGAACTCACATGGCTTGAAAGTCTCCTTACTGACCTGGGAGTAAAACTCCCCTCCTCTGCTGTTCTATTTTGTGATAGTCAAGCCGCCATACACATCGCAAAGAATCCGGTCTTTCATGAGCGCACAAAACATATCGAGGTTGACTGTCACTTTGTTCGTGAGAAGGTTCAATTGAAGAAACTTGAATTAAAGCATGTTCCAGGAACTGATCAAGTTGCCGACATCCTCACAAAGGCCTTATCAAGCACTCTGTTCTACCAATGTTTGTCCAAGCTGGGTGCATATGACCTATACGCTCCAGCTTGCGGGGGAGTGTTGGAAAAGCTCACTTAATATTAGGCTCATTTGTATAGCATTTATTGCTTTTCTCTCCTCTCTTTAGTCCCACATTGTGTATAGGCCTTTCTCTCTCTTTCTCTCATCTATATATATGTACTCATTCTTTGTATTTGTACCAAGTGGACATATATACAAGGTTGGCTTTCTCCATTTCTACACTAATAATACACATGTACAACCCAAAAAAAAACACACAACACACATACACATTCACACTCATACACATACACACACAGACATAATACATACCCAAACCCAAAAAAAAAAAACACACACACACACACACACAACCACACACCCTCATATACACATACACACATAATACACACATAATACACACACACACATACAACCATACACTTTTCATATACATACCCAAACCCAAAAAACACACACACACACACACAACCATACACACTCATATACACATACACACACACACATAATACACACACACACACATACAACCATACACTTTTCTTATACATACCCAAACCCAAAAAAAAAAACACACAACCACACACAACCATACACATTCATATACACATACACACAAACACACATAATACACAAACACACACATACAAGCATACACTTTTCTTATACATACCCAAACCCGACAAAAAAAAACACACAACCACACACACTCATATACACATACACACACACACATAATACACACATACACACATACAACCATACACTTTTCTTATACATACCCAAACCCAAAAAAAAACACACAACCACACACAACCATACACACTCATATACACATACACACAAACACACATAATACACAAACACACATAATACACAAACATACACTTTTCTTATACATACCCAAACCCGACAAAAAAAAACACACAACCACACACACTCATATACACATACACACACACACATAATACACACATACACACATACAACCATACACTTTTCTTATACATACCCAAATCCAAAAAAAACACACAACCACACACAACCATACACACTCATATACACATACACACAAACACACATAATACACAAACACACACACACACATGCATACACTTCTCTTATACATACCCAAACCCGACAAAAGAAAACACAACCACACACACTCATATACACATACACACATAATACACACACACACACACATACAACCATACACTTCTCATATGCATAGCCAAACCCAAAAAAAAAAACACACACACACACACACAAACAAACATACATACATACACACATACACACAAACACACATACATACAACCCTAAACAAAAAAAAAAATCACACATTCATATACACACACTAATCATATAAAGAAATTGTGTATGAGAGAAGGAATTTGGTACACCTAACCGGAAGAAGAAAATGGGCCACGGAGAAGGAAGAGTAGACGTTGGAGGAAGAACCTCCTCGTTGTTGTCTCCGGAGAGGAGGAAGAAACCTTCTCTGTGAGCTAGGGTTTGTGCGATCGGGAAAGAGACGGAAGAGGAATCGCGAATGGGTTACAGGCGATCGGTTACAGGCGGCGGCTAGCGAGCTGGAAGTTCTGCGGCGAGTTGCGATCGGGAGAAGGCGTCGCCGTCAACGATCGGAAGCCGGCGGCGTCTGCGATCGGGAGAAGGCGGAAGGAGGGGCGAATCGCGATCGGGAATGCGGAGTCGCCGCGGGATCGGGATCGGGATCGGGAAAGAAGCGGAAGAGGGATCGCGAATGGGGCAGACGCGATTTTTCGCGAAAGGGGATTTGATGAAACGCAGGGGGGGGACTGCTTCCCAAAAATAGCTCCCAGAGCTGTTTTTTGAAAAGTGATTTTATTGGGAAGCTGTCCCAAACAGATCCAATACCTGCTCTGGCGGCTGGAAAAGAGCTTCTCCAGCCGCCAGAGCTGTCCCAAACAGACCCTAAGTGAAAAAAATGTACTTGTAGTATCAAAAGATCGTGCGCCCCCAAATAAAAAATCTTGGTGGTGGAAAGAGAAAGTACAAGACAAAGTGAGCAAAGAAGGCCAGTTAATCACTCTACGTTTGTAGGAATGATGAAAACTTAGTTAGGTATAAAGTCGCCAAAAAATAAGCTAAACATGTAGTAAGTAAAGCAAAAAGTCAAACTTATAAAGAATTTTATAAGTGAATAGATATCAAAGATGAAGAGCGTTACATATATAAAATTGCTCGAACTAGAGAAAAAAACACAAAAAATTTAAGACAGGTAAAATGCATAAAAGAAGAAACAAATACAGTTTTAAAAAGCGTTGGAAAAAATACTTTTATCAATTTTATAATGAAACAAAAGACAATGAATTGAACTTAAAAGAGTTAAGTAAATTGAATTAGTATAGAAATATAATGTTTTATCATAAAATTCAAGTATCATGGGTAAAAGATGTTCTAAAGAAGATGAAAAATGAAAATACGAATGGACCAGACGATACATTTAACGAAGTATGGAAATGTCTAGGGAATAAAGAAATTATGTGACTTATATATTTTTTCAATAAGATACTGAAGTCAAAAAAGATGTCAAACCAATGAAGAGAAAGCATCTTGGTAGCTTTGTATAAGAAGAAAAAAGATATACAAAATTGTGTTAATTACAAAGGAATTAAATTAATGAGTCATAACATGTAACTATGAGAATGAGTAATATAAAGAAGAGTAAGACGGGAGACTAACATCTCGGAGAATCAAATTGAATTCATGTCAGAATGATCGACCATGGAAGCTATACATCTCTTAAGGAGACTCATTGACAACTACCGAGAAAGAAAAAAAAATTGCATATGTAATTTATCGATCTTGAAAAAGCTTATGATAGAGTTCCAAGAGAGATCTTATGCAAAGCCTTAGAAAATAAAGGTGTAAATGTATCATACAATGACATAATCAAAGATATGTATACAAATTCAGTGACAAGGGTGAGAACATCTGGAGAATTAACATATGAATTCCCTATCATTGTTGGCTTACACCAAGGCATATCTTTAAGCCCTTATCTCTCTACCTTATCTTAGATGAGCTCACCGGACATATCCAACAAGTAATACATTGGTGTTTATTGTTTGTAGATGATATCATTTTGGACGATGAGATGCGCGAAGGTGTAAACACAAAACTTGAATCTTGATGAGAAACTTTAGAAAAAAAAAGGTTTTAGATTGAGTATGACAAAGACAGATTATATGAATTGAGCTTAAATTTAGCAATGCAAGAAGGATGTATGACTTCGTTATTAAGCTGGGTGATCAAGATATTTCTCGTAATGAGTGTTTTAAACATCTTGGATCGATAGTTCAAAAAGACAGAGATATTTATAAAGAAGTGACACATAGAATCCAAGCGGGTTGGTTGAAGTGGAGAGGCGTGTCGGGGATCTTATATGATCACAAAGTACCGTTAAAACTTAAGGACAAGTTTTATTGTAATGCAATTAGATCAGAGATGCTCTATGGTTCTGAGTGTTGGGCAGTGAATTGTGTAGGTGAGCAAAAAATAAGAGTTGTGAAGATAAGAATGCTTAGGTGGATGTGTGGACACACGAGACTGGATAAAATTATGAACGAAAGTATCAGAGATAAGACAGAAGTAGCGCCAATTGCAGAGAAGATGCGAGAAGTTCGACTAAGATGGTTTGGACACGTACAAAAGAGACCATTAAAGGCACTTGTTAGGAGTTGTGAGAATGTAGTCACTAGGCATGTTAAATGAGGGAGGGGTAGACCAATAAAGACTTTGAATGAAAATATAAGGAAAGGCATGATGTACTTAGGCATCGGTGAGATTATGACAAAAGATCAGGCACAATGGAGACAAAGGATCCATATAGCCTACCCCATTATAGTGGGGTAAAGGCTTGAGTGTTGTTATTATTGTTGGTATCTTATAGCCATTTACATACATAAGTCTTTGAAAATGGCATGATATGGCATAGACTATACATGTGGTTGTTATGATTTCAATGTTTATGTACTAAGACTATTCTTCATGAACATCTAAGGGGACAACAAGACATTGCTAGAAATGTGATAAGAGCAAAATCAAGAACTATAAGCCTTCATGTTATAATCATTTTATTTGTGATGAAATAAATATGGTACAAGTCCAGTAGAAGGGGACTTTGCCCACCAAGTTATTACCACGGCATAAAAGTGATAAAATTTCATTATAAACCTCGGAGATTTTATTTTACTCTCTATTGAGGATGTGTATAGCTTCTAAGTGACATTCTCTATGTTGTAAAGCTCTTAAGGGTATACGTTATAGATCCACGTTGAGGCACCACATATCAGTATTGTGCTAAGGCGCGTAAGGATTCATTTACAACATCATGATTTCCCTTATTTCTACTTATTCTCATATGTTAAGCCTGGTGAGGGGCACTTTTGGGGATTTTCGACGCACTTTTTAGCCACCTTGTTAAAAGAGAGTTGGAGGGGAATGAAAGAGGTATGCAGTTATTAATGAAAATTTACTCTCTCCTCTTCTCTCTGTATCTATCTCTCTTCCGTCCCAATACCCACGCTCGGGTAAGGTATACTATGTGCCTCTCTCATTCCTGCTTGATACCCAACAACAGTCGATCATCAATCTCCATCCAGTGTCCCCTCCCCTTCTACTCTCCATTCGCTGTTGTTATAGGTTCCTGAGGATCCAAGAAGGTGAACTCCAACCACCTCCAAGGCTTCTCCCCCTTTCAACTGTGAATAATGTAAATTAATTCAATAAGGTGAACTCTAACCACCTCCATATCAACTTGGTATTAGGGTCTAACGCCTATTCTGACTACCCTTCACCCTCCCCAGCAATTGAAGCCCCTCTAGCCATCGATAACCCACTGCAAGATCAATCAAACATCAGCCGGCAAACGTCTGAAGCACCGCGCGCGGGAGTGGCGTTGTTCAATCACAGCTCTTAGGCTTCTCTCCAGTCGGCGACGACTCCCGACTGTGGTCCCTATAGGTCACGGTGTACCAGACCAAGTGCCCTGTTACTTCTTTCTAAGATTTGTGGAAAGGTTGTCTGTGTGACTTGCTCAATGCACAGGTTTCGCAATGTTAGTGTTCAACATGCAGTGTTGGTAACTCTTTCATCATGTTTTTCTAAATTAGCAATTTCATAGATTGGAAATCAAGGTGGATCATTCTGTGATGCCATATTTTACTGGATCATTGTTACAACCTTTCGTGGATGTGAAGGCACTTTGATTTGTGGATCCTATTGAGAGAGAGAATACTCTACTTTGAGTCATCATAGCTGAAGAAATTTGGTTACCTGCGTTTTTGTCTATGATTATGCATGGGTTTTCTTTAAGCACAACATTGTGTCTTCTCTCTAATAGCTTCCCCATATTTAATAGATTATGTGCTAGTGGTGGAACAATTTATACTTAAGTGATGATTTTGATCTCTCCTAACTTGGTCTGAATAGTTATAGCCCTTTTTCTTTTATGGTTTAAGCCGTCCCATTACCTAGAAATAGTTTGTACTTAAAGGTTTCATAAATAGCGATGAATAAGTTTGTCATTTACCAGCCATGAATAAGTTTGTCATTTACCTTGTGATTTATATGTACAACCCCATATCCGGCGAGCGGGATCGACAGGAGCCGGCACATCCATTTGGCGCAGTTCAAATCAGGCAAGTCAGCCAGGGAGGTGGCGAGTGCAGTAGGGTTGCTCGGCTCGCCCAGATTGGGGATAAAGCAGGTGCGGGGCGAGTGGAGTAAGTGGGCTCACACTCGCCCCCTACTCTCGGTAGTAGTAGGCGAGTGGGGCAGGGCAGGCCCGCACTCGCCCCGGGCTATAGGGAGGCGGCGAGTGTTAGCCTTATCGAGCATTCGCCGCCCTAGGCAAGTGGGAATTTCACGGACCACTCGCCCAGAGATATTTTTACCATTCTACCCCTGTTGGTTTGCCAGTATCCCCCCAAACAGCGGAGTTACGTTGTTGGCAGACCGATTTGAGCTGCATATATCCGTTCAAAACAGCGGAGTTGAGCTGTTGGCAGACCACTTTCAGAAATCTATAAATAGACCCAAGGGGTACCTTAGAAGGCAAGTTTTCCAGTTTTCTAATTCTCAGATCTTCTTGCGCTTTCTGAGGTGCCCTTAGCTCAGCACAGGCTAAGGAGGGGAAGCGCTATAAGATCTTTCGGGCGTGTGGTGGGACCTCCGTGCTGGAGCCTTGGGTCAGTTTTAAGTTCTAAGTCTTCAGTCAGTCAATCTCGTTAGGAGAAGTAAGTGTGCGGTCACCCCTTCCCCAAGGTTCCGAACTTCACAGAAGTCGGTTCTCGGTTTCAACATTATGTCAGGGCGGTCGACCATGAAAACTATACATCTCTTGAGGAGACTCATTGAAAACTATCAAGAAAGAATACAAGATTTCAATTTGCATATACTGTTTGTCGATCTTGAGAAAGGTTATGATAAGGTTCCACGAGAGATCTTATAGAGTCTTAGAAAAAAAAGGTGTAAATGTATCAATGCATTAACATAATCAAAGATATGTATACAAATTCAGTAACGAGGATGAGGACATCTGGAGAATTAACATAGAACTTCCCTATCATTGTTGGCTTACATCAAGGTTCAGCTTTGAGCCCTTAACTCTTTAGGCTTATCTTAGGTGATCTTATCAGACATATCCAACAAGCAATACATTGGTGTTTATTATTTGCGGATGATATCGTTTTGGTCGATGAGAAACACAAGGGTGTAAACTTGAAACTTGAATCTTGAGGAGACAATTTAGAAAAGAAGGGTTTTAAGTTGAGCAGGGCTAAGACAGAGTATATGGAGCTTAAATTTAGCAGTGCAAGAAGAACAGATGACTTCGTTATTAAGTTGGGTGATCAAGATATTTACTGCAACAAGAGTTTTAAATATCTTGGATCGATAGTTTAAGAAGATGGAGGTGTTGATAAAGATGTGATACATAGAATCCAAGCAGGTTAGTTGAAGTGGAGAGGCGCGTCAGAGATCGTATGTGATCGTAAAGTACCTTTTAAAGGTGAGTTTAACCATACTGCAATTAGACCAACGATGATCTATGGTTCTGAGCGTTGGGCAGTGAATTGTGCACACGAGCAAAAAATGGAAGTTGTGGAGATGAGAATGCTTAGGTGGAAGTGTGAACACACAAGAATGAATAAAATTAGGAATGAATGTATCAGGGATAAGACAGGAGTAGCACCAACTGCCAAGAAATTACGAGAAGCTCGACTAAGATGGCTTGGACATGTACAAAGAAGACCATTAGAGACACATGTAAGGATTTGTGAGAGTTTAGTCACTAGGCATGTTAAATAGGGGAGGGGTAGACCAATAAAATTTGGAATGAAACTATAAGGAAAGACATGATATACTTAGCCATTAGTGAGATTATGACTAAAGATAGGGCACAATGGCGACAAAGGATCCATATAGCCGACCCCAATATAGTGAGATAAAGGCTTGAGTGTTGTTGTTCTTGTACCATGTGATTTGAACACCCAAAATCTATGAATGAAAGTGAAAAAAAATCTTAATTTTTTGCTCAACATGTATAAAACAGTTTTGTCTTCTTTTTTTGTGAATTTAGCTTTTCCTTTAATCTTGTGTCGATAGTCTCTGTCATAATGATAAGGTATTTTGCAACTCTTGAATCTATAATAGCAGTCTTTGGTATCATGTATGGATTTTTTGCACTAGATGCAGTGATGTGTGGTGAATGAAGGCCCTTCAAAGTGATCTTTTCCTTTCCCTTTTCCTTTAAAGTTGCTTTTTGAATTTCTCTTCTTAAGGATGGGTCCAGTATTTTACATCTTCCTTTTATAATGAGCGTATGATTTTATGCTCATTTTAGCTTGGAAAACCTAATATAAAGTTATTGTGGTTCTCCTCATCCTATCATCATGTGACTGAAGGGATCCCATCAATTCAGTGATGGTAGTGTCTCAAGATCATTGGCCTCTTCTATAGCCGCCACAACGTGATCATAACTCTTACATAGGCTTCTTAGACTTTTTGGCACTATTTCTTGATCTTTTATGGTTCCTCCTAAGTTTCATATTTGGTTTATTATGTTTGAAGATCTTGCAAATAAATCTTGTATGTTTTCATCTTCTTTCTTAAGTAAGATATCAAATTGTCATCTTAAAGTTTGACGCTTGATAGAGATTACCTCTTTTGAACCTTGAAACTCATCTTTCAATTTATCCAAAGGTTATTTTGCATTGGAAGAACCCGTGATTCTTAAGAATATGTTGTTTGAGACTCCCTAATGAATGAGGAGAAAGGCCCTTGCATCATTCTTTTTTTTTCATTGATTAGTAGTAGAGATGTTCCTACTGCAGCTTTGTTGATCCTTAGTTGTTTTGCCATATGTTACACTATGCTTAACGACTTCCAAGAGATCTCGGTATTTGAATATGGTCTTCATTATTATGCTCCAATACTGGTGCATCTCTCCTAAAAATAGATGAACATATGTCTAAGAGTATATCAGGGGTGTTGTTGGTGGATGATGAGGCCATGGATTTTGAACTGAGATTGAGAAAAAAGAATCACACGTCGTGGATCACTTGGCTTTGATACAACTATAAGAATATAGGGCTCGGAATGAGAAAGTTATATGAGGAAGACAGAGAAGAGATTTCCTTCTTTCATTCATTGCATCTACATCTATCGAGCATACATATTTTTACTGCAAGAGATCATTCTATTTAGCCATTTTGTTTGCATTTCCTAGGAGATGGGATAAGGGTCTAAAGTCCCCTTGATTCCCATTACAGTCCATCTTTTATTAACCAACTTATATTGAATATTTTATTGATCGAGATCAAGTTATTACTTCAATAACAGTTTCTCTATTGCATTATTCAAGGGAACTGGCTTGAGGTATTTTATAGGGACCCTAAATTTAGGACTTCCAAGGGTGAGCCAATGAACTAAATAGATATTAGATCTTGAGCTGGTCAGTCCTGTAAAGTTATGAAAAGAATCCTTCTTTAGCAAATTTAATTTCAGTCGTTAATGTTAACTGAACCGCTAAAGTCCACAACCAACAAAAGCAATCTAATGGGAGCACAATGTTTAAGTACCAATCTGCGCTTCCATAAAGTTGCAACAAATGCATCAGAACACAGGATAGCTTCTTGCGTTTAAATAACATCCATTGGACGAGTTGGGAAGCTAACAACATAATATACCTCATAAAAGCAGCTTCGCCATACAAAGTCTCTCTCTTAACAGGCAACGGAGCTCGCACTTCATCATCAACAGCTTCCTTTCCAACACAGTTAGCAGTAGCAGCACTCTTGACTTCACTGCAACAACAGAAGAATGCAGCACATGAATCAATAATTTTTAGAAGAGAATTGGCTGCGTGTAGCAGCATACACAGCTCTATCCTTCCGGTATATGAGGAACCACTTATTAATCACCTAAAATTATGCTCAACTGGAGCCAACTCAGAAGTTGAGGCAAGTCCACCTCCACCGGTCTCGTTCCCAATATAGAAAAGCTGAATAGCTTCCTCCAGCTTCCAACTCGTGGCCTGCCCAACCCACGAATCAATAGTAAGCCATTAATTCAGATGAAAATCGTACGTTTGGGGACGAAATCAGGGTTTCCAAAAGATCAAAAAAGGAAAATCGCGAAATTTAAAACGATGGAGTCCGTGGGCGGTGAGTGTTTGGGGAATGGAACCTGGAGGAACTGGATGGCAGTCTCCGCGGACTGGCCATCGGCGATTTCTAAAAAAGAGGAGACGAGCAACTGCTTCTCGATCGCCGTCGGGAGGCTCTCCATCGTTGGATCCGAGGGAGTTTAATCCGGGTGAAATGAACTGAAAACTTTAGGTTTTCAACAACGACAGAGCATTATGCCGGCAGTCGAGGGAAGCAGAGAGAGAGAGAGAGAGTACGGTGAGTATTTTAAGTTTGGTGATTGTTAGTTGTTACTAGAGCTATAGTTTTGGCCAGTTGCATGTTTTTTTAGGAAAGATATTCAACACGAAAGTTGTAGATCGTGTTGAACATTTTTCCTAAAAATGCATGCACAAGGCGTATTTATAAGAGCCGCGAAATCTGAATGCATTTCCAAAATATATCTTGTACATGTATTTTTAGGAAAATTGTTCAACATAAAAGTTGTAGATCTCGTCGAGATCTACAACTTTCGTGTTGAATATTGTTCCTAAAAATGCATATAAAATGCGTATTTTCAAAAGGCGCGAAAAGAAGAAAATATAGTACGATTAGCCAAAACCGTAGTGTTAATAACCATCACCTTAAATTTTAACTAAGGAAAAGCCGGTGAAAAAGTAGAAGAGATGTCCGAGGTGTGAGAAACGGCCGAAGATAATTCCCCGATACCGATAAGCTTCAGTGCACGAGGTTAATATTTGGGTGGTGGTATTAGAAAATCTCACTTTCAACTTTCAACTATTCTCACTCCTTAAAAGGTGCAAACTCGGTCAATAATAGTTGGATCCGGATCCTCTGGAGTTCTTGCGGGAACTCCAAAGTGGAGTTCAATCCAACGGCACGAAACCCCTCCACTCATTTAATCCAACGGCTGGACTTCTCGCGCACTAAAAGACAAAAAAAAAGAAAAGTTAAAATATTAAAAAAATGTAAAGTACTCGTCCGTTGGATTTCAATCGGCCGAGCGAGATCGTGCGAAATCCACCCTGGAGTTCCCGCACGAACTCCAGAAGATCTGAATTCATAATAGCTTGGTCTTGTAAGTTGAGGCTTAAAAGTTAAAAAATCAATTTTTACTATGCGTGAATTATGTTTATGTATTTAATAATTTGTTGTTTGATTGATTATTATTTAATGATATAGGTTCGGTTTTCGTTAATGCTCATCTAAGAAACTTCGTTCATTTTTATGTTCAATCTTGTTGCGGTCTAACTCGTCATTCCGGTCGGGCCGGTAGAACCTGGACCCCCTTAGCTCTCAGAACGATCGAGCGCGCACACAGCCAAATTAGTAAGTCGATAATACACGAACAATTTTAACGTGGAAAAACCATTGAACTGGGTAAAAAATCACGTGATCGGATCTGTGTCAGTCAAAGTCCACTATTCTCGGGTGGTTAAAACTTGCTGGCGAAATCGAGGGTGACAGACCACCTCTCGTTACAACTTTGGGGGTGAGAGAATGCTTTGCGCACGGCGGGCGACAGACCATCGCGCCGGGAGTGGACACAATTTGTACTTTTCGCTGGTGGTCTTCAGTTAGCGATTTGTTGGATCTGGCCTTGGAGCGGAGCACTTGGACTGGTGGGGGCCGCCTGGAGCTTGGGCCGTTCGGCTTTGTTGGATGGCTCTGACTTGACTTGCTTTGGGCTCGGGTGCGACTCGGGTGCGACTCGGGTGCGGCTCGGGTGCTGCTCGTAGGAGGAATTCTACAGAGCTTCTGCATGAGAAAGAAGAAGACTCGGAGGAAAAACTTAGGAAATGAGGAGACCTGAGGTTCCTTTTATAGGTTGCAGGCGGTGGTTACGGTGGTTTCACGGTTATCTGTACACCGTAACAACCTACATAAATGTTTTTGCTATAATATTATATGTGTGTTCTTCTCTATCGGAAAATCATTTAAAATAAATATGTAAAATTTCTCTCACTAATCCGACAGTTAGTGGGTGGTTATCTGCGAATCGGGCGGCCCTCGACGGCCCGGGACGATAGGACGGTGGGGACTACCCATAATGGGCGGCCAGCAAGGCAACCGCCGCCCTTGCCGTTAGCGGGGGAGGTCGCCTGCGGGCAAAGAGGGGCATGGTTGCTCGGCCGACCCTTGGCCGCAAGGCGACGATCAAGGAGGGGGGAGGTCGGCGGCCGCCCCTTCGCCGCAAGGCAGAGGCCAAGGAGGGGGAGGCCAGCCACCGTCCCTTGGCCGCAAGGCGGCCGCCGAGGAGGTGGCGGATGGCGGTCGTCCCTTGGCCGCAAGGCGGAGGCCAAGCAGGGGGGTGGCCGGGGGCCGTCCCTTGGCCGCAGGGCGACCGCCAAAAGGAAGGGGGAAGCTGGAGACCGCCCCTTGGCCGCTAGGCGGCGGTCGGGACGGGGCGGCGGTCGGCGGTCGCCTCTTGGCCGCAAGACGGCGGGCGAGGTGGGGGTCGGCTGCCGGTGAGGTGGCGCCGGTGGCGGTTTCCGTTGGTATGCATCATGGGATCGGCGCCCGGGTGGATCGGGTGTGGTGATCGCGCGTGCGGTCAAACCAATGATCCCATTAATTTTAGTGGAGATCATGGGGGAGATGGCTATGTGCACACCCATCACATATAAAATGGGGTTCATCCCCAACAATTACCCCTCATATCCTTGTTGCACGAGACCGCTTCTAACGAAAAAAAACAAGGATCTTGTCTTGTTCATTTTCATGGCAGCGATGGTGGCGTACGGTGACGGACTTGCGCTATCGAGCGGCTGTGCCCTACAAACTCGGGCAAAAATGCTAACATTTATTTTGATATAGGAGAAATGATAATCATGTTTGAGGGAGGAAATTATTGCTTCCATGGTCGCGACGGTGCGCAGGGCGCGATCGGGCATGCGCGGGCACGTGTAAGTAGACACGTGCAAGAGGGCGTGTGGGCACCTTACGGAGATGGGGGCAGTCGCGCCCGCGCTGGAACGTGTACGACTGATCGTGCATGAAAGTGCGTATCAGACCGGGTGCGCGTGGTTGCGCGCCGTCGCGCGCGGTGGCGCGCGCGAGTGCGCGCGCGGGCCTGCGGGCGCTCGCCTGGTAGCACTGGTGCACGCGTGCACGATCCAGCCCGGGTGCGCACCTAGTCTTGCAGGCGTGCGTGTGCGCGATCGGGCGTGATCTCGTGCGTGGGCGTGCGCGATCTCGCGCAAGGACGTGCATATGGGCGCGTCCGAGCCCGAGCGTGGGGCGCGCGTCTGGCAGTGCGCTGGCAAGGCCGCATGTGTCTTAGCGCGCACTCTTGGGCATGCGCGTTGGCTTGCGTGCATGTCTGTGTCCATGCACAGGCGTTCGTACGGGCTTGCGTTCGTAGGCAGCGGCTCCGAGGCTATCTTCTTTTTCAAAGGAGATGAATGAAGTTATAAGTGTACTTAGTCATTTTTGGTTCTGCTTTATTGTTGCATTATACTGATTTCTCTCTTTTCCTATGCAGATCTAGGCGCAGGTTCAGATTGTCGTCACCTGGAATGACCATTATGTGTGTTTGAAGGACGGATATCTGGCTCTTCAGGAGAAGTTTCAAGCCACGACGGGCTCTCTTGTCGCCTTGAAGGATGATCATGACCGGGATGTTTCTCGATTTTTGCCGGATGGGGTCAGAGCTGAAGGCAGAGTTGGAGGAGACTCGGGCTTTCCTAGAGGTGGAGAAGTCTCTGGTGGAGAGGACTACGCGGATGTTGAAGTGTGCTCAAGCGGAGACTTCTCGTTTGGATATGGAGTTGGGTGCGGCGAAGGCCCAAGTGGAGGTGTTGTCTTTCGATGGCTGTGTGTTGGGTATATTGGAAAATGTGTACCAGATTTGAAGAAGCCTCACCTTACTCAATGATATGCATCAAGGTGTATTTGATGTGTTTTGAGTTTATATGTGCAGGTTAAGTAAATGCAGGAATGCAGAAAAATTTCTAAGTCCATGTGTTGACACCGGGAGAAGTTGTGTCGACACTTATGAAGGCCTGTGTCGACACTAGAGAAAAGCTGTGTCGACACTTGAAGTTAATTGTGTCGACACTTGGAAAGGCTGTGTCGACACCTAAAGAAACTAAGTCGACATACAGAGGCAGTGTCGACTCACAGAGAAGTTTAGTCGACATGCAGAGGCAGTGTCGACACACAGTGAAGTATTGTCGACATCAACTGTGTCGACACCAAGAGGCAGTGTTGACACACAGATGACCTTGTCGACATCAACTGTGTCAACATACGGGACTTTTGTCGACACACAACAAAGTTTCAACTGTGTTAAAGAAGAGAAGTGATTGTGTCGACACACAGAATCAGTGTCGACACATTCTACAGAAGGCTGTGTCGAGAAGCATTAACAACAACAAAGGAGATGTGTCGACACCACCAAGACTTGTGTCGACACTTAGTCCACTTGTGTCGACACTTAGTCTACTTATGTCGACACATGATGAAGTTCAGTCTCGACACTTTCAGACAGAGACAGTATTTCAAGAAGTGATTGGATGACTTGACAGCTGCTGTTACCAACCGGTCTACTGCAACTGCCAAAGCTGTCAGAAGTCTGTTAGAAACCGGATCAGCCGGTTACCATGGAGGAAGACTATATAAAGGCTTTCTCCTTCAATAGAAAGGGATGAAATTTGAAGATTGAAGCATATACACAGATAACTAACAACACATAAAGAAGAAGACCTTCGACAGAAGATCTAAGAAGTTGGAGAGAGAGAGCTCCATCTAAGAAGGGCAGTTGCTGAACCAGGCTGCCAAGAAAGATTCAGATTGAGATCTGAATCTCAAGTCAGAAGCTGATTGAAGATCAACTTCTCAAGAGTTCAACTCTACTGAGTTCAGATTCAAGAAGCTTTAAAAAAAGATAAGAGAGGTTGTACTCTGCCATCAGATTCTTCCAAGAACTGATCATGAAGCCATTCATCCATTCTCTCTCTACTAGGGTGGTGGTAAAACATTTTGTTAAATCAATTTTTTGTAGGATCTTTATAGATTTGAGTTGTAAGCCTGTGTTTATAAAGGCTGAGTGTAGGAGAGTAATTTCTCTGAGTGGTAGGCCTTGTTGAAGACTGAGGTAGGGCTGTGAGCCTGAGTTGTAGGAGATTGATATCTCTGAGTTGTAGGCCTTGTGTAGGCTGAGGTAGGGCAGATTGTATGAGTTGTAGGAGCCTTGTTGGGTTCTGAGTTGTAAGATCTGAGGATCTGAGGTGAAGTGCAGAAGTTAGGCCGAATCTAGTACACTGCTAGATAGACGAAGGGGTAAAGTGGATGTACCAGACCTCGGGGAACCACTATAAAAACTGTGTGCACTCTGTGATTGAATGTTTCTATGAATGTTGTGTTGTGTTAGCTGTAGAATTTGCAGTTTATTATTAGTTAACTGAACAACTTTTCTGCCTTAAAAGAAAAACAGGAATTACACCTATTCACCCCCCCCCCCCCTCAAGGTGGTTAGACACTAATTCTTTCAAGTAGTATCAAAGCGAGGTTACTCAAAGAAGGACTTTGAAAGTGCAGGTTAGATCTGATATACTCTAGAGGGGGTGAATAGAGTATGGTGCTTGCTAAAAACGTTTTACAACTCTTGTTATATTCCTAAGTGAATATGGAAGTAAATGAAATACAGCAAACACAACAACTATCTAATTACAAAGCAATCACAGAACAATCACAAAGCACAGCCAGAAAACAAAAGAAAATAAGCAACCAGATGACACAAGGAGCTATAGTGGTTCCCCAACCAATCTGAGTACATCCACTCTTCTACCACCCTAGGTAGAAATCCACTGCAGGATGAGTTGATCAGGTGTCCTGGGCACCAAAGAGCTTTTGATAAGGTGCTCAAAAACCAAACCAGATTTTTTTGATCAGGTGTCTTGCCACCACTGAGTTTTGATAAGGTCTCAGAAACCAACACAAACTTTTGAAGCGAGTTTGATAAACCCTTTACAGCAGAGAGAGAAAGGGGGGGGAGAGATGATCTTCTCTGTCAACAATCAGAGAGAAGATAGTGGATGTTGTCAAAGCTCCCCCTGAGATCTTTAGTTGTTCAGGAAGTGAAGCTTTGCAGTAGGGTGATAGGCCTTCAGAAAATTGGATCTCCAGCAAAAGATGATTTCAGCAGCAGCTAAAATGTGTGGTGTCTGGAGTCTTGAATGATAATGACCTTTGAACACTGGAATCAGAAGGGATCTAGAAATTTCAGAATATTGATCTCTTTCAGTGATGTGTGTTCATGTAAGAATTCTAAGACTGTGAATATCTGCAACTCTTTCTCTTTCTGTTGTTGTTTTTGTAATTGTTGTAGTTTGATTGTTGTGTTCTTGTGTATTTTTTCAGCAGAATATGAATAATTCTTTTATTCCTTAGATCTGAATAGAATAATTCTCTGTCCAAGATAGTCGTTAGCTTGTTATAAATGACTTCCTTAACTGCATTTTATCTTCAAGAGGAAAGTCCAATAAAACATTCCTTTAAAATTCCCTTGAAACTTGCTCCAGATTAATTGAAACGGCTACAAGATCCTTGAAATAAATGCTGGGAATAATTCCATAACTGTCTGAATTTGAATCTCGAAAAACGTCGATCTCTCCAGAAAAACGTCGACCTGAGCTCCACTATCGTTGAACCGAGCTCAGAAACTGTACTTAGACTGAAGCAGAAAACGTCGATTTGAGCTCAACTATCGTCGAACTGAGCTCAGAGATAGGGAAACAAACTAGAGACAGGAACGTCGATCTGAGCTCGAAGATCATCGAATGGAGTTCGACGACTCGTTGAAGTTGAGCTCAGAGATCGTCGAATGGAGTTCGACGATTCGTCGTCCTGAGCTCGACGAAATGACATAGTCTCCTGAGCTGAAATATCTGGTCTTGAGGGTCTTGAGGGCAGCTTTCGAACCTAAATACTAACTCTTGGACTCAAACTAATTGACCTTTAGATCTAGACAAGGAGGTCAAAAGAAATTTCCTAAAGGACATAGTGATCCTTGCCCAAATTAGTAATAGGGTGTTCCAACAGACTTAATAGTCTGAGTGAGATCCTTAAGGCAGATTCAAGATCAAGAAAATGGGTTCAGGAGAAAATCATAAGGAACTAGGTTCTATAAAATTACCCATATGCAGAAAGGAGATATTTGACATCTGGAAAGAAAGGGTCAGGCTGTTTATGGAGGCTTCTGATCCAAGGATCTACATTACAGTAAAGGAAGGTCCTTATATTCCAATGAAGATTTCAGTTCTAGATGCAAACCAAAGAATTCCCAAGGATTATTCAGAGATGACAAAGGATGAGATCATCTTGACAACTATGGATAAAAGAGCCCAAAATATCATAGTAAGTTTCATTGATGATGCAACTTTCCAGAATTTGATTCACTGCAAGACCTCCAAAGAAATGTGAGATACTTTGATAGTCTACATGGAGGGTTCTGAAGAAGTCAGACAAGATAGAAAATTTATGCTGAACCAGGAATATGAGAGTTTCAGACAAGGAAAGTCTGACAGTATAACTGAGTGTTATAAAAAGTTCTATAGAATAGTAAATGAGCTGATGTCTTATGAAAGAATCTTCAGTACCTATGAACTGAATGATAAATTCCTAAGATCCTTGACAAAGGATTGGGACACTAAGATTTGTGTCATTAGGGAAGTGGTCAAACTTGCAGATATCTCTCCACCCACTTTGTTTGGAAAATTGTTGTTATATGAGATGCAGCTGATGGGTAGGAAAGAGGAAGAGAAAAGTGCAAAAGTGGAGCATAGAGAAAAGTCTGTGGCATTCAAGGTTGAAGCTACTAGGAAGAATAGGAGGATGTCTCCATCACCTCCTAAGATTGTTGCTGAAATTGCTTCAGATAATTCAGACAACCAAAGTTCAGAAAGCAGTGACTCAGATGAACACTTTGCTGCCTTCACAAGACAGTTTCAGAGATTTCTGAAGAAGAAGCAGTGGAAGTCTAAGCCTTTCACATCTCAGCCTAAGGATGATTATTATCAAAAAAGGAAGTCATCCAGGAAGGACAGGAGCAGGTCTAAGCCAAGCAAATCTACAACATCAAAGATAGTCTGCTACTGCTGTAATAGGTTTATACATGTTGTGGCTGAGTGTCCAGATAAGATAAAAGAGTCTGCTGATAAAAAGAAGACTCAAAACCAGAGCAAGAAGGAGAAATCCTTTGTTGCAAAGAAGGAGAAGAGCTTGACAGACCAATCATCTTCAGAGTCAGAATCTGAAGCTGAGGCATATATTGGTCTATATGCAGCAGATGAAGAAGAAGTGTTTCTGCAAGTGCTGAACTCTATCTATGAATAAGAAGACCATCAGTGCAAGGGACTGATGGATGTGTTAGAAGAAGATAAGTGTCAGGATCAACCTGGTCATAGTAAGGTACAATGTCTTTCTAGAAATTTAGATTGCAGTACTGAGTCAAAGTCAGCAACATCTGCATCAAGTGATGTGGATGGGTCTGAGTCTGAACGTGATATTCATCAGCTGATAGATGAATATGAAGACTTGTTGCAGGCACTAAAGAAAAGCAAAAACCTGGCCAAAACTCAGGCTAAGGAAATTGTAGATCTTAAGATGGCTGCATCTGATTCAGAGAAGTTGATGGATCAGAAGTTGAATGAGATAGCCAGACTGAAAAACATTACTGTTATTCAGATGGGTACTATCACATTTAAGAATGATCAGATTAAAAATCTGGAGATTAGACTTCAGAAAGAAAAGGAGATTGTAGCTAGTTTTTCTAAACCAAAATATGTATTACCCTTGATTGATGAGTTTGTGCCTCAAAAGGGTAAGACTGGGTTAGGGTTTAAGAAAACTACATGGACTGCTAGGTTCAATTCTAAAGGCAAAGTCCCAGCACAAAACAAGAGACCTGCTGTAAACAATTCAGCTAAGGTTGTACCTAAACAAAGGTATAACAAGTTTGAGTGATGGTGCTGTGGCAAGGTAGACCACTTTGTCTTAGACTGTTAACACAATTCTAGTGTCAAGGAGAGTAACAGTCTGCCTATTAGAAAAGCTGCAGGCAGATTTGTTAAATTTCAGGCTAACATGAACCAAGTACCCAAAATTCATTTGGGTTCTAAGGTTAAGTAATTCTTTATTGCAGGTGAGTCCAAGTTGTCATGCCCCAATATGGTACTTGGACAGTGGATGTTCCAAGCACATGACTGGAACAAGGGGGTTGCTGAAGGACTACACACCTATCATGGATGACCTTAAAGTAACCTTTGGTGGTTCTGAAAAAGGAATCATCAAAGGATTTAGTAACATTTCTAATAACCAGATTACTATCTTTCAAGTGGCCTATGTGAAGGGTTTGAAACATAACCTTATAAGCATAAGTCAGCTGAGTGATTTAGGATATGACATTTCATTTATTAAGAATGGATGTCATATCAAAAGGTCAAGTGATCAAAAGGTCATATTGACAGGATATAGAAAAAGAAATGTGTATTGTCTTAACTTTGAGTGTGAGAACAATGTTTCTCCTATTTGTCTTGTAGCTGATGAGAGAGCCTCTCATTGTGTTAAATGACACAAGAGGCTGGCTCATCTTAACTACAAGACTATTGACCAACTCTTTAGCAAAGAGTTAGTGAGGAATGGTCCCCAAGTTAAATGTATAAATGATAGGATATGCTCAGCTTGTCAAAAAGGCAAGCAGACCAAATCCACCTTTCATAGCCTTAAAAATAAGGATTCAGTGATGTGTCTATACCTCTTGCATATGAATCTATTTGGTCCTATGCCAGTTCATAGTGTAGGTAGGAAGGTCTACACATTTGTGGTGGTAGATGACTATTCTAGATATTCATGGGTGTTCTTTCTGAGATAAAAATCTGAAATCACAAGTGTTTTATATAGTTTTGTCAAACAAATTCAGAATGAGTTGGACAGTACAGTGGTCAAAATCAGAAGTGACAATGGCACTGAATTTCAATCTGAGAGTATGACAAGACTGTGTGAAGAATTTGAGATTTTTCAAGAATTTTCCTCATCTAGAACACCACAGCAAAATGGTATTGCTGAAAGGAAGAATAGAACACTGATTGAGGATGGTAGAACTCTATTGAGTGACACTTCTCTCCCAAAATATTTCTGGGCCGAGGCAGTAAACACTGCATGTCATGTGATCAATAGGGATACTATCACCAAGAGCCACAAAAAGACTCCCTATGAGATTATGAAGGACAGAAAACCAAACTTATCCTATTTTAGGATCATTGGTTGCAAGTGTTATGTCTTTAACAATGACAAGTCTTATCTAACTAAGTTTGCTGCTAAATTCCAAGATGAGATATTTGTTGGGTACAACAACAATAGTAAGTCTTATATGGTCTACAACTTGATTACTCAAGTTGTAGAAGAGTCTGTACATGTTGTCTTTGATGAAACAAGACTGATTAACTGTGAGTTGCCAAGTAGTGCTTGCAGATCTACAGGTATAAATGAGAGTATGGACAAGCTTACCATTACAGAAGATTCAACTGCAAAGCAGGAATTGGAAATGGTGGCTGCTGTCTAGGGGGAGTACAGGACTCTCCAGATGCTGATGAAAACCAAGAGGTGCAGCATAATGAAGAGACTGGAGGTGTTCAACCTGAAGATAGACTACCTTCAGTTATTAGACACTTGAAGGATCATCCAGCGAATCAGATAATTGGTGATCCAAGACAAGGAGTACAAAAAAGGAGCAGGAATCTGAATACAGTTCTTTGCTCTAGCTTCTTATCACAAGTAGAACCCAAGAAATTTGAAGAAGCTGTTCTAGACCCATATTGGATTGATGTCATGCAAGAGGAGCTGAATCAGTTCAGAAGGTGCAAGGTCTGGAAGTTAGTTCCTAAACCAAAAGACCACAACATCATTGGAACAAAGTGGATCTTTAGGAACAAACTGGATGAGAATGGGATCACTGTGAAGAACAAAGCAAGACTTGTTGAAAAAGGATACAGATAGGAAGAGGGTATTAATTTTGATCAAACTTTTGCCCCAGTAGCAAGACTGGAAGCAATTAGGATGTTCCTTGCTTATGCAACATATCAAGGCTTCAAGGTATTCCAAATGGATGTAAAATCAGCATTCCTAAATGGAAATCTAAAAGAAGAAGTATATGTAGAGCAACCCTCAGGTTTTGTTGATTTTCTCAAACTTGATTATGTTTATAGACTTAGGAAAACTTTGTATGAGTTGAAACAAACCCCAAGGGCTTGGTATGAAACCCTGTCTAATTTCCTCATTGAGAATAAATTCTCAAGGGGGAAAATAGACAAGACTCTATTCCTTAGGGAATCCAAAGGAGAGATAATTCAAGTTCAAATATATGTTGATGACATAATATTTGGATCTACTTAAAGTAATCTTTGCAGAAAGTTTGCAAAACTTATGCAAGGAAAATTTGAAATGAGAAGTATGTGAGAACTTAAGTTCTTCTTGGGTCTCCAAGTAAGACAGACTGAAGATGGCTTGTCCATATGCCAGTCTAAGTTCACCCTGGAGTTAATAAAGAAGTATGGTATAAAATCATCCACTATCATGAGTACTCATATGGGGACCAGTGTATCTCTTAGCAAAGATGATGCAGGGAAACTTGTAGAGGAAACTTTGTATAGAGGCATAGTTGGCTCCCTCCTATTTCTGACTGCTAGTAGACTAGATATCATGTATGCTACATGTGTCTGTGCTAGGTACCAATCCTGCCCTAAAGAATCTCATCTGACTGCAGTCAAAAGGATTTTGAGATATCTTAAGGGCACACCTAATCTAGGCCTTTGGTACGCTATGGATGGAGATTTTCTACTGACAGGCTATTCAGATGCAGACTTTGCAGGTTGCAAAGAAGATAGAGAAAGTACTACAAGAACCTGTCAATTTCTAGGAGGAAGATTGGTGTCTTGGAGCAGTAAGAAGCAGACCAGTGTGACAATCTCCACAGCTGAGTCAGAATATGTTGCTGCAGGAAGCTGCTGTGCACAACTTTTGTGGATTCAGCATCAGCTAGTAGACTATGATATTCAAGTAAGTAGAACATCTTTGCTTTGTGATTCTATAAGTGCAATTTCTATTGCTAATAATCCTGTTTCACATAGTAGGACTAAGCATATAGAAATTATATACCATTTTCTTAGAGAACATGTAGAGAAAGAGGACATCTCACTAAAATTTGTCAAAACAGATTCTCAAATTACAGATATGTTTACTAAGCTTCTGGATGAAACTAAATTCAATAAGTTTAAAATTGAATTAGTAATGTTAAACATAGATTAGTTTAACAAAATTGGCTAAGTAAAATTGTGTCGACACTTCAGGATAGTTGTGTCGACACATCCAGGATAGTTGTGTCGACACTAAGAATAAGTGTCGACACATAAGTTCTGTCGACTATATTGGTGTCGACACATGCAGATGTATATATCGACACTCAAACACTGAGTCATCAGTTAAGGATATTTGTGTCGACACATCATAGTTGGTGTCGATGCATAGTAGTCAACACCGTTGTCGAGACTTAAGTAGACAGTGTCGACACTTTTCAACAGTGTCGACACATTCGGTGATTGTTGACGTGCATTTTCACCTTCATTTTTAGGAAGGTATAAATAGGTCATCAACATTGTCTGTCGACACGCTCTCCATAGTTTCGAGACCACAACTTTGTGTCGACATCTTTCTCATCTAAATTCAAGATTTCTCTAAACCCTAATGGCGCCAAAGATCGAGGATAATGTTAATGAAGGATACGAACTAGTTCAGAGCGTATTTGATGGAGCAAAATCAGAAATTACAGGAGTAGTAAACCTAATTGCAGAGAATAAGTTGGAGTTTCTAGTTTTTGAACCAACTAAGATCCGGAAGAAAGCAACACTAGAATTCTTTGGTGCTGCTACACTAGATCAAACTGGACTCAAAATTAGATCCACAGTCCATGGAGTAAAGGTGAAAATCACTCAGAAGAGTTTAAGGAAAGTTCTATGCCTGCCAAGAACACAAGAAGAAGTAGATGTACCTGCTTCTAAGCTAAGGGAAGCACTTCAATGGTGTGGACTGGATTCCACCATGAAGATTAGCTCAACCTTGAACAGGAAAGACATGAATATGCAAGGGAAGTTCTTGTCTGAAGTTGTAGGAAAAGTGATTCTATGTAAGCCAGGGGGTATGATAGAATTTTTGCATATATGTTCACCCTTATGATCAGAATCATCTATAAACTAAACACTGATTGGTCAGTAGTCATTTTTGACAAAATTAAGGAAAGTATAAAGAAGCCAAATTTGGGCAGAATTGTGAGCTTGTATTTAGCTGGAACAATACCTGAAGTGATGGAACAATCAACTGGGACTAAGATAAATCATATGAGAAGGATGGACATCAGGATCATCTCCAGGTGGGAAAGGGTATTAACAAAGGACATGCCTACTCCAGAGAAGGAAGCTCCGCCACAAAGGAAGCAAAAGAAACCCAAAATGATTCTTGAACCTTCCAGTAGTTCAGAGGAGCAAGTAGCTTCTAGTTCTAATGAGGAAGAGGCTGAAAATGCTGGACAGTCACCAGTAAGAAATGAAGATGCACAGAGGCAGGGGGAGCAACCATCTGCTATCCCCATCCACCTGGATCCACTCCAGGGGGAGCTTCACCATGAGGAAGTGTCAACTCACTTGGACAGTGAAATGGCTACACAAACAATCCTCGAGGTAATTCAAGAGGTGAATCAATCAATTCTTAATGATAAGAATGAAACTCTAACTGAATTTTTGATTGATGTTGACCAGCCAACTCAGTTAAACAGTCAACCACAAGATGTTGTCATGGAAGATACATCTGCTGCTGATAATGCTCCTGAGTTTATGGTACCTCAAGTCCCTACTCAACAAGAATTCACCCTTGAAGAGTTATTCAATGAAATAGAGCAAGCTAACATTGAGGGGGAGAAAACTGAATTTGAGGGGGAGCATGTCAAACTTGAGGGGGAGCAAGTAGGGTCTCGGGGGGAGAATGTAAGCGCTGAGGAAGAGCAAGGGACTCAGGGGGAGCAACCTAGAACTGCACAAGACTTGCCTCCTAGTCCTAAGGATAGAGTTAATATAGCCAGTACCTTAGATTTTGAGGATGAAGAAGCTACAAGAGCTAAAAAGAGGAAGCTCGTAGTCTTCAAAAGGAGAAGCCAAAGCTACAAGAAGACATTACAAACTGCTGCTTCTCAGCCTGCCCCAGCAACAGATTATAGCTCCTCATTAATCTCACTACAAGTAAAGCTAGATGAGCAAAGGATTGCCATGGAGAAGTATCTGGATGAAACCCACAAAGATCTCCAATTCTCCTTGGCTCAGGATATAAAGTCAATAAGATTTGAAGTGAATCAAAATAAGAAAGAAATGACTGATTGTTTTCACAAAGGTGGAAATGCTGTGGTTTTCCTTGCAACACATCAAGAGAAAATCAAGACTCAAGTGGATGATATAGCAGTGAAGCAAGACCGTGTCTTAGAAAATCAAATTAGAATGAATGATAATCTCACAGAATCACATAATGTGATTGTTACAGAACTGAAGAATGCTGCAACTGCCCAGACTGATGACAAGGCTAAAGCTAAGACAGAGTTTGATGAGGGGGAGTTTGATAAGCAATTACAGGAAGGTCTAGCTGCTGTCAAAACATCTATTGACAATCTCAAAAGACCATTTCAGGACAGCTGCTGAATTTAAAGGCATTCTATAAAGATGGTGTCAATTTTCTGGATGTACAAATCAGATTTCAAAAGGATGACATCAGGGATCATGTTGCCAGAGAAGTCATAAAGGGGGAGAGAGTATTAGTTAAAGCTGGTTCTGATCATGCTAAATGGATATCTAACAGCATCAGAGCCACACTTGGATATCCACCCCTCTGTGATGATGACAATGTGGTTGAGTCTGGTATACAACCTGCTTACTTAGAAGGGGTTCAAGTTGAAGGGGTTCAACCTGCTTATCTATCCTCCAGCAGATTTTGAGATGATACCTCAAGAAGTACAGTCTATGTACAGTCCTCCAGAGGGTAATCAAAATATTATCCTTGAGAAAGTAGACAAGCATGTGCCAGAGGCAGTTTTGAAGGAGCAAGAAGCTCTATTGTCTAAGAAAAGATTCAGAGAATAGACAGAATTGAAGCTTGATTTTGAGCAGTGGAGTCCAATCTCAAGGAACATTATATTAACTGCTTGGAAAGCTCTACAGGACCAGACACATGATAGGGGTAAATGGTACTCTGAACAAGAATGGAAAAAGCATGAAGCCAGGCAAGAAGCTATAGTTCAGTACAGAAGAAAGACAAAACTTGGGAAGCTACCTTCTAATGCTCAGGAGCCTAGCAAATATTTCCCTAAGCCCTTTCACTACTTTGAAAGACAAAAAATAAGGGCTGAAGAACTTAAGAAGAAAGATCTAAAGGGCAAGAAGCCAGCTGATGATACTGATGCTCCTGTACAAGCCAAGGTCCAATCAGGCAAATGTTAGAAACGAACAAAAACAAACCGGAAGTGGAACAAAACAAACCGGAAGTGGTTTAACAAAAACTTTATTATCTGAAAAAGGTATCAATTACAATGGTATAGTCTCTCTTTTATAGAATGAAGGAGATGACAGAGATTACAAATAAGCAATGTGAGAGTAAAAATTTACAAGTATATGCAGCTTTACAAAAAGACAAACCGGATAAGCCGTGCGGTTAGACAAATCGGCTAACCGCCTGACCACAACCAGGATGAGAGAACAAGTCGACACAGGAGACCGCTAGACCGCCCGGTCTCCAAGTCGTCTGAGATAAGCCGCCTGACCGCTGGGACACCAAACTGCAACAGCCCAGCACACAGACTGGCTAGGAGAAACCGCCAGCCCGCCCGGTCTCCGAACAGCAATAGACCGCCCGGTCTCCATCCTGCAACACCCCCCCTCAAGCTGGAGCATAGATATCAATCATGCCCAGCTTGTCACAGATGTGGAAAAAGGAAGCGGACACCGGCTTGGTGAAGACGTCTGCCAACTCATGTCGGAAGTAACAAATGGAGTGCAAATCTGCTTCTTCAATATCTCTTCCCGAATAAAATGACAGTCGACTTCTATGTGTTTTGTTCTCTCATGGAAGACCGGATTTTTGGAAATGTATATCGCGGTCTTGTTGTCACAGAACATAGGAAGAGGATAGTTGTAAACCTCTCCAAAGTCAAGCATGAGAGCCCGCAACTATTTCAACTCACATGTAGTCGATGCCATACTGCGATATTCCGCCTCTGCACTAGACCTGGAGACCACAGACTGTTTCTTGCTCTTCCAACTCACAAGATTGCCCCCAACAAACGTGCAGAAATCTGATGTCTATTTGCGGTCCCCTTTGTCATCAGCATAACTTGAATCAGAGTATGCTTCAACCCTTAGGTGACCATTCTTCTGAAAGAGGAGTCCTTTCCCTGGTGCTGCTTTAATATACTCTAATATCCTCAGGGCAGATTGTAGATGAGACTCCCTAGGAGCTTGCATGAACTGGATCACCTTGCCAACAGCATAAGCGATGTCGGGTCTGGTTACCGTGAGATAAATGAGCTTGCCCACCAGACGTCGGTACCTCGTAAGATCGGATAGAAGAGGCGAGTCATCTGTCCAAGTTTTGTCTTCTCCAGCAGCCATAGGACAACGGGCAGGTTTAGCACCAGTCAATCCTGCCTCCTTTAAAAGATCAAGAGCATACTTCCATTGGGAAAGGACTATGGAGTTGTGCTTCCTAGAGATTTCAATCCCCAGAAAGTATTTTGGGGACCCCATATCCTTTGTGACCAGGTGTTGACGAAGGTGTTTCTTTGTCGTCAATACCCCATCTTGATCATCGCCAGTAAGAAGAATGTCATCAACATAAACCGCAAGAACAACCAGACCAGAGGCGGTTTTCCGAACAAACAAGGAGTGATCTGCTGAGCTTCTCGTAAAACCAATGACCGCAACAATGCCACTGAACTTGTCAAACCAGGCACGAGGACTCTGCTTGAGGCTATAGATAGCCTTCTTTAGCCGGCATACTCGTGTCTCCCCCTGAGCAACATACCTAGGAGGTTGCTCCATGTAAACATCTTCCTGCAGATCATCATAGAGGAAAGCATTCTTAACATCCAGCTGCGAAATGGGTCAATCCCTGTTGACAGCGACAGAGAGAAGAACCCGAATGGTGCTGAGACAAGCCACAGGAGAGAAAGTATCGAAGTAATCAACACCATATGTCTGAGTGAAACCTTTGGCCACCAGGCGGGCCTTATAGCGATCCACGCTACCATCGGGACAGAATTTCACAACAAAGACCCAACGGCAGCCAACAACATCCGTGCCCAAAGGTGGGGGAACCAGGGTCCAGGTCCCCCGTTCAGTGAGGGTAGAAATTTCCTCATCCATAGCAGTCTTCCAATGAGGAATAGTGAGAGCCTCTTGATAGGTGCAGGGAGTGGCAGTCTCAGAGATAGCCAATGCAAATGCCCTGCGAGAAGGATTCAGACGATCATATGAAACAACAGCAGCCAGCGGGTGCTGGGTACACGTCCGCACCCCTTTGCGAAGAGCTATGGGTAGATCCAGGTCAGCATGTTCCTCAGCAACCGGAGCATCCGTGGCGGAGAGAGCTGGCCCGGGAGGAGAGTGCGACATCGGCGAAGAGGAGAGAGATGGTGGAGAAGAGGCGGTAGAGGGTGGAGAGAGTGTAGATGGTGGAGATGGTGGAGGTGGTGGAACAATAGGAGGAGCAGAGAGAATGGGGGGTGGGGTTGTGGTGAGAGGTAGGATCAGCAGGAGTAGAGGAGGAAGAGGAAGAGAAGTAAGAAGCATTTTCAAAGAAGGTGACATCCGTAGAGAAAAATTGCTTGCGGGTAACGGGGTCAAAACAATGATAGCCTTTCTGAGTGGGAGAGTACCCCAGAAAGACACATTTAGTGGACCGCGGGGAGAGTTTGTCGCGGGTGGCAGAGGGAGCATGCACAAAGGCTGTGCAGCCAAAGATACATAGAGGAAGAGGAAAGGGTTCTTTGTTCGGATAGAGAATGGAGAAAGGAGTTTGACCACGGAGAACTGTGGAAGGAATGCGATTGATGAGATAGCAAGCGATGAGAACAGCATAGCCCCAGTAGGAGCGAGGGACATGCATTTGCATGAGCAGAGTGCGAGCGACATCAAGGAGGTGACGGTTTTTGCGTTCCGTTACTCCATTTTTTTGGGAGGTGTAAACACAACTGGTTTGATGAATAATCCCATGTTGCGTGCAGAAAGAGGAAAAAGCTTGACTGAGATATTCTTTTGCATTATCCGAGCGTAAAATTTTAATGGAGACATCAAACTGAGTTTGAATGGAATGATAAAAGGATGTCCATACATCAAAAAGTTCAGAGCGGTCGCGTAAGAGGTATACTCAAGTACAGCGAGAAAAGTAATCAATGAAAGTAACAAAATAGGAACTACCCCGACCAATGGTAAGGGAAGGAGCAGGACCCCAGATGTTGGAGTGAACAAGATCAAACGGACGGGTAGAACCATGATCTTGCTTTGGAGGAAAGGAGGAGCAGTGATGCTTGCCAAGTTGATAGACATCACAATTAAGAGGAGGATGATGCGGAGGGAGGTGGGGCAGAAGTTGGCGAAGGAGCCGGGCAGGAGCATGACCAAGGTGAAGATGTCATTGGAGAAGATCTGTAGAGGAGGAGGAGAAGGCAGATAAAGCAGAGACGTTGTCGAGAAAGTAGAGGCCGCCGCTCTCAGTCCCAGTAGCAATCGTCCGTTGGGAGTCCGGGTCCTGAAAAGAATAAAAAGTAGGAGTGAATGTGACAGAGCACTGTAGTTGCTTACATAAAGAAGTAACCGATAATAAATTGTAAAGAAACTTGGGCACATAGAGGGTATCTGCCAGGCAAAGAGAAGGAGTGACTTGAACCATGCCCGCCCCATTGACCGGGGAGGGAGAGCCATCAGCAACTATAACCGGGGGCAACCGATCATGTGTGTCAAGAGAAGAAAAAAACTGAGGATTGCCTGTCATATGATTTGTAGCACCAGAGTCGATCAACCATCGTCCACGAGTAACAACGTGGGCACTACCAGAAGAGGTGACCACCAAGGCGGACAGCTTGGAGGTGGAATCCATTGAAGAGAGACGGCGCGAGAATAGGAAGCGGCGACAACAACAAGTCGCAAGCCGGGCGAACAGAATCAGGCCGCGCGGCTAGGAAGGCCGCAGGTAGGAGAAAACAAGTCGGACGGCAAAAGGGAGGCCGCAACGACTAAGAAGCAGGAGCGGCTATAATGAAACAGGTCGCGGCGACTTAATGACAGGTCGCGGCAATAAAGAGGAGCAGCGAGAGAAGAGAGGCAAGGAAAAACAAGCCGCGCGAACAGGGCAGCGGTCAGAAGAGGAAGGCAAGCCGCGAAGACAGGTCGCGGAAAACATAAACAAGCCGTGCGAACAAGGCAACGGTCAGAGTAGGAAAAGCCACGACCAAGCCGTAGAACCAAGCTGAGGGAAATAAGTAGAGCGGCTAGAAGGTAGCCCGCGCGAACAGAAGAAGAAGATGAATCAGGAGGAAAAGATCGTTCCCTCTGATACCATGTTAGAAACGAACAAAAACAAACCGGAAGTGGAACAAAGCAAACCGGAAGTGGTTTAACAGAAACTTTATTATCTGAAAAAGGTATCAATTACAATGATATAACCTCTCTTTTATAGAATGGAGGAGATGAGAGAGATTACAAATAAGCAATGTGAGAATAAAAATTTACAAGTATATGTGGCTTTACAAAAAGACAAACCGGACAAGCCGTGCGGTTAGACAAACCGGCTAACCGCCCGACCACAACCAGGATGAGAGAACAAGTCGCCACAGGAGACCGCTAGACCGCCCAGTCTCCAAGTCATCTGAGACAAGCCGCCTGACCGCTGGGACACCAAACTGCAACAGCCCAGCACACAGAACGGCTAGGAGAAACCGCCAGCCCGCCCGGTCTCCGAACAGCAACATACCGCCCGGTCTCCATCCTGCAACAGCAAAGGAATTGTTATCAAGGAGCCAGAGCAGCTTAGAATAGATTTACTTGATTTTATAACATTGTGAATTTTGGTGTTTAAAATCTATGTAAACTTTTATTAAAGAAACTTTTGAAGTTGAAGCAAAACATGATTAATGTTTATCCTGTGGTAGCATTGTTATTATTCTGTAATGATTGTTTATATATGCTTTGTTTAGAAGTTACCATGTCATATAATGTTGTTATACATCAAAATGTGTATTTGTTATGAATGGTGTATATCATTGACTAAGGGTTATGACTTCTCCAAATAGGGGGAGATTGTTGGGTATATTGGAAAATGTGTACCAGATTTGAAAAAGCCTCACCCTACTCAATGATATGCATCAAAGTGTATTTGATGTGTTTTGAGTTTATATGTGCATGTTAAGTAAATGCAGGAATGCAGAAAAATTTCTAAGTCCATGTGTCGACACCAGGAGAAGCTGTGTCGACACTTATGAAGGCCTGTGTCGACACTGGAGAAAAGCTGTGTCGACACTTGGAGCTAATTGTGTCGACACTTGGAAAGGCTGTGTCGACACCTGAAGAAACTAAGTCGACATACAGAGGCAGTGCCGACTCATAGAGAAGTTTAGTCGACATCAGCAGTGTCGACATGCAGAGGTAGTGTCGATGTTGAAGTATTAGACCGGGAGGCCTGTGCGGTCTCCTTTATTTCTAGCCGCTCTGCCCTGTACATGTTTAGTCCCACATTGTTTGTTTATACTCTCTCATATCTCCTCCATTCTATATAAGGGAGGTCATACCTTTGTAAATGATATCTTTTTTGGATAATAAAATTTCAATTATTCAAAAGTCTATCCGTTTGTTCTTTCTTATTCGCTACTTTCTACATGGTATCAGAGGCCACTGTCGTTTCCTCCTGATTGTGTGCGCTCTCTGATTCTCGCGGCTTGTTTTCTACTTTCCGCGACCTGTCTCGCGGCTTGCCTTCTCTTCTGTCCGCTGCCCTGTTCGCGCGGCTTGTTTCTGTCCGCTGCCCTGTTCGCGCGGCTTGCTTCTCCTTGGTTCTCTTCTCCTGCTGCTATTCGTCGTCGCGACCTGTTTCGTTGTCGCCGCGCTCCTGGTTCTTTCTTGCCTCTCCGACTTCCTAGTCGTTGCGGCCTGTTTCTGTTCACCCGACCTGCGACTTATTTTAGTCGCTGCTTCTTGCCTCCTCTTCTCTTCTGTTCGCTCGGCGTTTTCAGTCCGCGCGACCTCTTCCCCGCTGTGCCTTTGACTGCTTTCTAGCCGCTTGTGTTCGCGCGGATTCTTCCTTTTCTATCCGCTGCGGTTTCTTGCTGTATTCTATGACTACTTCCGGTCTCACCACTACTCTTGCAGCTCCTTCTCCTCCTCCTCCTTCGGGCAACCTTGGCACCCTTTCTAAGCTTGTTGGCTCCAACTATCCCGATTGGAGCGTTTCTTTCACTTTTCTCCTTCTCTCTCAACGCAAGCGTCATCACCTCACCGATGACCCTCCTCCTCATACCTCTCCTGAGTTTGATGACTGGGATGCGAGTGATGCTCTTGTCCGCACCTGGCTGGCCAACAGCCTTTCTGATGAGTGCCTTCCCGTCATTCGCCATGATGAGACGATCAAGGCCGCCTGGCTTCACCTCGCTGCTCTCTATTCGAAGGGGGGCCAGACGTCCCGCATTTATACTCTCTATGCGGACCTCTTCGCCCGCCCTTCCATGTCTCCTGCTGCGGCTTATCAGCAGGTTCAGGCTCTTGGTGCTGAAATCCTCCAGAATCGTCCCTTCTCCGCGGACTTGGCCGAACAGCACAAACACTTCCAGGAACTCCTGCTTGTTTGTTATCTTCTTCGTCTTCCCGATTCTTATGATATGATCCGCCAGCAGATCTTGGGTGAGGCGGAATCTCCCACTTTGGATGCCACTGCGGCTCGTATTGCCGCTGTTACTTCGCTGCTCCAGCGGCCTCTGTTGGCCTCCCCCTTCCCAGGACTCCTTTGCTCACCAAGCTCAGAGGGGGGGACCTAGTGGCCGCGGCCACTCCGGCGGACGGGTTCATCCCGGTTCCTCTGCTCTCACTGTGGTCGTACCAGCCACTCTGTTGGCCGCTGCTGGCAGAAACATCCTCATCTTCGCCCTTCCGGTGATGCTCCTTCTTCGGCCTCCGCCTCTTCTCGGTCGTCTGCCTCTGTGGCCACGACGTCAGGTAGTGCCCACGTCGTTACCCAAGGTAAATGGCTGATTGACTCCGGTGCTACAAATCATATGACTGGCAACCCTCATTGCTTCTCCCGTCTTGAGACACATGACCGCTTACCCCCGGTTCGTGTGGCGGATGGCTCCCCGTCCCCGGTTCATGGGATGGGCATGGTTCGACTCACCCCCTCGCTTTGCTTGGAGGACACCCTCTATGTCCCGAAGTTCCCGTGCAATTTGTTATCAGTTACTACTTTATGCCGACAACTTCAGTGCTCCGTCGTATTCACTCCCACTACTTGTTCTTTTCAGGACCCGAGGACCCAGCGGACGATTGCTACTGGGATTGAGAGCGGCGGCCTCTACTTTCTCGACGATGTTTCCGCTCTGTCCGCCTACTCCTCCTCCACAGATCTCCTTCAATGGCATCTTCACCTTGGACATCCTCCTCCTCGGATTCTTCGCCATCTTCTGCCCCACTTACCTCCTACCAGTTCTCCGCTCAACTGTGATGCGTGTCAGCTTGGCAAACATCATCGCTCCTCCTTCCCACCGAAGCAAGGCTGTGGCTCCTCTCGCCCGTTTGATCTTATTCATTCTGATGTATGAGGTCCTGCTCCTACCCTCACTGTTGGTCGGGGTAGTTCCTATTTTGTCACTTTTATAGATGATTTTTCACGCTGTACCTGGGTGTATCTGTTAAAAGATCGCTCTGAACTCTTTTCTGTTTGGCAATCATTTTATTTTATGATTCAGACTCAATTTGCTATTTCTATTAAAATTTTACGTTCTGATAATGCCAAGGAATATCTGAATCATGAGTTCTCCTCTTTCTTTCACCAACATGACCTCCTTCATCAAACTACTTGTGTTTACACCTCCCAGCAGAATGGGGTGGCGGAGCGTAAAAACCGTCACCTGCTTGATGTTGCTCGTACTCTCATGACGCAGATGCACGTCCCTCGCTCCTACTGGGGCTACGCTGTGCTCCTCGCCTGCTATCTTATCAATCGCCTTTCCTCCACAGTTCTCCACGGCCAGACCCCCTTCTCCATTCTCTACCCCCACAAGGAACCTTTTCCTCTCCCTCTCCGTGTCTTTGGCTGTACGGCCTTTGTTCACGCTCCCTCCGCTACCCGCGACAAGGTTTCCCCCCGTTCCACCAAGTGTGTCTTTTTGGGGTACTCTACCACTCAAAAAGGCTATTTCTGCTTTGACCCCCTTCTCCGCAAGCAGTTTGTCTCCGCAGATGTGACTTTTTTCGAGAATGCTTCCTATTTCTCTCCTACCTCTTCTCTTCCTTCTGATATCTCCGTTCCTTCCACGCCTCTCGACGTTTTCCCACCTCCGTCTCCTCCTCCACCGACTCCTTCCCAGTCCGTCTCCCCACCCACCCCTCCACCCTCCTCTCCGCTGCCGTCTCTCTCTAGTCCCGGGCCAGCCTTCTCCGCCACGGACGCTCCGGTCGCTGACGCTCCCGTCGACCTGGATCTTCCCATTGCTCTTCGCAAAGGGGTGCGGGCGTGTACTCAACACCTGCTTGCGGCAGTTGTTTCCTATGATCGGCTTTCTCCTTCTCGCAAGTGTTTTGCCCTGGCTATCTCTGCTACTTCTACTCCCCGCACCTACCAGGAGGCTCTTGCTCTCCCTCATTGGAAGTCTGACATGGATGAGGAGATGGCTACTCTTACTGAACGGGGTACCTGGACCCTTGTTCCTCCTCCCGTGGACACTGATGTGATTGGCTGTTGCTGGGTCTTCGTTGTGAAATTTCGCCCCGACGGCACTGTGGATCGCTACAAGGCCCGGCTGGTGGCCAAGGGCTTCACTCAGACTTACGACATTGATTACTTTGATACCTTTTCTCCGGTTGCTCGCCTCAGCACCATCCGGGTTCTCCTTTCTGTGGCTGTTAACCGGGATTGGGCTATTTCCGAGCTTGATGTGAAGAATGCCTTTCTCTATGACGATCTTCAGGAGGACGTCTATATGGAGCAACCTCCTGGGTATGTTGCTTAGGGGGAGACACATGTATGTCATTTGAAGAAGGCCATTTATGGCCTAAAGCAGAGCCCTCGGGCATGGTTCGACAAATTCAGTGGTATTGTGGCTACCATCGGCTTTAGAAGGAGTTCGGCCGATCACTCCTTATTCATTCGCAAAACGGCCTCGGGACTGGTGGTTTTGGCAGTATATGTGGATGATATTCTTCTTACTGGCGATGACCGAGATGGGGTGGACTTGACGAAGAAGCACCTCCGTCAGCACTTGGTCACGAAGGATATGGGCTCCCCGAAATACTTTTTGGGGATAGAAATCTCTCGGAAACTTGACTCGTTGGTTCTCTCCCAACGGAAGTATGCCCTTGATCTTCTACAAGAAGCAGTTTTGACAGGTGCCAAACCGACTCGGTTTCCCATGGCTATTGGAGAAGACAAAACGTGGACGGATGACTCGCCTCTTCTATTTGATGTCACAGGGTACAGACGCTTGGTAGGCAAACTCATCTATCTCACGGTGACTAGACCCGACATCGCTTATGCTGTAGGCAAGGTCAGTCAGTTTATGCAAGCTCCCAGGGAGTGCCATCTTCAGTCTGCCCTGAAGATTTTAGAGTATATCAAAGCAGCACCAGGCAAAGGGTTACTCTTTCAGAAGAATGGTCATCTGAGTGTTGAGGCCTACTCAGATTCAAGTTATGCGGATGACAAAGGCGATCGTAAATCCACATCAGGTTTTTGTACCTTTGTTGGAGGTAATCTCGTGAGTTGGAAGAGCAAGAAACAGTCTGTTGTCTCCAGATCCAGTGCAGAAGACGAATACCGGAGTATGACGTCAACCACGTGTGAGTTAAAGTGGTTGCGGGCTCTCATGCTTGACCTGGGCGAGGTATATGACTGTCTTCTCCCTATGTTCTGTGACAACAAGGCCGCTATATACATATCCAGAAATCCGGCCTTCCATGAGAGAACAAAGCATATAGAGGTTGACTGTCACTTCATTCGGGAAGAGATTTTGAAGAAACAGATTTGGACTCCATTTGTCACCTCTGACAAGGAATTGACAGATATCTTCACCAAACCGGTCTCTACTTCCTTCTTCCACATTTGTGACAAGCTGGGCATGATTGATATCTATGCTCCAGCTTGAGGGGGAGTGTTGAAGTATTAGACCGGGCGGCCTTGCGGTCTTGTCTGGCGGTTTGTTGACCGAGCGGTCTGGCGGTCTCCTATGGTGCTTGGAGACCGGGCGGTCTATCAGACTCTCAGTGCGGCCTGTTCTTATCCTGCTGGAGGTGCCGTGCGGTTAACCCATCTGTCTAACCGCGCGGCCTGCGCGGTCTCCTTTATTTCTAGCCGCTCTGCCCTGTACATGTTTAGTCCCACATTGTTTGTTTATACTCTCTCATATCTCCTCCATTCTATATAAGGGAGGTCATACCTTTGTAAATGATATCTTTTTTGGATAATAAAATTTCAATTATTCAAAAGTCTATCAGTTTGTTCTTTCTTATTCGCTACTTTCTACAGTCGACACACAGTGAAGTATTGTCGACATCAACTGTATCGACACCAAGAGCCAGTGTCGACACACAGGAATACTTAGTCGACATCAATTGTGTCGACACCAAGAGGCAGTGTCGACACACAGAAGACCTTGTCGACATCAACTGTGTCTGTACAACCCCGTGTCCGGCGAGCGGGTCCCGCCAGAGAGGTTGAGCCGACCTGGTCCCGCGACCCGCACACGAACGACAAAACAGACATACAGCAGAAGGGCTGGCCCGCTCCCGTCCATGTCAGGCGAGCGAGCCAGCGAGGCGAGCGAGCAGGTCGCGCGAAGAGCGGCCAAAGCAGGTAAGTTTGGCAACCCGCGACTGGCGAGTCGATCGGGGTCGCGGTGCCCGCCGGCCAACCCCCACACGCGACCTGGCTGCCGGTCCGCCCGGCAGAAGACAGGCGGCTCGCCCGGCACGGCTCGCACTCGCCCAGGGAGGATGGACGAGCCAAGAGAGCATGGCTCGCGCCCGCCTCCCGCGAAGGGGAATTGGAGGCGAGCTGACCCCCCAGGGGTGCGAATAGCTACTCAAGACAGCGGAGCCTTGCTGTTGGCAGACCGGGTTGGACTGCGAATAGCTACTCAAGACAGCGAAGCCTCGCTGTTGGCAGACCAGGTTGGACTGCGAATAGCTACTCAGAACAGCGGAGCCTCGCTGTTGGCAGACCAGGTTGGACTGCGCATAGCTGCTCAGGACATCGGAGTTTGGCTATTGGCAGACCCGACCAAGGGCTTTTTGGTATTTCCAGGTCAGTTCTTTTGGTTATTGGCAGTTCAGATTCCGAAAATCTATAAATAAGACCCAAGGGGTACCTCAGAGGGGACGCTTTCAGTGCCTCCTGACTCTCATTTTTGAGTGTTCTCTGAGAGTACCTTAGCTCGGCTTCTGGCTAAGGATGGGAAGCGCTCAGAGATCTTCCGGGTTTGTGGTGGGACCTCCCTGCCGAGCCCTTGGGTCTGTTCTTTTTTGTCTCTTTCGTTGTTTTTCTTGCAGGAGCAAAGTAGGCGCGAGACCACCCCTTCCCCAAGGGTCGAACTCCACAAGAGGCCGGATTCCGGTTTCAACATCTTGGTGCGGTGAGCGTGGAGAGTGTTCAGTGCAGAAAAGCTTCAGCAAGCTCAATGACGGGAGGACAAGGATCCGACAGGCAGAACTCGCCGCCCCCTCCGCCTCTCGCAATAGTGGGAATGTTTGAAGACTTCAGGAACGAGGTGCTGGACCTCGTCAAGATCGCACTCGGCGTGCGGGCCGAGTGCTCGACTCCGGCAGTCCAGATCGCGGCCGTCCCCTCTCTGGGCGAGGACGCCCCTGGCCGGCGAGCTGGAAAGGAAGTGGCCGAGGAAGGCCGAGGGGGCGAGCTCTCGGGGCGCGAGCTTTTCCCCGGCTCGGCAAGCAGGGGCAGGTTCGGCGAGCTGGGACCGCGAGATTCGCCGGCTCGCCCAGTGGGGGGGGCAGTCCATTCAGCGAGCTGGTCTCCTCAGCACCAGTGCCAGAAGGGTTCAGGGAGCCCGAGATGTCCTACTACACCGGGAAGGGAGACCCGGTCCAGCACGTCCAATGGTTCGAAGACGTGGTCTCCATCCGTCAGATGTCAGACGGATTCAAGTGCCGCCTCTTCGCCATCACCCTCCGAGAGAAGGCAAGGGAGTGGTTCCACCAGCTGCCGTCTAGTTCCATCTATTGCTTCGAAGACTTGCGCCGAGGGTTCATGTTGAGGTTCACTACCTCGAAGAAGAGGAAGAAGGAGTCTGAGTCACTGTTCCACATAAAGCAGGGGGTGAACGAGACGTTGGGGAGCTATGTGGATCGATTCCAGGAGGAGGTTACCCAGGTCCAGGAGATGCCGGGCCATAGTCTGATGATGGCCTTCACCCTGGGCCTGCAGCAGGGGTTCTTCCGAATGGAGCTGAAGAGAGTTCCCCCTCTCTCCTACGAGGAGTTGATGGAGAGGGCGGCTAGAGAAGTCGACGGGGAGGCGTCGAATCCGGAGTTCGCAAGGAAGCTAGCCAGATGGGCCACCGAGGAAGAGAAGGAGTCGAAGGGAGGAAGAGCGCAGGAGGAGAGAAGAGGGGAGCCCAGGCAGAGGGAGCAGAGGCAGCTCCAAGGATAGCAGCCGGGGTGGGGGCGTCAGGAGCCCGACCGTCGGCTAGGTTGGAGACCAGAGTGGCAGGGGCAGGGGCCACAGAGAGGGTACTTCGGAAGGGGTCACTATCAGGGGAGGCAGGACCAGTTCCACCCACCGGGCTGGAGGCAGGGTCACCGACCCCGGCTCCACGATCAGGAGGAGGCCATGACCATAGCTTTGGGGGCAAGGAGCGGGATAATGAGAAGGAGGAGAAGGGAGTTCAGGGTGGAGCTGCCCTATTGTGACTTCCATCAGGAAGAGGAGCACGCAACAACCACGTGCCCGGAATTCTTGGAGATGAGAGGGAATAGGGGACGGCAGCAGCAGCAGGAGGAGGCGCGGCAAGAAGTGAGGATCGAGGAGGTCCTGCCTCGGGCAGAGGAGGATCGTTGTGAGGACCGGGTTGATGTCGGGACCCGAGGAGGGATCAGAGTGATCCACGAGGGGGTAGGGATCGAGGCTTCCCGCAAGGCGAGCATCCACACCATGTACCGGCGGAGCGTCGCCTCTACATCCCAAACCCCGCCGCCGGAGGAGAGGATCACCTTCTCCAGAAGTGACATGCCCGACCACGAGGATCCGTTCTATGATGCGCTGGTCATCAAGGCCGCCATCGAGAATTTCACTGTCTCTCGGATCCTCGTGGACAATGGGAGCTCCGTGAACGTCGTCTTCAAAAAGACGTTTGACACAATGCAGGTGGAGGCTAAGAGGGTGTTGGCCTCGGATGGGCCCTTGTTCGGGTTCTCGGGAGAGAGGAAGGAAGTAGAGGGAGGAGTCGGCCTCCATGTCACCTTGGGGGGGCAGTCCCGAAACTGCAAGTTCGTCATCGTGGACGCCCCCAGCAGCTACAGCGCAATCTTCGGGAGGCCCCTGATCAGCACCTTCCGCTGCGTCCCCTCATCATTTCACCAGTGCTTGAAGTTCAACATTGAGGGGGTGCAGGTCAGGGTTAGGGGGGACCCAAAGGTGGCACAGGAGTGCTATGTCAGTGCGGTGAACACCATCTCTTGGCAGGAGGGAGCCGAGGAGATGGGGCGGAGGATGGAGAAGGTCGAGCAGGGAGCAGGAGGGGAAGAGCGGGGAGTGAAGGACTGCGCAGGGAAGGCGGTAGGAGGAGATCTGGAGGAGGTGGCCGAAGTAAGGGCCGTGGGAGGGGAGATGGAGGTAGAGGTCCCCGTTCCGGAGGAAGGGGACACCGAAGGATGGGGGGAGCGATCCAGGCTGGAGGCGGCGGAAGAAGTGGTGGAGCTGGAGGTGCTCACCCGGGAAGGAAGGATTGAGAAGATCCGCGTCAGCGGAGGGCTGACCCCGGAGGACCAGGGCAGGATGCTGGAGTGCATCCAGAAGAACGTGGACATCTTCGCCTGGAACGTCGTGGAGATGCCGGGGGTTGACGCGGATGTGGCCTGCCACCGCCTCAACTTGGACCCGGGGACACGCCCCGTCCAGCAGAAAAAGAGATCCACGGCGGACAAGCTGGCGGAACCTGTAATGCCCCGAAACTCAAAGGAGCAAAAGGGGGACGTTTTGGGCCAGTTTAGGTTCTGACAGCAGGCACACGGCCTGGGACACGGGAGTGTCCCAGGGCTTGTCAAGCCGTGTCGACACTTAGCAACGAAGTCGTCGAGTTTGACTCGACGATTCGTCGAGAGGGGGCACACGGCCTGCGACACGGGCGTGTCGCAGGGCGTGTCGACCCGTGTCGACACTTAGCCGTGAGTCGTCGAGTTGTACTCGACGATTCGTCGAGAATGGGCACACGGCCTGCGACACGGGCGTGTCGCAGGGCGTGTCGACCCGTGTCGACGATCGTCCCGGGGAGTCATCGAGATTCACTCGACGATCGTCGAGACAAGGCACACGGCCTAGGACACGGGCGTGTCCAAGGCCGTGTCATCAAGTCGTCGATCTTCCCTCGACGAAATGTCCCGTGTACACGGCCTGGGGTCCAGGCGTGTCAAGGTGACACGGGTAAGGACACGGGCGTGTCCTAGAACTCGTGCAGTGCTCGGGTTGAAAATGGGGAAAAATCATGGGGTACACGGCCGGCTACACGGCCGTGTGAAGTGGAACACGGGCATGCCAGCTCGAACACAGGCGTGGTCGATACCCATGTGAGGTTCCAGGAGATTCAATTTTGACGGCGAATGCGACACACGGCCCTGGACACGGGCGTGTGCCAGGCCGTGTTCGGTCCAGATTGGGCATTTCAGCCCCGAATCAAAGCCGTTCGTTTCCTTGTTTTGAGATCCAACGGTTGGGGGATGTTCCTGAAGGGATATACCCGTGGGTTGACTTAAAAATCCATCACTTTTCTTCACTTGTTCTCTTTCTAAGTCCTTGGAGAGAGAGAAGAGCTAAGGGAAGAAGAAGGAGCTAGATCCGCCATTGGAGGAGCTTCGGAGCTCCGAATCGCAAGCCGACTCCGGATCCACGGAGGCAATGCTAGTGCGGTGATTTCTATCCGATTACTTTTCGATGGCGCCAAAGAGGAACTCAAGGGTAACGATCCTCATCTTGAGCACAAATAGCTCTCTTTCCTAGCATAGGAAGCCCGCTCTCACGAGTTTGCGGAGAGTTGGAGGCGTTCCTTCGGGTAGATATGTAAAGTCCCCATTGTTTAGAGTCCGTATGCGAGAACGGATGTAGGCATGATGTGTGAAGCCTACCCGGACATGTTAGTCTGGATCGGTGATGTTGCATTGCATAAGGCCGGAGAATACTCCGTGCTATTGGTTGTTTTTCGGGTTTTCTACGCGGTAGATTGCAGCAGGGAGCCTTGGGGACTAACCCAAAGGTGCACCCGGAAAACTGGGCGGATATGAGATCTTGCCAACTTGGTGGCTTGAGAGCCAACTTGAACATAACGGGGTTATGTGACTTGTGATGAAAATGGGACTCGGTGGAAGTTTGACCCGCGCAGATGGCTTAAATTGCCGTTGCGATGTGAGCACGGGTTAGATGGAACCGTACCCATTCTATGTCGTTCGGTTAAAGAGACCTAAAGGCACGTGGCACTTACCGTTGGCATAGAGTAGGGTCTTCGGCGGTCAATGGCTTAAATTGTCGTGACCCAGGCCAGGAAGACAAATTGCTCATAGGTTTGGCCGTCTAAGTGGCGGTGGTGAGTCCGGAATGTTAATGGCTTTAATTGACGTGACATCGACCGGTTCACCGAGAATGTGCCCTGAGTGCACGGGGCGTGTGGCCGTACGAGCCAACGTCTGTGATGACATGGCTATGGTTATTTATATGGCTCGCTTATGCTAATGAAATGCAGGGAAGGAGCATCGCCGCCCCGAGTTGGGGGCGGGATCGTTATAATTTGGTCAGCATTGCTGACCGTTGCCTTGTTTTGTCACCGTGCGGTGGTTTGTTGCTTGCAGGTGCAGCTGGACCAAGCAGTCAATAGCGGGCTAAAACCCTTTTTGCGAAGCCGGCCCTCGAAGGCCCAAATGGAAATGTTTATTGCTTTATTCATGTATGACCGGCCTGCGTGCCGTGGTTTGTAAAACATGTAATATTCAAGTGAAACATTTTGTAAGGCCTTAAGGCTTGTTTTGAGTATTTTGTAATAACATTCCTGTTTTGTACTAGTGGACATTCGTGCTTTAATGCTGGGTTATTTGTTTACAACTTTTATAAACTGCTTCCGCTAGAATGCTGTGTATAGGACGTTGAGATTGGTTGGATGGTTTCCATAAGTAACCACCCGGTCTGTCTGTGGTATATGGCGTCGGGCCCCGGCCGGACCTACTGCTATATGCTATGCGACGGATATGGGGTGTTACAATTTGGTATCAGACTGCTGGTTTTGGTCGGGCTTAAAGTGAATTCGTGGGCGAATTCTTTTTAAGGGGTGGTGAGCACATTGTGTGCGTCATCGTTATAATGGTAAAAAGAACCCATGAATGTCCACTTAGGAATGAAAATACTCGTGTTTGAGGAACCTGCGTGTTCCTATAATTGCTGTTTGCAATTTATTTGGTCGCTTAACGGTGTTTTGTACCACTATAGGTGACCAGAAGTGGTGTTGGGCCGTCAGAACGCCGAGTTTCTGAGGCTAGTAGTGCACCGGATGTTGCTCCTGCAACACCTCTGTCGGCTGAAAATATACGATTGGTGGCTGAAGCGGTGTTGGCCGTGATTAATGCGCAGCCTGGAAGGCAAGCGCAGCAGCCCGCTCCCGTGATGGAGCAAGAACCTCTGCAAGAGGCTGAGCCGAGTAGGGCGGACCAAGTGGTTGTAGAACCGGTAGTGCCAAGGAGGGAAACTGAGAGGCAGCTGAAGCATGTAATGAGCTTTAACCCTCCGTTATTCTTGGGGTTGGGAACCCCATCTCAGACTGAAGACTGGCTCTCTAGGTTGAAGAGAGTCATGACGGCGACGGAGACGGAGGAGTGGCAAATGACCACCATCGCTACGTTCCTGCTGGACGGTGAAGCGAGGATGTGGTGGGAAGGATTGGAGCTGCATCACTTGAGAGGTAGACAACTGATAGACGTTCCGATGGAAGAGTTCTCGGGATTGTTCTTAGCAAGATACCTCCCTTCGACGCAGAAGATAGCGTTGGAGAATGAGTTCCTGAAGTTAGTACAAGGTGAGAGGAGCGTGGATGAATATCTCCACGAGTTCACTCGTCTGAGTCGTTATGCTAGCGCCACCATCATGGATGAGGAGCGCAAGACGAATCGATTTTATGAAGACTTGAGGGATGAGTTGAGACTGTTACTGTCGGGACCGATGACGCAGGGTTTCTTAACCTTGGTCAATACTGCTCGGTCCTTGGAGAAGGACATGAAGAATGCACAAGCGAAGAAAAGCTTGGGTGAGAAGAAATCTGAGTTCAGAGTGCCGAGTACTTCAAAGTCCGGCTATCGGAGGGCTTTCAAGAAGCATAGGACTTCGGGTCCAGCTCCTTCTGGCGCTTATGGGGCGACTACGAGTCGGACCCCGGGCGCGTGCTTTACATGTGGAAAGACGGGGCATTTCGCCCGTGATTGTTGGAGCGGACGTCCTAAGTCCGAGAGGAGGCCGGGAGCTACTTATGAAGAGAAGGGAAAGGCGGTGGAGTCGACCGCATCCCATTATGCTCCGGCCCAACCAAGGGTCTACAATCTTGGCCAACAGGAGGCCATTAAACAAGCTGATGTGGTGACAGGTATGCTTTAATTTATAGCAAGTCAATTTCTTTAAATACTTGTTATGCGCATGTTACCTTACCACTACTTGTTTAGGATTTGTATTGATTTGTGAAAATCCGGCACGAGCACTCTTCGATACGGGAGCTTCATACTCCTTCTTGTCCGAAGGATTTATATCACGTATCGGAGTCCCTTCTTCGATGGCGAAGGATAAGTTGGATGTGTTGTTTCCCAATGGGTGTTCGATGCGAGCGGATAGGATCTGCGATGTTAAGACTCGTATTGGGGAGCAGGAGTTCGACCTGCGGGCGTCTTTACTTCCGTTAGTGGAGTTCGACGTCATATTTGGCATGGACTGGCTCTCGGAGCAGCAGGCCCATATAGATTGCGGTAGCAAGGAAGTTAAGCTGGGAGCGAGTCGTGAGACGACTTTTACGGGCTTAAAGGGGTCGAGCAAGATGTTGATGTCTGCTCTTCAGGTGGTGAAGGCGGTTCGTGTTGGAGCAGAACTGTTCTTTACACTAGTGGAGGTTGCAAAGCCGAAGCCCGCGTTGGATTGTATTTCAGCGGTATCGGAATACCCTGATGTGTTCCCCGCAGATCTTCCTGGAGCCCCGCCTCAACGGGAGATAGATTTTACGATCGAGCTAGTGCCAGGTGCAAAGTCTGTGTCACGATCTCCGTATCGGCTAGCGCCTAAGGAAATGGCAGAGCTGAAAGTTCAACTGCAAGAGTTGTTGGAGCAAGGGTATGTGCGCCCGAGTTCTTCACCTTGGAGCGCCCCGGTCCTCTTTGTTAAGAAGAAGGACGGAAGCTTGAGGCTATGTATTGATTATCGGGAGCTAAACAAGCTAACTGAGAAGAACAAGTACCCGATCCCTCGGATTGATGATCTCTTCGATCAGTTAGTCGGGTCGACGGTGTACTCGAAGTTAGATCTCAAGGCTGGGTACTATCAGCTGCGTATAAGGGAGAGTGATATCCCGAAGACAGCGTTTAGTACGAGATACGAGCACTATGAGTTTACGATCATGCCGTTTGGGCTGACTAATGCACCGTCAGTATTCATGGATTTGATGAACAGGACGTTCAGGGAGTACTTGGACCATTTCGTGATCGTCTTCATCGACGATATTTTGGTGTACTCGCAAAGTGAGGAAGATCACTTCAAGCATCTTCATTTGGTGTTGGAGACGCTAAGGAGAAATCAGTTGTATGCCAAGTTCTCGAAGTGCGAGTTTTGGCTATCCTCAGTAGCGTTCCTCGGTCATATAGTGAGTGGAGAGGGTATTGCTGTGGATCCGGCGAAGATTGTTGCGATACGGGAGTGGCCTGAGCTTGCTACGGTAGCAAAAGTCCGGAGCTTTTTGGGGCTTGCCGGCTATTATAGGCGCTTCGTAGAGAACTTCTCGCGGATAGCGTTACCTCTCACTACTTTGACGAGGAAGGAGCATAAGTTCGTTTGGACGCCGGAGTGCGCGCGAGCTTTTGAGGAATTGAAGTGTCGGTTGACCACGGCGCCTGTGTTGAGTTCGCCATGTGGGACCGAAGGCTATGAGATATATAGCTATGCTTCGGGCAGCGGTTTGGGTTGCGTGCTACTGCAGCACGGAAGTGTGATAGCTTATGGCTCGAGACAGCTAAAAGTGCACGAGAGGAATTATCCGGTCCATGACTTGGAGTTAGCGGCCGTGATTTTTGCCTTGAAGCTGTGGAGATACTATTTGTACGGTGTGAAGATTGATATCTACACCGATCACAAGAGCCTAAAGTATCTAATTGATCAGAAGGATCTGAATATGCGGCAGCGTAGGTGGATGGAGTTCCTGGGGGACTATACATTCAAGATCCACTACGTGCCTGGCAAAGGGAATGCGGTTGCGGACGCGTTGAGTCGCCGAGCCCCAGCTCAAGCCAATTGGCTATCGGTGCACGATGAGCGGTTGGTGCGGGAGTTGGAGGCGTTGGAGATTGTTTGTGTGGACAGACAATCAAGTGCTGAAGCAGTTCTGAATTGGACTGAAGTCCAATATGACCTGGCTGATCGGATTCGGCAGGCTTTGTATATGGATGCTCATATGAAGCAGTTCATGATAGCGGCTCTGGATGGGTCAAATTCCCAATTCGTCGTGGAGGACGGATTGCTCTGGAAAGACGGTCGATTGTGCGTCCCAAGTGTGGGCAATTTACGGGTGGAGTTGTTGTACGAGGCACACCATACCAAGTACTCGATTCACCCGGGGAGCACAAAGATGTACCGTGATGTGAAGAAACTGTTTTGGTGGCCGGGTTTAAAGAAGGATGTGGCGCTATACGTGGCGAAGTGCCAAACTTGCGCCTTGGTAAAGGCGGAGTGCCAAAAGCCGGGAGGATTTCTTAAGTCCTTACCTATTCCGGAGTGGAAATTCGACGACATCTCTATGGACTTTGTGCACGGTTTGCCAAGGTCGCAAAAGGGAAACGACGCCATTTGGGTGGTTGTTGATCGATTAATGAAGGTGTCGCATTTTATTCCGCATAGGAAGGATGATCCGATGGAGAAGCTGCCAAAGCTTTATGTGGATAACATAGTACGGCTTCATGGTGTGCCCCGCAGCATCGTGAGTGACCGAGATGGGCGGTTCACGTCCAATGATTGGAGGCTGGTGCAGCAAATGTTGGGAACAAAGCTGAAGTTTAGCACAGCCTTCCATCCACAAACGGATGGGCAGACCGAGAGGGTTAATAGAACCATGGAAGACATGCTTCGCATGTGTGTCTTGGATTTTGGAAAGCAATGGGAAGACCACCTTTATTTGGTGGAGTTCGCATACAACAACAGCTACCAAGCAAGTATTCAGATGGCGCCTTTCGAGGCCCTATATGGTAGAAGATGTCGCACGCCGTTGTCTTGGATAGAAACGGGTGAGTCAAAGTTGTATAAGCGATCGGAAGTAGAGGGTGCTACTTCTTTGGTGAGAACCATTCGGGAGAGGTTGCTTATCGCTCAGGACCGGCAAGCAAAGTACTATAATGCCAAGCACAGGAACGTGGAGTTCGCTGTGGGCGATTATGTATACTTGAAGATCAAGCCGTTCAAGGGTGTCTCGCGGGTGCGGCGATTGAAAAAGCTAAGCCCAAGATACCTTGGACCATTTGAGGTTCTGGAGCGAGTTGGGGAAGCGGCCTATCGGCTGAAGCTTTCAGTGGAGCTAAGTGGTTTACATGATGTATTCCATATTTCGGTGCTTCGGAAGGCGGTGCAAAAGCCTACACAAGTGATCGCGGTTGATCAGGTACCGGTGGATAGTGGGCTAACGACAAAGGTCAAGCCCGTGCGGATTGAGGACTCGGAGGTCAAGCGGCTACGCAATAAAGAGATCAGGATGGTCAAAGTCTGGTGGGACAATTGCGGTCGTGAGGAGCTCTCTTGGGAGAGAGAGCAGACTATGCTTGACGAATATCCGGAGTTGTTCCGCTCATGTACAAATTTTGGTTTTGTACGTGTCTTTCCTTTATGTAATTTCGTGGGCGAAATTCTTTTAAGAGGGGGAGAGTTGTAACGCCCCGAAACTCAAAGGAGCAAAAGGGGGATGTTTTGGGCCAGTTTAGGTTCTGGCAGCAGGCACACGGCCTGGGACACGGGCGTGTCCCAGGGCGTGTCAAGCCGTGTCGACACTTAGCCGCGAAGTCGTCGAGTTTGACTCGACGATTCGTCGAGAGGGGGCACACGGCCTGCGACACGGGCGTGTCGCAGGGCGTGTCGACCCGTGTCGACACTTAGCCGTGAGTCGTCGAGTTGTACTCGACGATTCGTCGAGAATGGGCACACGGCCTGCGACACGAGCGTGTCGCAGGGCGTGTCGACCCGTGTCGACGATCGTCCCGGGGAGTCGTCGAGATTCACTCGACGATCGTCGAGACAAGGCACACGGCCTAGGACACGGGCGTGTCCAAGGCCGTGTCATCAAGTCGTCGATCTTCCCTCGACGAAATGTCCCGTGTACACGGCCTGGGGTCCAGGCGTGTCAAGGTGACACGGGTAAGGACACGGGCGTGTCCTAGAACCCGTGCAGTGCTCGGGTTGAAAATGGGGAAAAATCATGGGGTACACGGCCGGCTACACGGCCGTGTGAAGTGTAACATGGGCGTGCCAGCTCGAACACGGGCGTGGTCGATACCCGTGTGAGGTTCCAGGAGATTCGATTTTGACGGCGAATGCGGCACACGGCCCTGGACACGGGCGTGTGCCAGGCCGTGTTCGGTCCAGATTGGGCATTTCAGCCCCGAATCAAAGTCGTTCGTTTCCTTGTTTTGAGATCCAACGGTTGGGGGATGTTCCTGAAGGGATATACCCGTGGGTTGACTTAGAAATCCATCACTTTTCTTCACTTGTTCTCTTTCTAAGTCCTTGGAGAGAGAGAAGAGCTAAGGGAAGAAGAAGGAGCTAGATCCGCCATTGGAGGAGCTTCGGAGCTCCGAATCGCAAGCCGACTCCGGATCCACGGAGGCAACGCTAGTGCGGTGATTTCTATCCGATTACTTTTCGATGGCGCCAAAGAGGAACTCAAGGGTAACGATCCTCATCTTGAGCACGAATAGCTCTCTTTCCTAGCATAGGAAGCCCGCTCTCGCGAGTTTGCGGAGAGTTGGAGGCGTTCCTTCAGGTAGATATGTAAAGTCCCCGTTGTTTAGAGTCCGTATGCGAGAACGGATGTAGGCATGATGTGTGAAGCCTACCCGGACATGTTAGTCTGGATCGGTGATGTTGCATTGCATAAGGCCGGAGAAGACTCCGTGCTATTAGTTGTTTTTCGGGTTTTCTACGCGGTAGATTGCAGCAGGGAGCCTTGGGGACTAACCCAAAGGTGCACCCGGAAAACTGGGCGGATACGAGATCTTGCCAACTTGGTGGCTTGAGAGCCAACTTGAACATAACGGGGTTATGTGACTTGTGATGAAAATGGGACTCGGTGGAAGTTTGACCCGCGCAAATGGCTTAAATTGCCGTTGCGATGTGAGCACGGGTTAGATGGAACCGTACCCGTTCTATGTCGTTCGGTTAAAGAGACCTAAAGGCACGTGACACTTACCGTTGGCATAGAGTAGAGTCTTCGGCGGTCAATGGCTTAAATTGTCGTGACCCAGGCCAGGAAGACAAATTGCCCATAGGTTTGGCCGTCTAAGTGGCGGTGGTGAGTCCGGAATGTTAATGGCTTTAATTGACGTGACATCGACCGGTTCACCGAGAATGTGCCCTGAGTGCACGGGGCATGTGGCCGTACGAGCCAACGTCTGTGATGACATGGCTATGGTTATTTATATGGCTCGCTTATGCTAATGAAATGCAGGGAAGGAGCATCGCCGCCCCGAGTTGGGGGCGTGATCGTTATAATTTGGTCAGCATTGCTGACCGTTGCCTTGTTTTGCCACCGTGCGGTGGTTTGTTACTTGCAGGTGCAGCTGGACCAAGCGGTCAATAGCGGGCTAAAGCCCTTTTTGCGAAGACGGCCCTCGAAGGACCAAATGGAAATGTTTATTGCTTTATTCATGTATGACCGGCCTGCGTGCCGTGGTTTGTAAAACATGTAATATTCAAGTGAAACATTTTGTAAGGCCTTAAGGCTTGTTTTGAGTATTTTGTAATAACATTCCTGTTTTGTACTAGTGGACATTCGTGTTTTAATGCTGGGTTATTTGTTTACAACTTTTATAAACTGCTTCCGCTAGAATGCTCTGTATAGGACGTTGAGATTGGTTGGATGGTTTCCATAAGTAACCACCCGGTCTGTCTGTGGTATATGGCGTCGGGCCCCGGCTGGACCTACTGCTATATACTATGCAACGGATAGGGGGTGTTACAGAACCCATCAGGGAGGAGGTGGCGAAGCTTCTCAAAGCTGGCTTCGTGTCCGAAATTCAGTACCCTGGCTGGGTCTCCAACGTTGTGATGGTCAAAAAAGGAGACGGCCGCTGGCGATTGTGTATCGATTTTTCCCTTCTTAATAAAGCTTGTCCTAAGGACTGTTATCCTTTGCCTCGGATCGACGTGCTGGTTGACTCAGCCGCAGGCTTTTCTGTAATGAGTTTTTTAGATGCCTTTTCAGGTTACCATCAGATCAGGATGCACCCCCCGAACATCAAGGATGTCTCATTCATCACAGGGGATGGCTGCTACTGCTACAAGATGATGCCATTCGGGCTGAAGAACGCCGGGGCCACCTACCAAAAAATGATGGACAGGGTCTTCAAGGAGCAAAGGGGGAGGAACTTGGAGGTGTACGTGGACGACCTCATGATTAAGAGCCGGGATGTGAACTCCCACCTCCGGGATCTAGAGGAGACCTTCGCCACCCTACGCAGATACAAGATGCGCTTGAATCCCCTTAAGTGTGTCTTCGGGGCCAGCAGGGGGAAGTTTCTGGGGCATCTCCTCACCCCCGCGGGGGTCGAGCCGAATCCGGACAAGGTCAGGGCTATCTTGGAGCTGGGGTCCCCGCGGAACGCAAAGGAGGTCTAACGGTTGACAGGGAAGCTAGCAGGGCTGAGTCGCTTCCTTTCTCGGGCAGGGGAGAAGTGCTCCCCCTTCTTCAAAATGCTGAGGGGTGGTCAGAGGTTTGAATGGACCAAGGAATGCGAGGAGGCGTTCCAGGCCCTCAAGGCGCAATTGACTCAGGCTCCGCTGCTCTAGGGGCCGAAGGAGGGTGAGGATTTGTTCTTATATCTCGGGGTCGGGGCAGAGGCCTTGAGCTCCGTCTTGGTGCGTGAAGAAGGGAAGAGGCAGCTCCCTATTTATTACGTCAGCCGGGTCCTGAGGAAGGCCGAGCTCCGTTATCCGATCTTGGAGAAGCTCGCATTCGCACTAATCATCTCGGCTCGGAGGCTACGACCTTACTTCCAGGCACACTCGATCCGAGTGGTGACCGACCATCCTCTCCGCAACATCTTCGAGGGGGTGGAGCATTCAGGCCGGCTAGCCAAGTGGTCGGTGGAGCTGAGCGAGTTCGATGTCTCCTTCGTTCCGCGGCTCTCGATCAAAGCTCAGGCGATGGCCGACTTCCTGGCCGACTACGTGGTAGAAGTAGCGGAGGAGGAGCTCACCCGCCCGACTCCTTGGAAGGTGAGGGTGGATGGAGCCTCAGGAAGGCATTCTCTCGGAGTAGGAGTGGTTCTGGAGAGCCCTCAAGGGACTCAGATTGAGCAGACGGTGGTGGTGCATTTTCCCATTACCAACAACCAGGCCGAGTACGAAGCAGTGATAGCGGGGCTGCGCCTGGCCAGGGAGTTGGGGGTGCTAGATGTGGAGGTCCTAACCGACTCCATGGTGGTGGCTTCCCAGATCAACGGGGAGTTCGAAGCAAGGGAGCCCGCTCTGAAGTTATACTTGGCCAAAGTGAAGGGGGTCATAGGGACCTTCCAGACCTTCTCCATCCGGCACGTACCAAGGGGAGAGAATGACCATGCCGACCAGCTAGCAAAGCATGGCCCCCGGGTGGGGGGCGCCATCACCGACCTGTTCCGCCCCTCCATCGAAGAAGGGGAGCTCATGGAGATCGACCAGCAGCCTTCATGGATGGATCCAGTAATAGTTTTCCTCTCCACGGGAGAATATCCGGAGGGAGTAGACAAGAAGAAGCTGAGGCACAAGTCCGCTTACTACCTCCTTAAAGACGGGCAGCTATACAGGAAGACCCTCTCCGGGATGCTGGCCCGCTGCGTATCCGAGGGTGAGGCGCAGAGGATCTTAGAAGAAGTCCACTCCGGGGAGTGCGGGAGTCATTCCGGGAGTCGGACCTTGGAGGGGAGGATAGTCAGGCAAGGGTATTTCTGGCCCACCCTGGGCTGGGACGCCGCGGAGTTCGCAAGGAGATGTCATAAGTGCCAGCTATTTGCCCCCCTCCAGCTATAGCCTGCCCAACAACTCAAGAGCATCACGGCCCCCTGGCCCTTTGCAATCTGGGGAATGGATTTGGTTGGACCGTTCCCCCAGGCCAGCGGCCAGAGAAGGTTCCTCCTAGTGATGATCGACTACTTCTCAAAGTGGATGGAGGTGAAGGCGTTGGCCAAGGTGACCTCCCAAGTGATCAGGAACTTTGTCTGGGGGGAGATCATCTGTCGCCATGGGATGCCCTAGGCCATCGTCACCGATAACGGACCCCAGTTTGCCAGTGCCGAGTTCACCAGCTTCTGCGAGCAGCTTGGAATCGACCTCAGGTTCGCCTCAGTCCACCACCCCAGGAGCAACAGGCAGGTGGAGGCCGCGAACAAGATCATCGTCAATCTCCTCAAGAAGAAGGTGGAAAACTTGAGGGGGAGCTGGGTGGAGCAACTCCCCGCCATTCTTTGGGCCCTTAGAACCACCCCTAACACGGCCACGGGGGAGACCCCCTTCAAGCTCTCCCACGGGTGCGAGGCGGTGCTCCCCATAGAATTTGAAGTCCAGACGCCGCGGGTCGGGACGGCCAGTGAGGGCCGAGAGGACTGGCAAGCCGAGAACGAAGAGGAGCTGAGACTCTCCCTTGACATGGTGGAAGAGTTGAGGGACCTTTCAGCCGTCCGACAGGAGGAGGTCAAAAGGAGGATGTCAAAATACTTTGACAAGCATGTCAGGGTCAAGCAGTTCGCGGAAGGAGACTTGGTGCTGAAGAAGGTGGACGCGGCAGGAAGGTCAGCATCCGTTGGAAAACTCAACCCCAGCTGGGAGGGGCCATTCATTGTGAAGGAAGCCTTGAAGTCAGGGGGTTATCGGCTCCAAAATGTAGAGGGCGAGACCCTGAGTCTCACCTGGAGTGGAGACGACCTGAAGAGGTTTTTTCCTTAAGCACCTGTAAGCAACACAATTTGGTATAATGAACTTCTTTTTCTCCCCCCCCCCCCCAGAATTGCCATAGCCAGCTTGCACAGAGGATTGGAATGAGTTTGGACCCCGAGGAGATCCCGCTGCCAGGCTCCCACCTAGCTGGCAGGGCCGGAAGTCACTCGGTGTCATCCCTAGCCTCGAGAAGATCCCGCTGCCAGGCTCCCACCTAGCCGGCAGGGCCGGAAGTCACTCGATGGAATGAGTTTGGACCCCGAGAAGATCCCGCTGCCAGGCTCCCACCTAGCTGGCAGGGCCGGAAGTCACTCGGTGTCATCCCTAGCCTCGAGAAGATCCCGCTGCCAGGCTCCCACCTAGCTGTCAGGGCCGGAAGTCACTCGACGAAATGAGTTTGGACCCCGAGGAGATCCCGCTGCCAGGCTCCCACCTAGCTGGCAGGGCCGGAAGTCACTCGGTGTCATCCCTAGCCTCGAGAAGATCCCGCTGTCAGGCTCCCACCTAGCTGGCAGGGCCGGAAGTCACTCGACGGAATGAGTTTGGACCCCGAGAAGATCCCGCTGCCAGGCTCCCACCTAGCTGGCAGGGCCAGAAGTCACTCGGTGTCATCCCTAGCCTCGAGAAGATCCCGCTGCCAGGCTCCCACCTAGCTGGCAGGGCCGGAAGTCACTCGACGGAATGAGTTTGGACCCCGAGAAGATCCCGCTGCCAGGCTCCCACCTAGCTGGCAGGGCCGGAAGTCACTCGGTGTCATCCCTAGCCTCGAGAAGATCCCGCTGCCAGGCTCCCACCTAGCTGGCAGGGCAGGAAGTCAATCGATGGCAATAACTTACAACCCAGAACAAATCACGCTCACGGACTCCCACCTAGCCGGCGAGGCCGGGAACTACTCAAACGATGTTAACGACAGGTCGGAATCACAAAAGTTAATCAAAACGGGGGGGGGGGGGGGGGGGGTCTAACATAGCCCCCCCAGCCCCAGGAAAGGCGGCCGAGTGGAGGCGAGGACCTGGGCGAAATTCCGCAAGAAATCAGGCAATACGGCCAAGGGGTGAGCCGGCTCGCCTCGCTTGACGGGCGAGCAGCCCCCTCTTCCGGGGCCGGGCCGCAGGGGCAGGTCGCGTTCCATGGCAATAGCGAATATGCAAGTAAGACAGACGAGAAGAGCATTTATAAAAGCAATAATAAAAGAAAAATCAGTCTTGGCACAGCCCGCACAAGCGTCTCAAAACAGCCAAACGTGCGTAATATATACATCCTAAAGGGGCTGGAAGGCTTTGTCCCCAGGGTCCGGCACGGGGAGAAATAGCGCCGGCACCACGTCTTCCGCCGAGAGTCCCGCCGCCTCGCTCGTAAGGAGATCCGCGCGTCGCAACATTTGCATCGTATACTTCGCGGCGCTGGCGGCATTCTTTTGCATCAGAACTTCCAAATCGTAGTCGGAGTGGTGCTCGAGCGGACAAGCCCTGCTGTCTGGAGGAGGGACAGCGGCGGCGGCCTCCAGCTCGCGAACCCGCGCCTCCAACGCCGCTTTGTCCTGACCGAGCGTGGCGATCTCGGCACCCATCCGGCTCGCCGTCGCCGCATCCTAGAGAAAGGAAGAAGAAGAATCGTGAGCTGTATTCGCGAGAAGAGGCGGTAGGTCAGGGTAAATACGTACCACCCCGCCCAGGTATTGCGCAAGGGTCTCCTCTGCCGCGTCGGCCCGCCTCCTCTGAAGGGTCGCGTCCTCCTGAGCGAGCTTCTAGGCTGCCTCCCTCTCGTCCGCCAGTTTCTTCAGGGAGGCGGCGTTCCGCTCCAGCTGAGTGCAACGCCTCCCCCCCATGTGAGCCAGCTCCAGGCCGCGCAGCTGGGCCCGCGCGCTCTCATGAACCAATACTCGCGTCTCCTCTCTGTCGTAGATGGCGGCATCTTCTCGCGAGTACAGGCCAAAGGAGAAGTTGTACGCCTCCCCGCCGATGGTATCCTGCTCCATCCAGCTCGGCAGCAGAGTCGAAATCATCGCGCGGTTCGACTCCTTATCCCAGGACAGGAGCGGGACGCCGAGCTCGTCCAGGTACCTCTCGCCGTAGTCGAAGTTACGATGCCCTCTCGGCACCGGCTCCGCAGCAACTTGAGACACGTCCGGCGGCGCGGAGGTGCCCGCCGCCCTGACCGGGGAGTCGCTGGTCGAAGCAACCAGCGGGGGCGAGGGGCCCTCGGCCGGTAGGACCGCGGGAGCCTTGCCCTTCCTTTGGCTCGCGGTGGGCTGTTGATCCACCGTCTTCGCCACCTTCGGCGGAGGGGCGGGCTGTCCGCCACCCGGCCGCTTCTTGGCCGGGACCGATGAGATGTCGCGCTGAGCGGCATCCGCAGCCTGAGCACGGGCGAGAACCTCGGGGGGAATCCGAGCGCTCTCGTAAGGGGGGTGAAGAGGGATGTCGCGCTCGCCTGTCAGAAAGAAGGGTGAGATAAAGGAAGAGAGGGGGATAAGGCATAATAAAGGCGAGTGGCAAACCTCCCCCGGGCAGGACAGCAGCGAGGTCGTCAAGATGGCGGCGCAGGAACGCTACCTCGAAATTCTTCCCAGCGAAGAACACGCACAAGTCTGCTTCGTGGCCGCCTAAGCTGGGCGGCCGGTAGCTCGCCTCGCTAAGTTGCACCGGCGAGAAGGGGACGTTGCCGAAGTCCCCTTTGACGAACAAGAATTTCTTGAGCCAATTGTGACTCTTATTGATTGTCTCCCGCACCTTGAGGTGGGCGCTGAAGAAGTAGGCGGTCCCGTCTCGGTTCGCCCGGAAGGAGAACAACTTCCGGAACACGGCGAGGCTGAACTCCACTCGCTCCTCGCGTAGGAAACAGGCGAACCCCACCATGACGACGACGGAATTCGGGGTCATCTGGCCTAGGATGACCCCGAAGTATTTCAGCACCTGGCGCACCTCGGGCCACAGGGGGAGTCGTAGGCCCACCTCAAAGTGAGCTAGCGGGATGGCGAGCTCATCCCTGGATAAGTCGTTGATCTTTTACCCATCCCCGGGCCGTCTCGCAGAAAAACTCGGCGGCACGTGGTCGCTAAGAGCATCCAGGTACTCGCGCTCAGAGATGACGGCGCGAGGAAAATCATGCTCGGAGAAGGTCCAAGCGCACTTACTTCGCCCGTCCACGTCGCCGCCGCCTCCGCCCATTCCCATCAGATCGCCGCTGAACGCGCGAGACAGATCCAGAAGGCGAGCACGAGCAGTACTTCGCGGGGAGCAGGAAGCGAGAGGGTTTGGAATCGGTGGGGAAATAAGGGCCTCCAAGGCCTATTTATAGGGGAAGAGAAAGGGCGGGAAACTTCCCGCCGAAAGAAGGGGTGCGGATAGCAAAAATCAGCCCGACGGTTCGACTTCCCCGCGCGCAACCGCACTGCAAAGGCCGATCAGGCGCGGTTCCCGCCCGGCCGCGTCCGCGGGAGACCCGAGCGGGCGAGTCTCGGCCCGCACCCGCCCATGATTCAGCGCGAGTCGGGAGGCTCCCGCCTGGCGAAGCCCCTCGGCTCGCCCCCTCCCCAATCGGCAGGTCGGGCAGAATGAACGCCTCCCCTACCCCAAAAAGTAAAAACAACAGCTTAGTAATTTCAAATACATCTCAGCAATAAAAAGTTAGGCCCATAGGCGGGCTAAAAGAGTCGCAGGCGATTACAAATACAAGGTAACTCCGAAATAACAGCAATCCCGCGGTATCCCGCAAGCGAGGGGTAGAAGGCTGGGTCAGTACTCGACCCATTTCCACCTGTGCCGCCGCTTCGTTCCCGATCGCGACGGCACGCGAGGGTCGTGGTAATCGCGAACCTCCACCAGTTCCCGCTGAGCCAGGCCGACCTGCTCTGTGGCGCTCCTAAGATGCCCCTCGGCTCGCGTTATATGCACGCCCGGTGAAGTGACATCGTCGTCTTCCGCTTCGCGCGGAGGGCCCTCCAAGGCCGCGAGCCGGGCCGCGGTCTCGGCCTTGTCTTCATCGACCCTCTTCGCGAGCTCCTGGATCAACAGCGTGTGTTTCTGGAACAGCTGCGTCACCTGCCTCTTCATCCCCACCGCATCAGTCGGGTCACCCAGGTAATCAGAGACACTGTCCACATCGGGCGGGGGCGAATACCCTTCGCTCGTCTCAGTTTCGGAGGAGGCCCTGTTATAGCCTACAAACGAGCGAGTCAGAAGGAGCGAACAAGGACAAAGCCAACGGTAAATATCAGCTCACCAGGGGTTGGCACGTCGCCCGCACCGACGGATGGGCGAGAGGAGCCCGGCCGACCCTGAAAGGTTTCTCCCTCGAGGGTCTCAAGAGATTTTCCCAGTCCGTGGGAAGCCGGCGGGCGGGGGGTTTCCGGAGGTGGGCGGTCCGGACCTGGGGAACTAGCGACCTTCTCAGGCGACAAGCGAGGGGGGCGATCCTCTCCCCCGTTCCCCACCTCTTCACGAGGAATCGCTTGCAAAAAAAAAGGTCAGAGGTACAGCGATAATCCGCGGAAGGTCACGTACCCCAGGGACGACCTCAACAGCCGCCGCCGAGCTAGAGCCCGGACATTCACCCGCCAGAGACCGCCTAACGATCTTTCCCTTCGCCGGCCTAAAGAGAGGGCCGGGGGACCCACGTGCTAGCCAAGGGGCGGCCTCGAGGGCCTCCTCCTGAGTCTTCAGGACCGCTGCCGCCAGGCGAGCTCGCACCTCTTCGCTGACCGGCATCGAGAAACTAAAGTCTGCTCAAAGAAAATAAAGGGATCTGGGGAGCCTCCTCCAGGGGTCAGTGGTATGTATTTATAGCCGGACAGTGGGGGCCCACCAGAAGATTCCCTGCCAGCTCAGCACAGTGCTCGCCGAACACGCGGGTTGGATGTTTCTTTCCGAGCTTGGATCAAGCTCAAAAAGAGCGGGGATTGTGTACAACCCTGTGTCCGGCGAGCGGGTCCCGCCAGAGAGGTTGAGCCGACCTGGTCCCGCGACCCGCACACGAACGGCAAAACAGACATACAGCAGAAGGGCTGGCCCGCTCCCGTCCATGTCAGGCGAGCGAGCCAGCGAGGCGAGCGAGCAGGTTGCGCGAAGAGCGGCCAAAGCAGATAAGTTTGGCGACCCGCGACAGGCGAGTTGATCGGGGTCGCGGTGCCCGCCGGCCAACCCCCACACGCGACCTGGCTGCCGGTCCGCCCGGTAGAAGACAGGCGGCTCGCCCGACACGGCTCGCACTCGCCCAGGGAGGATGGACGAGCCACGAGAGCACGGCTCGCGCCCGCCTCCCGCGAAGGGGAATTGGAGGTGAGCTGACCCCCCAGGGGTGCGAATAGCTACTCAAGACAGCGGAGCCTCGCTGTTGGCAGACCAGGTTGGACTGCGAATAGCTACTCAAGACAGCGGAGCCTCGCTGTTGGCAGACCAGGTTGGACTGCGAATAGCTACTCAGAACAGCGGAGCCTCGCTGTTGGCAGACCAGGTTGGACTGCGCATAGCTGCTCAGGACAGCGGAGTTTGGCTGTTGGCAGACCCGACCAAGGGCTTTTTGGTATTTCCAGGTCAGTTCTTTTGGTTATTGGCAGTTCAGATTCCGAAAATCTATAAATAAGACCCAAGGGGTACCTCAGAGGGGACGCTTTCAGTGCCTCCTGACTCCCATTTTCGAGTGTTCTCTGAGAGTACCTTAGCTCGGCTTCTGGCTAAGGAGGGGAAGCGCTCAGAGATCTTCCGGGTTTGTGGTGGGACCTCCCTGCCGAGCCCTTGGGTCTGTTCTTTCTTGTCTCTTTCATTGTTTTTCTTGCAGGAGCAAAGTAGGCGCGAGACCACCCCTTCCCCAAGGGTCGAACTCCACAAGAGGCCGGATTCCGGTTTCAACAGTGTCGACACACTGGACTTGTATCGACACACAACAAAGTTTCAACTGTGTTAAAGAAGATAAGTGATTGTGTCGACACACAGAATCAGTGTCGACACATTCTACAGAAGGCTGTGTCGAGAAGCATTAACAACAATAAAGGAGATGTGTCGACACCACCAAGACTTGTGTCGACACTTAGTCCACTTGTGTCGACACTTAGTCTACTTGTGTCGACACATGATGAAGTTCAGTCTCGACACTTTCAGACAGAGACAATATTTCAAGAAGTGACTGGATGACTTGACAGCTGTCGTTACCAACCGGTCTACTGCAACTGCCAAAGCTGTCAGAAGTCTGTTAGAAACCGGATCAGCCGGTTACCATGGAGGAAGACTATATAAAGGTTTTATTCTTCAACAGAAAGGGATGAAGTTTGAAGATTGAAGCATGTTGGGTACATTGGTTTAAATGTACCTGATTTGAAGAAGCCTCACCCAACTCAATGATATACATCAAAATATATTTGATGTATTTTGAGTTTACATGTGCAGGTTAAGTATTTGCAGGAAAGAAGAAAAAGTTTCTAAGTCCATGTGTCGACACCCAGAGGGAAAGTGTCGACACTTAAGAAGACTTGTGTCGACACCCAGGCAAGCAGTGTCGACACTTGGAGTCATTGTGTCGACACCAGTGATGCTGAGTCAACACCAGACAGAAAGTGTCGACACAAGGAGCTGTGTAGACACTCAGTGAAGAAAAGCCAGTGAAGCTGTGTCGACACTTAGCAGTTGTGTCGACACCCATAAAAACTGTGTCTACATCAGAAAGTGTCGACACTTGGAGGCTGTGTCGACACTCAGCAAAAGTCTGCAAAGACTAAGTACAAGTGTCGACACCCAGAACAATGTGTCGACACTCAACAGAAGAGTCAACACTTAGCAGAAGAGTCAACACTGGAAGTAAGTGTCGACACCCAGAACAATGTGTCGACACTTAGCTGAAGACTCAACACTTGAAGAAAGTGTCGACACAAGGAGCTGTGTCGACACTTAGCAAAGATCAGTAAAGTTCAACAAAATATTCTAAGTACAAGTGTCGACACTAAGGGAATGTATCGACACTCAGCCAGAGTCTTGACAGAAGAAGAAAGTGTCGACACCCAGAGCAATGTGTCGACACTCAACAAGTATCAACACTGAAGACATGTGTCGACACCAAGAAGCAGTGTCGACACTTAACAGATTCATCACATGAAGATGTGTCGACACAAATGTGTTGTGTCGACACTTAGAAGAATTCAGCAAGATACTGAAGTACAAGTACTTGGGTCGACACTCAATTTCAGTGTTGACACATGAAGAAGAAGTAGTGTCGAGATACAAAATCTACAACACAAGGAGTTGTGTCGACACCTTGTAGATTAGTGTTGACACTTAGACAACTTGTGTCGACACTTGGTCTATAAGTGTCGACACTTAAAGACAAAAAGTCTCGACACTTAAAGACAGTTACAGAATTTTCAAGAACTGACTGGATGACTTGACAGCTGCCATTCCAGCTGGTCTACAGCACCTGTCAGAGTTGTCAGAATTCAGTTATGAACCGGACCAGCTGGTTACCATGAAGAAGGCCTATAAATAGGCTTATGCTGTCTACAGAAAGTTGTTGTTGAAGAGATTGAACACAAGTCCAAGTTCAGATTAAAAAGGAAGATCTAGCTATCAAGTGAGGATCTAAGAAGTTGGAGAGAGAGAGAGCTCCATCCAAGAAATCAGCTGTTGGAACCAGGCTGTGAAGAAGGGTTCAGATTCACTCTGAATCTTAAGTGGCAGAGATCAAGGATCAACTGCAGAAGGAGTCAATCTTATTGAGTTCTACTTTCAAGAAGCTTTGAAGAAAGCTAAGTCAGATTGATTTCAGCTGAGTTCTTCCAAGAACTCATCAAGAAACTCACAACTCTTCTCTCTCTTTCTCTGAGTTGTTGAGTCACAATTTTGTATTCATTTTATCTTGTAGGATCCTTTGGATCTGAGTCTTGTAAGCCTGTAATTATAAAAGGCTGAGTGTAGGGCTTGAGAGCCTGAGTATAGGAGATTGAAATCTCTGAGTGTCGGCCTTGGTGGCTGAGTGTAGGCATTTGTGGCTGAGTGTAGGCTTTGTGAAGAAGCTGAGTTGTAGGACCTTGGGCCTGAGGTGTAGGAACCTATTTTGGGTCCTGAGATAGTGGAGCAGTTGGGCCGAATCTAGTACACTGCTAGATAGGCGAAGGGGGAAAGTGGATGTACCCAAACCTTGGGGAACCACTATAAAACTGTGTATCTTCTGTGTGCTGTGGTTTGCTGTGAATGCTGTGTGATTGCTGTGCAATAGTAGATTAAATTCTGTGTTAAAAACTGATTGCTGCCATAAAAAGTCAAAAAGAATTTGGTCACCTATTCACCCCCCCCCCTCTAGGTGTTTAGGTACTATATCTTTCAAAGCATATACACAGATAACTAACAACACAAAAAGAAGAAGACCTTCGACAGAAGATCTAAGAAGTTGGAGAGAGAGAGCTCCATCTAAGAAGGGCAGTTGCTGAACCAGGCTGCCAAGAAAGATTCAGATTGAGATCTGAATCTCAAGTCAGAAGCTGATTGAAGATCAACTTCTCAAGAGTTCAACCCTACTGAGTTCAGATTCAAGAAACTTTGAAGAAAGCTAAGAGAGGTTGTACTCTGCCATCAGATTCTTCCAAGAACTGATCAAGAAGCCATCCATCCATTCTCTCTCTACCAGGGTGATTGTAAAACATTTTGTTAAATCAATTTTTTGTAGGATCTTTATAGATCTGAGTTGTAAGCCTGTGTTTATAAAGGCTGAGTGTAGGAGAGTAATTTCTCTGAGTGGTAGGCCTTATTGAAGGCTGAGGTAGGGCTGTGAGCCTGAGTTATAGGAGATTGATATCTCTGAGTTGTAGGCCTTGTGTAGGCTGAGGTAGGGCAGATTGCCTGAGCTGTAGGAGCCTTGTTGGGTTCTGAGTTGTAAGATCTGAGGATCTGAGGTGAAGTGCAGAAGTTAGGCTGAATCTATTACACTGCTAGATAGGCGAAGGGGGAAAGTGGATGTACCCAGACCTTGGGGAACCACTATAAAAACTGTGTGCAATCTGTGATTGAATGTTTCTGTGAATGCTGTGTTGTGTTACCTGTAGAATTTGCAGTTTATTATTAGTTAACTGAACAGCTTTTCTGCCTTAAAAGAAAAACAGGAATTACACTTATTCACCCCCCTCTAGGTGGTTATACACTAATTCTTTCACTGTGTGTCGGAGTTGAAGGCTGCTGGCCTCGCGGAGTATATGGAGCCTCTGGATTACATATAGGATTGGTGCTTGATCAACGAGGAAGTTCGCGAGGAGATCTGGAGCAAGGAGGTAGAGCCTCAGATGGAAGATGTTCGAGAGTAGGCCCTTAGGCGTGAAGTCTCGAAGGCTTTTCGTCTTGTTAGCAGGAGCTTGGGGTGCGTCATATCCGGCCTCAACTTTGATGACCTCTCTGGCGACGAGGATTCTGATGTTGATGCGGCTGACGTGTAGCGGCGATGTTTTCTTGTATTCGTGTGTGTTTGCATTTTTTTAGTGGGTCATTGTTGTTGTTTGACGGTTGGCGCTTGCGCATGTACTCATACATTGTTGTAATGAGATTTGTGTCTTTTCTCTTGCCTAAGCGTTGTTTGGCTCGTAGTGTTGCTTTGTGGGGACTATAATTGTGCCTGTAATTGCATAGTAACTTAATTCATACGAGAATCGCTTGCAGCTTAGTTCGCACGGGGATCGCCTGCGACTTAATCCGTACGAGGATCGCTCGCAGATTAGTTCGCACGGGGATCGCCCGCGGCTTAATTCTCACGAGGATCGCTCGCGGCTTAGTTCGTACGGGGATCGCCCGCGGCTTAATTCGCACGAGGATCGCTCGCGGCTTAGTTCATATAGGGATCGCCCGTGGCTTACTTCGCACGGGGATCGCCTGCGGCTTAGTTTGTACGAGGATCACTCACGGCTTGGTCGTGAGGGGGGCATGCCCTGACAACGTCATGGCGTAGAAAGGCAAGTTCAGTGAATGGCTTTTGTATTCAAACTGCATATGCAGTCTTACCTTTTGCACAAGGATCGATCGCGGCTAAGTTCGCACGGGGATCGCCCGCGGCTTAGTTCGCATGAGGATCGCCCGCGGCTTAGTTCACATGAGGATCGCCCGCGGCTTAGTTTTACCTTAAACTAATTGGTCATTGTTAGGAGGGAATGCTATATTTTTTATATATAAAAATAGTTTTCACAAGTGTGGCTTGGAAAACGTCCAGAAGTGATTGTTGCAGTATCGCGATGTGATCACAATCGACTTGGAAGACTAGAAACTGTACATCGTAGGTGGCGTGCTCGGGTTCTTCTCCAAGGGTGACAGAGAGGATGATGGTGCCTATGACTGTACTGAAGCGCCCCCCACCCCCCGAGATGTGTGCACCAGCTAACTCTAGCTTGAGGCTGCTAGCAGTCAATTTGAGCTGAATCAGCGTTGATAGGAATAGCACATTCATTGTAATCCCCTCATCTACCAAGACTTGGTCTAACTTGACTGGCGGCTCTCCAATGCTGATGGTTATGCTACTCGGATTCTGGGCGTGTGGCTGCTTCAAGAATTGGTCTACTGCCCCTAAGATGGCGAGTCGCTGAATCTCTTCCTTCAGATGATTGCATTCATTTATGTTGTGCTCAGGCCCTTGGTGATATTGACAATATTTTGACGAATCTCCCCGAGCTCGGGCGAGCGACTTGGGCTTGTGTAACGCTGAGTGATTACGAATTCCTTGGAAAATCTTGTTCTGAGCGGCATTTAGTGGCGCAGGTTCTTGGCGTTGGCGGGACTTCTTTGCTGGGTAGGTGTCTGCCCGTTGCTTGCAGTTCCTCTGATGTTCCCGATGTGATTCGATTTCTTGTTTCCTCTTCTGAGGTCCGTTACTTGTTGAGTTTCTGATGCCCCCTTGTACTGTTAGTTTTCGAGGTAGCGATCTTGCGTGCTTCGGGTTAGTGTTGCCAGAGTGGGGGAACTACTGGTACTTGAGAACTCCTTTTCTATATCGTACTCTTTGTAGGGGGTGCATTGGTATTGGCAAAGAGTTCTTCTGGTGAGGGTGACTCAACCCGTACGAACGGTCGCACGGAGGACGGTTTTACTTCCGAGCATTATGGCTTGAAGTTCGTTGATTTGGGAGGCGTGTTTGGCGAACATGCCCTCTAGCTTGCCCATGGTAGCTACTTGATCAATCTCATCGGCGTGGGAGGGGGTTGGCTTGACGTGCCCTCCTGGGGTGGACGCTTCAGCTGTCCAGGCACTTATTTTTGTCATTGAATTCGTTCCTTGGAAGCTGTCAGATTGGAGATTCTATCTCTTCATACCGTTGTGCAGAGGGTACGATCTTCTGAGGATGTTGGAAACTCGTTTCTTACAGACGACGTCAAACTGTTGCGGTCTAATTCGACGTTTCGATCAGACCGGTAGAACCTGGACAGCCTTAGCTCTCGAAACGGCCGAGCGCGAACACAGCCAAATTAATAAGTTGATTGTACAAGAGCAATTTTAACGTGGAAAAACCCCTCAACTGGGTAAAAAATCACGTGACTGGATCTGTGCCAGTCAAAGTGCACTATTCTCGGGTGGTTACAGCTTGTTGGTGAAATTGAGGGTGACAGACCACCTCTCGTTATAACTTTGGGGGTGAGGGAATGCTTTGCGCACGACGGACGACAGGCCGTCGCGTCGGGAGTGGTCATAATTTGTACTTTTTGCTGGTGGTCTTCAGTTAGTGATTTGCTGGATCTGGCCTTGGAGCAGAGCACTTGGACTGGAGGGGCCGCCTGGAGCTTGGGCAGTTCAACTTCGTTGGATGGCTCTGACTTGACTTGCTTTGGGCTCAGGTGCGACTCGGGTGCTGCTCGTAGGAGGAATTCTGCAGAGCTTCTACCTGAGGAAAAAGAAGACTCGAAGGAAAAAAAATTAGGAAATGAGGAGCCCCGAGGTTCCTTTTTAGGCTCCAGGGGGTGGTAACGGTGGTTACGCTGCTATCTGCACACCGTAACTACCCAAATAAATGTTTTTGCTATAGTTTTATATGTGCGTTCTCCGCTATCGGGAGACCATTTAAAATAAATATGTAAAAATTCTCCCACTAACCTGGCGATTAGTGGGTGGTTATCTGCGAATCGGGCGGCCCTCGATGGCCCGGGACGATCGGACGGTGGGGACGACCCATCATGGGTGGTCGGTGAGGCAACCAGCGCCCTTGCCGTTGGCGTGGGAGGTCGTCGGCGGCCAAGGAGGGGTGCAGTTGCTCGGCCGCCCCCTTGGCCGCAAGGCGGCGGCCGAGAGGGGGCGGTCGGCGACCGCCCCCTTGGCCGCAAGGCGGCGGCCAAGGGGGACGGCCGATGGCCGCCCCCTTGGCCGGAAGGCGGCGGCCAAGAGGGGGGCGGTCGACGGCCGTCCCTTGGCCGGAAAGCGGCGGCCAAGAGGGGGGCGGTCGGCGGCCGTCCCTTGGCCGCAAGGCGGCGGCCACGAGGGGGCTGGCGGTGGCCACCCCTTGGCCGCAGGGCGGCGACCAAGGAAGGGGGAGGCCGTTCCGAGAGCTAAGGCTGTCCTTGGCCGCTAGGCAGCGGCCGGGACGGGGTGGCGGCTGGCGGCTGCCTCTTGGCCGCAAGACGACGGGCGGGGTGGCGGCCGGCTGCCGGCGAGGCGGCGCCGGTGGCGGTTTCCGTTGTTGTGAATCATGTGATCAGCGCGCTGGAGGATCAGGTGTGGTGATCGCACGTGCGATCAAACCCATGATGTTATTAATTTTAGTGGAGATCATGAGGGAGATGGTTATGTGCACACTCATCACATATAAAATGGGGTTCATCCCCAACAAATCCGACGATGTTTGTTAGGAGATCTTTAACGAAAGACAGTTTAACTCATGTGTTTACGACCGTCACCACCATGCCAAACTGAGTCATAATCATTAATGTTCAATGTTTTCAATATAATGGTGCTTCTACATTTCTTCCTCACAAAAAAATGTGTAAACTCAACTTTTTTACAAATCAATTTAATGTTTGCAGATCTAGAGCTTCTTTGGACAAAAATTTCATTATCATAAATTATGTGTTTGACATGACAACAATTACAACCGGTACAAAAAAACACTTATTTTGAACGTAAATGTGAATGGAGTTCCTTATGTGTGTTCGATGTTCACGATCTACGGTTCATAATCACTATGTTCACGAGCACCACTGCCGTGCCAAACCAAACGACCCCCTAATTAAAAAGTTTATTAGCTTGCATTATAAACTACATTTATGAAACATGAATTACCAAGAAGAATATAAGGAGTTCACTCACCCTTAAAAACCCCATTTATATATTTCTTTGGAGAAGAAGAGAAATTGCTAAAACTCACCCTCTTATTTCAGGGTTCCATACTTCTGGTAATGCGCATAAGCCCTGATGAGAATTGATGGTTATGTTTGGATTTCATAATTAATTACTCGGTCCCTATCATATCATTAACATGTTTGCAACTCACTTATATCCAATAGCATGATAACTCATGATCGACCCATTAACCTGTCTTACTTGTGGATCACCTGAACTGTTACTGCTCTCCTTTTCCAGATGGATAGCACGCATGTCATGCCTCTTTTTAGTCATCATAAGTAAGGTCGTCCAACAAGCCTCTTCCATGTAATAAGTTTTGAAGTTACGATCATACCTAACCAAAAAAAAAATACACACTTTGTTAATTTACTAATTAAATATATACACTTTATTTATTAATGTATTTGTTGGCTTATGTTTGGCTTGATTCTTGTCTCATTATAGGCCTCTCTTTGTAATATAGGTATGGGGCTATGTCCCTTGTTAATAGGGATCAAGAACTTTATTTCTCTTATATGTTTTAAGATGGTCTCAGAGCTAGCTAGGTTAGTTGACTGTCCTAACCTTAGCTGCTCATGTCTGTCACCAACCACCTCGATCGTGAGATATCTCTCGCTCCCGACACCGTACAAATGCAGTCCCCGTGTAACGTCTCACACCTCCCATTTTTGACATTTGAGCTACGGTTGTTCTCTGGGTGGCTCAATCGACCTAAATTTTGATCAATCGGGTCGCCTGATCCAACTGAACAAAATGGACTCGAAATCGATCACAATTCATTAAAATGGACTCATATGATCATTACGAACCTAAAAAACATCAAATTCATGATTTTTCAAAAAACATTTAAACAAAATGACACGTGTTGAACTATGTGATGACCCAAAAATAAAAAATTGAGTAAACGAACTTGAATTAGACCCCAATCAGTTGGCGTGTACAGTTTATTGAAGCCATCCCGGTCAAACTTTGACAAGTTGAGTAAGTCAAATCGAGGTTAAACCATGCTTTTAACTAAGAAAATCAAATGAAATTTCTAAACCAATTCCCACTCTCACATTAAGGACTCGCCCTTCACTACAATGGACTCCTACTTGGACAACATAGGATTTCGCTCAACTAACCCTAACCATAATCACATATTATGCATAAGAACAAGAAACATTTGTATTGCTTTGAAACTACTCCCCACCAAATGAAACGAGGTTGTGGGCGGCTTAGGGACTAGCAATTGAACTCATATCCCCACCTCGTCCATGTAGCAGCTTTGAAACTAGCTCCAATGACTTGGGCCGAAAGATTAAGTGGTAGGGAGCTCTCTTATCCCTTCACTAGCTCTCTGTGCAATTGTAATAGTTTTGCATGTAAATGTCATATAATATGGGTTAGGTCGGGCTCCCACAACATATAATTTTAAAAAGTTAATGTTATAAAGAGACAAAAATAAAACTCATATCTCAAAGTACAAGACATCTAGCTGAATCATAAATATTTATTTCAAAACTAAGAATGTTCATATCTACTTAAAGGAAACACAAATATATGTTTGATCTTGTGTCTTTACATCAAATTGTCCATATAACAAAATAAAGATGTAACCAATTTCATCGGCACAAAGGCCAGGATATCAAGAAGTAGTAATCAAAGAGAGATAATCTATGCAACAATTCTTTTTTAAACCAATTTTGGGTTTTTACCCCGCTAAGTTCTGTGATGAGTAATTCTCTCTTCAATCAAATATGAATCATAGAAAATGGGAGTTGGCTATGAGTTGACTGCAAACCGCATAATAACCTCTCTCTCCCGACTATTCTAGCGGACTCTGAGGCAAGTCACGCACACATGTACTTACGCGTTATAAAGAAACATGCAATATGTATATAAAAGCAGAATATACATGATTTATGGTACATATGCAAAGGCTCGGGCATGAAAGAATCTTTTATGTTGAGCAATAAATAAAGGGAGTCAATATATGTGTGTATCATGATCGTTGGGTTTATCTGAAGACTCGTCACAGACCTAATCACAGAAGTGTATACTTCCAGAACAAAAATAATTATATAATCAATGCATAGATCGGGGGTACTCATGATCACCGAATCCGAAATACTAAATAATCAAACTGAACACCCTAACATTATAAGTAAGAAACACCCCTCTTTGGATCTCTTCACTTACTATGTAGAGTTTCGGTGGAAGGTTAACTCTCTATCAGCACACTTTACATCGAATCTCGTCCTGGAGAGAGGTACGATATTAGTTTATCTCCACACTGAATCTCGTATGAGCAGGAGGCGTGGGTTGATCTTGTAAGACTCCTTTTCCCACCATTTGTCTCGGGCAGCGCACCTGTCTGAGAGGAGTCTTATGCTCTGAACCGCCACCTTGCGATGACACCAACTCATGGATTAGTCGTCACTACAAGACGTCAATCCTGCCAGCTAAATCAAACATCTAGGTCATGTTGAGGTATATTGATATTAGTGTTTAATGGACTACTTAACAGGTTGGTTAGGATCCGATAGGAATCCAAACTCGCAGTCGGGGATTTAGGGTTTCGCCTATAAATACCCCGCTGGGGGCAACGGGTAGGCCATTCCAAACTAGATGGTCACGCGGATGCTTCGAGCACTCTAACATTCTCGAAGTTCTGCCCTAGCCCGCTCCCGTCCCCGTGATCGATCCCCGCTCCCGCATCGTCGTTTTCGGATTCCGCCGCTCTAGCGTATCATCGATCGGGAAGGAGATCCACCGCTGCTCGCGATTTCGATTCCGCGCCGGCGCTTGTTCGTTGCCGTCGCTGTTTTTTCACGGAAGCCCGCTCCGCTCCCGTGACCTAGCCGCACTCCCGATCGCGATTTCTGCTGGATCGCCGTTGCCGATCGCGAAGGAGATAACGAATCCCGCCGCGTTTTTCGTCGATCGGGAAAACCGAAGAAGCCGCCGCTCTCTCCTACTTCTCCAATCGATTGAGTGCGCCGCCTCCATTGTTGAAGAAGATCGGGAAAATCCCGTCGTTTCCGCCGCTCCCGAACGAAGGAAAAGACCGATCTGGCCGTCGCTGTTCGCGACCCTGCTGGATCTGGCCACCGTTGTTAATCCGTCGCTGGTCTCGTGGATCGGGAAAAGGGAGACATCGCCGCCTTTTGATCCGTCGCCTGGAGGTATCGCGTTTCTCCCTGTGCCGGAAGAGAGGAAGACGACCGTGGAGGTCTCGTCGCTGGAGTCGGGCAGCAAAGAGATTTTCAGTTCTCGTTTTCTGGCTGCCACCGTCAAGATCCTGTAGACAGAAGATTGCGGAGCAGGATTGAGTTTTTCCCGTTTTCTCGCTGATCCTGTAGACGGCACGGGCTGAGTTCTTCTCTCAGTTCTTTGCTTGGGAAGCCGACCAGGACTCTCAATTTTGGTGAAGATCGGCCAACTTTCTCAACCAGGAAAGGCATTTGTTGTTCCTGATTGAGCAAAGAGATTTACAGTTCTTGGGTTCTGGAGTACGCTGAATTCTTGACGGCTGTGTTCAGTCGGAGAGGAGCAAAATTTTTACTGGATTGGATCCGAAGAATTTATCGTCTTCGCGGCTCAGGTGATCTCTTTCCTGTTTTTACTGCTATTGTTCTACATTGCTAGTGGCGCTCCAAGTCTTTTAGTAGGAACCCAAAAATGTCGAAAACAAGCAATTTGTCGTCTCCTGTGCCGATGATCAAGCTGGAGAAATTCTCCAACGCCGAGTTCAGTGCCTGGAAGCGCAACACACAGTTCGGCATGAAGTACCTGAACATCTTCTACACAGTGCATACTGTCTTTGAGGAATTCAAAGGAAGTGACGTTGAAGATCAATGAGTCAACGACGAGGATTTCTGCAGAGACTACATCCTGAATTGCCTCTCCAACAGGCTTGCAGAGACGTACAGCAAGATGCAAAGGGCCAAAGAGATCTGGGAAGCCTTAGAGGAGCACTTCAAGGAGGAGGAGAATATGTCCAAGACGCACCTGGTGGACAAGTTCATGGCATTCACCTTCACTGAGGAAAGGGAAATCCTGCCACAGGTTGCTGAGTTTGAAAATTTGGTAGACAAGCTCAACAGTGAAAATATCCCTCTGCCAGATGGTTTTGTTGCAGGGGCGATCATTTTCAAATTGCCCTCGGCCTGGTATTCCTTCAAGACTGAGATGTACCGGAAGAAGACGCAGGTGAGTCTTAAAGACCTCAAGCGCTTCATCTGCATTGAGGATGAGAACCGGACTAGGCACGCTATAGAGACGATCGCAAGCAGTCTTCCACTGCTAACATGATCACGCACCCTAAGCGGAAGCCTAAGCCTGACAAGACTCGCCCACCGACCAGTGCACCCGCAGTTGCTGCCACCAGCAAACAAATTAAGAAGAAATTCAAAGGCAAGTGCTACAACTGCAATAAGTGGGGTCACTGCGCTTCCGAGTGCCGTCAGCCCAAACGGGGCGAATCCAGCACACTAAGAACCAATAATCAAGCCAACATGGTTCATCAGACTGCGCCTACCGACTTTGTTGCCATGGTCGGTAACGGGACGGCCAGTTCAGAGTGGTGGCTCGATTCAGGCGCTACCTGCCATGTCTGTCACAATCCAAAGCTTCTGGAGGATGCACAAGAGGTACAAGAGACTGTCACTGTTGCAAATGGAGCTGTAGCTTACGTGCTGAAGGTCGGCAATGCTACCTTGACTCTCTCCTCAGGTAAAACTCTTACTTTAAAAAATGTTAAATTTATACCGACATTAGCTGCTAATTTAATTTCAATTAGTCTGTTGTGCGATGCGGGTATGTCTTTTAACATTAGTGGTGGTCGGGTAACCCTTATGGTTCACTCACATTACTTTGGTTGCGCTTATGTCGTTAACGAGATGTATAGGCTGAGTCTAGCACACGAGGTAGTTAATCAGGTTAATTCTAATCTGATAGATCCTAAGACTTTACATGCAAGACTAGGACACGTCAATTATAGAAAACTTCTCCTGCTAGCTAGAACTCACAACATACCCCTCGACACAAAAACCAAATTTGAAAAATGTGAAATTTGTGCTCAAACTAAGATAACTAGAACACCTTTTAGTCAGGTTTCTAGGAGCACATAATTGCTAGAGTTAATACATTCCGATATTTGTGACTACAAAAGTTTTGTCACTCGAGGCGGTCGGAAGTATCTGATAACCTTTATCGACGACTACTCTAGATTCAGTCACATTTACCTTCTTAAAACCAAAGATGAAGCATTTGAAAAATTCCGTATTTTCAAAAATAGGGTTGAAAATCAACTTGACATGAAAATAAAAAGGGTAAGAAGTGATAGAGGAGGAGAATACGTCTCGGGGGAGTTCAGAGATTTCCTTGCCAGCAATGGCATAATCCCTGAAACCACCGCTCCATATTCCCCACAATCCAACGGCATCGCTGAAAGGAAAAACAGGACTTTAACAGAAATGTTGAATTCTATGTTGTTGACTGCTGGCATGCCTGCGGCCTATTGGGGTGAAGCCGTCCTCACGTCAAATCACATTCTTAATAAAGTTCCCCATGCAAAGTTGACTAAGACACCCTACGAGCTTTGGTTTAAGAGGCCTCCTAGATTTGACAATCTTAAGACCTGGGGCTGTATCGCTTATGTTAGGATACCAGACTCTAGAAGAGCAAAGATTGGACCCAAGACTAATACCTGCGTCTACCTAGGATGTGCAGATGATAGTGCTGTAGACAGGTTTCTGGATCTCTCCACTAATACTGTAATAGAATCCAGAGACGCTGTCTTCTTTGAGGATAAGTTCCTTAAGGACAAGAACCTGACACTGCCAGGTCTGCCAGCCACTAGTACTGAGCCTTTAGTTGAGCCAGGACAACGTAACTCTGACACTGAGCCTGTAGACACGACTGGTTTAGATACCAGAAGGCTATCTAGTAGAGAGAAAATGCCTAAAAGCTTCGGGACAGACTTCGTGACTTACCACGTTGAAGCTGATCCATCCACTTATAAGGAAGCGATGCGATCTAGAGACTCTCTATTATGGAAAGAAGCCATAGACGAAGAGATGAACTCTCTCATGCAGAACAACACATGGACTTTGGTTGATCTGCCCAAAGGGGCTAAAACCATTGACAATAAGTGGGTTCTGAGGAAAAAGCTTAATCCTGATGGGAGTATCGCCAAATACAAAGCACGTCTAGTTGCCAAAGGCTTCACTCAAGTGAGTGGTGTAGACTACTTTGATATATACTCACCTGTATGTCATTATGCGACAATTAGGATTCTTCTCGCACTAGCATCTATTGAACACTACACTGTTCATCAGATGGATGTCAAGACTGCATTTCTGAATGGAGATCTGACTGAGGAGATCTACATGCACCAGCCTGAAGGGTTCGTCATAGAAGGTCTAGAAAATAAGGTCTGTAAGTTGATTAAGTCACTATACGGATTGAAACAAGCACCCAAAATGTGGCATGAAAAATTTGACACCTGTGTAAAAGGCTTGGGTTTCAAATCCAGCCTATCAGATAAATGTCTGTACGTTAGAACAAGTGCAAATAAAGTAGCCATCATATGCTTGTACGTTGATGACATGCTAATTCTGGGCACTGATCAGTCTGAGGTGAAAGACGTGAAAGTTGCCTTGACGGCACAATTTAGCATGAAAGACCTAGGTGAGGTGAAAACCATCCTAGGAATGGAAGTGAACTTTACAAAAAGGGCATTACCCTGAGTCAGAGTCACTACATTAGGAATCTACTGGAAAAGTGGGGTTACGATAAGAGCAAAAAGGCTGAGACTCCATACGATTATAACAGTAGACTGAAACCGAATGAAGGTTCAGCTATCAGACAGTTGGATTATTCCAAACTCATATGAAGTCTCATGTACACCACTACCTGCACTAGACCTGACATAGCCTTTACGGTCGGCATGTTGAGTAGATTCACCAGTAACCCTGGGAAGGACCACTGGGATGCCTTAGACAGGCTAATGAGATACTTAAAGTTTACTGAGAAGTATGCTTTATGTTACAGTGGGCATCCTCCAGTGCTTGAAGGGTACTCCGACGCATCTTGGTGCTCGGAAATAGTTGATTGTCGATCCACTAGTGGCTTTGTGTTTACACTAGGAGGAGCAGCAGTAGCTTGGAAGTCTAAGAGGCAAACGTGCATTGCACTATCCTCTATGGAATCGGAACTCTATGCTCTCGCTTCAGCTGGAGAAGAAGCAGAGTGGATAAGAGATCTGTTATTGGACATTCCAATGACGAGTCTGAAAATGCACTCTATTTCGATTTATTGTGACAATCAGGCCACAAAGACCATTGCTACAAATACGTTGTTCAATGGTAAGCGAAGGCAACTTAGGATGAAACAGGCCTGGTTGACCTATCTCACCAGTCAGGGGATAATCTCCCTATTGGACGTGAGAGCAAAAGATAATGTAGCAGATGTCCTTACTAAGGGCTTATGTAAGGTTCTCACATCTAAAACATCGGGGGAGATGGGATTAACGTCTATTTAGGAGGACTTAATACCTAGCTTATGTTTTAAATTTAAGAACCGTTGTCTGCTTACATTCAAGCATCTACGTTGAGCACACTAAAGTATTTCAGATGCTATCTGATGAAAGCTAGAGGTGAGATAGTTGCCAGTTATTCCAAAATTGATGACTTACGTAACTATTCTTTGCCAAAGGCTGAATTGAGTATCATTCCAAAAAGGAGTACTGAGGTTGCTGATATGTGTCCTGATATTATGATTATTAGTTATATCATTCCAAACTTGATGATATAATAGTCACAGCTTGTTGTATCATTCCAAACTTGATGATATAGCACAATTGTGGAATGTTAACAATAATCTTAATAATCGAAGGAACATGATTTGATTTTATGAAATCAATTATTCTAATTTTGTGTAAATTAGATAGAGATGCTGTTTTGGGATTCTTTCCTCCTAGTTAGAGTATTAAGTTCACCTGCTGTTAGAACTAATCACTTTATTTCTGCAAATGTTTGAATTCATAGAGATTTGTCTCATGACATTCTTGTTGTAATTGTTTGCAGGAAAAGTGGAGATTGGAGGAGAGACAGTTGATTTTGACCCAGATGATGATGATCTGCTTTTCGCTTAGATCAATTATCGGTTTGAGATTTCCAGTTTATTGTTTTTGCATGTTTGGAACATCTGGTTTGAGTTTAGTATTTTGTCATCTAAAACTCATATTCATATTTCTGGAAAAACTCTTGTTTGTTTGGTCATTATTAACCTTTTGGATAAGTAGCCATTTTTCTCATGCTAACACTTATATACAATATAGGAGGAGATTGTTGAGGTATATTGATATTAGTGTTTAATGAACTACTTAACGGGTTGGTTAGGATCCGATAGGAATCCAAACCCGCAGTCGGGGATTTAGGGTTTCGCCTATAAATACCCCGCTGGGGGCAACGGGTAGGCCATTCCAAACTAGATGGTCACGCGGATGCTTCAAGCACTCTAACAGGTCAACCACAAATTATAAGTAAGAGTTTTAAATATACCACAAATCCACAACACACATGTATTGATAAAATCATAAAGGCCATCCACAAAACAAGAAATAAGTATAAAATAAAAATGGGCTTATGTCCAGTACAAAGTCAAAAGGGGATTATGTATAGTACATCAAATCCCTCGTATAATCTTGCAGAAGTAGTCTCATCTGTCAAAGACTCACATCTATCTGTGGTAGAGTAGTAGTAGTACACTGCATTGGCTCCTCAAGTCCTGTCACTCTAACCTAATGGACATCGTATTGATGCTCCGGCTCCTGGTGCTTCTAAAATGGTGCAGTCCAACCGATCGTTAGTCAAAATACTAAGGGTTTCAACATCCACTCCCATGGTGGCTCCTATGCATCAGGTGGGAGGATGAAAAGAAGGGTATAATAATAACAAAACATAACAAAACAGGCGACAGTGGCTCTATCTAGCATAATAATATGTAAAGTACTGCATAACTATAAATAAAAGAGTAACTATACACTAACAGTTCTACTATGAGACAACAAAAATAAAAAGCAATTAGTAAAGTAAATAAGTAAAATAAATGCAGTCATCTACAATCACAAGTAACTTAACTTATATGTGTACAACCTCGGGCTCGCGAGAGGTCCTCAAAACGTGAATAGTCGAGGCGGGCGAGTGGAATTGATGAGCGAGTGGGACCATGTGGTCCACTCACATGTGGCGAGATAAGTGGCCTCTGCAGTAGGCGAGACACCCCTCCTGAGGGCGCGAGAAGGCCTATGACCGCGAGAAGGCCTCACATGATATAAGGTTGGCGAGACGGGAGGAAGATTCGTCTCGTCGGTAGATACTCCCCCACTCGCCATACAGAAGAAAGGCCATTTTGATAGATCTAGGCCCCAGGGGGATTTTACTCTTCTACCCCGTGTAATTTTACCATTTTGCCCCTGGTGGTCTGCATATAGCTCCTTAGAACAGCGGAGTTTGGCTGTTAGCAGACCCAACCAAGGGTACTTAGGTAATTTTAGGTCAACCCAGTATGGTTATTTGCAGATCCAACTCAGAAAACTATAAATATGCCCATAGGGGTTCTTCAGAAGCGCACAGATTTTGGCCCGGGACGAGAGGATTTTTCTGTGCTTTCTGAGGAGCTCCAAGCCCAGCTTTTGGCTTTGGAGGGGAAGCTCTCAGAGATCTTCTGGGTAAGCGGTGGGACCTCCCTGCTGAGGCTTTGGGTCGGTTTCTAGTCCTTCACGACCAGTCAGAGGTCAGAGCTTGGGACGAGTAGGTGTTGGCTACACCCCTATTTTTTGAACTTTTGTCGAAGTCAGATTTTGGCTTCAACAGTTCTGGTGCGGTGAGCGTTGAAGGTAGCTGATACAAGAAAAACCTGAGTTTGGTCAGATGGCAGGAGGTGAAGGTGAAGGATGTGGTTCAGGAGGTTCCCCCTCCCGGGGAGAGGAGGCGACAAGGAAGGTGCTGGATGACTTCAGGCGAGAGATCCTGCAGACCATCAGCTTGGCCTTCTCGGCCAGAAGCGAGTGGGCAACGCCTCAGGTTCCAATAGAGGAGGTCCCGCTCTTGGGCGAGAACACCCCTGGACAGCGCCCGGGGAAGGAGGTCCCAGCGGAGGCTGGCGAGAGGGACGTGGTGGCGCGAGAGCTCTTCCCAGGCCAGCGTCCCGGGAAGGAGATTCTGGAAGAAGTTGGCGAGAGGGAGGCGGCTGTGCGAGAGCTCTTCACTAGGCATGGTCTCGCGGATCGGGCCAGCCAGCCGAGGCCGCGAGATGTGCCCTCTCGGCAGGCAGGTGGCGAGAGCCCATTCAGCGAGCTCATCATCTCGGCTCCGGTGCCGGAGGGGTTCTGGGAGCCTGACATGTCCTACTACTCGGGGAAGGATGACCTTGTACAACACGTGCAGTGGTTTGAAGATGTTGTTTCGATAAGGCAGATGACAGATGCCTTCAAGTGTCGGTTGTTTGCCATCACGTTGAAGGAGAAGGCACGGGATTGGTTCCACCATTTGCCAGTAAGGTCGATCTACTATTTTGAAGATCTGCGTAGAGATTTCCTGTTGAGGTTCTCAACATCAAAGAAGCGTAAGAAGGAGGCGGAATGCCTATTTTCGGTGAGGCTGAAGCAGGACGAGACGTTGGGACATTACGTGGATCGGTTTCAGGAAGAGGTCCTCCTGGTCCAGGAAGTTCCATGGTATACGCTGATGCTCGCGTTTACTCTGGGACTGAGGTCAGGTTTCTTTAGTATGGAGTTGAAGAGAGTGCCCCCCTCTCTTTTGAGGAGCTCATGGAGAGGGCGGCAAAGGAGACAGACTTTGAGAGGGCCAATCCGACATTTGCAAGGAAGCTGGCCAGGTTGGCGGAGGATGATGTGAAGGAGCCGAAAGCAGGAAGGCGGAGGGAGCAGAGATAAGAGAGAAGGATAGAGGAACCCCAAGGTCAGGGGCAGCAGGGACTGCATCAAGGACGGGGGGCCCGGGGGCCGAACAACCGTTTAGGTTGGAGACCTCAGGAGGGTCTCCCACAGGAGCTAGGAGGAGGCTTTCATGGAAGAGATAACTTCCGTGAGCCGCGGAGGTACGATCAGCCGGCATGGAGGCAGGGGCCGAGGGATCGCTTCCAGCACCAACAGGAGGCAATGGAGATTGGTCGAGGTAGAGGAGGAAGGAGAGGAGCTCAGGGAGGAGCTGGAAGGAGAGATGGGGGAGAAGGAAGAAGGCGCAGGGTGGCGTTGCCTTTCTGTGACTTCCATCAGGAGGAGGGTCACGCAACAGCCACCTGCCCAGAGTTCTTAGAAGTGAGAGAAGTCAGGGGGTGAGGAGGCAAAGAGATTTCGGCATAAGGCAACCCACTATCTCATGCATGAAGGGAGCTTGCATCGGAAGATGCTTTCGGGTCTTCTGGTGCGATGCGTAATGGAAGGGGAGACCCGACAGATTCTGGAGGAGGTGCACTCTGGGGAATATGGAAGTCATTCTGGAGGTAGTATGTTGGAAGTAAGGGTGGTCAGACAGGGGTACTTCTGGCCCACCCTAAGGAAGGACGTTGCGGAGTTTGCGAGGAGGTGCCAAAAATGCCAGCTCTACGCCCCTCTCCAGATCTAGGTTGCTCAGAGGCTTTGAAGCAACATGACATCGTGGCCGTTTGATATCTGGGGGATGGATTTAGTTGGGCCTTTCCCTCCAGCTAGTGGGCAAAGGAGGTTCCTCCTGGTTATGATCGACTACTTCTCTAAGTGGCTGGAGGTTAAGGCGCTGGCCAAAGTCACCTCCCAAGTCATCAGGAACTTCATCTGGGGAGAGATCATCTGCAGGCACGGGCTGCCTCAGGCCATTGTCACGGACAATGGTCCTCAATTTGCAAGTGAGGAGTTTATAAGTTTCTGCACCCAGCTGGGCATCGAACTCAGGTTTGCCTCCGTCCACCACCCCAGGAGCAAAGACCAAGTGGAGGCGGCTAACAAAATCATCGTGAACCTGCTAAAGAAGAAGGTGGAGAACTTGAGGGGGAGTTGGGTGGAACAGCTCCCCTCAGTTTTGTGGGCCTTGCGGACAACCCCGAACATAGCCACCGGCGAGACCCCCTTCAAACTTTCCCATGGGTTTGAGGTGGTCCTGCCTATGGAATTTGAGGTCCGATCCCCACGAGTTGTGGCTGCAGGTGATGAAGACGAGGCTTGACAGCTAGAAAATGAAGGAGGCCTACGCCTCGCACTGGACATGGTGGAAGAGTTGCGCGATGTAGCAGCTATCAGACAGGAAGAAGTCAAGCGACGAATGGCAAGATATTTCGACAAACATATCAGGGTCAAACAATTTGCAGAAGGAGATCTGGTGCTAAAGAAAGTTGATGCTGCGGGGAGGTCCGCCCCCGTGGGCAAGCTCAACCCAAATTGGGAAGGGCCTTATATCATTGAGAAGGTCTTGAGAACAGGAGGTTACCACCTCCAGGATGTGGAGGGTAGGACCATGAGCCACACCAGGAGTGGCGATGACTTGAAGCTCTTCTACCCATGAGAAGGGAGGGCAAAAGTTGTATATCCAAATCAAGTTCATTATAATAAATTTCTCAAATTACTTCTTGTCTTTATCTACCATGAAATTCTAACGACAAGAAGATGCTCGCTTCTGCACTACCACGAGCGCGGCTCGGCCCCAGGTAGACCCGCTGTGCAGGCTCCCATTAGCTGACAGGTCCAAAGGCTCGCCTGTGGGGGAAAGGTTTTGGTCCTTTGTTCTGTACTACCCCGAGCGCGGCTCGGCCCCAGGTAGACCGGCTGTGCAGGCTCCCATTAGCTGGCAGGTTCGAAGGCTCGCATGTGGGGGAGAGGTCTGGTCCTTGGTTCTGCACTACCCCGAGTGCGGCTCGGCCCCAGGTAGACCCGCTGTGTCGGCTCTCATTAGCTGGTAGGTCTGAAGGCTCGCCTGTGGGGGAGAGGTCTGTTTATTGGTTCTGCACTACCATGAGCGCGGCTCAGACCCAGGTAGACCCGCTGCACAGGCTCTCATTAGCCGGCAGGTCCGAAGGCTCGCCTGTGGGGGAGAGGTCTTGGTCCTTTGTTCTGCACTACCCCGAGCGCGGCTCGGCCCTAGGTAGACCCGCTGCGCAGGCTCTTATTAGCTGGCAGGTCCGAAGGCTCACCTGTGGGGGAGAGGTCTGGTTCTTGGTCCTTGGTTCTGCACTACCCCGAGCGCGGCTCGGCCCCAGGTAGACCCGCTGCGCAGGCTCTCATTAGCTGGCAGGTCCAAAGGCTTGCATGTGGGAGAGAGATCTGGTCCTTGGTTCTGCACTACCCCGAGCGCGGCTCAGCCCCAGGTAGACCCGCTGCGCAGGCTCCAATTAGCTGGCAGGTCTGAAGCCTCGCCTGTGGGGGAGAGGTCTGGTCCTTGGTTCTGCACTAACTCGGGCGCAGCTCGGCCCCAGGTAGACCTGCTGCGTAGGCTCCCAATAGCTAGCAGGTCCGAAGGTTCGCCTGTAGGGGAGAGGTCTGGTCCTTGGTTCTGCACTACCCCGAGCGCGGCTCGGCCCCAGGTAGACCCGCTACGTAGGCTCTCATTAGCTGGCATGCCTGAAGGCTCACATGTGGGGGAGAGGTCCGATTCTTGGTTCTACACTACCCCGAGTGCGGCTAGGCCCCAGGTAGACTCGCTGCGCATGCTCTCATTAGCTGGCAGGTCTGAAGGCTCGCCTGTGGGGGAGAGGTCTGGTCCTTGGATCTACACTACCCCGAGCGCGACTCGGCCCCAGGTAGACCCGCTGCGTAGGCTCCCATTAGCTGGTAGGTCTGAAGGATCGTCTATGGGGGAGAGGTCTGGTCCTTGGTTCTGCACTACCCCGAGCGCAGCTCGGCCCCAGGTAGACCCGCTGCGCAGGCTCCCATTAGCTGGCATGTGTGAAGGCTCGCCTGTGGGGGAGAGGTCTGGTCCTTGGTTCTGCACTACCCCGAGCGCGGCTTGGCCCCAGGTAGACCCGCTGCGCAGGCTCCCATTAGCTGACAGGTCTGAAGGCTCGCCTGTGGGGGAGAGGTATGGTCCTTGGTTCTGCACTACCCCGAGCGCGGCTCGGCCCCAGGTAGACCCGATGCACAGGCTCTCATTAGCTGGCAGGTCCGAAGGCTCACCTGTGGGGGAGAGGTCTGATTCTTGGTTCTGCACTACCCCGAGCGCGGCTCGGCCCTAGGTAGACCCGCTGCGCAGGCTCTCATTAGCTGGCAAGCCCAAAGTCTCGCCTGTAGGGGAGAGGTCTTGGTCCTTTGTTCTGCACTACCCCGAGCGAGGCTCGGCCCCAGGTAGACCCGCTGCGCAGGCTCCCATTAGCTGGAAGGTCCGAAGGCTCGCCTGTGGGGGAGAGGTCTTGGTCCTTTGTTCTGCACTACCCCGAGCGCGGCTCGGCCCCAGGTAGACCCGCTGCGCAGGCTCCCATTAGCTGGCAGGTCCGAAGGCTCGCCTGTGAGGGAGAGGTCTGGTCCTTGGTTCTGCACTACCCCGAGCGCGGCTCAGCCCCAAGTAGACCCGCTGCGCAGGCTCTCATTAGCTGGCAGGTCCAAAGGCTTGCATGTGGGGGAGAGGTCTGGTCTTTGGTTCTGCACTACCCCGAGCGCGGCTCGGCCCCAGGTATACCCGCTGCGCAGTCTCTTATTAGCTGGCAGGTCCGAAGGCTCGCCTGTGGGGGAGAGGTCTGGTCCTTGGTTCTGCACTACCCCGAGCGCGGCTCGGCCCCAGGTAGACCCGCTGCGCAGGCTCCCATTAGCTGGCAGGTCCGAAGGCTCGCCTGTGGGGGAGAGGTCTTAGTCCTTTGTTCTGCACTACCCCGAGCGCGGCTCAGCCCCAGGTAGACCCACTGCATAGGCTCCCATTAGCTGGCAGGTCCGAAGGCTCGCCTGTGTGGGAGAGGTCTGGTTCTTGGTCCTTGGTTCTGCACTACCCCGAGCGCGGCTCGGCCCCAGGTAGACCCACTGTGCAGGCTCTCATTAGCTGGCAGGTCCGAAGGCTCACCTGTGGGGGAGAGGTCTGGTTCTTGGTCCTTGGTTCTACACTACCCTGAGCGCGGCTCGGCCCCAGGTAGACCCGCTGTGCTGGCTCTCATTAACTGACAGGTCCGAAGGCTCGCCTATGGTGGAGAGGTCTGGTTCTTGGTCCTTGGTTCTGCACTATCCCGAGCGCGGCTCGACCCCAGGTAGACCCGATGCGCACGCTCTCATTAGCTGGCAGGTATGAAGGCTCGCCTGTGGGGGAGAGGTTTGGTTCTTGGTTCTACATTACCCCGAGCGCGGGTCGGCCCCAGGTAGACCCGCTGCATAGGCTCTCATTAGCTGGCACGTCCGAAGGCTCGTCTGTGGGGGAGAGGTCTGGTTCTTGAAGTCTTTGTTCTTGACTCTTTGGGATAGTTCTAAGTTTCTAGGAATTCTAGACCACTTCAAGCCCGGCTCGGTCCCTGGTGGACCCATTGCTCAGGCTCTCGTCGAGCTAGCAGGGCAGTGAACTCACTCAATGGCAGAAGGGTTGGGAAAATATTTTTAAAATGACATCCCAGCTTAACCTTATGAAATGAAAAATAAACTAAGACAGAAAGAGGTTGTCGTCCATCTTCGAATGATCATCATCCAGCTTCTGACGCAGGTTGACCAGCTCCAAGAGTTGAGAAGTGATAGACACGTTCGCTTTGAATCTGAAGTTGAAGAATTTCTCTCCAATGAGCGACTTTGACAATCCTTCCTCCTTCTGGAAATGCGCGTTCAGTCGATCTCATATCTCCTTTGCAGATTTGTAAGCGTGGTAGGTCAACGCAAGCCGGGGATTCAGAGAATTTAACAGGTAATCCCTGCAGAAATCTTCATCTTTGTTCCACTGGTACTCGTCCACGTCCTCGACGGTGGAGGCAAAATCGCTCTGAACAGTATAAACAATCTCGCTTTCCTTCATTCCTAGTTGGACTTGAATTTTCCAACTGAGAAAGTCGGAGGCGTCGAACGATTGGAGTTTTATGGTGTCGAGCGCACTTTTCTTCGACATATTTCTAGATTTAAAACAACAATAAAAAAAATTCTAGAACAATGTCACCTGAGCCCGTGAAGACGTCAGAAAATCTTCGGATCCAATCCAAGAAATCGTTTTGCTCCTCTTCCCTGGCTGAATAGCAATCTCCGAAGAGTAAGCAAGAGCGCGAAGTATTGTTGATTTCTTTTAAGGCTATACACACTCTTGTGATATCAAAATAATATGCAAGATATGAACTGGAACCCCCGGTTTTTTTTCCCAATCTTTGCAGGAAGATTCTGCCAAGTAGAGCACAAGATCAACCAGATTTGGACAGCAGGAATCAGCAACAAAGGATGTTCCAACGACAACCTGGAATGAGAGGATCCAAAATGGGCCCAGATCTAGAAATCCATGAGCAGAGAGATAAAAAAAAACAGAGAAGGATAAGTTGGGATCTCTCCTCCTTGTGATCAGTGAACAGTTCTTCACGATTCTTCAGTTGGAGATCGTCATCCTTACAGTAGGCAAGATAGGAAAAATAGCAGGAAATTCTAGATTTGTGAATTTTTTTTCTTTCGATCTCCACGAAAATCCAGCGGCTTCTTCCTTGCGATCTCTGACGGCGATGGTGAGAAAAACTCTGGAGCGGCGAGGCTCTTTCGTGAAGACAAAAACAGGATTCGATCACCGGCGCAGCGTCGGCGACAGTAAATAGATCTGGATGTTCTTCCCGATCGGCGGCCACGGATCGCGGCGGAAATAAAAAAAAAACCTTTCTTCTTTCTTGCGATCCGGCGACGAAACCAAACTGGATTCACTATCTTACTCCTACAGATCCGGCGACGACGGGGAAAATCGCGAACAGCGGCTGCGGGAAGGTTTCCGATCGGCTTTCTTCCTTGCGATCCGGCTGAGAAAAACACGCGAAAACGTAGATCTGTGATTCCCGACGACTGCTGCTGCAATCACGCAAAAACCTGCGACGGAAACAGGGGCAACGAGTGATCTATTGGTGGCGAAAAATTCCCAATCGGCTTCGGCGCACAGAGAGACCAAGGGAGATTCGCGAAATGCGGAGGAAACGAGCGGTACTCGCGATTTCTCCCGGCTGATCCTTGACGACGACGGGATCGCAAAAAACGGGAGCGAGAGCGCGGTGGAGCGGACGGGTGCAGGAGCGGAAAACCCTAAGAATATCTTGAGAATGTAGAAGGCTCCGCTCAAGATAGTCCACTAAGGCTCATCAGTGTGGAATGACCTTATATAGTATCTCCAGCGTAGAGCCGTTACACTCTAGTGACACGTAACCTGTTGGGTCGCTCCGAGTCGGTCCTGACACGCGCGGACATATAATTAAATATTTTAACAAACCTTAGCTGCTCATGTCTGTCACCAACCACCTCGATCGTGAGATCTCTCGCTCCCGACACCGTACAAATGCAGTCCCCGTGTAACGTTTCACACCTCCCATTTTTGACATTTGAGCTACGGTTGTTCTCTGAGTGGCTCAATCGACCTAAATTTTGATCAATCGGGTCGCCTGATCCAACTGAACAAAATGGACTCGAAATCAATAACAATTCATTAAAATGGACTCATATGATCATTACGGACCTAAAAAACATCAAATTCATGATTTTTCAAAAAAAACATTAAACAAAATGACAAGTGTTGAACTACGTGATGACCCAAAAATAAAAAATTGAGTAAACGAACTTGAATTAGACCCCAATCAGTTGGCGTGTACAGTTTATTGAAGCCATCCCGGTCAAACTTTGACAAGTTGAGTAAGTCAAATCGAGGTTAAACCATGCTTTTAACTAAGAAAATCAAATGAAATTTCTAAACCAATTCCCACTCTCACATTAAGGACTCGCCCTTCACTACAATGGACTCCTACTTGGACAACATAGGATTTCGCTCAACTAACCCTAACCATAATCACATATTATGCATAAGAACAAGAAACATTTGTATTGCTTTGAAACTACTCCCCACCAAATGAAACGAGGTTGTGGGCGGCTTAGGGACTAGCAATTGAACTCATATCCCCACCTCGTCCATGTAGCAGCTTTGAAACTAGCTCCAATGACTTGGGCCGAAAGATTAAGTGGTAGGGAGCTCTCTTATCCCTTCACTAGCTCTCTGTGCAATTGTAATAGTTTTGCATGTAAATGTCATATAATATGGGTTAGGTCGGGCTCCCACAACATATAATTTTAAAAAGTTAATGTTATAAAGAGACAAAAATAAAACTCATATCTCAAAGTACAAGACATCTAGCTGAATCATAAATATTTATTTCAAAACTAAGAATGTTCATATCTACTTAAAGGAAACACAAATATATGTTTGATCTTGTGTCTTTACATCAAATTGTCCATATAACAAAATAAAGATGTAACCAATTTCATCGGCACAAAGGCCAGGATATCAAGAAGTAGTAATCAAAGAGAGATAATCTATGCAACAATTCTTTTTTAAACCAATTTTGGGTTTTTACCCCGCTAAGTTCTGTGATGAGTAATTCTCTCTTCAATCAAATATGAATCATAGAAAATGGGAGTTGGCTATGAGTTGACTGCAAACCGCATAATAACCTCTCTCTCCCGACTATTCTAGCGGACTCTGAGGCAAGTCACGCACACATGTACTTACGCGTTATAAAGAAACATGCAATATGTATATAAAAGCAGAATACACATGATTTATGGTACATATGCAAAGGCAAGGGCATGAAAGAATCTTTTATGTTGAGCAATAAATAAAGGGAGCCAATATATGTGTGTATCATGATCGTTGGGTTTATCTGAAGACTCGTCACAGACCTAATCACAGAAGTGTATACTTCCAGCACAAAAATAACTATATAATCAATGCATAGATCAAGGGTACTCATGATCACCGAATCCGAAATACTAAATAATCAAACTGAACACCCTAGCATTATAAGTAAGAAACACCCTTCTCTTTGGATCTCTTCACTTACTATGTAGAGTTTGGGTGGAAGGTTAACTCTCTATCGGCAAACTTTACATCGAATCTCGTCCTGGCGAGAGGTACGGTATTAGTTTGTCTCCACACTGAATCTCGTATGAGCAGGAGGCGTGGGTTGATCTTGTAAGACTCCTTTTCCCACCATTTGTCTCTGGCAGCGCACCTATCCGAGAGGAGTCTTATGCTCAGAACCGCCACATTGCGGTGACACCAACTCATGGGTTAGTCATCACTAAAAGACGTCGATCCTGCCAGCTAAATCAAACATCTAGGTCAACCACAAATTAAAAGTAAGAATCTTAAATATACCACAAATCCACAACACACATGTATTGATAAAATCATAAAGGCTATCCACAAAACAAGAAATAAGTATAAAATAAAAAGTGGCTTATGTCCAGTACAAAGTCAAAAGGGGATTATGTCTAGTACATCAAATCTCTCGTATAATCTTGCAGAAGTAGTCTCATTTGTCAAGCACTCACATCTATCTGTGGTAGAGTAGTAGTACACTGCATTGGTTCCTCAAGTCCTGTCACTTTGACCTAATGGACGTCGTATTGATGCTCCGGCTCCTGGTGCTTCTAAAATGGTACAGTCCAACCAATCGTTAGCCAAAATACTAAGGGTTTCAACATCCACTCCACTGGTGGCTCCTATGCATCAGGAGGGAGGATGAAAAGAAGGGTACAATAATAACAGAGCATAACAAAACAGGCGACAGTGGCTCTATCTAGCATAATAATATGTAAAGTACTACATAACTATAAATAAAAGAGTAACTATACATTAACAGTTCTACTATGAGACAAAGCATAAATAAAAAGCAATTAGTAAAGTAAATGAGTAAAATAAATGCAGTCATCTACAATCACAAATAAGTAACTTAACTTATATGAATGCTCATACAATCTTATAAGTTAAAGTTCAGATTTTATAAGTACTTATCATATAAAAGAATTTATACTAATTTATATAATGAGGATCTTGTTATATGTAATATTGTGTATGTTATTCAATACAATGCTTATGATATGGTTTCATACAAGTGCAACTCACACACCCGATTCTGTGCGCACAAACCTTTCATTCCCACTTTTTGGAGGTAGCTAATCTCTCAGGTACCAATCGTCGTGGCTAATGGAGGAAGTGGAGCGGGTATCTCAACTACTAGGCGAGTATGCACACTAACAAACCTAGACCTTATGTACATCAAGATGCTAAGAACCAAACAACAGAGAACCTGTGTACTTGCACAGGAATCCGCAAGTCTTTTATGCTAAGTGAAGGGTCATTAGGAAAACATCACAAAGACACATGCTAAGCTGGCCCTTTAGACCAGAACTACTTGTCATGTCAATGTACTCTTGTCGGTATGACGACTAGGGTAGTACCGAAGACCCACCACATCCTTTATGCACATGCAAGTGTATCGCCTTAACCTTCCAAGCTTCCAACTCGCAGGACTACCCTATCCACCATGCCACAGTATCACCATACCCACTCACAACCGAGCCTTCAACTCAAAGGACAATCTAGTCCTCATTAACCGTAATTTATCATTCTCATAGGATGATGTTCACTGGTTCTAATGTCTACTTAATCAAATCTTAGTTAGCGTTTAGTTATGTTTAATGATTTAGGGTGAATCTTAGACTTCCTGAGAACTACCTGGTGAAGGGCTCGCAACAGTACTAGGAAGTATGATAGACTGACATCTCAAACCTTCCTTTCTTAAGATATTTAATCATATTGGCGGTTACCCTTCATTGAAGCTCTCTCTCAATGTTACTCTTAAAATCCTAAGATAAATATATAACTCTTTTGGGGGGAAATTGATTTATCATTTGAACTCCAATGTTAACTACTCCCACAGGTATTCATGTACTTTATCCCTCGTCACTGCTTGACACATTGCTCTAGAACTTCAATTAGAATTCTAAGGTACTCCAAACATGTCACTAATTCACTTGTGATCAGGTCCTATAGTTAACCTCAAAGTTTACCCGCTAGCAAACACTTTGTTAAACGTTGCTCACTTCTAACTTCATATACACTATAAGTGGTGCAACCCCAACATACTAATATATATGCTTCAAAATTTAATTTGGAGGTGCAACATGATCAAACTAATGTCTTATTTGAAATTAAAATTTTCTAAGATGATTAAAACTCAAATGTTCTTTTAAATTCTATGTATGACATTATTCTAAATTTTGATCAAAACTCTAGGAAAAATGTGCTCCAAAAATTCTACAAAATTTTGAAGCTTATATAAATGTTGTCATACTATCATTTTTCAAGTTTCATCTAAAATTCCACATGTTGTTGTTGGTCAAATCATTAATCCATGGTTTTGCTAACCGCGAACCAAAGTGCATATTAATAGTAATCATGTCATTTATGGAATAACTATCCAAAATGTAAGGCCAATTGGTCCAAAATTTGTTTTAAAGGTTTATCATATCATAAAAGTGATTGACCAGATAATCATATATTTTCAAATTAAATTGGTCATAATAATAGTATTTGATAAATATGCGATAATTTCCAAATTTACACATGAATTACCAAAATGTGATGTCAAAATATTTCAAGTAAATTTCTAGAGATTTATTATGATATAAAAATGTGTTTAACAAAGAATCACAATTTTTCATAATAATTTGATCATTAAAATTCCACAAATACTTTATAAGGCAATGACATCATTAAACATGAACTATATACATTCAAAAATTCCAAATAAATTTTTAGAGGTTTATCATGCTCAAAAAAGTGTCTAGTCAGAGAATTGAAATTTTCTAAATTAATTTGATCATGATTATTTTATATATTCATAAATATGACAATATAAATAATGATATACTACAGAAAATGTTACTAAAAATCTCATTAAGTTCACAGAGATGTGTTTTGACCTAACTAAACATTAGACAAAGATTTGGATTTTTCCTAAATTGTTTAGTCACGTTTATTTTATTTATTTCAAAGTGTGACACAATTAATATTAATGCAATTATTAGGAAAACTAAGTCCAAAAATTCTAAGTTCTCCAGAGATGATACATTTCATCATAATATATACATGGTCAAAGTTTGATTGGCATACAACCAATTTGGGAAAAATACACACAATATAATTTAGTGTTAAATGCACATCATTTCCCAATATATAAAATTCTTGCAACTGAAATACACCCATATAAAGAAAGCCAAATTGTCCCAAATTTTAACCAGAGGTATATAATGACCTAAATAAGAATCTACCAGAGATTTGAGTCATTTTGAGGTTGTCTAGTCATGTATCTTATCCATAAAATCATAATTAAAATTTACATAAACTATAGGAAAATATTCTCCAAAAATTCTGATTTTTAGATGGTTGGTCCATCTAGGTACCACTCATGCATGGACAAAATTTCAGGTCCATGCAATTGTACTAGAGCAAGGAATTCAAAAAATAATATCTGTCATCTTTAGAACACCTCTCAGTAAAGTAGAGATTCTGGGGACTGTAGGATACCCGGAGAATGAGCCACATATTTTTGAAAAGCTCCCTCAAAGGGCTACAATATTAGTGTTGAAGCCCTAGTCTGGATCTGTCCCTAACTAGCTCAAATCTGGGCTTGAAGTAGACTGCAAATGTGTGACAAAGTGTATGAATGTGATATAATATCATTTGGTCTGCCATTAGCTGATCTACGCGTATCTTGATGCAAAATCAACGACATTGGCTTATCCCTTACCTCCAACCAATGACTGAGATTAGCCCTACCTAAATCAACTTTAAAGGCAAATTCCCGGCCAACTGAGCTTCTCCCCGGCCAACCACCGCTACCATCACCTTTATTGAGGTGAGTGCTATCAGAGGGCGGTGGTCCGACGAACTGAGGTGGATGAAAAGACAATCCCTAGCAAGAAAATGATCTCACAAATTTCTCTCATTCCTCCTATGAAATCGGGCTCAATTGAGCCTGAGTTCTCTCTTATTTCGATCTAGATGCTAGCACTGGAGGAGTGGGGAGGAAACATACCTGAAATTGAGCTCGAGCTCATGTATTTCATCGGTAGGCTATTGCTTTTGCTTGCTCCGACGAGTTTGCTCAATCATGTGCTTCTCTACCCGATTCTTCAAGGCAAGACTTCTGCTTGAATGCTTTGGGGGTGGGGAAGGTGATGGAAAAGTCACTTGGAGCTGTGATTGGTTGTATATTAGAATGCCATTAAGGGGGGATTGGCCAACACCTTGGTTTCTCCTCCTTGGCTCCAAGTGTCACCCATTCATCACAAAATCGGTTGGGCTCACTGAGAGGAGTAACTCTCTCTGCTTGGGAAAAGGAATGGAGGTGATATGTGGCCTCCCTCCCCTGAGCTCCTCCGTATCTCATATGGAGACTAGGCCAAAAGTCAAAATTTCCCCCGTACATGTGATTGCATGTCATTTTCAGAGGGCAGGGAGTGCAATTGACTCTTCTGCTACATAATGGGTCATGGGCCAAAGCAATGACCTATTGGAATAAGGCTTAGATCCATATGATCCAATTTTTGGCGAACCTTTACCATGGTTGACTTTAGAGTTGACTTGGTCAAATTGGTAAGTTGAATAGCTCCACTTGATGGTCATGGGTCCCATGACACCTTCCAATGTTAGTTTGGCCATGGTGCGGCCTTGTTGAGGCTAATTGACCCACGTGAGTGTGATTTGACCTAAATTGACATACGTTTGACTTTGGTCAAATTGAGTGTTTTAGTTGACCTCATGCTGAGGTCCAAGGTCAATTGACTCACTAATGAGGTTAGAAGGGCATGGGTGAGGTCAATTTGATCAATTGTAGTCAAATTTAGTGATGTTAGGGTTAAATGGGGCAATGTTGACCCGAAGTTGACTCTAGTCAATTTGTCTAGTTTGGTTGACCGATACATGTGGTCTATGATCAATTGAATCACCCTTAGGGTTACGGATGTAGTGGCAAGGTCAATTTGGGCTTGTGAGTTCAATTTGAGGTGAATTGACTTAAGTTGACTAATGCTCTTTGGGGTACACCAAGTGAGGTCACCATGTCACATTGGGTCCCAGGGTCACCTTCTTACCCTAACTCACATGTCATGCCATAATTCTCACTAGGGATTTAGTAGGATTGGAGATGTTACAAATCTCCATGCCAAATCTCGTACTGAAAGGAGGTGCAAATTCATCTCCACGATGAATCTCGTATTGGCCGGAGGTGTAGGTTCATCTCCATGTCGAATCTTATATTGACAAGAGGTGCAAGTTGATCTCCTTACTAATTCTTATACTCATCATATCCAACCCAATCAAAGTATAATTTAATTGATTAATTCCACCATCATAAGACAACAAATGATAATTGTTAATTATCTTTGCATCATGGAATTCATATTGCGCCATTTTTAAAGTCCACCGACATAAAATTTGAATATTTATGTCCTTACATCGCCAAAACCATGCATAGGCTATGACATTTATCTCGAAGTGTTCTTCTATACATAAGTTGGCCAAGATGGCCGCCCTAAGTCAACCAGGCTGATGGAAACCTTGTGCCCAAGATGGCCGCCCTAAGCTATCCAAGCGGGTAAACATGTCCACTCTTCAAGCGTAGACCGATCCCCTTGTAAGGCAAAAAAATAATGAAACATTATCCCATTCCAGATTCAATAAATGTGAAATTAAGTAAAATCAGAAATACCAAAATATATATATCAACAAAGTCATAGTCACATTATATACATATCAGACCATACTCGGGCTAGGACAAAAGTGCATAAGTATTGTTGTCACTGTAATCTAGAATCTCACGTCTCTAAATGCTGGAGTCGACGTAGTTGTATCTACTGTAGTATAGGTTGGCTCTAAAGAGGGTACTCCCTCAAGCTCTAGTAGGGCATCGGGTTGCGTCATCTCCTAAAAATGATGTACAACGACATGTTAGTCAAAAGATCAGTGAATTCACACCCCTTTCTCAAGATCTCTAATACTTGGAGACGAGAGTAAGCATTTGGAGTACAAATAATAGCCGAAGCAAATAAGATAACTAATAAAGCAGTTATAATAAGTATAAAATGTTATACGTATGAACAATCCAAAGTTGGGCTATAAATAACTAGAGCGAATATAGAATGTTGAAGTGTAGTAGCTATATAAACAAAAATGCAGATAAAGTAAGCATTCATGTCGTATCTGCATATCTGTCTTGCACACAATCAAAATAGGTGTTCATAACCCGTACAACACTCTATGTCGAGATAGTTTGACGATTGCTTCCAGCGGGATAGCTAACTCTATGGGCCTCACTGTTTTAGCAAAACAGTGATAGTGGTTGGTCTCTCCACTTCTAGGAATGTTCGTACCACGCCGTCCCGACCCTTGTGTACATCACAATGTACACGTGGGTGTGAGCGGTAATGAAAATCTGGTTTACTAGCGGAGGGACCCAACATGGCAAATATAAAAAAATAGAAGATAAGCTCTCGGGGTTTGCACACTCTCTAGTGCCCATTGTCATCAACACTCCCATATCAATACGATTGGCTCATGGGCACGACCGACATGCCACAATCAAACATTTCAATTTGCAAGCATTTCATAAAAGAAGCAAGTTTTGCACCTTCTGGCCTAGCCTTTGCTTGCTTTACTCAACATTTAAATAATTTGGGCACGTGACTATCACATGAGACTTGATTACACCACTTAGGCACAAAAAATATGTGATCAAGAGCAAATATTAATTAGGGTTACGCTTGGAGGAATGCCCCGTCTCCAAGCTAATTATAAATAACACTTACAATTAAGCTAAATTGCATAATAAGGCTAGACCAATAAAAGAAAGTACGAAAATTTAAATGCGATAATAAAGTGCGGTAAATAAAGTTCAGGAGCAAATAAAGATCATTATTTAAGGTTAACCTTGGTAGAATGTCGCGTCTCCAAGCTAACTCTAAATAGGGCTTATAAATGCACAATAAATCTAAACAAACAATAAATAAAAGTGCGGTAATTAAAGTGCAGAATAAATAAAGGGCAGTAAATAAGGATATAAATAAGTGAAATAAGAAACAATTCTATATAATTGGAAGTTCATGTGTCTGGCTGTCTGCGGTTCATTCTCCGTTCCAAGGAGACATCTATGTTTCAATGAGGCATTTCCGTTCCAAGGAGACATCTCCGTTCATAGGAGATACATTCTATATTCGTCGTGACATATTTAATATTAATTTGAATTTTGGAGTTCGTCGGGTTTCATGTTGACCGGACCCGTTGATTATGAGTACTCAAAATAATCGTAAAAAATATACATTAATATTATGTACTCAACATATACATATGAGTACTCAAAATAATCGTAAAAAATATACATTAACATTATAATATTTATATTGTAAAAAATATTATTTGACGTAAAAATATTATTTTCACTCTCTCTTTCTCTTTTTATCCCTCTCTCTCTAGCTCTCTTTCCCTCACACTCTCCTCACCTCTCTTTAATAATATATCTTTATTATATAAAGAAATAGCCAGCACACCATCAAATGCATCTGCACCGTCCGATCTCCAGAAAATTTCATCTGACCATTGGATCGATCTCAAAAACGGGCCTGCTAATATCAGATCCCCAAAGAGCGGGCACTGTTCACAGCATCCGAAATCCCGATACCCATCCCGCACTCCCGCCCCCTCACGGCCTCACCCCCGCCGCCGCCGGCGGAGCCGCCGGCGCCCACCGGGGGGTTCGCCGGTCTCCGGCGAACCCGCCGGGGGTTGTCCGGCGGCGAGCGGGCAGGGCCACCGCCGGCGGTGGCCCTGCCCGCTCGCCGCCGGACAACCCCCGGCGGGTTCCCCGGAGGCCGGCGAACCCCCGGTGGGCGCCGGGCAGGCCGCCTGCGGCTCCGCCAGCGGCGGCGGGGGTGAGGCCGTGAGGGGGCGGGAGTGCGGGACGGAAATTGGGTTTTTTTTTCCTTTTTATCTAAATGTCAGGGGTGATGTAGTCGTATCTACTGTAGCAGGTGTTGGATCAAAATCAGGTACTCCCTCAAGCTCTAGTAGGGCCTTGGGCTGCGTTATCTCCTAAAAATGATGTACAATAATATATTAGTCAAAAGATTAGTGGACTCACACCATCTCCTCAAGATTCCTCAAACTTGAGCACGAGAGTGAGCCTCTAGAGTGCAAACAATAGCCAAATCAAATAAGCTAAATAATAAAGCAGTTGCTTTATTATAGCAAGTATAAAATGTTATGTGTAAGAACATAAATCAAAAGTTAGACTATAAATAATTATAGCGAGCATAGAAGTTGAGCTAATTGCATTAGCTATATAAACAGAAATGCAGACAGAAGCATTTATACCGTATTTGCATATCTGACTTGCACACAATCAAAACAGGTGTTCATAACCCTAACAACATCATATGTCGACATAGTTTGACATTTACTTCTAGCGGGATAGCTAACTCTACGGGCCTCGCCATTGTGGTAAAACAATGACAGTGATCGGTCTCACTTATGAGTATGTTCGTACCACTCTACCCAGTTCCTTGTGTGCATCACAGTGTACTTATGGATATGAGCAACATCCAGAGGTAACAAAAATTTGGTTAACTACTGGAGGAATCCAGCGAGGCAAATATAAAAATAAAAGATAAGCTCTAGGAGCTTGCACGCTCCCTAGTGCCCAGAGTCGTCAACACTCCCATAATTGTACGATTGGCTTATGGGTATGACCAACCCACCACAATAAAACATATTTCAATTTATGAGCATTTCATAAAATAAGCAAGCTCTGCAGTTTCTAGTCTAGTAGTTGCCAAACTCAACATATAAACAATTCGGGCAACCGACTATCACATGAGGCTTGATTACACCGCTTAGGCTCAAACAAGGCATGTCGATCAAGAGCGAATATTATTTAGTGCTGCACTTGGAGGAATTTCCCCTCTCCAAGCTAACTCTAAATAACATTTATAATAAGCTAAACTACATAATAAGGCAAGACCAATGAAAGAAAGCGCGGAAAGATAAATGCAGTATTACAGTGTGACAAATAAAGTGCAAGAGCAAATAAAGAGCAATATTTAAAGTTAACCTTGAAGAAATGTCTCATCTCCAAGTTAACTCTAACTATAAGAAAATTAGTTTTTAGTGACTGAAAATTTTAGTCACTAAATATTGCGGGTTGGTCGCTAAAACTATTTAGTGACCAAATTTATTCTGTCACAAGGTGGTCGCAAAAGACCTATCATTAAATGTATTTAGTTACCAAATCAATTTTCAACCCTATATATATATATATATATATATATATATATATATATATATATATATATATATATATATATATATATATATATATATAAATGAATATACATATTCATCAATCACACCAAGATTTTAATCTCAGCCATTGAATCTCATATCCTTCAAATCGTTGCCACCGTTGGATTGCAGCATGCACATTGGTAAATATATCCACCCGGTTTCTTTCCCCAAATCCCGCTGTTCACCTGTCCTGTCCGCCGAAAGCAGCAGCAGCCCGCCCTCTTCTCTCCCGTCATGTCGCCGAAAGAAGCACCGCACGCCTCGCCTTTACCCTCCCGCACGGCACGTCTCGCCTTTAACTCCTCTCGCATGCCACGCCGAAGATCTTCCTCCTTCCGCTTCAGAGCACTTCCTCCTGCCGGTTCAGAACTCTTTCCCCCTGTCACGCGCTTCAGAACTATTCCCGCAAACGGTGGTGCCGGACTTCTTTCTCCGCCGAACCTTGCTCCGTCCGACGGTCGTGTCCTCCGTCGGTTCAGAACACTTTCCCCCTGCCGCTTCGGAACTCTTCCCGCAGACGGTGGTGTCAGACATCTTTCTCCGCCGAAAACAGGGGACTTTTTCTGCCGGCACAGTAAGTCTTCTAATCTAGACTTTTTCAGCCAATAATGTTTCTTCAGTTAAGAACGCGTTTACTCCATCCTTCCCGTACCCTATGTCTGCAGGTGGCTCGCTTCTCTCACCACAACAGCGCTCGCTCTTCGCCGCTGGTGGCATCGTTGCTCCCCTGCTGCTCACACGCTCCAAGTCCTTCGCCCCCCTTCCTCCCTATTCTGGAAAGGTAACCTAACATTCCTTCACAACCCTGCAATCCCCCAAAGTAAACCCCTTTCTACCAAACTCATGCCTAGCCATTTCTGTTATTTTAGCTGCTATAAGTTTTGCTTTAATATATTTTTGTCTGTTATAATTTACATGTGGCTATCATTCATCAGAAAAACTATCGTTATATGGCGTTATTGAAATCAGTCATGAGGCTTTCCAGTTAATTAACTTTACTGTTAATTCATATTTCTTTTAATCCTCTCATTCTTTTTATATTATTGTCATATTGTTGGATTGGTTTACATTCATGTGTTTTTTTAATCCTTTGTTTGTCCTGTAACACTCCCAAAGAAGAAGATTTATGTTCGTTTCCATCCTCTGCTTCAATAATTTTGCTGAACATATGTCAAATGATACACACAAACTGTTTGTTCTTTTGCCAATGTGAGGTATTTATAAGTTAACAAATTGATACACACAAACTGTTCGAAAGTTTTGTTGATCAAGACTTTTTTCGCACTTAAAATATATATGTAAGAAGTATGTACGCACATGAAAATCTCTATATTTATTGTTCATTAGAAGATCTCCGTTGCTTGCATTCCTAACATCTTAGTATTTTTGCTTCTCTTGGAATTTATAAGAAATATAGAATATAATACACATAAATTTTTATGCTTCTCTTGGAACAGTTCTAACACAGTGCTCTGAAAAATCAAAGAGATTCTCGCATTGAATAACTAGACAAAAGAAGAAAGCTTACACTTCCAAAAGATTCAGGTAAGCCTATTTGCATGCCATTTGATTCTGTTTCTATGCTCGAATTTATTATTTTGAACTTGATCTGATGTTTTGGTTAAACTTTCCACCAAAAAATTAAATTGTGATTATATTTGTCTCCAACAATCTCAGGTTTTGTGGCAAATTTTCTATAACGCAAATGAATATATTTATGAGTTGTTTTATATTTAGGTACAGGGATGCTGCAATGTCAGCATCTATTTTTTTCCTAAGCCATCGTTATTGTATTTTATAAGAGTTTGTCAATAAAATTTATTTTTATACCACAGTATCTTAAATATTTATATTTTCACTTACAGTTTATGTTTGTTCTACAATAAAATATGATTCTTAATTTTTGATTATATGATACAATATAATATTTAAATTCACTTTTGCAAGCAGAATTTATGAATTGGTTACGCTTGGATCTGCTTGCATATATTGAAATGTTCAATATTTTCTCCATGTATTGTTCATTTTTTGCATTGCCCTGTTCAATATTTTCTGCATTGCCCAGTGCTCTACTAAATGTTCAATATTTTCTGCATTGCTCAGTGCTCTACTAAATGTTCAATATTTAGTGCACGAGTCCATATCAAAATGCAAGCACTTATATAAATGAATATACATATTCATCATTCACACCAAGGTTTTGATCTCAGCTGTTGAATCCAATATCCTTCAAACAGTTGTCACTGTTGGATTGCAACATCCACATAAATCTTCATAAATACGACACCCGTTTCCTTTCCCCAAATTGCGATGTTCACCTGTCCTGTCCGGCGAAAGCAGCGCCGACCTCTTCTCTCCCGTCATGTCGCCGAAAGCAGCACGCCACGCCTCGCCTTCTTCCCGCGCGGCACGCCTCGCCTTTAACTCCTCTCGCATGCCACGCCGAAGTTCTTCCTCCTGCTTCAGAGCTCTTCCTCCTGCAGGGAGGAAGCTCTTCCCCCTGCCGCGCGCTTCAGAACCCATTCCCGCAAACGGTGGTGTCGGACCTCTTTCCCCCTGCCGCTTTGGAACTCTTCCCGCGCACGGTGGTGTCGGACATCTTTCTCCGCCGAAAACAGAGGACTTTTTCTGCTCAATCTTACTCCCTCCGACGGTGGTGCCCTCCGTCGGCCGGTCGTTTCGGAGATATTTCTCCGCCTGCACAGTATGTCTTTTAATCTACACTTCAGTTTTGTATGGCTCCAGAATACTTCTAATCTACCCTTCAATCTTCTACTCTTTCAGTTTTGTATGCCTTCAGTTCAAAATCCCTCTTAACCTTTTACCCATTACAATGTTGTTTCTGCCAATAATGTTTACAATTGCTCTATTTCCCCATGCCGCTTCAGCCCTCTTCCCACAGACGCCTGTGGCATAACAACTGCTGAAGTTACTCCGTCGGACGGTGGTGCCGGAGATAATTATCCTCCTCGACAGTAAGTTTTCTACGGGTTTTTTATCTCCACTTTTATGCTTTGATCTCTTAGTAGGTTTCCATCTAAATTGTTTGCCTTGTTTACTATATGTTTCTTTCATAATGTTATGATATTGGTGCCGGAGATTCCAGTTATATTGTTTGCCCAGAAAGTTTCCTGTTTAATTTTTTTCTACTCCATCGTGAAAGACTCGAGTGTTTCTCTTATAGCAAGCGTTCAAGAGTGACAATATGTTCAGTCGTATCACCATTTTCACATGTTAATTTTTTCAAACATGGTGTTGTTCAGCCTCAGGCTTGATTCAAGCAGCAGAAGACCAAGACATATCTGTTCTCATAATCAATTCATGGTGTTGTTGTTGAAAGTACTTTCTGCATGTTTCAGTCAAAACAAACCAAAATTCATTCGGCTTTTTCCGTACCAAAAAGTTGTTTAAAAAAACTCTGCAATTTCATCACGCCAAAATCAAGAGGATTCTTTCTCTTCATTTCGGACCTCAAATAGAGATCCATTTCTCTTCATTTCAAAATCCCTAAGATCCGGCTATGCTCACTCCCAAGAGCTTAATATATTTATAAATTACTAAAATAATAATAATAATAAATTTCAATCATACTTATGGCTGCCAAAACATGCATGCTCCAACTAATTGATCACAGAGCTTTACAGGAAATCCATCTCTGAAGCATAGCAAGGCACTGCTTTGGCAGGGGGAATGCTGCTGCATGACTCCCACCCTTCAGAGAGAGTGTGCGTGTAATTGCTGCTGCATGACTCCCCAACAATTTCTTTCATAATGTCTCAATTTTATAGTCCTCATGTATATTTCATGATTGTTGATGCCATATAATTGCTGCTCATTATTTATGCAAGTGTTCATGTCATGATCAACTTAACTATTGCTTGGCTCCATTTGGTACGGTGTTGGCGGTTGTAAACGCACGAGTTATAGCGTCATTTGTTAGGAATCCTCTAACAAACAAAATCTATTTGCACATACAACATTCATGTTCTCAATTTCCGTTCAGTTTTATAGGACGCGCTTACGCTAATCTTATAAGTATTCGGTGATTCAAGGGTTCAAATTTAGGATGACACGTTGGCGATAAAAACTATATTCGAGACAGAAGTTTATTAACGGCTCTAAATGAGCATGTGAATATATTGAACAACACTACTCTTCTACAATTTCCAGACATTCATATATGCAATGTTGCTACTATCTGGGAGTCGAACGTCATTTAAACTCCTGTAAATTATTTTTCAGACATTACTCTTCAACAATCAGAACCCATTATAAACAATGGAAGAAATAGGAAGTCAAGAACTACTTCAAAATTTACTGACTCCAGGTATTATCTGCCCAATTTTATAAACATTTTTATACACAATAAAAAATAATGTGTGAATGCAATACTGAAGTGAAATATGCGTACAACTACCAGATAGTCGCACACGCTTACTGCACCACGATTCTACCCACGTACAACAAAATTATACGACTGAACAACGACGTGCTGAAGAAAATGAACGAAAACATGCACAACGCAGTTGTCATGAAGCGGAAGAAAGAACATCGACCAACAATGTGACCATGCATTCAACTTATGAAAATAACGAGCTTTCAACGCCGACAACAACCCCAACAATTGCAAGCCAAGAGCTGCTTCAAAATCTACCAACTCCAGGTATTATCTGCCCAATTTTATAAACATTTTTAAACACAATAGAAAATAATATTGGAATGCAATACATTGACGAAATATGTGCACAACTACCAGATAGTCGCACACGCTTACTGCACCGTGATTCTACCCGCGTACAACGAAATAATACGACTGAACAACAATGTGCTGAAGAAAATGAACGAAAACATGCACAACACAGTTGTCATGAAGCGCGAGAAAGAACATCGACCAACGATGTGACCATGCATTCAACTTCTCAAATAAATGAGCTTTCAACGCCGACAACAACCCCAACAATTGCAAGCCAAGAGCTGCTTCAAAATCTACTGACTCCAGGTATTACCTACCCAAATATGAGATATCCCTTGACATAATATCCCATGCATGTGAATTTAATTCTATGTTATCACACAACTACCAGAAAGTCGTAATCGCTTATTGCACCGCAATTATCGCCGCACACGACAAAGCAATATGACAGTTCAACAACGTGCTGCCAAAAATACCCGAAGACGAGGACAACGACATGTTCGTGAAGATCAACGAAAAGGGATATCTAATGTTAAGAACGCGCGTTCAACTTTCGAAATAGGCGAAAGTTCAATATCCATCCGACCTGCAACAATTTCTCACGGTACACACGAGTAACTATCTCTGTGACTTCACTCACGTATTTGTACTTCTAAATAATCACTAAATGCCTGAATACTTCACCCCAGCTACTGAACCAATCAACAATGATAGTTCTGACACAGAAAATGATAGTGCTGAAGAAGACGATGAGGAACATAATGCAACCACAATGACGTATATTCAACGTAATTGCGCTAAAAATTTCTATCCAACACACACTGAAACACGCTTTGAACTACACTCACCGACAACCGTCCCCATTGTCGTGCGAGACTATTTCAACGAGAGACAAGCTCAATGTGTTGTAACAGAGGAAGAATACCAATACCTGAAATCCCAGCGCCTACAGAATTACTCAATCTCTACACCGATCAATCTGAGAAAGGTCAGCATCTCAGACAACATCTGCGCGCATACAACCTTGTTTTCTCCTTCACGTCATTGGGTGTTACTCTTGATAACACGATAGCCCCATTTCACCAAGGAATTTATAGCTTTCGGGCACACAGATCCATATATCATCGCATCGGAAACCTAACCCCAGATCATGGTCTAAGACCACGCTTCCTTCAGCTATTCATCTACGACACCGAGCATGAGACAACAAATCGTTTGCAAGAAAATAATGAGCTTAGGATTGAGGTCCTACAGACAATAACATGCATATTGGATAAGTTTAATCCATTTGTTCAGATGTTCAAACAACTATCGCGTCAACCAAACATACATGAATACAAGTTGCTTATACAAGAACGCTCTTCCAATCTACATCAATACACTATGCCTTCGGCCTCTCAAGTTGCAGCTATATTAGTTGGACAAGAAGAAGGGCAACCAACGCAAGAAAGAGATATCATTGTTCAAATGATTGGAGGACACCTTCAGAATGTCCAAGAATACTCTGGCTACTACGACCCACTTCAATATCCTTTGTTGTTACCGTTGGGGACATTTGGCTGGTCTAGCAATTTACAGTCAATCACAAACTCAAAAATCACATGTTGCGATTACTATTCATATATGCTTCAGGTAATCACCACTTATTTTACACATTTTTTCAGATGTCACGTTTTTACTACTCATGCAATTTTTCTAAATATTTATTGAATTTTCTCAAGATTCGTGCTGCTTCCAATTCGATATTGCTGCGCAGCGGAAGGTTATTACAACAGTATGTGGTGGATAACTATGTAAAAATAGAAACTCAGAAATTGCGGTTTATTAGATCACATCGAAGTGACCTGCGCGCAGAACTATATTCGGGGTTACAAGATTGTTTCTGTGCGGGTGAAAATACAGCTGGTAGGATAAACTCACTTCGTCTTGACAATATAAGTATATTGTTTCATTACTAACAAGCACTTTACCGTGTTATTTCAAATTAGGCAACGTCGGAAAAAGAATCATACTACCATCTTCATCTAATGGCAGCCCAAGAGATATGTATCAGCAATATCAAGATGCAATGACAATTGTTCAGCACAGCAGCAAGCCAGATTTCTTTATAACCATGACATGCAATCCAGGATGGAAGGAGATTAAAGATGAGCTCATGGAAGGACAAGCTCCGTATGACCGTCCAGATCTCCTAACTAGGATATTTCGTTCTAAATACGAGAAGCTCAAAAAAGATATATTCTACAGAGGCGTGTTAGGAAAGGTCGCCGGACATGTTCATGTCATTGAATTTCAAAAAAAGGGTTATCACATGTTCACATGTTGGTGTTATTGGATCCCACAGACAAATTAACCTCCCCTGACGAATACGATTCAGTTGTACGTACGAGCTGAGATACCTTATAGAGACCAGGAACCTGCATTGTACGAGTCCGTAATAAAACACATGATTCAGGGGTCATGCAGACCTTAGAAACCAAATGCACAATGTATGAAGAATCATACATGTGACAAAGGTTTTCCTAAACAGTATGCAGAAGCGACAATATAAGGGAATGATGCTTACCCAGTGTATCGAAGAAGGAATGATAACAGGAATATTACTTTAGGCAGAAATGCAGCTTTCGATGTTGATAATAGATGGGTAGTTCCATATAATCCATGGTTACTTTTAAAATATGATTGTCATCTAAATGTTGAGATTTGCAGCAGTATCAATAACATTAAATATTTATACAAGTACGTGTATAAGAGACCCGATCATGTCTTTTTTGAGGTCCGTCCTGGTGGTAATCAAGATGAAATAAACAATTATGTTGACGGCAGATGGTTGTGCCCGCCTGAATCATTATGGAGAACGTTCAAGTTCCAGATGAGTCGAATATATCCATCGGTAGAGCGATAACAAATACATCTACCTAACAAACATCAGATACAATTTTATGGTGAACAGTCAATTTCATCGATATTAATGGATGATCGCAATTTGAAAACAATGTTGACCGAGTTTTTTACTGTTTATTCACAACATAAAGAGCAAAACCTCTATTTGTACAGAGATTTTCCAAAATATTATCGATGGTTCAAACAACAAAAAATTTGGAGGAAAAGGATCAGGAATCGACGAGTGATTGGTAGAATTTATTCAGTACCCCTTGCTGATAGCAAAAGATACTATTTACGCATGCTTCTAAATCACATACCAGATCCAAAGTCATTCGATTCACTATTAACTATCAATGGTACGCACTGCATCACTTTTAAGAATGCTGCACGGAACTATGGTTTGCTTGAGAACGATAACAGTATTCGAGAATGTCTACTTGAGGCTCGAGTATTCAGGATGCCATCCGCTTTGAGAAGACTGTTCACTACTATATTGATCTTCTGTGAACCAGCCGATGTCAGAAGTATTTGAAATGAAAATTATGCAAGCATGATCGAAGATTATCCAAGTTCTAGCACGACCAACGAGTTCTACATTATGAATAAAGTACTTCATAGCTTCAATGATATTCTGAAGCAACATAAACGATCTATTACAGAGTTTGATTTACCACCCGTCAATGAATCATTCAATGATTTCAATAACCTATCCAGTCTTATAGAAGACGAATTATCAATACCTATTACACGAGATGATCTTAACGCAGTCGCGTTGCTCAATGAAGGTCAGTTACATGCTTACAATGTCATCAGCGAGGCAATAAAGAACAAAGCCCATGAGTGTTTTTTTGTTGATGGACCTGGAGGAACTGAAAAAACATATCTGTACCGTGCAATTCTTGCCACATTTAGGAAAATATGATGCATCATTATAGCTACATCTACTTCTGGTATTGTTGCTACCCTTTTATCGGGAGGTCGGACTGCACATTCAAAATTACAAATACCCATTAAATTGGACTACAAATCATTCTGTTCTTTTACAAAACAGTCGGATTTTACAGAAGTAATCAGACAATCAAAAGCCATAATTTGGGATGAAGCACTCATGGCCGATAGAAAGGCATTCGAGACAGTTGATCGTTCATTACGTGATGTTACTGATGTAGACAAGCCATTCGGCGGAAAAATTATCATTATGAGAGACGATTTTCGACAGGTACTTCCGATTGTTATTAATGGAACAAGAGTACAAATAATTAATGCAAGCATCGTTCAATCACATCTATGAAGTCATGTCAAGATATTAACTCTAACAGAAAATATGCGAGCCAAAAATGATAACAGCTTCTCTGAATATCTCCTCCGAGTTGGAAATGGTTTGGAAATGACCATACAAGACGATATGATTAGAATCTCTGATACAATGGGGATGTCATGGGAATGTGAGAAATCTATTGGAGATTTAATAGATGTGACATTCCCAGGTTTAGGGTTGCACGTTGGTGATAAAGATTATATTCGAGACAGAGCTTTATTAACACCGCTCAATGAACATGTGAATATGTTGAACAACACCACTCTACTACAATTCTCAGGCAAAGAAGTTGTATACTACTCTTATGATTCTGTCGTTGATGATAGGAGAGGTTTGTATCAACCTGAATTTCTAAATTCATTGACGCCAGGTAACTTACCGCCCCATAAGCTAAAGTTAAAAATCGGAGCTCCTATCATGTTAATCAGAAATATTGATTCAAAGATAGGTCTATGCAATGGAACAAGACTTATTTGTCACCGGTTTGCGAAAAATGTAATAGAAGCAGAAATTTTAACATGCCACTTTCAAGGGAACTTGGTCTTCTTACCACGAATATCATTGAAGACAGCTGAAGATATTAGACTGTCATTTCAATTAACGCGCAAACAGTTTCCATTGAGGCTAAGTTTTGCACTGACGATTAATAAATCGCAAGGTCAAACAATTGAAAATGTTGGAATATATCTGCCAAATAATGTGTTCAGTCATGTGCAGTTGTACGTAACTTTATCGCGAGGTGTGTCCAGTGAAAAAATAAAAATTCTGATAAAGAATGGCAAGATAGCTGGTCAAGAAGGCATTTACACAATGAACGTTGTTTACAAAGAAATATTTGTACAACTTAGACAACAACATGGAACGTACCTCCAACGTAGGTCGATTGCTCATTATTTTCACAACACTACAACTATTCCAGTCAACCGTTAAATAATTTTTTTTGCAAAATAGACGTCGTGATCAGTGTTCATTGTGAAATGACTTCCAATTCGGCAGTAATACAAATTGTATGTCAAACTATCATATTATCATTGTATTATTGTCATTTTTGATGGTTTGTAAAATTCTCACCGTATTGTGAGATTTTCGGTAAAAATTGAATATTAACTGCTTTGAAATGTACTGTCTGTTTTCCTCAAGTTTTTAAAATGTTTAGTCAATTTTGATAAATATTTTTTTTTGCACGAGAATCCATAGGATGCCCTAATTTAGACCTAATTTTGATCTACTATTTTAATTTGTATCCATACTTCATTTCAAACGCATGCAGATGGCAAACCAAAATCAATCTGAGGCGGCGGCGTCATTGCAAAACAGGGGTGTCCCGGTCCAACGTAAGAGCTTCATACTATACGAAGATTAATTTCGTGCATTTTACATAACCTAAATATATATTACATGTTAAATACTGTCGTTTGTTTTCAGCTCTGTCAGCCTCAATAGATAAAAATTGCAATATCACTGCTACCACCGACAACGATTATGAATGCTACGATGAATTTTGCAGAGAGGGTACAACCAGATGGTCTGATGGTCCGCATGTTAGGGTTGAAGGTTTTAGGCTAATTATCCCAACAGTGACAAGGGGCTTGGATGCTAGAGAAGAGTGAAATTTTGTTATTGATATGATAAGAAGGTAACACATAACAAGAAATATATGTTATGGTTGAAATATTGTTTTTTAAAACAGTTAACTAATGATTTATCTTTAAATCTTTGATTGAAACAGAGTCTCTCGAGATCACTGAATGAAATCTATTGCTGCATAAGGAGCTGCTAATATTTTGAAATGGGTTCAACTGCGAGATTCAGACGGGTTTTTTGGGATTTTTGCAGTTTTAATTTTTTGAATACATATTTTGAATCAATGCTGCTATTATGTACATCTCGCGTGCTCCTGGAATTTTTCATTGCGAAATGCTCTTCTGATATTTTGGTTATGGATTTCTAATCATTGCTGCGAAATGTGTTGTATTTTGAGATATTTTGCATTGCAAGTATGAACTTGGTTCTGAGCTTTTTTCATTGCAAGTACAAGTATGAACTTTGCATGTTACAATTATATTTCTTTGTTGTTACTTCTTAAAATTAATGTTCTTTATCAAAGATCTATGATTGTGAGGTTGAAGTGTTGCGTATAGAAAAAGGACAACGTCACCCCTCCCGAACAATGTCGACGCCCCCCGAAAAATGTCGCCTCTCCTGCACAATGTCGCCGCCCCGACATATTGTCACCGCTCCCAAACATTGTTGCCGCCCATGAAAAATGTTGCCGCCCACGAATAATGTCGCCGCCCACGAACAATATCGCCGCCCACGACCAATGTCGCCTCCAACAACAAATGTCGCACTCACGACCAATATCGCAGTCCACGACACCGGCTACCGCCCACGACCTATGTCGTTGCCAAGCGGGCGAAGCCCGCAACGACGCATCGAGAACGGGCGGAGCCCGTTCGAAGATGCTAGTATATATATATATATTATAAAGAAATACTGAGCTCTGCAAATAGCATGAGTTCGAAATTGGAAGGAAATTAGGTGGTCGTTGGATTTCAGAGTTTTGATCATGAACCGTTGGATAAAACCAACCCTCTCTCTTCACATTTTACTAGGGATCCTAAACCTAGTACTAGGAGATCTTAAAGTTAAATAGATAACATAAAAAAGCCCGCTAAAAGCTCAGATTTAAAACCAGCCCGCAAACCGGCTTGTTCATAGAATTAAAGACAAGCCCGGCAGCCCGCAAGCCCACAAGCCCGCCTAATTTCGCACATTCATTATGAAATTATATATTTAAACTCAAAAGCTTCAAACCTACCGGCAGTGTGAGACTAAACCAAACACAAATTTTAAAAAAACAAGGGACTCGACTTTTTTGGGGTGAAGATGGTCTCAAAATGAAAAGTGATCAACATAAAAGTTGTAGATCTCGGCGAGACGAACAACTTTCATGTTGATCACTTTTTGATTTGGAGCCGTCTTGGTTTCCGATTTGGGCCTCGAAATCGGGGCCGGCGAGAGTGCTACAGTACAACCTCTCGCCGCTCCCGATTTTGAGGCCCAAATCGAAAGCCAAGACGGCTCCAAATCAAAAGGTGATAAACATGAAAGTTGTTCGCCTCGCCGAGATCTACAACTTTCATGTTGATCAATTTTCGTTTTGAGACCATCTTGACCCCCAAAAAGGCTGGGCCGGGCGGGCTGGGGCAGGCTTTGAGTGGGTGGGCGGGCAAATCCCGCCGTCGCCGGCCGGATACTGTGGCGCCTGGACATCGGGCCGGAGGCCCGTGCCTGTCGCTCGTGTGTGTGTGTATATATATATATATATATATATATATATATATATATAGTGACGAGAACTTTTTTTGTTGCTAATTGTTTTTAGTGATCAAACTATGTCACAAAAAATATTTTTTTTATGACTAAATTAGTGTAATCACTAATTGTTTAATACAGTAGTGACCAGATTGTTTCACTAAAAAAAATTGTGACCAAATTTGTTTAGTCACCGATTCTTCAATGCAATAGTGATCAATTTTTTGTCACTAAATGTGAATTTTAATGACAAAATATTTGGGTCACTAATATATAGTGACAAAATATTTGATCACTAACATTTGATCACTAACAAGAAGAAGACGCAAAAATACTGACAGAAATCAATGATTTAATGACCGGTCTAGAAAAAGAAGTGGAGAGGCCTTACCGAGAAATGTTGTATGCCATGAAGGATCGTGATCTTTTGCAATAAAGATTCTGACAGGGATGCTGGAACTGGCGAGAGTGGCGGAAGGGACTACGAGTGGGGCTGGGGCGAGGAGTGAGCGGCAGAGCTTGTGAGATAATACTTGGGCCTTGGGGCATGCGTTGCAGTGGCCTTGTGTGAGGGGGAAGTGGAGGCTGATTGTGAGGGGAGAGATCGAGCAAATCTTTGTTTTTAGGAGGCGAGATTTGGCTTCATTTGGTAGAGCGATTGCGGTTATAAAAACAGCTGATGTAAATGCAGCTTGTAAAAGGAGCTGCTGTAAATGCAAATTTGTAAATGGAGCTGTTGAAAACTTGCTGCTGGAAATGAATATCTACTTGGATAGTTAGTGTTTACAAAGCTGTTCAGAACAGAGAACCGTTTGACAAAACAACGGTGACATTTACGCAATTTTTAAAATAAATTGTTGAAAATAATATTTATATATATATATTATTTTTTTATTAATTAATGTTAATATTTATATATTTTTTCAATTATATATTTTTTAATTATATACATATATATATATATTTATAAAAATACTGTTTAAATTATAGGTATGTTTTTTTATATTTTTCAATTGATTTTGTAAAAAAAATCCCTCCACCCAGCGCCACCACTCCGCCTTCCTTTCTCCGTCATGCATCCACATGACTCCACCATCGGCGGCATACCGGAGCGCCTCTCGGATATCCTCTGCGGTTTCGCCATGGACCGGCGAGCCGGACGGTGGGCTCTGGCCAGGCCGCCGGGGGCTTCGCCGACGGCGGCAACCCTAAATAAGCGCCGGAGCTCATGGAGGTAGGAGCGGAAGCAGGTGGAGCTCATGGAGGAGTAGGGAGGAGACAAAGCTCATGGAGGAGTAGGCGGAGGCGAAGGTTGGAGCTGGAGCTTGGCGGGGCACGGGAGAGCGACCGATGGGGTAGCAGCGGGATTCCAAAAAAAAGTGAAACGCGGCTGACTGGAGGTAGGGGAAGCCGGTTGCTAAAGCCCGAATTTCTCAAGGACCCAAACACCGACGTGCCGAACCGGCGGCGGAAAAACAAATGAAAATTGAGTGCGCGGTGCATTTTTAGGAAACAGGACGTGCCTAAACGTTGAACCAAATGAGGCCTTAGGCTTCGTTTGATGTGACTTATTTTCCCCAGTCAAGCGGTTACGACCGCATGAATCAGACCTTAATTATGGTCCGATTCATGCAGGCGTAACTGCTTGACCGGTGAAAATAAGTCCCCCCAAACGGAGCCATAGGCTCTATTTGTTTGTGCGTTTCGCTGCACCGTTTTGGGCAAACACCGCCAGAAGTAGGGTAAACAAATGAACCTCCGGCGGAGTTTGCTCCGTTTCTACCGCGCGCCTTGAGAAACGCCCCAAAAAGCTCCGTTTCGAGCAGCCCCCACCCCCCCCCCCCCCCCCCCCGGATTTGAACACTTCATTTCCACCCGCCGGATCGACCCGGCACCGCCGAACCAAATGAAGCTTTAGGGTTTGCGAGAACTCTGAGTCAAGCATTCAGGAGACATAATTTTTATATATGGTAAGTTTTTTCAGTAACATGAATAACAGATCTATTTAAACGATTTTGATTTAAGTTGGAAATAATTAAATTTAGGAGGGAGAAGTTTCTAGTATTTTTAATAATTAGTGCCAAATTATTTTGATCATTATTTATAATATTTTTAACGACTAAATTTTATATATAGTCACAAAAGAGAGTATTATAAATAATGACCAAAAAATAAATTTGTCACAAAAAAACAAGTTAATCATGATCAAATACTTATTGTAGTCTCTAATTAATGAAACATTTAATTTCGTCACAAAAAGTACAGTTTTTGTGACTAAAAGACTATTTTTTTTAGTGGGTCTACATAGGGCTTATAAATGCACAATAAAATCAGACCAACAGCAAATGCAAGTGCGGTAATTAAAGTGCAAAATAAATAAAGGACAGTTAATAAATCAATAAATAACAGAAAGAAATAAGAAACAATTCTGTATAATTGGATGTCCTTATTTGTGTTATTTTGTTCCAAGAAAGTGTTTCCGTTTCAAGGAAGCATCTCTGTTCTCAAGAGACATCTTCATAAGAGGCACATTTTATATTTGTTGTGGCAGATTTATTATTATTTTGAATTTCGGGAATCTGCCGGATTTCATGTGGCCCGAACCCGTTCATTATTTATATTGCCTATTAAAATGGTAGTATAGTTCATTTAAGTGTGAAATTGCAATATTAGCGGGCCTTAGTTAATACGAGTGATTTTGGGGCGGAAAGAAAAGTTTTTGATGCCTGCATAGTTCAGATTTTTCAAACCGAGTCCAATAATTTTTTGATAATTTTCATAGACCAGTTATAAAATTCTAAGCAATTTCTCCTTGAGAAGCCAAGGCTAATTATTGCACCAAATAATTTTTAGAATTATTTTCAGCTTAAATGCTCTTTAATTTGAACTAAGGGTCATTGTTTAGCCTATAATAAATATTAAATGAATTTATAAATAAATATTAAAAACATATTTGAGAAGGCGTGGAATTCCACACATTTTTTTATTTTTGGATCAACAGCAACTTGATCTGATGACCTGTAATAATTCATCAAAGCTTGTTTTACTGGAAGGGTTCTTTGGCTCCAAAGTGGATCTGGCACAGATCTGTTGTAGAGTACAATGATTAATTGTTGATTTTAAGCAAATCACAACCGTCTGATCTCGATCACGAGATCAGCTGACAGTTGTTATCTAGTGGTAGCAGAAACTAGGGATTCTGCTACCGCCGTCTGGGCACTACACCACCTACGACTAATTCACAGGAGATTGATGGCCCTCCCGGCGATGATCTGACTGCCTTCGGAAAGAACCTTTACAGAGAAATTAAAAATAGGCACAGTCGGAGCTCCGTTCTCCGGCGGTGCCACCGCCTGGAGTCTTCCGGAAAGGGTCTCTGAGTCCTCTCGGGAGAAGTGAGGCTCCCAGTAGCATGGAGGGCTTTGGGGAGCCATCACGTGCATGGCCAGCAGCCACCTGATACCTCGTGACGAGGCTTGGGTGGTGTGGCGACGGTGCTCCGGCGGTCGGAGCCCGCATGCACATCGACCAAAAGAGAGGAGGGAGGTGAGGAGAAGGGACCCACCTTTGGTGGTGGTCTTCTGGTGGCCCCGGGGTCAGCGATGCATAGCGAAATAGGGAGGTGGCGGGTGTAATGTCCCTAGCCGATACAACATGACGATGTCACGGCTCCGCTCTATGCGACGTTACCGGGCTGCAGCCCAAGCACTCCAACCCCTCTCCAGCTCACTGACGGGTTGTTGATGACCACAGCCTCCCTTTGATAAGCGAACTAGACAGTTAAGTTGGGTCATACAGGGGCTTCCCAGGAGGTCACCCATCTCAGTACTACTCTCGCCAAAACACGGTTAACTATGAACTGTTAGAGCGCTCGAAGCATCCGCGTGACCATCAAGTTTGGAATGAAATCCCTGTTGCCCCCAGCAGGGGTATTTATAGGCGAAACCCTAGATCCCCGACTACGGGTTTGGATGCCTATCGGATCCTAACCGACCCGTTAAGGAGCTCATTAACACTTAAATAAATATACCTCAATAATCTCCTTCTATATTGTATATAAGTGTTAGCATAAGAAAATGGTTACTTATCTAATAGTTAATAATGACCAAGCAAAAGAATTTTTTCAGAAATAGAAATATGAGTTTTAGATAACAAAATGTTAAACTAAAACCAAATGTTCCAAACATGAAGTAAAGCAAGAAACTGGAAAGCTCAAACTGATAATTGATCTAGCCGAATAGCAGATCATCATCATCTGGGTCAAAATCAACTGTCTCTACTCCAATTTTCATTTTGCCTGCAAACAATTACAACAAAAATGTCACGAGACAAATCTCTATGAATTCAAACATTTGCAGAAATAAAGTGATTAGTTCTAACAGCGAGTGAACTTAATACTCTAACTGGGAGAAAAGAATTCCAAAACAGCATCTCTATCTAATTTACACAATTAGATTAATTGATTTCATAGAATCAAACCATGTTCCTTCGATTATTAAGACAGGTAGCACCTGAATCGAGCCACCACACTGAACTGGCCGTCCCGTTACCGACCATGGCAACAAAGTCGGTAGGCGCAGTTTGATAAACCATGTTGGCTTGATTATCAGTCTTTGGTGTGCTGGATTCGCCCTGTTTGGATTGTCGGCACTCGGAAGCGCAGTGACCCCACTTATTGTAGTTGTAGCACTTGCATTTGAATTTCTTCTTTATCTGTTTGCTGGTGGCAGCAACTGCGGGTACACTGGTCGGTGGGCAAGTCTTTCCAGGCTTAGGCTTCCGCTTAGGATGCGTGATCATGTTAGCAGTAGAGGACTGCTTGATGATCGTCTCTATAGCGTGTCTAGTCCGGTTTTCATCCTCAATGCAGATGAAGCGCTTGAGGTCTTTAAGACTCACCTGCGTCTTCTTCCGGTACATCTCAGTCTTGAAGGAATACCAGCTCGAGGGCAATTTAAAAATGATCGCCCCTGCAACAAATCCATCTGGCAGAGGGATGTTCTCACTGTTGAGCTTGTCCACCAAATTTTCGAACTAAGCAACCTGTAGCAGGATTTCCATTTCCTCAGTGAAGGTGAATGCCATAAACTTGTCCACCAGGTGCGTCTTGGACATATTCTCCTCCTCCTTGAACTGCTCCTCTAAGGCTTCTCAGATCTCCTTGGCCCTTTGCATCTTATTGTACGTCTCTGCAAGCCTGTTGGAGAGGCAATTCAGGATGTAGTCTCTGCAGAAGTCCTCGTCGTTGACCCATTGATTTTCATCTTCACTTCCTTTGAATTCTTCAAAAACATTCTGCACTGTGTAGAAGATGTTCAGGTACTTCATGCCAAACTGCGTGTTGCGCTTCCAGGCACTGAACTCGGCATTGGAGAATTTCTCCAGCTTGATCATCGACACGGGAGAGGAGTGATTGATCGCCTTTGACATTGCATGTTTCTTTCAAAATGATAGTATTCTACTAGCAATCTAAATTACAAGCAGAAAATACTAGAAAGAGATCACCTGAGCGAGACGATAACGGTCTTCGGATCCAATCCAGAAAAATTGATCCTCCTTTCCGGCTAACTCGCAGTCGCCAAAAACTCGATCCAATCAACAAAATAGATGTAGAGAGGACCAATCCACTGCAGATCTGAAGAGAAGCAACCAATGATCGATCTGGAGAGCGGCTGCACGCGAGAGGGATGAACTGTGATCTTAATCCACAGTAGATCTGGAGAGCGGTTGTACAGAAGTTCTCAAGAACAGGGGCTCCTCCTTCGCGATCCGCGGAATAAAACCAGAGCGGATCGATTTCCTGAGCGACGGGAGGAAGACGATCTCCCCAAAACTCAGACCGGTGGCGCAAGATTTCGCGAGAGAACAAGAGCGGTGCCGGTGGAATACTTCCACGACCCTCGCGGTGGAGTCCTTGCAGGCGGCAGGAGTCGACGAAGGCACAACAGCGGGAGGTTTATTCCCTTCCGGCGACAGCAGGCGCAGATCGACCTAGGCGGTGCGAGAAATCCGGAGCGGGATTGTGAAAACCGGAAGAGCGGCGGGAATCTTCTTCCCGATTGAGAAATCCCGCAAGAGCGGTGATCGCGATGCAGAGAATCACGAAATCCAGAGAGCGACGGGAGAGAAGCGCTACGCACTGGAGAGCGGCTAGGTTTTCCTCCCGATGGCAAGCAGCGGCGTTTCCGATCTTCTTCTTCGATCGGGAGCGGCGACTGCGATCCAGAAACTCGCGTGCGGGAGCGGGGATCGGTCACGGGGACGGAGTGGGGCTAGGGCAAACTTCGAGAATGTTAGAGCGCTCGAAGCATCCACGTGACCATCAAGTTTGGAATGGAATCCTCGTTGCCCCCAGCAGGGGTATTTATAGGCGAAACCCTAAATCCCCGACTACGGGTTTGGATGCCTATCAGATCCTAACCGACCCGTTAAGGAGTCCATTAACACTTAAATAAATATACCTCAACATGAAGTTCTTTCACATCTCATCACCAATTGAGCAGCTCAATTGGTGATGAGAAGTGAAAGAACTTCATAGTTAAGCGTGCTCAGACTGAAGTAGTATTGGGATGGGTGACCTTCTGGGAAATCCTCGTGATGCGCGCTTGACTATCGAGTTTGACTCATCAAATGGAGGTTGTGTCCACCAACAACCCGTCAGTGGGCTGGAGAGGGGTTGAGGTGCTTGGGCTGCAGCCCGGACGGTGCCAGCTGGGTCCCGCTGGGTCTCCCTCGGTGGACGTGGTCCCGAGTGGAGCCGGGCCTGGGTCGTCACAGCGGGAATGGCGTTGGCCCTCTACTCTCCCTTCTCCGGCGTTGGCAGGGTTCAAACCACTGATGGGGACTTTCGAAAGCGGATGAATGAGGGAGTAGCTCATCTGAGGGGGTAATGTGGTTCTTAAATAAGGTAGGCAATGGCCTTCCCCTCCCTCTTCCTCTCAGTTAAGGAATCCAGGGTTGGGTTTAACCAACCTAGTTGAGCTTATGAAGGCAGCTGGCAACCATCTGAGGGAGGGGTGTACCTTCTTGGGTTAGTAGCTGGGGTTAGGATAACTAGGAATGAGTTAGGTTTAATGGGGGAATTAGATTAGGCTAAGTGGTTTTTAGCTTAGGGTTTAGTGGATAAATTCGTTAGATTGCTGGATCAAACCCATTCTGTCTAGGAATCAGAGGCTAACCCATTGACGAATGGGGTTTTGAGTTTATTAAACTAAGGCTCCGTTTGGGAGGACTTATTTTCACCGGTCAAGCGGTTACGACCGCATGTACCTAACCTTAATTAAGGTCCGGTTCATGCGGTCGTAACCGCTTGACCGGTGAAAATAAGTCCTCCCAAACGGAGCCTAAGTGGAGAGAGAGAGGTTATCCCTTGGTTAACATTGAATTCAGCCATTACTTGCATGGAATCTAGAGCTCAGTTCAGAGGCGAATATGGGCTTAGAGTGTGTGGAGCTTGTGTTGGGTAGAATTTAGAGTTTAAAATTGAAACCCCATTTTAAGGAGGGTTTGATCAAAGTCAACCATAGGATAGCACCTCATGTGGGTCAAGATCAATGTGGACCCTAATTATCGAGTAACGAGTTAGTGTTGATTGATAGGTTGAATTCAAGTGTTCAGGTTTTTCATGACGTCGTATAATTTTATGAGACCTATTTTTACTAACCTGACTAAACGACATCCAAATTGAACGGAACGAATTTTGTTGCTCTTGAATTGATCACACGAGTACAATGCAATTGACTGGGATTCATTCTGAGCTCATTTGCTCAAAATAACATTTTAGGGTGACCGCGTGGAATAGGGGTAGTTGATCGAATGCTCGATGAGCCGGCTCGAAAAAAGCTCGGCTCGAGCACGAGCATGTCGAGCTCGAGCATGTCGAGCTCGAGCCTGATTTCGAGCCGAGCTCGAGCCTAAGTAATCATGAGCTCGCGAGCTCATATTATTAAAATAATGTTTTATATTAATAACATAATATTGCAAAACCGTGCTCGTCGAGCTCGAGCTCGAAAAATTCGAGCTCGAGCTCGAGGCTCTTTTTGACTAGCTTGACTCCGCTAGGGAACAATGTGGCCTAAAACAGTCAATTTCACTAAACGACCTCGGATTCAAACAAAACGAGTTACGTTTCACTCGTATGGATCATACGAGTCTAATGAAACTAACAGAAGTAAATTCTAAGCTCAATTGCTCAAAATAACATTTCAGGATCGTTGTGTTGAACAACATTACCTAAAATGGTCAATTTCACTTAAAGAGCTCGAATATAAACGAAACAATTTGTGATGCACTCGCATGAGTTACGAGTCTAATGCAAGTGATGCAAGTCAATTCTGAGCTAATTTTCTTAAAATGACATTTCAGGATTTTTTTTGTTAAACAATGTTACCTAAAATGGTCAACTTTCACTTAACGACATTAGATTTAAACAAAACAAGTTGTGTTGCACTTGTATGAGTCATATGAGTCTAATGCAACTGACAAAAATAAATTTTGAGCTCATTTGCTGAAAATGACATTTATGGGTCATTTCCCAACTTCTAAGGTGCCTAGTAGGTGGTTAGGCCGCCTTAATTGGGTCCGCTAAGGTCCTAGTGACTCAATTAAAAGTCGGGATGTTACACTAGGATATCCCTAAATGCAAATGTCACGATATCATCACTAATTTGGGCATACAACCATGAATATGCTTCACAAACATGTCTAATCAGGACATAACGTCGAATTCTCTAATGCGAATCATACCGAGGTTGCAATCCCCCGCCACAAGATTCTATCGAACCAAAAAGAGTTTGTGCCCTCCACTAATTATTGAGAGGAGACTCTCCTGATGCAAGAAAATAAAGCATGATTCATACAAACGGTCATAAGACTATAGGAAGAAGTCGTTGCCTTGAAGACCTCTTTGGAGCTATGCAAACTTTGCACAAATGAGAAGAACACGTCCGTAAGGAAAAGATTTATCTCTTGTCAAAGAAGATTTGACGATCAGGTTCACAGTTCTCCATCGACGCCTTTTTCTTCCTCTTCAAGCTCCTCTTCTTTCTCCTCTCTTTTTCACGGCTAAGAGAGAGAACATTAGAGATAAAATGAGGGATTAAACCTCCTCTTAACGACCTAAATTCCTCAAGAATCCTCTTTAGTCGTCAACTCTCAAATCCTATAATCAAATGGCTCGAAATGGACTTATTTCTCAACTTTCGCAAAATACACGCCCTAGTTGCAAGGCGTGTACCAGGGGTGTGTACTGCATTTCCACCATAATTCAACTATTCGATGTATGTAAGAATATATAAATCGATGTATATTAAAAATATGCATGACACTCCCTGGTTACACGGAGTGTACCAGGAGCATGTGTCGCCTTCCATCCAGAAACCGCCATCTCGACATACATAGAGTACCCTGAACTCGACATACATCGAGAAGTGTGAACACACCCATATTACATGGCATGTACCAGGGGCATATACCATGTACTTTGATTTCTCCGGTTGTGCATCGACTAAAAGTCAACATTCTTCGAATAGTCAATTACATGACCATGTTACACGATGTGCAGGGAGAGTGTGTTACCTGAAAAAAACATCAAACTTTGCCTCCAGACAGTCCCCCATCATGCTACATACGACCCTCAACGTACTAACAACCTCAAATTCTCATTTCTACTTTTTATGTTCATGTACATTCTTAGTTCTCCCCTTGATGAATCAAATACTTTAAAAAGTGAGCTTTAAATATCAATTCATCATGAAGTTTTTGCGTAGATGATCGTTCTTCCTTAGCAACCCATCCTCGTATGAAAACACAATGTTGGAATCCTCCATTGCATGCTTTCATCAAGCTATAAATCCTTCGGACTCGGTCCCTAATGTCATATTGGACCTCCATCTAGTTTAGGCATGTAGTAGCCATTGTACCTTTATTCACACAACTAATCTCCAATTCTTCTGGTTCACAAGCTAAGAGATCGTCATGAGCTAAAATCCAACTTTCTTGAGTTGGATCCCGCTGACTCAACCCATCTGTGACCACATTCGTCTTTCCTATAGTAAAATGGATATCAAATGTGAAATGTGTAATCTCCTAAGAAATCCCTTCATCTTCGCTACCACATATTCAGCTCCTTATGATTAAGGAGATATCTCAAACTCTTGTGATTCATAAAGATATTAATCTTCACACCATTCAAATAGTGTCACAGCTTAAGAACGAATAACACAACCACTAGCTCCACGTCATGGACTGGCTAATTCCTCCCACGCACATTTTGCTGTCGCGATACATATGATATTGCCTTCCCAAACTGTCATAAATGCATCTCAAACCACTCATGATGCATCACTATAGATTTGATGCCCTTTTTCCCACACAATGAATAGAGAATTGGTGTTGATTGTTGGGAATGCCTATGTGGACCAGCTGTTAGCTGACCTGTGATTGATTATTAGCTGATATGTGATTGATTGTTAGTTGACTTGTGATTGATTGTTAGCTGACTTGTGAATGACTGTTAGCTGACCTTTGATCAACTGTTAGATGATCTGTGATTGGGTTGTTAGCTGATTTGTGACCGCCTGTTAGCTGATCTATGACTAACTATTCGCAGACCTTTGACCAGGCCGTTAGCTGATCTATGACTAACTGTTATCTAATCTTTGATCGAGCTATTAGTTGACCTTTGATCAATCTGTTAGATGGTCTTTAACCCAGTAATTGGCTGATCTTTGACCTACTGTTAGTTGATCTTTGACTGATCTGCTAGCAGATATTTAACCTAGTTAGCTGGTCTTTGACCAAGCTATTAGCTGATCTTTGACCGATTATTATCTTTGACCGATTATTAGTTGATCTTTGACTGACTTGTTAGCTGATCTTTGATCAACTGTTTGTTGATCTTTGACCGAGCCGTCAACTAACAGAAGATCCATTGCAGCGCAGAGAAGAAATTAGAGTCATTATAGAATAATACAAAGTATGTATAGTGTAGAAATGGAGAAAGCCAACTTGTATATATGTCCACTTGGTACAAATACAATGAATAAATACAAATATATAGATGAGAGAAAGAGAGAGGAAAGTCCTATACACAATGTGGGACTAAAGAGAGGAGAGAAAAACAATAAATGCTATACAAATGAGTCTAGTTTAAGTGGGCTTTTCCAACACTCCCCCGCAAGCTGGAGCGTATAGGTCATATGCACCCAGCTTGGACAAACACTGGTAGAACATGGTACTTGATAAGGCCTTTGTGAGGATGTCAGCAACTTGATCAGTTCCTAGAACATGCTCTCAATTCAAGTTTCCTCAATTGAACCTCTCTCACGAACAAAGTGACAGTCAACTTCGATATGTCTTTGTGCGCTCATGAGACACCGGATTCTTTGCGATGTGTATGGCAGCTTGACTATCACAAAATAGAACAACAGAGAAGGAGAGTTTTACACACAGGTCAGTAAGGAGACTTTCAAGCCATATGAGTTCTGAGACAACCGAGGCCATCGATCGGTATTCAGCTTCTTCATAGGAACGGGTTACCACAACTTGTTTCTTACTCTTCCACGTAATAAGATGACCACCAAAATAAGTCATGAACCCACTAGTTGGACCTCCGATCGTCCAGGGAACCCGCATAGTCGGCATCAGAATAGGCAACCAATGCGGGAGCAGAGTTGGAGGTTTTGTAAACCAGCCCTTGACCCGGAGCTCCCTTAAGGTATTGAAGAATCCGTTCAACCGCTTGGAGATGAGAAGTCCGGGGGGCATGCATGAACCGACTGACAACCCCAACTGCAAACGATTGATATCCGGAACCTTGTGACTGTTAGATAGATCAACTTGCCCACAAGGCGTCGATAGTATTGTTTGGAAGCAGCAAATCGTCATCCGAAGCATGAGCGCATAGTTTGTGATTTAGCCTCCATCGGGTACAAGCTGGCTTGCAACCAGACTGACCAGCATTCTTTGAGAAGATCGAGACAATACTTGCGTTGGGAGAGCACCAACTCGTCCGGCCGTCGGGCGATCTCGAGACCAAGGAAGTAGCGAAGTATTCCCCAGGTCTTTAGTCTTGAAAAACAGTGCTCATGATTACGGTTGTTTATGCTTGTTGAAATCCCCTTTGAGTCATCCCCAGTGAGAAGGATGTCATCAACATAAACCAACAGAAGGACAGTGCCAGTGGCCCGGTGTCGGGTAAAAAGGGAGAAAATCTGCAGATCTTCGAGTGAACCCCATGTCCCGAACCACCTTGCTAAACTTGTCAAACCACGCCCGAGGGGACTGGTTTGAGACCATCAAATGGACTTTTTGAGAAGACATATCCGAGACTCCCCCGTGGTCTCAAACCCGGGCGGTTGGCGCATGTAGACGGTTTCCTGAAGGTCGTCCATTCAAAAAGGCGTTCTTGATATCGAGCTGATGAAGGGGCCAGTGACGGTGCACCGCGACGGAGAGAAGAACGCGGACATGTATTAAGCTTGGCCACCGGAGAGAAGGTTTCCTCATAGTCGAGGCCCTCCTGTTGGGTGAAGCCACGGGCCACAAGACGGGCCTTCAGTCGGGCAATAGTTCCATCCGGAGCATGCTTGATGACGAACACCCATTTACACCCAACAGGGTGCTGACCGGGAGGTAAGGGAACCAAGACCCAGGTCTGGTTGGCCCAGAGGGCCGTCATTTCTTCGTCCATGGCAGCCCGCCAGCCAGGATGATGAAGCGCCTCCTGCAAAGAGTTAGGGACCGAAACAGAAGATAATGAGGTGGCAAAGTGAAGAAGAGAGGGAGAGAGGCGATGGAGAGAGACGTAATTCGCCATTGGATGAGCGGTAGAGACGGGAGCCGGAGCAGCAGGGAGCAGAGCACCAGAGGGCGAATCCGACTGCATAGGGGCAACGGGATGAGGAGAGCGACGAGAATAGACCCGGATAACCGGGGGTGGGGGACGGACAGGAGGCAGGGAAGGCAGAGAGGATGAGGAGTGAGGAGCAGGAACGACAGGACGAACGACGGGATCTGGACGCAGAGCGATACTCGAGAGCAGGGAAGAATGGAAGATCTTCACGGAAAGTTACGTCAGCCGAGACAGTAACCTTTAGCAGGCGAATAACAGACATAACCCTTCATGAGTGCGCGAGTACCCCACAAAGATATGCTTGGTGGCACGAGGGTCCAATTTGTCCGTGGAGGGACCGAGGTGGTGAACGTAGCAGGTACACCCAAACACCCGGGGAGAAACGGGAAAAGGCGGAGTTGTGGGAAAGAGGAGGCTGAAGGGAGTAGCATACTGGAGGACGGAGGACGGGAGACGGTTGATGAGAAAGCACGCCGTGGAGAGCACGTAGTTCCAGTATGAAGAACCTGCATTTGAAGCATAAGGGAGCGAGTGACATCAAGAAGGTGACGATTCTTGCGCTCGGCGACTCCATTCTGTTGTGGAGTGTACGGACATGAGGTTTGGTGAAGAATGTCGAACTCAGAGCAGAGAGAGACAAAGGTATGGTTGGTGTACTCTCGCGCATTGTCAGTACGAATAGTGCGAATAGGCGCAGAGAACTGAGTGCGAGTCTCAAGTATGAAAGCCCGGAATACGCGAGCAAGTTCAGAGCGATCTCGAAGGAGATATAACACGTCATGCGAGAGTAATCATCAATAAAAGTAAGAAAATAGCGATAACCAGAAATACTAGTAAATTAGGCATGTACGTAGACCCCATATATCGGAGTGTACCTTTAAAATAAAAGGAGCGGAGCTCACGAGTACAACTGAGGAGGGAACGATGAACGGGGCTGTTTGCCCAAAATACATGTGTCGCACAAAAAGCAGGGAGAGTAACATCAGGAAGAGCCTTCCGGAGGACTGGAAGAGGAGCATGTCCCAGACGGCGATGCCAATCCGAAGAGGAGATAGAGGCGAGGACAGTGGGAGAGTCGTCAAGAAGATAGAGCCCATTCTGCAGCCGTCCTCTACCAATGATAGTCCGCGTCTGCTGATCCTGTATGAGAAAATGAGGATCAGAATGTGAAATGTCACGGAGTAATCTCCTAGAATCCCTTCATCTAGTAAGGCGCTACCAACAGACAGTAAATTGAAAGTAGAGCCTGGAACGTATGATTAGAGCCGAGCGCAGGAGGAGAGAAGAGGTGAGAGAAATATCAGCACATCCAGAGACTGGAACCGACGCCCCATTAGCGACAGTAATGTACTTCGGGTGAGGTGAAGACAAGTACTGAGGTGGCCTAACAGAGGTGATATGATAAGTCTTCACACCAGAATCAAGGATCCATCGTGTGCCAGAGGATAGGCAGGCGATACCTTCATTGGAGAACGAAGAGGCAGCAGAGGCAACCGAGGCAGGCGGACGGCTGAGCTCCAGGCCATGCAGATGCTGGAGCTGAAGACGAACCTCGTCGAGATCAGTACCAGAGTCGGTAGTAGCAGCAGAGGCTTGCGAACGAGGAGGTCGGCCATATTTGCGATAGCAGGTGGCCTCAAGATGTCCATCTTTTCCGCAGAACGAGCACTTAGGCTTAGACCGGCCACCCCGACCCCGGCCGCGAGAGTCAGAGCGGCCGCCACGGGCAGAAAAGGGGAGAGGCAATAAGGGAGCTGGTGCCTGTTGAACAAGGGCCGGAGAAGGAGGTCCGGGCACAACCGGAGGCGGGGAGACTTTGAGAAGCATTGAGCACACTATCGGAAAAGGATGGTGTAACAGTAGAGGAGAGGATGTCAGCCCGGACACTGTGAAGATGAGGCGGTACCCGGGCCATCATCATGGCGATACCCACAGCTTCCTTTTGGGTACGTTGAGCAGCAAGATCTAAAGTGGGAATGCCTGATGGTGGATCCAAGCCTCAACCAGAGACCGGGCCTGAGCAACAAAGGATGTCAGGTCGGTTGCGCCACTGCTATCAAGGGCCTGGAGAGCAGTGATGATGTCATATAGATGGTGGAGACTATCCTTGCCAGAGTAGAGGGTGTGGAGCTCGTCCCACATGCCTTTGGCCGTCTCATGATACATGGCCAGGCGATAAGATTCGCCATCAAGAGAGTTGAGAAGCCAAGTCTGCACACGACCATCATTGCGTAACCATTCCTCAGTAGGGTTAGCTGACCGATCAACTGGCTGAGTCAAGTGATGAAGGAACCCCTTGTGACTGCAGGACACGGCGAACCGAGTGTGCCCATTCCACAAAGTTCTGATCTTGCCAGTGATTGGAGAAATTGTAGTAATCCGAAGCTCGTCGCGGACTTCCTGGAGAGAGGCCGGGCGTTCAGGAGGAACAGCCGTGCCGACAGAGTCCGCAGATGTATGACATGAGGGCGACCTGGAGGAGAGGAAGCGGGAAGACAGCGGACTGGAAGAGGCCGCGGCGAGCTGGAAGAGGCCGCGGCGAGCTGGAGGAGGCCGCAGTGGGCTGGAGGAGACGGTGGCGGACTGGAGGAGGCCGCGGCGGACTGGAGGAGGCTGCGGTGAGCGCACACGATCAGCAAGGAGCGGGCTAGGAGAGGCCGCGGCGGATTGGATAGGCCGAGGCTATTAGTTGACCTTTCGATCAGACCGCGGCTGTTAGACTGGATCTTTAGACCGCAGAGTAACTGAGCGGGCTAAGAAGAGAGGACAAGCAGAGAGGCCGCGGCGGATCTATAGCTGGGGAAGCACGGCACGGCGCGGGAACAAGAGAGCGACCTACAGCGGGCTGGATCAGTCCGCAAGACTGAAAACATGCAGAGAGGCGAGCCCGCGGCGGACAGATAAAGGAACTTGGCCGCCTGAAGAGGAAGGAGTTAGGCAGGAGAGAAGTGCGGACAGACGGAGGCCGCCGCGTTTACGGCGGACGGAAGAGAGCAAGAAGAGGAGGCGAATACCGAGTTCGCAGCGGACAGAAGGAGACCGCGGAGCAAGGGATCGAGTTCGCCGAGGTCGCGCCGGACAAGAAGAGGCCGCAGCGGACTATGGGAAGCAGTGCTCTTTGACCCCACAGGATCAGAGAGAGGGCTATAAAGAGGGGCCTGAAGAAGAGGGAAGAGGAGGGAAGAGGAGTGGTTCCACGGGAAGAGAGGAAGCGGTTTGGACAAGGGAGGCCGCAGGGGGGGGGGGGACGCGACTAGGAGGCGCGGACACACATATGCAGACCGCAGGCCGGATAGAAAAGGGAGTCCGCAGGAGTCCGAAACCTCCCTCTGATTAACCATGTAGAAATGGAGAAAGCCAACCTTGTATATATGTCCACTTGGTACAAATACCAATGAATGCAGTACAACTATATAGATGAGAGAAAGAGAGAGGAAAGTCCTATACACAATGTGGGACTAAAGCGAGAGAAGAATTAGAGTCGTCATAGAATAAATGCTATACAAATGGGTCTAGTTTAAGTGGGCTTTTCCAACATATAGAAAATGGAACTGCCCATACTTTTGGGGATTTGAACAGGAAAGAAACGAAATAGAAAGAAAGAGAGAAATATATATTTATCCAACAAGAAAGAAGACCCCCCCCCCCCCCCCCCCCAATCTTCCTCCAAAATTCTACAACAAGCCTAGCTGGCAATCTCATCTCTCTCTTTCTATAACCTCTCTCAAGAACTTGTCTTTCTTCTCTCTTGAGACACAACAAGTTCTCTCAACTAAACATTCACTCACATAAGTTGTAAGGAGTTGCAGGTCTCTCCATTCAAAGGAGTTGGTCATGGTTGGAATCTCAGGTGAAAAAGATTCATCAGGTTGGAGTCTTATTTGGAAAAGACTCAATCTCCATGGTAAAGGCATCGTTAGCCCATATTTGTGGAAGAGGGGACATACTCAGATTGATTGGGGAACCTCTATAAAAAATCGTGTGTCGTCTACATACCATATTTATAGCCTATAATTTTATTTCTTGCATTTTTTTCTTATATTTCTTTGTTTAAAATCTATGATTACGGTGTTTATGCTTGTTGAAATAACTTGGGATTAAATGAAGAGTTAGAGAACTAATCAGATCTATCCTATTCCGCAAACTTTCATGGATATCAAAGACTCTTTAATTCCTCAAAAGCTTGTGTGTACTGCAACGTCCAAACAAACTTATGTTTTTTCTTATCAGGGTAGTGAGAGGAAGTGTGATCCACAAGAGGTTTTTTCACAAAATGCTTATAGTAGTCAGCTAGCCCAAGGAAACTTCGAACTTCCGCTGTATTTTTCAGCTCATGTCAATCACGAATCACCACAATCTTCAATATATCCACAACAATACCCTCACCACCTACATGTCCAAGGAATGTCATTGAAGACAACAGAAACTCACACTTTGGGAATTTATCATAGGATTAGTGCCTCCTCAAGATGCTCAAAACTACATGCTAAGTGATTAGCATGCTCTTCTTGCAATTGAGAGTATACCAAAATATCGTTAATAAAAACAATGACAACGTGGCCTAAGTACTCTTGGAATGTCATGTTCATCAAGTTCATAAACACTAACAGTGCATTTGTGAGCCCAAAATGCATCACCATCATAATGCCCGTAGCATGTTTAAAACGTCATCTTCGAGATATCACACTCCCGTGTTTGCAATTGATAGTTCCAATACTTAAATTCCAACTTTGAATACACAGTAGATCCAACCATTTATCAAACAAATCATTGATTTGAGGAATCACATATTTATTCTTCTTCATTAGCATGTTCAACTCTTTATAGACTACTCATAGTCACAAGCTACCGTCCTTTATTTTCAAAAACAAGACTGCTGCACCCCAAGATGAGGAACTCAGATGTACGTAGCCTTTCTCTAGCAATTATTGTTGTTGAACCTTCAACTTGGAGCCATCTATTTTGATGTTATTCCATAAGTGGAACATGATACGGGATTTGGACACCCAACACTAATTCAATATAAAAATATATCTCCCATTGAGGTGGAACCCTAGGGAGCTCACCATAAAATGCACATTCATAGTCTGTTACTATCGACATATCACATAGATTTAGTTTCCGCTCTGAAGCCTCCAACAAAGTGAAAAACAACTCCACACCTTTTTGAACAACATTCACTACCTAGAGAGTGGACATTAATGTCTAGCTCAACCCTAGCATGCCAGTGAATCTGTAGAAACTTATGTATATATCTTGAGTATATAAATACAAAGAGAGTATACAAATATATAGGAGAGAAAGAGAGGAAACAAATCTTATACAAGATGTGGGACTAAAGAAGAAGAAGCATAAATGGGCCAACAATACATGGGCCCAATACAATAGTTATTCTAACACTCCCCCGCAAGCTGGAGCGTACAAATCGTATGCACAAGCTTGGACAAGCATTGATAGAAGGATGCTTTGGGAAGAGCCTTTGTGAGGACATCTGCAACTTGTTCCGTCCCTGGAACATGCTTTAAATCGAGCTCTTCATTTGAACTTTCTCTCGAACGAAGTGGCAATCAACTTCAATGTGCTTCGTTCTTTCGTGGAAGACTGGGTTCTTGCGATATGTATAGCCGCTTGCTATCACAAAGAAGTAGAGCAGGAGAAGGTAATTTTACACCCAGATCAGTGAGAAGACTTTCAAGCCATGTGAGTTCGGATACAACCGAGGCCATGCGCGGTATTCTGCCTCAGCCGATGAGCGAGCAACGACCGCTTGTTTCTTGCTTCTCCATGTAACCAAATGTCCCCCAAAGTATGTGCAGAAACCACTAGTAGACCGCCGGTCATCAAGAGAGCCCGCATAGTCCGCATCAGAGTATGCCACTAAGGTAGGAGCAGACGAGGAAGTCTGGTACACAAGTCCTTGACCCGGGGCTGTTTTTAAGTACCTCAGAATGCGTTCAACCGCCAGAAGATGAGACTTGCGAGTAGAGTGCATGTATCGACTGACAAGACCAACAGCAAAAGAAATATCTGGTCGGGTAACAGTAAGATAGATCAACTTTCCAACAAGTCGTCGATAATATTCAGGGTTCTGGAGAAGAAGATCCGAGTCAGAAGCCTGAGCACACAACTTGTGGTTTACATCCATAGGGGTATCACATGGCTTACACCCTAAGAGGCCAGCATCATGAAGAAGATCAGTACAGTATTTCCGTTGAGATAGAATAAGGCCGTCCGGTCGCCTGGCAACCTCAAGACCCAGAAAATATCGCAGAGTCCCCAGGTCCTTTGTCTGAAAGACCGAGTTCAGATGTGCTTTGACGGCATGTATCCCTTGTGAGTCATCTCCTGTGATGATGATGTCATCAACATATACTAATAGAAGGACCGTCCCTGATGGTCGGTGACGAGTGAAGAGCGAGAAGTCAGCCGAGCTTCGGCTAAAGCCGACAGCTCGAAGTACTTTACTGAATTTCTCAAACCAGGCCCGGGGAGATTGTTTGAGACCATACAGAGCCTTGTGAAGGCGGCAAACCTGAGACTCCCCCGTGGTCTCAAACCCGAGCGGTTGTTGCATGTAGACCGTTTCCTAGAGATCCCCATTTAAGAAAGGCATTCTTAACATCAAGCTGAAAGAGAGGCCACTGGCGATGAACAGCGACAGAGAGGAGGACCCGAACGGAATTGAGCTTGGCAACCGGAGAAAAGGTTTCCTCATAGTCGAGCCCCTGTTGTTGAGTGAAGCCGCGAGCGACAAGGCGAGCCTTCAGACGGTCGATCGTCCCATCAGCAGCATGTTTGATGACAAAGACCCACTTGCAGCCGACCGGTTTCTGACCCGGAGGGAGGGAGACAACGGACCACGTCTGGTTAGCCCAGAGAGCAGACATCTCCTCTTCCATGGCTGCCCGCCAGCCCGGATGTTGAAGCGCCTCCTGTACAGAGTTAGGAACAGAAACCGAAGAAAGAGAAGTAGCAAAGGCGTGCAGAGGTGGAGAGAGGCGATGAAGAGAGACGTAGGCCTCCAGAGGATGGGCAGTGGGGGGCGTTACCTGATCAGAGGGACGCGAAGTGTCCATGGCAGAGGTCGGCAGCAGAGGGGCAACGGAACAGGGAGGGCGACGAGTGTAGACCCGTATAACGGGCGGTTTGATGGTAGGAGCGGGGGGAGGAGAGAGCGGGGGTGGTGGTGGAGTAGTAGGAATAACGGGACGAGGGAAGGACGGTGGGAGAGGAGGCGGGGTGGGAGCAGGAGGGGAGGGAGCAGGAAAGAACGGTTCGTCTTCCCGGAAGGTAACGTCCGCAGAGACAGTGACCTTGCCAGTAGCGGGTGAGTAACAAACATAGCCCTTCTGGGTGTGGGAGTAGCCAACAAAGATGTGTTTCGCCGCCCTAGGGTCCAATTTATCGGAGGTGGGCCCGAGGCAGTGGACATAGCAGGTGCTGCCGAAGATACGGGGCGAGAGAGGGAAAGCCGGAGTGGAGGGAAACAAGATGCTGAAGGGAGTCGCATAATTGAGGACAGAGGAAGGGAGGCGATTAATGAGAAAGCAGGCAGTGGAGATCGCAAAGTCCAGTAGGCTTAGGAACATGCATTTGGATCATGAGGGAGCGGGCAACGTCCAATAATGATGGTTCTTGCGTTCGGCAACCCCATTTTGTTGCGGGGTATATGCACAAGAGGTTTGATGGAGAATCCGTATTCCGTACATAAGGTGGTAAAGTCGTGGCTGGTGTACTCACGAGCGTTATCAGTACGGAGAGTTTTGAGGGTGGTATGGAATTGTGTCCGGGTCTCGAGGACAAAGGCCTGAAACACCCGGGGAAGCTCGGAGCGTTCGCGAAGTAAGTAGAGCCACGTGGTGCGTGAATGATCATCAATAAAGGTGAGAAAATAACGATAACCACATATACTAGGAATCCGAAATGGTCCCCAAATATCCGAATGAACAAGATCAAAAGGAGCCGCACTCCGAGTACAATGCGAAGGAAACGAAGAACGTGTCTGTTTGCCGAGAATACATGAATCACACTGAAAAGAAGTAAAAGAAAGGTCTGGAAGAGCCCGCTGGAGAACTGGCAGAGGGGCATGACCAAGGCGGCGATGCCAGGCAGTGGAGGAGACGGAAGGCAGAGCGAGCGGAGAGGCATCGAGAAGGTAGAGCCATTCCGCAGCTGACCTTTACCAATGGTAGTCCGCGTCCGCCGATCCTGTATAACAAAAGAAGAGGAAGTGAATATAACAGAGCAATCCAAGTCACGCGTAAGACGCCCAACAGAGAGTAAGTTAAAAGGGGAACTCGGAACATGAAGAACCGAGCGAAGAAGGAGGGATGGGTGGATAGAAAGATCGGTCGAGCCGGAGACAGAAACCAGCGCCTCATTGGCCACGGTGATGGACTGCGGATAAGGAGAACCCGAGTACTCGGCAGGCCGTTGCGAAGTGATGTGATGAGTAGCGCCAGAGTCCATAATCCAACCCGGGCTGTGGGAGAGACAAGCAGTACCTGTGTGGGAGACGGAGGCGACAGAGGCCGGGGGGGGGGGGGGGGGGGGGTGGGGGGGGGCGGGTTGAGCAGCCCCTGGAGATGCTGGAGCTGAAGACGGACGGTCTCGAGCTAAGTTATCAAAGGCGCAAGGCGCACCGAGGCGCAAAGGGTCCCTGGAGCCTAGGCGCAAGGCGCAGGCGCGCGCCTGAGGCACGTGAGGCGCAAAATTGGGGAAAGAAGAAATTGAGCGAATTGGGCGCCCAATTCGCTGAAATTGAGCGAATTGGGCGCCCAATTCGCTGAAATTGTGCGAATTGGGCGCCCATTCGCTGAAATTGTGCGAATTGGGCGCCCAATTCGCTGGAATAGAGCGAAATCGCGAAATTTCAGAGATTTGGGCGCCCAATGCGCGGAATTTCAGTGAATTGGGCGCCCAATTCGCTCAATTTCAGCGAATTGGGCGCCGAATTCGCTCAATTTCAGCGAATTGGGCGCCGAATTCGCTCAATTTCAGCGAATTGGGCGCCCAAGTGCGCCTAGGGGGTGCCTCTGGTGCATCTAAGATCATGTTTTTTGCCCATATCAATTTTTTTTAAAAAACAATACTTGAAAGGCCCGGGCGCGCCTTGGCGCGCCTGGGAGCCTGTAAGGCGCGCGCCTAGGCGCGCCTGAGGCGCGCCTGGGGCACATCGCCCGCCTCAGCTGAGCTGAGGCGCGGCGGGCTGCGCCTGGTGCGCCCGGCGCCTCAGGCGCGCCTAGGCGCGCGCCTTGATAACTATGGTCTCGAGATCCGGAGGAGCGTCAGTAACGGCAGAAGCCGTCGGGCGAGGGGGGTAGCCGATCTTCTTGTAACAAGCCACCTCAAGATGGCCATCCTTGCCGCAGAAGGAGCACTTTGGCCGGCCACGACCGCCACGACCACGGCCCCGCGAGCCCGACCGTCCCCCCCCCCCCCCCCCCCCCCCCCCCCGAGTAGAAGTGGAGGAGAGGGTAAGAGCGGAGGGGCATGCTGAAGGAGAGCCGGTGGAGAAGGAGCTGGAGGATCTAGAGGAGGCGAGACCCGGAGAAGCATGGAGCAGACATCCGAAAAAGAGGGCGTAGTAGGAGCGGCCAGGACCTGAGCACGAAGGCTTTGAAGATGAGAAGGAAGTTGAGCCATAAGGATGGCAATGCAAGCAGCTTCTTTTTGGGCCCGCTGAGCAGCAAGATCAGTGGTCGGCGGCTGGTGCTGGATCCAGGCTTCAGCAAGCGTTTTAGCCCGAGCGACAAACGATGTCATATCGGAGGCGCCGCCAGTGTTGAGAGTGAAGAAATCAGTGAGGATGTCATAAAGATGCTGGAGGCTATCGCGGCCAGAATACAAGGAATGGAGCTCATCCCACATAGCCTTGGCGGTGTCGTGGTACATAGCCATTTGATAGGGCTCACCATCCAAGGAGTTCAGAATCCAAGTCTGAACACGACCGTCATTACGAAGCCACTCATCCGTAGGTGTAGAAGGAGGTGCCTGAGTAAGGTGCGGGAGAAGGCCCTTAGCCTGGAGAACCCGCCGAACAGAATGTACCCAAGGAATAAAGTTCTTCTTGCCAGAAAGAGAAATAGTTGTGATCCGGAGCTCGTCACGGAGGTCGACAGAACAGGCCGGGCGGTCTGGAGGACAGGCCGGATGGACAGGGGGCGGGCTGGCCGCTGAGCTGGGAGAAGTACCAGAGGAAGTCATGGAGACAAGCCGCACCCCTTAGACGACGAGAGAAGAAGGCCGCGGATAGAGAAAAGCCGGGCGGACTGGGACAAGTCGCGCCGGACTGAGACAATTCGCGTCGGACTGAGACAAGTCGCGTCGGACGGAGAAAAGTCTCGCGCCTAGGAGAAGGCAGGAGATCGCGACCAAGATGCAGGCGAGAGGGAGACAGCCCGCACGGTCAGGCAGATCGGATGCGCCGGACTAAGACAGGCCGCGCCGGACTAAGACAGGCCGCGCCGGACTGAGACAAGTCGCGCCGGACTGAGATAAGTCGCGTCGGACTGAGACAAGTCGCGCCGGACTGAGACAAGTAGCGGCGGACTTAGAAAAGTTTCGCGCCTAGGAGAAGGCAGGAGATCGCGACCAAGATGCAGGCGAGAAGGAGACAGCCCGCACGGTCAGGCAGATCTGAACAGCGGACAGAAGAGAGAGAGACCGCGGCGGACAGAAGAGAGGCCGCGACTAGGAGAGAGGCCGCAGCGGTCAGGAAGAAGAGAGGCCGCGACTAGGAGAGAGAGGTCGCAGCGGACAGGAAGGAGGTGGTCCCACGGAGAGAGGAAAGGCTATAAAAGCAGGAAGGGGGAAGGAAGAAGGTGGATCCACGGAGAGAAAAACAAGAGCAGAGGGAAGCGGACTGAAGGAGCAGGCCGCCAGGAAGCGCGGCTAGAAGCAAAACAGGCCGCGAGAAACAAGCCGCTGGAGGAAGTCCGCGAGAGAGTTTACACAGTGCGGTCAGACGTTGGTAAACCGCAAGAGGCGTAACCTGGCTCTGATACCATGTAGAAACTTATGTATATATCTTGAGTATATAAATACAAAGAGAGTATACAAATATATAGGAGAGAAAGAGAGGAAACAAATCCTATACAAGATGTGGGACTAAAGAAGAAGAAGCATAAATGTGCCAACAATACATGGGCCCAATACAATAGTTATTCTAACAGAATCAAACTTTGCCTTCGCTTTCTAAAGCAACTTTGTTGAGTTTACAATCGACACATGCACTTTGCATTGAAAGACAATCTACGTCGAATATAACATCAAATCCAAAGAGTGGTAGTAGGGACAAACTGCAATGCTACCGGTCAACCTTCACCAATAATGTGTACTAGGACAAACTCCGACGAATACATTGAATCATTATTTCCACCAAGTAATGGAGCCCACTTCATTCCACATCTGATTCACATGATAACTGAGTCACACCCCTCACTTACCATTGCACTATCCAACAAGTATTCTAGGTCTAAGTTCAAGCCTAACCTTTGATCATCTTCTTGTCAAGTATCCTAGGTCAAGTACAAGCCTAACTTTGGATCGTTTCATCAAGTATCATAGGTCAAATACTAGCCCAACCATGGATCATCCCTACAAGTATCCTAGGTATAGTACAAGCCTAACCTTGGATTGTTCCGCCAAGTATCCTAGGTCGAGTGCAATCCTAACCTCGGATCATTCCACCAAATATCCTAGGTCAAGTACTACCCTAACACTGGTTAATTTAGTGCAAATCCTACTAATTCCATGTCTTTACATCAAAGAAAGGAGACTCAATAAACAAATGTAATGAGGTGTGTTATGGGGCACTAGTTGGGGCTCAACTTAGTTGATACACTTAACCAAGGACCTATCGGTGAATGGATGCACTTAGGTCTCTATCTTCCTCTGCGTGCTTACTACTGCCATGTAATTGATACCCTTTATGCAAAGCTACTCAAATTTCAAGCCGCTAACCCTAAATCCAGCAAAACCCAAGTTCACAACATGCTATAGTTCGGATTGTAATTCATGATTAACAGGGTTAAACAAGATTGAGTTCAATCATTCATTTATGTGTATAGAAGAAGCTTACATTGTCTAAATATGATCAAGCACTAAAAATTTAACAAACATGGATGTATTTGTGAAATCAGCAAGGCGAACATTTCTAATTCTCTGAATTATGGTATGTAGTAATCGTGATCTTCTTCAAGTAAATAGTTACAAGGGAAATTTTACTAATCATCTCATAAAGCAACATCAATACAATCTAACCATGAATAACATATTCCAAATCAGAGGTGTCATAATTAAAACTTATGAATATTCACCATGGTATGATTGTGAATAAGGTGTAATGATCATATTTCAATTTTGACACTTAATTATATTAATTCATAATTAATTTGAGCATAAAGAGCAAGATTCAACAATTGAGTAAACCGTAAGTAATTCAGATCCAAATTGCCCTAAAATTTTTACCATATGTCAATAATAACATTATTAGGGAACCACAAAAACTTGAGATCTTATTTCAGTTAGAAAGCCCTAATAATTTCATTAATGCACCTTTCAAATAATCATAAAATATTTCCAGAAACTTAGAAAAAAAATTGCTCCAAAATTTTAAAATTTATTAGAGTGCTTCCCAATACCGAGGTACACACAATTTAATTTTCAAATCATTTGGACTCAATTTGTTCAAAATATTTCACTTACATGAAAATCCTAAAGTTTGTGTCACACCTATTTAGAAATTAAATTTAGGGAGCTAGAGTCCTCCTTGGAAAATGTGCAACCTTAATATGAGAATCTCAAACTAAGGGCTACATCTTTCATATTTAGCATTTCGCCAGCATGTAAACCTAAGAGGCTTAAATGTTCACTTGAACATTTTTGTGAGAGTATGACAATATAATCACATTAAAACAATAGGGTATAGTTTGATAATTCATACATGTTAAGGAATTCTACTCTAAATGCTCTGATATTTTATACAGAGGTTGTACGAGTTTTCACAGAACTAGGGCTGTGGTGGCTTGGGATCCGGCGAACTGGGATATGACGGCTTGGGATTTGGCGAACTGGGATGTGACGGCTTGGGATCCGACGAACTGGGATGTGACGGCTTGGGATCCGATGGCTAGGGCAGCGGCGTCCTGAGATCCGAAAGGTAGGGATTCGAACGGCAGCTAGGGATCCGTCTGGCGAACGTGCCAACGGCGAGTAGGGCGACGATCGATGATCAGGGCAGTAGCTGCTGGGCGGCTTCCGGGGATCTGGCTGTGGCATGAATAGGAGGGCTTGAGCATGCGGGAGGGGGTTGCGACTAAAGAAATTATGATAAGAAATATAAGGATTTTTTTAGTTTTTGGAGTGAGAATAGCTAAAACTAGGTTGTGGTTGCAATCAAAGAACTAGTTAGAAATTATTTATTTATCCATTGCTTAAATAACTAATACAGGACATCGGTTCTTAGCAAAATTACTACATACATCATGTTTGACAATTCATACACTTCCCAAAAAGAGAAAAATGAATCTTCTACCACAACCCAGAATAATTGCATGCTTACTGATGTAGTCTAACAGAAATCAGTCATGTCCCAAATCTTTTAATACCGCATTCGGAGCAGAACTTTGATGTGTCTCTCAGATATGGAGCTCCACATTCATCACAAAACTTTGGACGGCTTGCAGGCTGAAAATAAAATAACAGAGAAGCAAATTATTGTGTTTGTTCTTTAACTATCAACAGTCATAGCATATACACAGTTGGTATTAGTCAACAAAAAAAGTCATTAGAATCTATATAGATTTAAAATGTGTGAGGATCATTAACCTATTGTTTAAGAAATGAGGATATAAATGATCAATTTCTAGAGTTAAAGAGTACAGGGCTAAAATGAATAAATGTCAATCACGAGAAATATTTTGATGTGTTACTTGCACATTTCTCTACGTGCGTTACTCGTACAGTAGTCTAATTTGTGATCCTACGGCGTAGCATTTATTTGACAAAAATACGGTCGTACTAAAATACTATCATATTAATTGATATACGGTCATATTTCAATTGTTGAACGGTGAAAATGAAATTCATTAATCGGAAAAGAAGCCCCTCCATCATATATAGGAGGTGCAAAATAAAATATAAAATAAAAGTAATACTAAAGCCTAACACTCCCCCTCAAGTTGGACTTGTGATATCTGTCACACTCAACTTGGACATAATGTTAACAAAACACTTCAGAGATAAGGCTTTTGTGAGCACATCAGCCAGCTGTTGACTCGAAGGGACGAACGAAGTGCTAATAACCCCTCTCACAATGTTTTCTTTGATGAAATGACGATCGACTTCCACATGCTTGGTGCTGTCATGCCTAAGTTATCAAAGGCGCAAGGCGCACCGAGGCGTAGAGGGCCCCTAGAGCCTAGGCGCAAGGCGCAGGCGCGCGCCCGTGGCACGTGAGGCGCACAAATGGGGGAAAAGGGAAATTGAGCGAATTGGGCGCCCAATTCGCTGAAATTGTGCGGATTGGGCGCCCGATTCGATGAAATTGAGGGAATTGGGCACCTGAATCATCGTTGAAATTAAGAGCAATTCGCTCAATTTCAGCGAATTGGGCGCGCAATTCGCTGAAATTCAGCAAATTGGGCGCCCAATTTCAGCGAATTAGGCGCCCAAGTGTGTCTGCCTCGGGTGCGTCTGAGATCATGTTTTTGCCCATCTCAATTTAAAAAAAAACACCTTGAAAGGCCTTGGCGCGCGCCTGGGATCCTGTAAGGCGCGCGCCTGGGCGCGCCTGAGGCGCGCCTGAGGCGCGTCTGGGCGCGCCTGGGGCACATCGTTCGCCTCAGCCGTGCTGAGGCGCAGCGGGCTGCGCCCGGCGCCTCAGGCGCGCGCCTTGACAACTGTGGGTCATGTTGAACTGGATTGTCGGCAATGCTAATAGAGGCCTTGTTATCACAGTATAAACATATCAGCTCAATGTTTTGAATCCCAAGCTCAAGCAGAAGAGATCGAATCCACATTCCTTCACATATTCCTTGGGTCATCGCCCTGAATTCCGCTTCAGTATTGGATTTAGCAACCACATGTTTTTTGCTCCTCCAAGTCATCAGATTTCGTCCCACTAAGGTACAATGCCCTGTCGTGGATCTCTGATCATCAACGGACCCGGCCCAATCAGCATCTGTGAAAATTTCAATGAATAATTCTTTAGCATGAGAGAACAAATTGCCACATTCCGGTGAAGTTTTGAGATATCTCAAAATCCGATGAGCAACATCCAAGTGGTGTGACTTGAGAGCATGCATGAACTGACTGATAACTCCAGCAGCATAGGAGATATCCGGACGAGTATGTGATAGGTAGATGAGTCTCCCCACCAGTCGTTGGAAGCTACTGATGTCCGTAACAGGTTCTTCACCATCCCTTCCCAATCTGTGATTCGTTTCAATGGGGGTTTCAGCAGGTCTGCACTCACTCATCTCTGTAGTCTCCAGCAAGTCAAGGACTTATTTCCTCTGGGAGATAAAGATACTGTGTTTGGATCTGACAACCTCTATGCCAAGAAAGTACTTGAGATTCTCAAGTTCCTTTACCTCAAATTCACTGTCCAGCCTTGTCTTCGAGTGTTTGATTTCCTCCAAATCATCCCCAGTTATAACAATGTCATCCACATAAACTATCAACACTGTCAATTTTCCTTGTCTATGCTTGACAAATAGAGTATGATTCGCATTACTATGAGTATACCCAAACTTCACTATTGCTCGTTGGAACCTTCCAAACCAAGCCCTTGGGGACTGTTTTAGGCCATATAGAGCCACTTCAACCTGCATATCTTTCCTGCAGATCCCTCAGGAAATAAGCCTGGGGGTAGGGCCATATAAACTTCCTCTATCAAATCTCTGTGGAGGAAGACGTTCTTCACGTCTAACTGGCTAAGACTCCATTGGCAAGCAGCACACGAGAGAAGGATCCGGATCGAGTTCATCTTTGCAACTGGAACAAAGGTTTCCGGATAATCAATCTCGGTCGTTTGGATGTATCCTCTAGCCACCAACCTAGCCTTGTACCGGTCCACAAGGCCTTGAGTGTTTTGTTTCACCGAAAAAATCCATTTGCATCCCACCACCGTCTTTCCTTGCCTTGAGGGAGATCAACAAGGTCCCGTGTGTAGTTCTTCTCAAGGGAAATCATCTCTTCCTGCATAGCATCCTTCAATTTTTGATGTCCCAGAGCTTCCTGCCACGGAGGGAATAGAAACGGAAGACAAAGAAGTGACAAAGGCTCTATGTCGGGAGAACAGTGAGTCATAAGACATATAATCAGATAAGGGATGTAGGGTGGAAGCACGGTAACCTTGAGGACATGTAGACGGATCAGATGTGGCTTCAAGTATAGTGTGCAGGAGCTGACCGTTTGTGTCCCTTTGCCGACGAGTATAAACCAGCAAAGGAGTAGGACGAGGAGGTAAAGGAGACGGTGGATCCACATGTGGCTGCGGATCAACAGGGCTGATAGTAGGAGCAAAGACAGGTGGTTGATATGGAGATATAGGAAGAGGGATAGTGGTGGAGCTCACTTCCATGATACCTGTCCCCCTGAAGGGAGCTCACATAATAGTGTTCGAATTCATGAAAAGTGACATCCATAGTGACAGATTTCTCGAGTCCCGGGATAAAAACACGTATACCTTTTTGAGTGTTTGAGTATCCTATGAAAACGCACCGAAGCGCCCGAGATCAAGCTTGGAAGTATGGTGCACATGGACAAAGCACACACACCCAAAGATACGAGGGGTGAGATCACTAGGAGGGATATTGAGGGTTTCTAACAGAGTTTTGTGGTTTAGGAGTCAAATAGGCAACAGATTAATAAGATGTGTAGCCGTGAGGTCCGCATCACCCCAGTAGTATTTGGGTAGGTACGTCTGACGTAATAAACAACGAGCCACCTCTAGGAGGTGCCAATTCTTACACTTGGTAACCTCATTCTGGGCAGGAGTGTACGCACACAAAGTTTGGTGGATGATTACCAAGTCACACAGGTAGCGTTCAAAATGAGAGTCAGTGTATTCACGGCCATCATCACTTCGCAAAATTTTCAGTATCATTGAATTGTGTGGTCACCATCGTATGGAATCGTTGAAATAACGGAAACACATCAGATTTGTTTTTCATGAGATAAAACCATGTACGCCGAGAAAAGCAGTCAATAAACGTGACAAACTATTTATACCCAGAAATTGAAGCAACCGGTCTAGGGCCCCAAACATCAGAATGGATAAGTTCACAAGGAGTAGCACAAGGAAGGGCCATCCAAGGAAGGGAGGCCCGCTTGTGCTTACCCAGTTCACAGACAGTACAATGAAAAGCATCAAAAACAAAAGACGGTATAGCCGGAAACAAAAACTACATAACGGAGACGGGAGGATCTCTAAGGCGGCAGTGCCAGGACTCCAAAGTAGTAGAGGAAGCCACGTGAAGAGCCTGCGAAGAAGGAACAGGAGCCGAGTTGGAGGAGTCAAAGAGATACAGTCCCTCGCACAGTTTACCAGAGCCAATCACCTTCCCCGTCGTCAGATCCTGAAAGACACATGAAGAAAAGAATAAAGTCACTGAACAATGCATAGAGTTAATTAATTGACTGATAGAAAGGAGATTTCGAGTAAATTTAGGGACGTGAAGCACAGACGAGAGAGAGAGGGAAGAAAAGGGAATGGTTCCTTTTTCAGTAATAGGGGAAAAAGAACCATCGGCAACACTCACTTTGTCGCGACCTGACAAGGGAGAGTAGGATACAAAACCTGAAACAGTGCCCGTCATACGATCGGTCGCCCCACTGTCAATGATCCACTGAGTGGGGGTGCAACTGGTAGCCGAATGAGCACCCGGGGGCCCCTAGTGGGCATATGAGAAAGAGGAAGCAGAAGCCTCAGAGGGATGGTCCGACATCAGACGACAAAAGGCAAGAATCTCATCGGAGGAGAGAGTGGGAGGAGCAGCCTGGATAGACACATCAGCAAAAGCATCAGAGAGATGAGCAGAGAGGGACAGGGAATGACGACCCGCAGAGCGACCATAACCACGACCACCACGAGTAGCAGAAACCCCTTTTGTCGGAGGAAAACTGTGGAGCTTGAAATAAGTGTCTCATGTATGGCGAGCCTTCCTGCAATAATCACAAATAAGATGATCCTTCTCCCCAGACTTCAGTAGCAAATCACACGGAGGACGCCCACTTGGACGAACATGGGCAACAAGAGTAGAGCTGTCAGAAGTAGTGTCGGTATGTAGAGTCTGGCACCGATCAAACTCCTGCAGAACAAGACTGAAAACCTCCGACAAGGAGGGAAGAGAAGCACGACCAAGGATTTGAACACAAATTTGGTCAAAGTCCCGATGCAAGCTACGTAAAAATTCAAAGATCCGATTGCGTTCTTCGCGAGCCCGAACAAGAAGTGCATCTTCAGAACAGACAAGGTTGAGAGCATCAAAGTGGTCATACTCTTGGTAGAGCTGAGTAAATTCCAGATAATAGGAGGAAGGAGACCGATCACCTTGCCGCAAGAGGAAAATCCGCCGGTGAAGTTGAAAGATCTGAGCGGCATTTCCCCGACAGGAATAGGTAACCTCAACTCTTTTCCAAATATCTGTCGCAGTATCAAGAAATAGGTAATTCCTAGCAATGCTCTCTTGCATAGAGTTGAGAAGCCACGACATGACCATGGAATTTTCGGAATCCCATTGCGACCATTCGGTAGAGGTGGATGGGGAGCCACAGTAGTGCCAGAAACATAGTCAAACATACAGCGGCTCTTATGAGAACGGTTTTTAGAATTATTATATGTGAGTTGTGCTCATGGATGTATAAGATCACATTGCTTTACATTCGCCCCAGTTAGACGCTTAAGAAGGCCCTTCATACTTCTTTCAACGACCTTAGTCTGCCTTTCAGCTAGAGTGTGATAAGCGCTAGTATCCTCGAGTTTGGTTCTCAGACGACCACATAATATGTTCCACAAATATGATAGAAAGTACTTAATATATCGCTCTAACTCCACAAATATGTCTATAGTCAAATAATAGTGAGGTGAAATAAAAGGGTAGTCTCTAAATATGAAATCGACAGAGTGTGGTGTGCGAAGTGAGTGTTTTTCAGATATGGTATCAAAGAGCTAAGAAATATCAGGTGGCACGCCGGGATGCAATAAATGTGGGGTCAGTGACACATCTGGGCCACGAGTCACGTAGTGGAGTGGGAGTTCAGGCAGGAGTGTGGTGAGTAGTAATGTGGTGGAGTCAGTGACAACTGAACTAGACTGCGTAGAGGTCCTCTCATGGGCCCTTGGAATCAGGTAGTTCTTCTGGGGAAGAAGAACGATCATGTGTCCATTGTGCTCAAAGGAATGAGAATTCCTCATGGCATCATGCATGACATGCCGGTCGTACTGTCAAGTCTGCCCTAATAGAATGTGACAGGCATCCATAGCAGCGACATGACATAATACTGTATCCGAGTACGTGTTCTCTATAGAAAACTCTACTAGACAGTAATGTATGACAGACATAGTCAAATGGCTATTGACTCTGGATAGGTTGTAGGGTTGTTCTAATGGATGTGTTGAAAGCCCTAATATGTCGACCATGCGTTGAGATACAAAATTCTTCATACTACCACTATCGATGATAATATAACAAAATTGTCCATGGATGCGTGCAGTAGTGCGGAAAATATCGTGTCTCCTATGGTTATCCTCAATAGACTCACTAGAGGTGATCAAACTATAACGTAAGACGCAGATTAAGTATTCAGCATGTTCGCCTTCCACTTCTATGACATCCTCAGACTCCTGTTCATGCTCAGGCTCAGGGTGAGACTCATTAACGTAAACTCTGTACTCAAGCTCATGTCCTTCAATAAAATCGATAATAGCGACGAAGTGGCGTCGCGGGCTCTCTGATGATTTGTGCTCCGGCTCCATAGACTTGAAGCATCGGATACTCCAGTGTTGGGCTTAGCCCTAATAATCTCCTTTCCCTTGGAGGGAATGGTAGTTGGGGTTGGAGTCCCGACGGTGATGGGAGGGTGAGGGAACTCCGAGATCCTAGCAGTGGTGGAAATGGTGACGCTTGTTGTAGATCTATCAGTAGATCAAGCTCCAGATGATCATTTTTGTGAGGCCTCCACTCTCCGTGCACGACTCGATATTTCCCCTAAGTCATTGTAATCCAATAACTCTAAGAGATATCTAATGGAATAGCACTACTCGTTCAAATAAAGGGATACGATCATGTCATCATCCTCTCGGAGGTCGAGGTGAGACTGAAGGACTAGGAATTCGTTCGTGTACTCATCCACAGTCAATTTGTCTTGTCGTAGGTTGTGGTACCTACGGTAGAGGCTTTGTAAATAATCTCCTGGGACGTACCGCTTAAGCAGTTGAATTTTAAACTCATCCAAAGTGGTAACCGGGGGCAATTCTACGTTGAATTTAGACCGCTTTAACTGACACCACCAAACCAAAGCGAAACACTCAAGTGTAAGGACTGCGTACTCAACTTGTTTGGTTTGGGGCAATTGCTTCCAAGTGAGGAAACGATCTATCCGATCGCACTATTCTAGACATCTCTCGGGTTCTAGTTGTCCCTCAAAATCGCCAACATCCAACTTAACTCCCATGTCCCAACGGGGTTGGTTACGGGGCTGGTTACGGGGTTCAAGTTCAGGGTGTGTAAGTTCTAGTGGCCTAGGGTTAGGGTCTATTTCGACCACTGGGGGAGGAGCTCAATTTAAGTGCATGGTAGCTTCTATAGTGTTGACTAATGTGCATAATCCGTTCACTACATGCCCAAGACCTCTCATGGTGGTGGTGAGATTGTCAACCGCTTTCATTAAATCGTTCATACACTGGGTAAGATCCCTTGCGTTATTTTTAAATAATCGACTAGCTTTTCAATTTTAAAATAAATTGATTTTAATTTTCTTAGAAATTTTTTAATTGGTTTTTTTTAAAATACGTTTTTTATAGCTTAAATTTTAAAATAATAACTTTAAATTAAAAGAACATTTAAAGACATTAAAAATATATATATATTTTAAATAGATTATAAAAATTCTAAAAACAAAGTATATATATATATACATATATATATATATTAAATTAGATTACTATTTTGAAAATTTGATCGTTTGATTCGCAATAGAAGTGAATCTAACATGCTCTGATATCAAACTGATGTAAACTCAAATTAGGGTTTTCAAATTAACTATTTTTGTTAAGCAAATTATTTTTAATTCATAAAATAATTTTTGGTCTTGAAAATGGGTTGATTTTAAATTTTGAAAAGAAGGTCGAGCGGCCCCAAATCGAGTTTGCGCGTGAAATCGCCCCCAGCGTTTGAACATCGCAATAGCCGCTAATTAAAATTTGAGAGAGAATTCTTAACGTTAAATGTGTCGAATTATTGCGAACGTACATCCACAAGCTAAAGCACAAAAATAATTTATGGAATAACGGTAATAAGAATAGTTTGAATGTTCATTGCAAACTTAGATACATAAAATTAATTTGATATTTTGAAGCACAAGTCGAGTGAATGTTACCCAGGCTAGGAATTTTTCCAAATTCGGTCGTGAGAAGACGGCGTCCACTGTGTCCCAAAGACTAGTCAGAAAGAATGTTGTGGTCGACGACTCAAAGGGATTGGGATGTGGTAGGGGTTCTATCCAAATCGTGAGGTGCAGAGGGGAATAGGGCCTGGCCGCAAATCGACGGAGTTATGGTATCATCGTCGACGTCAATCGGTGGAGAGGGGCACGACAGGGAGTTCGTCTGGGTTGATGAAGTCAATGGTGGGCGGCTGTTGAAGGAGGCCGCCTATCGACTTTGCTGGAGCTTGTGTTAGTGTCGTCGCTGGGTCGAGAGATCAAGGAGGACGGTTGTGAGCAAGGACCGGTTACAGGAAAAAAAACGAAATAGGTTTCATTTTTCCTGTCAATATCCGGCTAATCTTTTCCTTCCGCAGAGGCTTTTTAAATAGGCTGATTAATGGATCTGATGACCATTAATTTAATTCCTTGATTAATGGTCCTGATCGCCATTAGTTTAATTCCTTTTATATTCTATTCCAAAATCACGATGACTGTTCTTATTTTTGTGGAATTTTTTAATCAGTTTCCTTAAATGAAATATTTTGTGTGAAATTCTTTCCAAAGTAGCAATTCTTTATTTGATTTCTTTGGATATATTTTGCTGATTTTAGAATCTTTTCCCAATTAAATTAATGTGTATTTTAAATAATTTAAGCTTGCCCCTTATGTCTTAACTACTCAAATTACTGGACCTTTTTATTTAGGGTCTCACCGACCGGTCACACCGATGAGCCGAAACTAATAACGGGTACATGAAAAGAAAAATACATGAAGTAAATAGTTGCAAAGGAAACGATAGAAAATAACAAATAGTAAAACATAATTGGCGCGTGATGGAATCACGCGTCCTCAGATGCGGCGAGGGCTGCATCAGCATGTTTCCTCAAGATGACCATCCTGACCACAATGAGTACACTTGGGACAAGTCCTTTCATTGCGACACCAACCCCGAGAGCTAGAGCGAGCCCCGCGAGCTGATGGAAGAGCAGAATGAGATGTAGAAGAGCACTGAAAGAGAGTCGGGGAGAGAGTACCTGGAGCATTGGGGGCGGGGTGACCTTTAAAAGCATGGAGCATACATTTCAGTGAAGGAATGTTGGTGGAAGAAAGGATCTGAGCTCGTACGCTGTGGAGGTGAGGCGGAACATGGACCAACATCATGGAGATACCAACAGCCCTTTTTGGGCACGTTGAGCAGTGAGGTCCATTCTAGGAGGCAGATGTTGAATTCAAACCTCGACTAAAGTTTTGGATTGCGCAGCAAAGAAGGTCAAGTCTCCATCTACCCCTGATTTGAGAGATTGGAGGTCCGTGATGATGTCAAACATGTGTTGCAAGTTGTCCTTGCCTGAATAAAGGGAGTGAAGTTCCTCCCACATTGTCTTGGTCGTCTCATGATATATGATCATAGGATATGGTTCACTGTCCATATGAACACGAGTGTCATCACGGAGCCACTCCTCGGTGGGCTCGGTAGATGTAACCTTAGTCAAACGATGAAGGAGTCCATTGATCAGAAGAACATGGCGTACAGAGTGTACCCACTCAACAAAGTTCTTCACACTAAGAGAGATTGTGGTGATCTGAAGCTCATCTCAAACTTCAAGAAGAGGAGTCGCAGCACGGGCCGAAAGAGACGGGGCATCATTCAAGTCCATTGAATGGCAAGAAAGACTTAGAGAATGCGGCGCGTTGAGTATATGGAGTGGATGTGCGCGAGCACAAGGGGAAAAATCTACAGTAAGATACTTTGCGAGGAGCGCGACAAACTAGGACGGAGCTCTGGCGAGCAGCCAGAGCTCGGTAGAGGCTTGGCGGATCAGAGCTCGGCGAACAGGAATGGAGTATTGCAGACAGGAACTGCGGTCAAAATGAGCTCGGCGACCAGGAATAAAGCTCGGCAAATAGAGGTGGCACAAAACATAGAAAGCCAAGCTAAGAAATAGAGCTCAACAAGCAGGAACAAAGCTCGGCAGAGGAGTTGTGCTTTTGCGGACAAAAACTCAACGAACAGGAGCGGCGGTCAGAAGGAATTCCGTAGGAACTCGACGAGCAGGAACATAGCATGGCAGAAGAGTTGTGCTTCTGCGGACAGAAGCTCGGTGAACATAGGCGTCGATTTTGCGAACAAGAGCGGCGGTCAGAAGGAGTTCAGCCGGAACTCGGCGAGCAGAAGCAACGTTTCTGTGATCAACAACAACGGTCAAAAGGAACACAGTAAGCGCGTTAATAACACAGAAACTCCGTGAGCAGAAGGAGCGTCGATGATCGGAGCGGACAGAGAACAAGAGACCGCAGGAGACACCAATCTGGTGGGACCCAGACCCCGATGAGGCAGGGAACAAAGGCTATAAAATCAGCGGGTCGGGGGAGAACCGAAAGAAAGGGAAGGGGGCTGAGACGCAGAGTTGTGGTCTCAAGCGATGAGTAAGTTGGTTCGCCTAAGCAAACAATAAGAGAATTGGGTGGGAGCAAGAGCGTAATCCAAAAAAAAATTCATGATCAATTTATTGCTCAAATACCATGTAGAAAAATACGTAAGTGGGAAAATAAAAAGGATATTTTATTAATTTCTCACATACATACACATATAGATACAAGTATTTGTACATTTATAAAAAAAAGAGAAGCCTTATCTTATTCTAAGATGTGGGACTAAACCCTAAGGAGCAAATGAGCTCTAGCTGAGCCTTATAATGGACTTTCATGCAGATTTATTCTAACAAAAGTCAAATTAAACATTTAATCATTAGAATTATTTTGGGACATGAGTTTTATTAAAATCTAACATAATTAAAACTCAACCTGATCAATCTTCTTACATAATTTCGTTCTTTGAGTGCAATCTCATAGGTTCATCGTACATTAACAGTGATACTAATCTTTCGATTGGATTTTAGGTCGCACAAACCAACACTTCCTTCACACAATGGTGCACGGGAGCAGTAGAGGGAGTTTGACCACAACCAAATTCAGTTAGAGCAAAACGGTCGGTCATGATGGTAGAACCATGAAACCTATGACGGTCCTCAACACAAGTCAATATTGAATGCCTCCAGGATTGACGGAGGAGGGGTGCAATGTAAGACATGGGTTTGTATTGTATCGACCTCCATACTTAATCCATAATCCTGAAATTAATGGCATTTGCATTACACTTCAGGTTGAAATATTCAAAATAATCTATCTCTTGGTAAAGCCTTTCAAATTAAGAGAAGTAAGCCGAGGCAGCCGCGAATCCTTGCTTCAATTCAAGAACCTGGCGGGTAAGCTCATACACCTGAGTTGAACTCTCAATCTTTGAGCAGGTATCACAAGCTGAGTCCACATCTACCATGCAATCCATAATCATATGCACGGGGTAGACAATACAGGACATTAAGTAACCATGAAACCACCAAATTGTCTGAATCTCACTTCGTCCATGAGCGATAAGTTCATGGTGGCTCAATAATTGTCTCATTAATATATCCATACAATTGACGGATGCGGAAGGTTGCACATTTGAAATAATTGGTCATCAAACGACATGTTGATGATCTGTATGGAGCAGAGCGACAAAGACTCCTAAGGGGTTCACTTAAGGGAGTATTATGAGGCATCTGGATGTTGGATGAAGAGCTTTAAGAATCTCCCACGAAGGTTACAAATGGATTTGGAAAAGAAGAAAAAAACAAGATCTTTACTACCACAACATTCTTAGCCACCCGAGAGCATAACTCGTTGGAGAGGATAATAGGTCACTATCCATTAAGCTTAGTTATTAAAGGCGCAAGGCGCACCAAGGCGCAAAGGGGTTTTGGAGCCTAAGCGCAAGGCTCAAGGCGCGGGCATGCGCCCGAAGAAGGCAAGGCGCAATCACATTCATTTTAAATAAGTAGAGCATTAAATATCAGTTCAACTTCTTGAACAAAATCTTCATATATTCGATTCATTATTCATTCATTACCATCATTTATATCTCTTAAGAAATAAAATCCATAAGGTCGCTTGCATCATATCGATTATGTATCAAAAACACTAAATCATATAAAAATATTTGAGTTCTTGCATTATTTTTTTTTATTATTTTGAAAAAAAAATAGTTTACAACAAAAATCACACTCAAACGCGCATTTAATGTCCAAAGGTGCAAAAAAGGTGCACGAAGGCGCAAACCTCTGATCCTGGTGAGTTTGGAGCCTTAGGAGCGCCTGAGGCACACCTTTAACAACATAGCCATTAAGGTAGCTCAAGAAACCGCCGAATAGAAGGAAGGTGGTTAGAAGCCTTGACAAAGGTCTGTGGGTGGTTGTGAGAAGAGCTTAGGCTAGGTGAGCTTGTTGAGTTGCGTGGCGAGGTTCAGTGAGCTTGTTGCAAGGCCTGGCGAGACTCGACAGCGGCTATTAGGTCACTTCTAAACATTTTAAATGACTCCCTCAACTATGACGCAATCATAATTCGTAGAACTAATCACTTTAGACCTCACACTCTGAGTTTCCTTTGTGTAGAGTTATTCTGGTAAAAATCCTTTCCCGTCTAAGAAGCTCTAAGTAGGAAAAGCTAGTACAATTGGATTCTTTAATATGTCAACTCCTTCGTGGATTAATAGGCATTGCTATTTTTTTATAATTTCTTATTCTTTATAAATATTTTATATTTCTATATATAAATAAGGTTGTGTAAAAAGAAATAATATGTGAATTTTATCCTACAAACAACAACACTCAAGCCTTTATCCCACTATAGTGGGGTTGGCTACATGGATCCTTTGTCGCCAATGTGCCCTATATTTAGTAATAATCCCACTAATGCCCAAGTTTCATTCCAAGTCTTTATTGGTTTACCCCTCTCTCGTTTAACATGCCTAGTGACTAAACTCTCACAATGCCTAATAGGTGCCTCTAATGGTCTCCTTTGTACGTCTTCAAACCATATTAGTCGAGCTTCTCAGATCTCTTCAATTGGTGTCACTCTTGTCTCATCCTTGATACATTCATTCTAAATTTTATCCAGTCTCGTGTGTCCACACATCCATTTAAGTATTCTCATCTCCGCAACTCCCATTTTTTGCTCATGTACAAATTTTATTGCCCAACACTCAGAACCATAGAGCATCGTTGGTCTAATTGTAGTACGGTAAAACTTGCCTTTAAGTTTTAATGGTACTTTACGATCACATAAGATCCATGACTCACCTCTCCACTTCAACCGACTTGGATTCTATGTATTACATATTTATCAACACCTCCATCTTTTTGAACTATCAATACAAGATATTTAAAGCACTCACTGCGGGAATATCTTGATCACCCAACTTAATAACAAAGTCATATGTCCATTTTGCACTGCTAAACTTAAGCTCTATATACACTTTTTCCTAACTCAACATAAAACCCTTCTTTTCCAATGTGTCTCACCAAGATTCAAGTTTCGTGTTTACACCCTCGCGCGTCTCATCAACCAAAATGATATCATCCGTAAACAATAAACACCAAGGTATTGCTTGTTGGATATGTCTGGTGAGCTCATCTAAGATAAGAGTAAAGAGATAATGACTTGAAGTTGAACATTGGTATAAGCCAGCCGTGATAGAAAATTTGTGTGTTAATCCTTCAGTTGTCCTCATCCTCGTTATTGAATTTGTATACATATATTTGATTATATGAATGTATGATACATTTACACCTTTCTTTCTAAGACTCTCCATAGGATCTCTTTTGGAACTCTATCATAAGCCTTCCCAAGATCGATAAACAACATATGCAAATCTTGTTTTCTTTATCGATAGTTATCAATGAGTCTACTCAAGAGATGTATAGCTTCCCTGATTGACCACTCTGGTGTGAATCCAAATTGATTCTCTGAGATACTAGTCTCATAAACCAACATTTTTTACTTGTATGTTATTTGCTCCTTTGTGAGTTCCTAGAAAATGTGTAGTGTCGGACTTCCAATGATCAGCATTTTGGATCTATGCCACGACAATAAAGACATGGTATTACGAGCGTCCATATTGTGCACTTGGATTATGATGTAGAAATGCATTACAAGTGCAGAAAAGAAGTATGTGCTTGCAAACACAACTTTTGAATATTTTAACTGGTATATGGTTTCAAATTAGTATTAAAACTAATAATACCTTGAGGCATTGTTCCAACTTTATGGATATTAGCACTGGAACTCTAAAGATTTTGTAGAAAATAATAACCGCATAATCTTCTTATTAATATAAGGGGATATTTATACAGGGAGAAGAACATGTTAGATTACCTAAATGCCCTTACAGAATACAGACAGAATAATAACAGACTAATTATAGATAAATACAAATTAGACACCTACTATTAACAATACCCTCCCTCAAGCTGCTGAATGAATATATATCATTTCTAGCTTGCAAGTAAGATCAAGGGACATCGACAATCTGTAATTATGAAGTGACATAAGAGGTAAAAATTAGTCCACTTGTTGGAACTGAAATCTCGGGTCCAAGGAGCAAACATTTCAGCTCGGTAGAAGTTCCGACTATAATATGACTGAAGGTTTACTAGTTCACATGCGACCATTGTAGGCAAGAGACAGAGAGAAGCATGCATTTTATTGCTAGACGAGGTGATTTTGTTACGTGGGGATCTCACCGCATGCCGAAGAATGAATAACAACTTCCTCCAAAAAAAAGTATTGTGCGTGGTCGGGGAAAAGCGGGATAGATCGTCAAATCTTCAAATTGGTGTCTCGCGCGATATGAACTGCCATCACCAGTTACATGAGCACAGGTAGGGGGTTGGTACATTGTTGTCAGAAGGTGGGCCCCTCCCCCATGCGAGCTTCATGAAAGGTTGGCAAGATCCTACACGAGGTGGGAGAGGTCACCGAAGTCACCAAGGTGGCTGAGTTCAACAATTTCCCCGAGGAGGTCGAGGTCCCAAAGGTGTCTGTTGAGGTCGTCGAGGTTGGTGAAGTGATCGAACGAGGTCAAAGAGCGGTTCTACTGAGGTCATCGAGATGTCCTAACGAGGTGACACGGAGTGGTCTGGGAGTTATTATGCTAAAATTAGTGAGGTCGTCAGGGTATTGAAGCGAGGTGACTGTGCGAGAATAGTGAGTTGTTCTTGTTGAAGCTTGAGGAGACCGGGCGGTTTGATGTCTAGCCGCAGCGGTCAGCTTATCTCCCCGGTCTGACAGTTTGGCTCAGCGGTCTGTTAGTCTCCCTGTTCTGACGGTTTGGCTCATGGGTCTGGAGGTTAGCCGCAGCAGCAGTCTGTTGGTAAGCCACAACAGCGGTCTGGAGATTAGCCGCAACAGCGGTCTGTTGGCAAGCCGCAGGTGCGGCCCAGAGGTTAGCCGCAGCGGTCTGGGTGTAGCTGCAGCAGTAGAGTGGATGTTAGCCACAGCGATCTGAAGGTTAGCCGCAGCGGTCTGGATGAAGCCGCAGCAGCGGACAGATGGTTAACTGCAACTGCGGTCTGGTGGCAACCCGTAGTTGCGGTCTGGCGGTCTGTACCAGCGGTCCTCCCTGGCAGAGTGGCGGCTTTCCTTAGTTGTCGCTGGGTGTTCAGTTATTCATTGTATAGTGTGTGGTTTGACCATGTCAAATCGCATAAGCCGCCTGAATTGTATTTAGTCTCACATCGATTGTTGTATTCTCTCATCTCCCCCAATTTCTATAAATAAGGGGGTATACATATGTAATGATTATCTTTTTGGAGCAATAAAATTTGCGGTTTATTTACCTCTTGGTCGTTCTCTCGCTCATTTTTCAAAGTTCTAATGAGGTCACCAAGGTGTATTGACGAAGTGACCCAACGAGGTCGACTAGCTGTTCTGCTAAGATTGTTCAGGTGTCCTGGAAATGTAACCCGACAAGGTCGACAAGCAGTTCTGGTGGGATCATTGAGGTTGGTGAGGTCGTCGAGGTGTGCTAAAGAGGTGACTTGACGAGATTAGCGAGTTGTTCTGCAGAGGTTGGCGAGGTTGGAGAGGCCGCAAAGGTATCCTGTCAAGGTAACACGACAAAGTCAATGAGTTGTTTTGTTGAGATCGTCAAGGTGTCCGGGCGAGGTGACCCGACGAGGTTAGTGAGCCGTTCTAGTGAGGTCGTTGATGTGTCACAGTGAGGTGATCTGACGAGGTCAGCGATCTATTTTGTTGATGTTGATGAGGTTGCGGTATCAGCGAGGTCATCGAGGTGTCCTGGCGAGGTGACTCGACGAGGCCTGCGAGTTGTTTTGTTGAGATCACTGAGATGACCTCATGAGGTGACCCAACATGGTCGGTGAGTTGTTCTGTTGAGGTCGTCAAGGTGTCCTGGCGAGGTAACCTGATGAGATCGGAAAGCAATTCTACTAAGGTCGTGAAGGTGATGCGACGAGGTTGGTAAGCTGTTATACTGAGATCGCCGAGGAGTCTTAATTGTAAGTACTAGAGGGCTTACTGAGAGAGCCAATAAGGGTTCACAGGCTCTCTAACTCATCTTTGATAAGAGTTGGCATGTCATCAACAGTATTTTCCTTGATTTAATGTTGTCATCTTATAATCTCAAATACATCTAGATTGGCCTGGTTACACTGGATGCCTCTAAATCCTCCAATACGACCAAGAACTTACTCTTTTACATATATTTTAAAGCAGTTCTACTTGGTATGTCCAAATTTTTTACAAGCGAACCAAGAGTTTTCCCGATTGGGTTTAGAAGCAGGGTGTGAGGAGTTACTAGACTTTTTAATCTTACTAGTCATTATAAAAAATCATCAAGCGGTATAAAAATTCTTAGAGAGAGGCAGAAGTTTTTCAATACTCAAAATTTGCATATGGATGGGATCATAGTCAAAGTTCAAGCCTGAAAGAAACTCAAAGATCCTGTCTTTTAAAAAAAATTGCCAAGGTTGAGGTATAATTGTTGCATATCATCTTCAGATTCGGGTACTGGTCCAGCTTAATCCAGAGTTCATTCAATATCTCATAGTAATCAGTCACAAATAAGTTCACTTGCTTTGTAGAAAATTTATTGTTTTCAACTCATAGCAGGTGGCTAAGCTGTGTTTGGCCCCCCGTTACAAACCAGCCCGATGGCACGCCGGGAAGGAGAGAGAAAACAGCCGGCATGAACGGTGGACTGGAGCTCGCGAGGCCAGCGGCAAAACTGTTGGTTTCCTCCTTTTTGCGTCGGTCGGCGTGGACTGGAGCGGCCAATTTCCTCCCAAACACTTTTCATCCAGGTCAGCCCTGTCGGGTTCTCAAACATGGCCTAAAACTTGCTTCAAAGAATACGTATAATGAAGATTGTCTTTGATTTACTGTGCAGTTGGCAAGGACATGCAATTTTTGTTCACCAAGGGAGACAATGAATTAAACAATCATGTCATGATAATAGAGTCTTAATCTCTCATTCTTCAAATTTAGCTTCAATCTTGGCAAGTGTAGCTCTCTTAATGTGATTCAGTTTTCATTGTCCTTTCAGTGTAGTTTGTATGATACGAGTCCATTGAAGATAATACTTCCATTGAGAAAATAGGTGGGATAAGGACGGAAAGATCATTCAGACTAAGGTGAGCAACAAACGTGCTCATTCTTATCTCCGAAACAGGAAAGAGAGATGAAGATCAACAATGAAGCGGAACAAAAATGAAAGCTGAAGATCAACAATGAAACAGAACAAGAAGATATTTGATCATGTGTAGAAACCGTTGACCGACAATAAAAGAAGTCAAATGATTGTCGACCAATGCAGAAACTGCTTAACTGGCCAGGAGACGTTGATCGAATCTGACATGTGCAAAAAACTGTCCATTGAGGCTGACCAAAATGCAGAAGTTGTCGATCGACTGAAAAAATCATTGATTGACTGAAAGGTGTTGATCGAATCTGAAGAGAGTAGGGACAATTGATCACGCAGAGGCTCGATACCGTCAAAGAAATGCACAGTCGCACTGAAGATGAAGAGAATGGCTCTGATACCATGTAGGAAATGACAATCTTATAATCTTCTCATTAACATAAGAGGTTACTTATACATAGGGAAGAAAAGTACCTAAGATGATCTAAATGCTCTTAAAGAATACAAGCAAAATAATAACAGATAAATACAAAATTAGATACCTAATACTATTTACAACATTTTTGATTGGAAGTACTTAAGCATTGTAACACTTATTAATCAGTTAAAAAGGATAAAGCTGCCTATTAGAGCCAAACAATCTTCTGTAAGCATCGAATAATAAAACAAAAAATACCTTCAATTGTGTTAAAATTAAACTTGAGCTTCCAAAAAAAGGATAGAGAGCTCAACAACCAAGTTGCTGACAAGTATTATGTGAGCTCCTAATCAAACATGTACAAATAGAACAACAGTGATCGTTGAGTGGGGAGGACAAAGTGTCAAGTAGCACCTTAAAAATCCAATAAATGATAAACATGAAAATCACGAATAAAGCCTAGATGTTACACCTCTAATAAGTCTTACTACATTCAAGCATAAACACATTGGTATCAAATTTGTACTACATAGAGTTTAATCTAAAGTGGTCAGTGGATAGAGAGAAATAAAAAATTCTCATCATATGATCCATATTGGAAATAATAAAAAAGTAGTAGAGAAACACTCACTAGTAATTGTAAGCGGCTGTCAACACGAACTCCAGGCATAGATTGCAAGGGGGGTATAAGTTGCGACATACTAGGTGCTTCATGTTGATGAGTAACATTAGGTACATGAGAAGTGTGAGTGCATTGATTCATGTGAGCGAACTGTAGTGTATGTTGGCATTGTTGTATTATTGAGCGGGGTCCTTGGGAAAGAGTATTATACTGTTGGTGTTGTTGTTGCATAGGATGTTTACATGAAAGCTGCAGCTGGTTTTGGTTCTGCAAATGGAGGAAAAAATTGAATGACAAGTTCTTCTCAAGAAAAGAAATAAATGCTTATCATAAAGGTTGATCAGCAAGGACATTGAATCAGCAGCCAAAAACGTGAAAACAAAGGAATTTAACTAGTTACAGTGAGCAATCCCATTATATCGTTTAAGCTTGGCAAGAAGAACATTAAGGCTCCATTTGACTTGGCATTTTTGCTCTGGTGAGTTTGGACAAAAACGTCACAGTCATAGAATGTATGTTTGGCATGACAATGGTACAACCACCACCAAGAAAATAAAACTAGTTTTGAACATAAAAGTGGATGAAATTCCTTAGGTGAGGTCGGACGTTCACGAACGATGGTACATAACCACCATGTCCTGACCGCCACCGCCGTACCAAACCGATCCTAAATATCAGATGGAATCATAAAGACAAAGAAGCTTCCATTAACACATGATTGATGCCTGCTCCTAACTACCGAAGATACTTCCTCTTGAAGACTTATAATATCTGAAAAATACAAGTTTTACTTATCATGGATTCATGGTAAATGTAGAGAATGACCCGAAAGCTTGTATGTAGTATTTCAGTATATCAATACAAGGGGAGAATACAAATATATAGGAAAGAGGAGAGAAGAATAAATCCTATACAAGATGTGGGACTAAAGAAGGATGAGAGAGAAAGGAAGAAAGAGGGCCCAATAATGGGCCCTTTACATGGGCTTTTCCAATACTCCCCCGCAAGCTGGAGCGTACAAGTCGTATGCGCCAAGCTTGGATACGCACTGATAGAAGAGGGTACTTGGTAGAGCTTTTGTGAGGATGTCTGCGACCTGTTCAGTACCCGGAACATGCTTGAGCTCGATCTTCTTCATGTGGACTTTCTCTCGGATGAAATGACAATCCACCTCAATATACTTCGTTCTTTCGTGAAAGACCGGGTTCTTGGCAATATGTATAACAGCTTGACTGTCACATAGGAAGAGAGCTGGTGAAGATGGCCTTACACCAAGGTCGGTAAGGAGACTCTCAATCCATGTGAGTTCCGAGACCACAACAGCCATTGCCCGATATTCTGCTTCTGCTGAGGATCGAGCAACCACTGCTTGTTTCTGGCTCCGCCAAGTAATTAGATGTCCTCCAAAATATGTGCAGAACCCGCTAGTGGATCGTCGATCATCGAGGGAGCCAGCGTAGTCGGCATCAGAGTATGTCACCAATGTAGGGATTGAAGATGAGGTTTTGTATACAAGTCCTTGGACAAGAGCTGTCTTGAGGTATCTGAGAATCCGTTCCACTGCCTGAAGATGAGAGCTTCGAGTAGAGTGCATATAGCGACTAACGAGTCCCATAACGAAGGATATATCAGGTCTTGTTACTGTTAGGTAGATAAGTTTCCCAACTAGACGACGGTAATATTCTGGATTTTGTAGAAGAGTATCAGAATCCGAGCCCTGAGCACATAGTTTGTGATTGACATCCATGAGAGTGTTTACAGGTTTGCAGCCGGAGTAGCCTGCATCATGAAGAAGATCCAGACAGTATTTGCGCTGAGAGAGAACCAGACCATCTGATCGTCTAGCCACCTCCAGACCCAGGAAGTACCGAAGATGTCTCAGATCTTTAGTTTGGAAGACGGAGCTCAGATGTTGCTTAACGGTCTGTATGATGTCCAAGTCGTTTCCAGTAATAATGATGTCGTCGACATATATCAATAGGAGAACCGTACCCGTTGCCCGGTGGCGAGTAAACAATGAGAAGTCAGCCGAGCTTCGAGTGAAGCCAATTGCCCGGAGAGCTTTGCGAACTTGTCGAACCATGCCCGAGGGGATTGTTTGAGACCATATAGCGATTTTAGAAGGTGACATACCCGAGACTCCCCCGTGGTCTCAAACCCGGGAGGTTGCTGCATGTAAACCGTTTCTTGAAGGTCACCATTCAAAAAAGCATTCTTGACGTCGAGTTGAAATAAGGGTCATTGGCGATGGACAGCTACTGAGATGAGAATTCGGACTGTGTTGAGCTTAGCGACCGGAGAGAAAGTCTCGTCATAGTCGAGACCCTGTTGTTGGGTGAAGCCACGAGCTATCAGACGAGCTTTGAGTCCGTCAATGATCCCATCAGGAGCATGTTTGATGACAAAAACCCATTTGCACCCAACGGGTTTCTGGCCGGGAGGAAGAGGCACCAGGGTCCAAGTATGGTTGGCCCAAAGAGCAGCCATCTCTTCTTCCATGGCAGCGCGCCACCCAGGATGTTGAAGAGCTTCCTGTACGGAGGTAGGAATAGAGACTGAGGATAGTGAAGTAGCCAATGTCTGAAGAGGTGGAGAGAGACGATGTAGAGAAACATAGTTAGCCATCAGATAAGCTGTAGAGGCGGGCACCGGAGCAGCAGAACACGGAGAAGCCGAGGTCGAAGCCGACTGCATAGGGGCAACAGGAGGAAGAGGGCGGCGAGTATAGACCCGAATGATGGGCGGCCTAGGAGGATCAATAGTGGGAGGGGGCTGAGGGAGGGTTGGAGGCGAGTGGACGGGGATCACCGGTCGTGGGATGGAGGGTGTTAGAGTTGTGGGTGGTAGAATAGGTGGTAAAGGAGGAGGGAAGAAGGGTTGTTCCTCTAGGAAAGTAACATCAGCGGATACAGAGACCTTCCGGGTGGCCGGGGAATAACATACATAGCCCTTTTGGGTGCGGGAGTAGCCGACGAAAATGTGTTTCGCCGCACGGGGATCTAGTTTGTCGAGAGTGGGGCCCAGGGTATGGACAAAACAAGTACAGCCAAAGACCCTGGGTGTGAGAGGAAAGACGGGTGTGGAGGGAAAGAGAAGGCTGAATGGGGTAGCATTTTGGAGAACCGGAGATGGGAGACGGTTGATAAGAAAACACGCAGTGGAGACCGCAAAGTTCCAGAATACTTTGGGAACATGCATGTGAAGCATGAGTGAGCGAGCAACATCAAGAAGGTGGCAGTTTTTTTCGTTCCGCGACCCCGTTTTGTTGAGAGGTGTAGGGACACAATGTCTGATGAACAATACTGAAGTCTGCGCAGAGATTGACAAACTCGTGGCTAGTGTACTCACAGACATTATCAGAGCGGAAGGTTTTGATAGTAGTAGAGAATTGCGTACGAGTTTCAAATACAAAAGCCTAAAAGACACGAGGAAGCTCTGAGCGATCACGAAGTAGATACAACCAGGTGGTGCGAGAGAAATTGTCAATAAACGTTATAAAGTAATGATAACCAGAGATGCTGGGAACCTTGTACGGTCCCCAAATATCAGAATGTATTAAATCAAAAGGAGCAGAGCTCCAAGTACAATGTGCGGGATAAGAAGAACGTGTCAGTTTGCCAAGAATACAGGAATCACATTTAAAAGCAGGAAGGGAGACGTCAGGAAGCGCCTTCTGGAGGATAAGTAGAGGGGCATGCCCAATACGACAATGTCAATCAGTAGAGGAGACAGAGGAAAGGGCGGTAGAAGAGACATCGAGGAGGTAGAGCCCGTTCTGCAGTCGACCCCTACCAATGGTAATCTGCGTCTGCCGATCCTGTATCAAAAAACCAGAAGAGGTGAAGGTGATATAGCAGTTCATATCAGTAGTAAGACGGCCAACAGATAGTAAATTAAATGGTGATGCCGGCACATAAAGAGCGGAGCGAAGAGAGATAGAGGGGTGGATTAAGAGATCAGCACATCCGGAGACCGGAACAATCGCACCATTGGCCACAGTAATAGACGGGGGATGAGGAGCATCTGAGAACCTTGGTGGCAGCAGGGAGGTGATGTGGTGGGTGGCTCCCGAGTCGAGGATCCAACGAGACCTGGAGGAAAGACAGACAGTACCTGTAGTGGAGGTGGAGGCAATACCTGCAGGAGAGGTGGAGGCAACTGAAGCAGATGGAGGGTTGAGTAGCCCCTGAAGTTGTTGCAGCTGAAGGCGAAGAGCCTCAAGGTCCGTACTGGTGGGTGGAGAGTTATCAGTAACAGCAGCAGTAGGCGGGCAAAGAGGGTAGCCATGTTTCTTGTGACATACTGCTTCAGTGTGTCCATCCCGGCCGCAATATGTGCACTTGGGCCGACCTCGACCACCACGGCCTCGTCCGCGGGAGCCCGTACGTCCACCGCGAGTAAAAGATGGTGGGGGAAGTAAGGGAGGAAGGGCCTATTGAAGAAGGGCCGACGATGGTGGTGCAGACGTCTCCAGGGGAGGTGGTACTCGAAGTAACATAGAGCAGACATCTGAGAAGGAAGGGGTAGCAGGTGATGCCAGAACCTGGGCCCGGATACTGTGAAGGTGTGGCGGGATGCGAGCCATAATCATAGCAATACAGACCGCCTCCTTCTGGGCACGTTGAGCAGCGAGATCAGTAGTAGACGGTTGGTGCTGAATTCAGGCCTCCGTGAGAGTCTTAGCACGAGCCACAAAGGAGGTCATGTCCATAGCTTTGCCAACATCCAAAGCTTGTAGATCGGTGATGATGTCAAAAAGGTGCTGAAGGTTGTCCTTGCCCGAGTACAAGGAATGAAGTTCATCCCACATTGCTTTGGCGGTCTCATGATACATGATCATCTGGTAAGGCTCACCCTCCACCGAGTTCAAGATCCAGGTCTGGATGCGACCGTCATTCCGTAGCCATTCATCAGTAGTAGGAGTCGGAGGTCCCTGGGTAAGGTGATGCGCAAGGCCCTTGGCTTGCAAGACCCTCCGAACGGAGTGAACCCATGGGATGAAGTTCGACTTGCCAGAGAGGGAAAGAGTAGTAATCCGAAGCTCATCGCGGAGTTCGTGAGGAGGAGCCACGTGGTCTGTCGTGGGGGTAGCTGTAGTGGAGTCACTAGAGGGCATGGCGACCTGGAGGAGAGGAAGCGGGCAGAAACAGCGGACTGGTGCAAAGCAGAAGGCAGGCCGCGGCGAGTACAGACACGCTCGGCAAGGAGCGGGCTATTGGAGGCCGCGGAGGACTGGATTAGGCCGAGGCGGACTGGATCAGACCGCGGCGGACTGGAGGCGGTCGTGGCGAGTAGAGCACAACAGTTGGCCGAGAGGAGAGGGCAAGCCGGCAAGTTGCGGGAGCTTGGCAAGTCGCGGGAGCTAGGCAAGTAGCAACGACTAGAGGGGGGGGGGAACTTGGCAAGTCCGAGAGCTGGACAAGTCGCGGCGACTAGAGGGCGACCGTAGCGGGCTGGACCAGTCCGCAAGACGGAAATCGCAGAGAGGAGCGAGCCCGCGGCGGACAGGGAAAAAAAACTTGTCCGCCGGAAGAGGAAGGAGAGCAGCCGCAGGCAGGAGAGAAGTGCGGACAGAAGGAGGCCGCCGAGCTCGCAGCGGATAAAAGAGAGCAAGAAGAGGAGGCGAATTCGCCGAGCTCGCAGCGGACAGAAGGAGACTGCGGAGCTAGGGAGCGAGTTCGCCGAGCTCGCGTCGGACAGAAGAGGCCGCAGTGGACTATGGGAAGCAGTGGACCCCACAGATCAGAGAGAGTGCTATAAAGGAGGACCAAAAGAGGAGGGAAGAGGAGTGGTTCCACGGGAGGAGAGGGAGCGGATTGGACAAAGGCAGGCCGCAGGGGCTATGCGACTAGGAGGCGCGGACACACAAACTCAGGCCGCGGAAACCGCAGGCCGCTGGGCGGATAGGAATATGAATCCGCAGGAAACCGCAGGCCGCTGGGCGGATAGAAATCTGAATTCGCAGGAGACGGAACCTGGCTCTGATACCATGTAGAGAATGACCCGAAAGCTTGTATGTAGTATTTCAGTATATCAATACAAGGGGAGAATACAAATATATAAGAAAGAGGAGAGAAGAATAAATCCTATACAAGATGTGAGACTAAAGAAGGATGAGAGAGAAAGGAAGAAAGAGGGCCCAATAATGGGCCCTTTACACGGGCTTTTCCAATAGTAAATAACTAGAGAAAGCAACCATTCATGACGCTTCAGCGGTGAAGCAATGTTTGGGGTACTTGGTTTCAAGGAAAAAAATCATAAGCAAAGAAAATTCTATGCGATCTAATTGTATTGTCACTAAATATTTCTACTGAATGGGTGCATCTGATAAACTTGAAACATCTCCCGAGTGTATATATAACTGGAACAACTGAAATTTTAATCGATGACTTAAAGAGACAGTGCGTCCTTGCATTATGATTCAGAAAATAAAGAATTTTAAAATTCTCAGTACAAGATATGCAGAGAACAAAAAATCCCGAAGAAAACAAACAGCATTTGGTAAAACTGACCTCGCTTAAGTGACGGAAGCTAGAAACATTTGTTAAAGTACAAGAATTGTCGGGCCCAGAAAATGGCTGAATGGTAAAGGGAAATGCAAAAACGATTAGCTAAACAGTAAGGAATTCAAGCCAATATTGGTGGATGTTATAGTATACATGCTTACCAAACTGATATTAGAGATAGAGTTTGACTGGACCCTTCTATATTTATGGCGCGGTGAATAGAACTTGTAGTCTCTAGCTGAGATGGATACCTCATGCCTACCCGTCAAACGCTTGAACCTATATATTGAGAAGGATTAGCTTCTAAGCAATACCAAAGAAGTATATCATAAACAACTGAGGATGAAAACATGCATTTCCTTTGGTCTAAAGAAGAAAGTTAAGTAATAGTGCTAAAGATTTCTAGAGTAGATATTGGCAAAATACGTGCTAATTTGCAGGGTGTTATGCCATGCTAGACTGCTGGTGCTTCCCAGAATAGCACATTCAGACACAGTAGTTTCCAACAATTATCATAGGTTTGTGGTGTACGCCTGGACTCACTGTTATGATTCTAGATATTTGGTGTATTGCACTAGCAATTCAACTGCTATTTTTTATCTTGTTTGGAACTCCATGATATAATTCTTGCAACTTTCTTCTTCTTTTTAATATAAAATAGTAAATAAACATTCCTAAAATTATGCATTGTTGTCACCATATTTGTTTTTGTAGTATTTTTGCGTGTGTCTATATAATGAAGTGAATAGTTCAATATAATTTATGCTGTCTTGTCCACCTTATTATCAACTTTTAATATCATATCTTTTTCTAAATTTGTGTGCTACTATTTATCAACCATTGTTTGCCAATGCTGCGTGCCATTTGAATATGTACTGTTACAATCTTATATAAAAGACCTCAAAGCTTTTGTTCATGTGTCTTATATTAAATTATTTTTGAGACAGAACAATTGCTTCTAGGATAAACACGGACCCTTGCCTCTCCAGGAATGGTTCCTTAATGCTTCTTTCAATGTAACTATTATGGCATGTGATTTGTGCAAGATGCATGGCATGTAACATCATTCATTAAAGATGTGAAATATTGATATCTCTATGCTGATGATAACGTCGAAGAAGGGTTTTGTAGTAAGATGACATGTTCCTTTGTTCAGTGCCAAGAGAAGGATGATGTGTCTATTGAGATATCAGTCTAAGATTCGTTGTGTTTGATTGATAACAAAAGATGATAAAATTTTATTGTTAATGAGAAATTTGAGGAGATTTTTCCCTCAATAGGCTTGGTCTACCCTTACAAAGACAAGATGGAGGTGAGAGAGGGGAATACAAATACTGCTTTAGAATTCTTAATGAAAAAAACCCAAAAAAGCTATTTTACTCTTCTAATTGTTGTTTCTCTAACCTAGGCTCTATTTGGTTCGGCGTTTCGCGGCTCCGTTTGGGGCAAACGCCGCCGGAAGGCGGGTAAACAAATGAACATCCGGCGGCGTTCGCTCCGTTTCCACCAGCCCGCCTTGAGAAACGCCTCAAAAAGCTCCGTTTGGAGCAGCCACCTCCCCCCTCCGTTTCGAACACTCCGCTTCCACCCGCCGGATCGACCCGCCACCGCCGAACCAAATGAAGCGCTAGTCATCGGCTATCAAGGAGATTATAGGATATTTCAATCAGTCAAGGAAAGAAGAGGAGGTTGGGTCCTGCGCAATGGATCAATGATGGAGGAATTGAGATGATTTTGTGACTGGAAGTACTATTTTCACCTCTCGAGCTTTAGATCTCTCCTCATTGTTGTGTCATATGAATTCTACCTTATGCGCAATTATGTTGTAAACTTATTTTAATTTCACCAAATGTATGAAATCCCCCACCCTCTTTATCTCATTGCCAGCCAAAAATCAAGAAGGGGTGGTGATGATCCTATAATTGAGGAGAGAAGTCAACCCTGCTTTGATATGAAGAGGACTGGCAACGACTTTGATTAAGACATTGAAGGGAGGAGAGTAATCCTCTTTGTTGGAAAAGCCATGTATTTAGGCTCATTATTTTGGCCCATATTGGAGCCCACTTAGTTTTAGATTTATCCCACATCTTGTGTTTGGGATTCTTCTCCTCTCTCTCTCTTCCTATATATATGTGTGTATTCTCTCATAATGTAAACAAGTTTTTGGATATACAAAGTTTACTTCATCCACTTTCTACATGGTATCAGAGCTACAAACCGGTCCTTTTGTGCAGTCTTCCATTTCCTAACCGCCACTCCTTGTGCAGCCTTCCTCCCTAACCGCCACTCTTTGTGCGGTCTTCCATTTTTCTAACCGCCCCCTTCCTGCCGGTCTCATCTCCTATCTCTGTCGGATAGCTTATCTCTGTCTGCAGGTTTCTCGGCGAGTTTGTTCCCTCTTCAGCTTTGGCTCTCCTCGTGTTTTTATAGCCTTAGCTGCTGGGTCCCACTGACTTGGCCTCGTGCGGTCTGCTTCCTCTGTCTGATGCGTTCTGCTCTAGCCGCACGTCTTGTTGCTTTGTGCTTGTCCGCTGCAGTCTATGCTGCTGATTCTCTCTGCTCAGCTCGAACTACTCGTTGTTCGTTGTTCGCTGCTCTGTGCCCATTGCGGTCTGTGCTTGTCCGCTGCAGTCTGTGCTTGTCCGCTGCGGTCTGGTTGCTTGTCCGCTGCGGTCTGTGCTGCTGATTCTCTCTGCTCAGCTCGCCTGGCCGCCAGTAATCTCTGCTCGTCCGCTGCCCTCTGGCCGCCAGTAATCTCTGCTCGTCTGTCTGCTATTCGCTTCACTCAGTCGCTAGTTCTCTCTGTGGTCTTCTCTTTGGTTCTCCTTTCTTGTTGCGGCCAACCCCTTGTCGCTGCCCCGAGTCTTGCTCGTTGCTCGTTGAGGCCGCCTGCCTTCTCTGATCGCCCACTCTATTCTTTCAAATCGCCTTGGTCGTCTTGGTTCTTGCTGCCTTTTCTGGATTGCTGTTTGTCGCGTTGTTTGTTGTCGCGGACTGTTGCCTCTTTAGTCGCGGTCTCGCACTAGCCGCGGACTGTTGTTCGTTCTAGTCGCGGAGTGTTGTTGTCACGGACTGTTGTTCGTTCTAGCCGCAGACTGCTCTAGCCGCGGACTATTGTTCGTTCTCGCTCTAGCCGCGGTCTGGCCTTTCTTGTGGGCTGTTCGTTCTTGCTCTAGCTGCGGTCTAGTCGCGGTCTGGCCGTTCTTGCTCTAGCCGTCGCGGTCTGGCCGTTCTTGCTCTAGCCGTCGCGGTCTGGTTTTATGCTCCGGCGGTTTCTGGATTTTGTTCGCTCTTTAGGTCTATTACGACTTGTCGCGGCCTGCTGCGACTTGCCGGTCTCTTTTAACCGCTCGGGCAGTTCGCCTAGTCGTCGGGCTTAGTCTTAGTCTGCATGGCTTCAGATTCGACTATTGCTTCCTCTCTTCCTGAACGTGTTAATGTTGCTCCCCTTGAGCTTCGTGATGAACTTTGGATCACTATCATTTCTCTTTGTGGCAAACCGAATTTTGTTGCATGGGTTCAATCAGTTCGCCGTGTTCTGCAAACTAAAGAACTCCTTCATCACCTGACCAGGCCTCCTCTCACTGCTCCTCCTGACAAGTGGATCTGTGATGATGGGCATGTCCAATCTTGGATTCTCAATTCCCTCGACACTGAGCCGTATCGGATGGTCATGTATCACGAGACGGCTCACGCCATGTGGGAGGATCTTCACTCCCTCTACTCTGGCAAGGACAATCTTCAGCACTTATTCGACATACATACCGATCTTCAATCCTTTGACCCTGGGGCTACGGGTGACTTGACTTCTTTTGTTGCTTGAGCTAAAACTCATGTGGAGGCATGGATACAACATCAACCTCCCACCACGGATTTAGTTACACGTGTACAGAAAGAAGCAGTTGAGATTGCAATGATGATGACTCGTGTTCCTCCACATCTTCATAGTGTTCGAGCTCAGATCTTATCTTCCGTTGTTACTCCGTCCCTCTCAGACGTTTGTTCGATGCTTCTGAAAGTTACTCCACCCCCAGATGCTCCAACTCTATCTCCAGCTCTCTTCCAGCAGCCCGTGGCTACGCTTGCTCCTTCTGCTCGTGGTCTACCGGCTCGTAGAGGTCGCCAATCTCGGGGACGGGGCCGTGGAGGTTATACCCTCTTTAAATGTTCTTACTGCGGTCGGGACGGTCATCTTGAGGTTACATGCTACTGCAAGCATGGTCTACCTTCTCACCTTGCTGCTTCGGTTACTACCACATCTCCCTCCACCACCAGTGAAGACATTGTTGCTCTGCGTGCTCAACTCCAACAGTTACAAGGGGTGGTTAGTAGCTTCTCTGGATCCGTAGCCTCGATCTCCTATGAAGGTACCCAACTCCATGGTCCTTTCCTCATTGGAAAGTTGTCATGGATGAGAAGATTGCTACTCTCACTGAACGGGATACCTGGACCCTGGTTCCTCCTCCTTTCGGCACAGATGTTGTTGGCTGTCGCTGGGTCTTTGTGGTGAAGTTCCTTCCCGATGGCAGTGTGGATCGTTACAAGGCTCGACTTGTTGCCAAGGGTTTTACCCAAACTTATGAGATTGATTACTTTGACACTTTCTCTCCAGTTGCTCATCTCAGTACTATTCGGGTTCTTCTCTCTGTGGCTGTCAACCGGGAATGACCTATTTCACAGCTGGATGTCAAAAATGCATTTCTTTATGGGGATCTTCAGGAAGATGTTTACATGGAGCAACCTCCTGGGTATGTTGCTCAGGGGGAGACACGAGTATGCCGGCTAAAGAAGGCTATCTATGCCCTCAAGCAAAGTCCTCGTGCCTGGTTTGACAAGTTTAGCGGCATCGTTGTGGTCATTGGTTTTACAAGAAGCTCAGCCGATCACTTCTTGTTCGTTCGAAAACTGTCTCTGGTCTGGTAGTTCTTGTGCTTTATGTTGATGTCATTCTTCTTACTGGCGATGATCAGGATGGGGTAACGTTGACAAAGAAACACCTCCATCAGCACCTGGTCACGAAGGATATGGGCTCCCCGAAATACTTTCTGGGAATTGAAATCTCTAGGAAGCCCAACTTCATAGTCCTTTCCCAACGGAAGTATGCTCTTGATCTTCTAAAAGAGGCAGGATTGACTGGTGATAAACCTGCCCGTTCTCCCATGGATATTGGGGAAAACAAAACTTGGACAGATGACTCGCCTCTTCTATCTGATCTTACGAAGTACCGGAGTCTGGTGGGCAAACTCATTTATCTCACGTTAACCAGACCCGACATCTCTTATGTTGTTGGCAAGGTGAGCTAGTTCATGCAAGCTCCTAGAGAGTGTCATCTACAATCTGCCTTGAGGATATTAGAGTATATTAAAGCAGCACCAGGGAAAGGACTCCTTTTTTAGAAGAATGGTCACCTAAGAGTTGAAGCGTACTCTGATTCGAGCTATGCTGATGACAAAGGGGACCGCAAGTCGACAAGGTTTTGAGAACCGGACCGGAGATCGAACCGGTGAGTTCAAAGGTTCAAGGTCCGACCGGTTGGACCGGTCGGACCGAGGTCGAACCGTTTGTCCGTTATATATATATATATATATATATATATATATATATATATATATATATATATATATATATATATATATATATATATAACGGCTGGTGCAACATTGATCTTTCCAATTTTATCCTTGCACCAAAGGGTTATTCACCCTTATATATTAGAAAATAAAAAAAATAATATTATAATAAATATTTGCATATATATTGTTATTTATCATCATTATATTCTGGTATAAATAAAAACAATATATTCATTAGTACCATATAACCGATCTCAGTATAATGGGATAAAGGCATGAGTGTTGTTGTTGTTTTATAAATATAAATATTAAAAAATAATTGAAATCAAAATTAAATATAATATATATAGTTAACATGTATATAAGTTAATAAAAATAATTAAAGATATTATATTAATAAAAATGAATAATAGTTTTTTAATTAAAATGTTAGATGTATTTTACTAATAAATATGAATAGATATATTATATATATAATATAGTTCTTGTGTTTTCAACAAAGTCAAGTTGACTTAGTGCATGAGGCATTTAGATAATATTAATAGGTTGCGGGTTCGAATCACAGCAGTTTCTATTTAAATTAGGATTTTTACCGGGCTTGAGTTCGGATTTTTACCCGCCCGGTTTCGGGGAACCGCCCACGGTTCCCGGGTTTCCGGTCGACCCGCCCGGTTCCCCGGTTTTCGGGCGGTTCAGGTGTAATCCGGTTCTTCAACATGGACCGGACCGGATAGGTGCCCGGTCGGCGGTCTGACCGGTCCGACCGGCCGGTCCGGTCTGGTTTTTAAAAGCTTGCAAGTCGACATCAGGTTTCTGCACGTTTGTTGGAGGCAATCTTGTGAGTTGGAAGAGCAAGAAACCGTCTGTGGTCTCCAGGTCCAGTGCAGAGGCAGAATATCGCAGTATGGCATCGACCACATGTGAGTTGAAATGGTTACGGGCTCTCATGCTTGATTTAGGAGAGGTGTACAACTATCCTCTTCATATGTTTCATGAGAGAACGAAGCACATAGAAGTTGACTGTCATTTCATTCGGGAGGAGATCTTGAAGAAACAGATTTGTACTCCGTTCGTCACTTCAGACAACGAGTTGACAGACATCTTCACCAAGCCGGTGTCCGCTTCCTTTTTCCACATTTGCGACAAGCTGGACATGATTGATATCTATGCTCCAGCTTGAGGGGGAGTGTTATGAAGGTCGGGCGGTCTGTTGTTGTTCGAAAACCGGGCGGTCTACCAGTTTATTCTGGCCAGTCTGTCTGCCGGGATGGTGCTGTTTGGTATCCCAGCGGTCTGGCGGTTTTTCTCAGACGACTTGGAGACCGGGCGGTGTAGCGGTCTCCTGCGGCGGCTTGATGTTTGTGGCGCATGTTAACTCCTCTTGTTAGTTGACGGGCGGTTAGCCGGCTTATCTAACCGCCCGGCCTGTCCGGTTTGCCTTTTGTAAAGCCGCATATACTTGTAAATTTTTAGTCTCACATTGCTTAATTGTATTCTCTCTCATCTCCTTCATTCTATAAAAGGGAGGTTATACCATTGTAATTGATACCTTTTTTGGATAATAAAGTTTACATTACTCCAAATTTTCGGTCTGCTCTTTTCTGTTCGCACAGACAGCACTTAAATTTTGTCTTTCAAATCAAATATCTGGGAAATCTTCGGTATTTTCTTAGACTTGAGGGAGCAGGACGATCTGATGGACTTGTCATATCCCAACGAAAGTATTGCATTGACCTTCTGCAAGATGCTGGCCTCTCAGGATGTAACCCTGTCGAAACCCCGATGGAGGTCAACCACAAGTTATATGCTTATGGATCTAACTCTGATTCACTGCTTCTAAATTCTAAGTATTATCGGCGTCTTGTATGAAAACTGATATGTCTAACAGTTACTATACCTGATATCTCATTTGCAGTTGGAGTGGTCAATCGATTTATGCATACCCCACCGATTTCTCATCTTCAGGCAGTCGAACGCATTCTCAGGTATTTGAAGACTGCTCCTGGAGAAGCATTCGTGTATAAGCCATCTTCCTCTCTTTCTCTTATTGCATACTTCGATGCGGACTATGAGGGCTCGCTAGATGATCGGCGGTCCACTACTGATTGTTGTACCTACTTTAGAGGAAATCTTATTACTTGGCGCAGTAAGAAGCAGTCTATGGTGGCTCACTCGTCTGCTGAGGCTGAGTATCGTGTTATGGCGGCTGTTGTGTCAGAACTTACCTGACTTGAGAGTTTTCTTGGGGATTTGGAAGTTAAATTATCCTCACCAGCAACTATGTTCTGTGACAGTCAGGCTGTCATTCATATTGCTAAGAATCCAGTGTTACATGAGCGAACAAAACACATTGAAGTTGTCTGTCACTTTGTTCGAGAGAAGGTTCAGTTGAAGAAATTAGAATTGGAGCATGTTCCAGCATCTGAGCAAGTTGTTGATATTCTTACCAAGGCTCTACCACGACCATTATATCATCAGTTTCTATCCAAGCTTGATGTCTACGACATGTACGCTCCAGCTTGCGGGGGAGTGTTGGAAAAGCCATGTATTTAGGCCCATTATTTTGGCCCATATTGGAGCCCACTTAGTTTTAGATTTATCCCACATCTTTTGTTTGGGATTCTTCTCCTCTCTCTCTTCCTATATATATGTGTATTCTCTCATAATATAAACAAGTTTTTGGATATACAAAATTTACTTCTTCGGTTCTTCCTCTTTCTACACTCTTAATCAATTCTCCAAACTCATGATCGTGGTTGCTATGACATTTAAGGCCACGTTGCCTTGCTCTCTGGCATCCCTTCCTTGGGGGGAGGGGGGAGACACTAGGCTAAGCGAAGGAAAGGGTTTGATCATGCCCTGTCCTAGCAAGCCGAGAGAGGGTTTCTTAGAGGATGGTATAATACACCTCCTGCGAGAGTAAAGTTTCACCATATCGATGTCATCGTGGACAAACCCTAAGACATCCGACCACATTGTCACACCCGTTAAAGACAAATGAGTCCTCTCAAGTCAAACCATTCAGTCTCCAATTGATTTGGGTTCGGGTAAATTATTGATTTTAAGATTTGATCAACCTTAGTTATGATCTTTGATCTTGGTGCAATGTAACAAATACAACCGGTGGAAATCCATATCACTAATTCTATGCTTTTACCATCCATCATTTGGCGAAAGATAAATATGGTAGAACATACCATCGCCATATTGCATCGATTACAATAAAATATGAGGACTTCAATGGTTGGTTGATGTAAGTCAAGTTAGGGTTTCAAAATATTAAATATTTTTTGACTAAAATATTTAATTTTAATTAAAAGTAAAATTATGATTTAAAAAAATAAAGTGGATTTTTAATTTTAAAAAAATAAAGTGGATTTAAAAAAATAAAGTTAGGGTCAAATTCGAGCTCTTGCGCAAATCACTTTCTAACGTGGATCTTTGAGAAACCGTAAATAATCATTTGAGAGACTCTTTGAGCGTTTGGTGAGTTGAATCGTTGCGAGTTCGTACATCCACAAGCAAAGAGCACAGATAATAATTTATGAAATAACGGTAATCAAGGCGTCAAGAACGTTCGAGGCAAGCTTATATTTAATTATTTGGAACGCCTAAAATTAAACCAAAAAGAGTAGCATGGAGGAGATGAGAATTTCCCCAGGGCTTGGGCCAGTCCAAGCCCAGTCAGTGCAAGGAGGCCCGTTGAGTGGGTTGTGGGCTTCAAGGGTTGCACTGAGTACAGGAGACAGCCTCGATTGAGCTTGATTTTGACTGGAGACCTGAACAGAAGGGTTAACAGGCATGACGAAATCCGTCCGATTGACGGAAGCAATGTGTCGGGGTCGACGTCAATCGGAAACCGTCGGGCAACCGTGAGGTCGATGGTGATCTAGCAGAGAGGATCAGTGTTGGAAGCTTTTGGCGGCGCTGGTCTGGGGTGTCGCCGGTGTTTGTGAGAGGCAAGCGGCGGGAGGAGGAACGGAGCTTCAGGGCTCCTTCAGGCTAATCGCGTTGAGCGGCTTGGAGATGGCGAAAGCAAAGTCGGGGCGCACGGCGGGGATCGGCAAACTCTGGCGATTGGAACGAGACTCCTTGGTGGCGATGGATTTGGGCTCGGCCGGCAATACAGGGGAAGGAAAATTGAGTTTCCTCCTCTGTTTCAGTCTGGTTCCCCTCTCCTCTTTGTTGTAGATATAATTAAATAGAGGTGAAGATGTCTTTTTCCTCTTTTAATAACTTTCTAAATATCTCCAGGAATAAAATTTCTTATTGATTTCCTTCTGTTTCCAGTAGATTGGTGCAGATTTTCTGGAATTACTCTTGATAACTTCCCAACCAAAGATTTCTTGACTTAAACTCTTATTTCCTCTAATTGTGGGGCTTAATTTTATGTGTCTTTTAATAAATTGAAACTTGCCTATTTCAATTCTTACTACCTAAATTATCAGATATTTTTATTCAGGGTCTCATCGGACGATCAAACTGACGAGTCAAACAAGTACATGATATGAGAACGAGTACATGAAATGAAAAATGAGTACATGAAATAAAATACAAAATAAATATATGGGAAAGTACTACGATGCGATGAAGGTTGCATCAATTCTCCCGGGGTTGAAAGAGCTCGACCCCGACGAGACTTTGCAAAAACTGGCAATGGAGAGATCTGACATCGACGCTAATGCTAGATGGGGTGGAATATCTTGGGCCTTGACGAGTGGCTCAACTAGTGGCCCGATGCGCTGTTGAACATGAACTAGACCAAACTTCCTGCAATAAACAATCAACTGACCTCCCTTTAAAAAGTACAACTCATGGCGATAACGATCAACTGTAAGTTCGTAATGTACAAGGTTGTTTGCAAAATATTAGCAGTAATTTTATGGAATTCCATTAGATAATTATATGAGCTTGCGCATCGAAGAAAATACGTTTATAAAATGAAAGATGATGGCGGTCAGGTGTGTGGGGCAACACATAGAAAATCTTGTAAGGAGATATATTAAGAGAGCGACTTTTAGAATTATTACTGGTGAAATTTGTCTGTGACTGTACAAGATCTCATTGCTTTAGATTCGCCTCGATTAAACGCCTAAGAAAATTCTTCAAACCCTTATTAACGATTTCAGTCAGTTCATTGGTTAAGGAGTGATAAGCGTTATTAAAATCGAGTTTGGTGTTCATTCGACCCCATAATATGTTCCAGAAATTTGATATAAAATATTTAATAAAATGTTGTAATTCCATAAATCCACTTATATTCAGCTTAATACTACGATATTTAAAATTGATCCCCATTTTATTATTTAAATATTTCCAGAGAAATCTTTTAAAACGTGTCTTTATGGGCTGTGAAAAATTTAGGAGTGCTAATTATCCTTAAAACATGAATTTTCTTGAATATATTGATAATTCGACAGCAATTTTTTTCAAAAAGATTTATATTTATAGGATGACGAAATAACATAAAGTGGTATTCTCCAAATACAAAGTCAATATATGGTGGTTACAATAGTAATACAGGTGGGTGACCATCAAACATAACGTCAATACGCTCAAGTGTTGGTGAATGTAGAGGGCTCGGAGACTTAGGAAATACGTAGTTAGAGTATATGTCACCTAAGACGAAAGGTTCATCGTTGGTCAACTCCTTCCGGGGTAGTGGCTTGAGAACAAAATCAGTGACTGCAGTTGGTAACTCAGTGGGGCCAAGGGGAGTCGTTACTACAACCGGCATGTCATAAATAGGAGGAAGAATCTCTTCTTTTTGTAGATGGCGCTCAGGAACAGTCTCCTCGACTAGAGGGTTTTCTATAGTGGCGACTCGTGAGGCCAAGATGCTCGTGGGGGTGGTGATACTAGGGAAATCTCTGTCCTTAACAATGGGGGCAATGACGAAACTAGTGAGGGGTCTAGCAGCAGACCTAAACTCAGACTCCAACCTACGAGTCATGCTAGAAATTTCTTCCAAATTGCAACAGTGGTGCAACCCTAGTTGATCCTTAACGGAATAGTGTAACCCGTGCAGGTAACGGGATACAGACATCACTTCACCCTCTTGAATATCTAATCTAGACTACAGGATTAGAAATTATCTAGTGTACTTATCAACCGACAAACCTCTTTGTTGTAGATTTTGAAATTTACGATATAAAGTGTGGATGTGATCGGAAGAGACATAGTGTTTACGCAGCTCTGATTTGAACTCAACCCAAGTATTGATTGAAGGTAACCACAACTTATCTCTCATGCGTTGAAGTTGTTTCCACCATTCTAAGGCGGGTCCTTTAAGTCTACAGGTCACATACCTAATTTGCCTACCCAAAGGTATTTGACTTCGACTCATGAAAGTTTCCATGTTACGACACCAATCTAAACATTCATTAGGATCTAGACGTCCATAAAAATTGCTCGGATGTGTGTTTTAGGCACTTAGGATCAGTGAGCTCATCATGCCATGAGTGTATATTGGCGAGAGACGCAACCATTTTGGTTAAATTTTTAATTCGAACATTTAAGTATTTTATGGTGCTCTCTAAACCTATGGGATTTTCTATTAATTTTTTTTAAAATTTAACTTTTATTATTATTTTAAAACGACTTAGACAAACTTAGAAATTTTTTGTTATTATTTTTTAAAATTTTTAAACAAGAGACTATTGGTTCTTAAAGTTAATGAATACTCAAATATGTTAAAAACTCTTATGATTCTTTTTTTATTAGATAAGTTTTATTTTTGAAAATAAAATAAAAAAATTAATTAAAAGGACAAAAAAAATATTTTAGATTTTTTTTTTGAAATCCGGATCGCGTGATTCACAATATGAGCGAATCGCACCCCCTCTGATACCAAACTGATGTAAGCCAAGTTAGGGTTTCAAAATATTAAATATTTTTTGACTAAAATATTTAATTTTAATTTAAAATAAAATTATGATTTTTAAAAATAAAGTGGATTTTAATTTTGAAAGGGGTCGGGTGGTCAAATTCGAGCTCTTGCGCAAATCAATTTCTAACGTGGATCTTCGAGAAACAAACTGATGTAAGCCAAGTTAGGGTTTCAAAATATTAAATATTTTTTTGACTAAAATATTTAATTTTAATTTTTTAAAAATTAGGATTTTAAAAATAAAGTGCATTTTAATTTTGAAAGGGGCCGAGTGGTCAAATTCGAGCTCTCGCGCAAATCACTTTCTAGCGTGAATCTTCGAGAAACCGTTAATAATCATTTGAGAGACTCTTTGAGCGTTTTGTGAGTTGAATTGTTGCGAGTTCGTACATCCACAAGCAAAGAGCACAGATAATAATTTATGAAATAACGGTAATCAAGGCGGCAAGAACGTTCGAGGAAAGCTTATATTTAATTATTTGGAACGCCTAAAATTAAATCAATAAGAACAGCATGGAGGAGATGAGAATTACCACAGGGCTTGGGCCAGTCCATGCCCAGTCAGTGCAAGGAGGCCCGTTGAGTGGGTTGTGGGCTTCAAGGGTTGGACTGAGTATAGAAGACGGCCTCGATTGAGCTTGAATTTGACTGGAGGCCTGAACATAAGGGTTAACAGGCGGGACGAAATCCAGCCGATTGACAGAAGCAACGTGTCGGGGTCGACGTCAATCGGAAGCCGTCGGGAAACCGTGAGGTCCATGGTGACCTAGCAGAGAGGATCGGCGCTGGAAGCTTTGGCGGCGTTGGACTGGGGTGTCGCCGGGGTTTGCGAGAGGCAAGCAGCGGGAGGAGGAACGGAGCTTCAGGGCTCCTTCGGGCTGATCGCGCTGAGCGGCTTGGAGATGGAGAAAGTAAAGTCGGGGCGCACGACACGACAAAGCTCCGGCGATAGGAACGGGACTCGTTGGTGGCGATGGATTTGGGCTCAGCCTACAATACAGGGGAAGGAAAATTGAGTTTCCTCCACTGTTTCAGTCTGGGTCACCTCTCCTCTTTGCTGTATATTTAATTAAATATAGGTGAAGATGCTTCTTTTCTCTTTTAATAACTTTCTAAATATCTCCACGAATAATATTTCCTATTGATTTCCTTCTGTTTCCAGTAGATTGGTGCAGATTTTCTGGAATTACTCTTGATAACTTCTCAACCAAAGATTTCTTGACTTAAACTCTTGTTTCCTCTAATTGTGGGGCTTAATTTTATGCGTCTTTTAATACATTGAAACTTGCCTTTTTCCATTCCTACTACCTAAATTACCGGATCTTTTTATTCATGGTCTCACCGGACGATCAAACTGACAAGCCAAACAAGTACATGATATGAGAACGAGTACATGAAATGAAAAATGAGTATATGAAATAAAATACAAAATAAATATATGGGAAAGTACTACGATGCGACGAAGGATGCATCAATGGTAGACTCAATAAAGTAAGTTTTTTTAATTGTGACAGCTTTATAACGTAAATTGCGGGTTTAGGTGTTTAGGTTGCACATTTAGTGTGCAATGACTACATTAGCCTTTAATGCGACAATACAGTGAATAAGATTAACGATCTTCTTATACAGTGAATAAGAAGATCAACAATCTTCTTATACACTCCCCCAACTATCTTATATCACGACTAAAACAAAGGTGCAAGTCTTTTCATCACTTTACAATACAGTGAATAAGAAGATCAACAATCTTCTCGCTCCTTTGTGGAAGATTATGCTTTTTTCTATTTGGAATAAGAACCCTCTACTATGTTCTCATATTTTTCTTTATGAAGAATATGATATTGGTGTAACAACTACTAAGTGGTTCTTTAAGTAAACTATAAGCATGAGATTCTTGCAAGTGTGGATTCTCATTTAGTTGTCGAAGATATCCACGAACAATGTTTACCTTACAGAGTCAGATGGGTAATTGGAACGTACATCACTCTTGTTTCGCCCTCCCCCAAGCACACCTCAAACTCGAGAATAGTTCGTTTGAAGCAGGAAAGTCTGATGAATCACATATCTATGGTTCATCATAGTTGAGCATATCTCACCACTGAACAAGTAATTGTTATCTCATAATGGGCTTGTCTATAGCTATTTGTATATTTTTTTTTTATTTTTTGCTTGTGGTGGAAGCTAGTTTTTTGGGTGGGTTAATTACAAAATTATATTTTTCTCCTCTTTAAATGAGTCCCTTTAGCCTCATGTATGCTCATCTTGGATATTGAATAAAAGTTTGAGTTAGAATTCTCTTCTTTTGAGATTTCAAAACAACATGGATTCAACAAACTTCATTTTCAATTCGGTAAACTTCGTTGTAACTAGTGAGTTGGCACGACAACCTCCTTGCTATGCACGGCTATTAGTTTTCATTCAGATAATGAACCCATGTCCCATGGGCAGATCATGGTATACACACACGCAGTTGACCACAAATTTAGAGATTGCTTTGATGACCTTTTTTTATGAAAAGAACCTTGAAAAAATTTTATTTACTCTTTAGGTATTTGGACAATCCAAGTATTATGATAAAAAATTACTAGCCAAATTGTTTTGAAAAGAACCTCGAACCTTTATTATTTACTCTTCAAGTATTTGGGCACTCACAACACCATAATAATAAAAAAACAATGGTGTTGTTATGTGCAAACCAAGTTCGGCTACGTGCAAACCAGGTTAAGTGCAAACCAAACTAAAAAACCATAAATACTTGTGAACCCGTAAAGAGCTGGTCTGCACCTAGCTGTTCTGGCAATTTTTTTGAAAGAGCGGTTTGCACATAGTCAAAACTGATTTGCACATAAAATTGAGCAAAAACAATTGTCAAATTGAAAACTAAGCCTTTTTACATGAGTAACAATCACACTAAACGCCAAATAACCTAAGTAAATGAATCAACACATACCATTCAGCATCTTCCGGTGACATATTGTCTGGATTCTCTAGTATCATTAACCCGTTCACTACAACAAAGCGAACCCGTTTCTCATCCTGTACAACTATCTCAGGAAACCTCGTCCTTGTCTCAAGAGAAGTGGCCAATTCTCTTCTCTTAAAACTACAAGGCCCTGAAACAAGGACATAAAAAGATTAAGGAACTGAAAACTTAATGAACAGATGTGAGATTATCAGAAACAACTAAGACCATGCACACCTTTCCTAGGAAAATTTTTAGCAAGTTTTCTATACAAGCCACCGGCTGCTTCAAGAGCTACCCCAATTGTCTTCTCACGGATCCCAACCAAAGATGAAAGGCGGGCATTCACATCATGAACTAAGGTCTCATACAGATTTGCCACGTACATCAAGGGCAAGACAAACCTTTGGTCACCTTGATAATGAACTTCACGAAGCTTTCTTTTGTGTTTATCATGCCCATGGCCATAGTCAGTATCAGAAGTATCCGTCATTTCTACCACATTCTCTTTGACAAAATGATCAACAATAAATTGCAAGAATCTTGCCCTTACCGTCTCAATTGGAGAAACATCTGCCGCATTATGGAAGTAAAACAGCAACTTTCAAACAAGCACTTGCGAGCAAACATGTTTATAATCCTAAAGAACGAGAAGTAAATACCATTCATTGTTAGAATGTTATAAGTAGGAGTGGAGGGTCTTCCATCGTTATCAAGGGTTGAGTGTTCTTCTTCAGCTCCAACGCCATGGAGAGGTTGTAAAGTATTCCTATATGAATCGTGTATGCAGTCCTAGTGCATTAACCAAACCGAATTAAAAGGTTAGCAGTCCACCAAACAATACAATTATAAGCGTAGAAATGAAAGGGGGGAAATCATTTTGCTTGCAATCCATGGCGAGGACAAAAGATTAGTGAGTGGGCAAGTAGGCAATACTGAAGTGAATGGCTCACCGCGGAAGTGGACTCGTTGTCATTATCAATGCTAACTTCGGTGACGGCGTCGCTAACCCCATCGATCTCCCCATTGCGAGTCTCCACAGTGTTTAAGTCGTGCAGGGATTCCCCGATGAAGGAGCTGGCGGGCCTTAGGCTGTAGGGATGTTGGACGGGAACCCTAGTTTCCATGTCGGAAAACGGAGGAAACCTATGAAAAGCTTATCATCGTCTACTTCAGGCAATGAATCACTTATATTACAGTTCTTTTATGCCTGATTTCCACCTCCAAAGCAGGGTGGATCCTACAGAAAGAGGCTGGTAGGAGAAGCTGATAAGTTCGATGGCGTTCCGGGGAGAGCAATGCCTGGGCTGGAAAGAAGAGGAGAGGGGGAGGAGGTTGCGGTGCAGATATTTGAGCGGGGAGGAGAGGATTCGAGCTCCATACCGGCGACCAGGTGTGGACTTCGGAGCATAGGATTTACTCAGTAGTATAAGGGAGAGAACCAAGTCCCCGAGCCTCTCTCCCGGAGCTTTGTGCGGCTGCTTATGATCCCAGCGGCGCTTTCCAGGCCTGCTTTTGGTTTTTTTTGGCTGAATGCACCTGAATATTTATATATAGGAGAATGCACCTCTGAATATCTTTTTTTTTTTTGACGGAATGCATCCTCATTAAGGGTATTTTGGTAAGTTGATGTTATTAGCAGGTTTCCCTCTTTCAAACAGTCGATCCTCATATTCTTTTCTCTACCGAGCGGCGCCAGCAACCCTTTGACTGATTGTGCTTCCTTCCAATGGCATGACTCCTCCTAGTGGCGCCAGGAGCCATTCTCCACATTGATGTGCTTTGCTGTCAGCGTGCTTCCTTGTTCCTCTCCCCCACCCGTGCTTCGCTGTCGTTGTGGAGGAAGCAGTTCCCCGATCTCCCATCTACTGCTATTCCGTCGGCGATTCCCTCTCCCCCCACCTATGACTCTCTAGCAGGTATAACATTTACACAGATTTTATGTAGAATAGGGTTTCACCTTGCTTGTTCTTGATTGAAATTCTATCAAAACAATATATTTTTGGTCAAATGAGGACTCATCACAGTGAATTAGATGATGTCGCTTTGAAAAATGATTTAATTACAGTGCAAAAAAGGTTAAATCATTACGTTACAGGTGAAGAACTTACTGAAATTCGGTCAAAAGAGTATATTTTTGGTCAACTGAGGGTCTATGACCAAAATACCCCTAAAACAGCTCGGATGCATTCCGACAAAAGAAATATATTTTGGGGGTGCATTCCGCCATATTTAAAAATTTGGGGTGCATTCCGCCAATTGACTGATATTCATGGGGTACATTCCGCCAAAAGGCCGTTTTTACACACCCAAAATCGAAACCGAACCGAAACTGATCGGTTCGGTTCGGCTTGATTTGGTTTTTTAACATCGGTTCGGTTTTTCGGCCAACTGAAAACATTGTATTCAAAAAAATATCGGTTTTTGTTACTGTTTTCTTGGATGGTAGACTACTAGTTGAGTGAAAGTCCAATTAACTATAAAATATATTTTTCAAAAAAAAAGTCCAACATTTAAAAGAAAACTCAGGTAACACTATTGCGGGTCACCCGGCCTTTTCTCCGGTCCAGAGAATCGGACCGCCTTAGCTTGGAGACAAGTCAGGCGTGTAATCAGTCAAAGAAAACTGCAGCAATAAACAAGAGACGTTTTTACGCGAAAAATCCGGAAAGGGCGAAAACCCGTGGGGCTGGAATTGTGCCGAGCCAAAATCCATTAGCTTCTCGAGGTATTACTAAGTTGATTTGATCTCGAAGAGCAACAGGTCGCTACTCCATTACAAGTATAAAAATGAGGAAAAAAGCTAAGTCCTTGGAGCCTCGATGGAAGCGCTCCAGCCATGAGACGGCGTCGCGTTCACAGAACCTTGGTCGGAGCGTTCTGGGTGGAAAATCTTTTAAGTCCTCGGTGCTTCAGGAAATTGCGATCTCGGTGATGCGGAGCCTGGATAGGAGCGTTATCGCGAAGGCAGTTGACGTCACTTGTGACGTGAAGAGTTCGTGTCGCAAGGAGAAGAGCGGAACAAATTCCTGAGCGGAGAATTGGCCTAAGTCTACGATTCTCGCCGGAAAACCTCAGAGCTCTCTCTCTCTCTCTCTCTCTCTCTCTCTCTCTCTCTCTCGCCTCTGGAGTTGTTTGCTTTGAAATAAATTTATAGTTTTTTGAGGGGCGCGTCAGTAATTGCGCTGAGGAGTGATTCGTGATGGCGAATGACGTTGCTCCATTTTGATCACGTGGATCACCATTTTTACCTAAATGACGGAAGTGCCCTCCTACCACCCCCCCCCCCCCCCGGAAGTTTGGGCGGCCCTAGCGAGATGCCCGGAGGCGGCGGTGGCGACCGAAAGTGGCGGAGGACACGGGCGGCTGTGGGGGTTGCCGATGGTAGCGGCTGTAACGCCCCCGGTTTTTTTTATGGCCAGTGTGTAGTTTTGTTTGACGTTACGTTGACATATTGTTTGGCCTTTGCTGTTGTTAGAGCGTAATCTTCGCTCGTTAGGCCTTTAGTGGCTTGTTTGTTAGCCTGTTTGCAAGATTCCCTAGCAAGCCGGAGTCTATTTTGGTGACTCGGTGGTGCCTCTTCGGGAATGCTGGTGTTTTGGCTTCGGGCAATGTTAGGCCAAGTTTTGTTTGTCGGATGTTGATTTCGACTTCGCAACTAGAGTCGTAGCGTGGGTAGTTAGCTGCAATGTAAATTTTGTTACATTCCGAGGTTGTTTGCTCAAACCCGGATCGTTTAGCTCGGGCATAGCATGGTTAAAAAGTTATAACATATGGATATGAAGCTATGCTATCTTGGTTGCTGGTTTTTTCCCCTAGGTGCCAAAATTATGGCTGCAGTTTATTGTAGCAAGGGAGATATGTAATCATATAGTTTTATACGCAGCGAGTTTGGGTTTTGCCTGAGCGCATGCAGTTATCCCCTGCACGGCGTGGCATCACGACACGTATTTTCCCGTGCTCTGATATTATTTAACTGTGTGAGAAAATGCGGGTTGTGACAGCGGCCGACGTCGCCGTCTTACGGGAGTGTCACGTGCATAGCGCGCGGCGGGGGCGTGCAGGAGCGCGACCGGGGGAGGCGCAGGATAGCCTGGCGTGGTCGCGCGGGCTGGTCGCGCGCGGTTTAGCCTACCGCGCGCCAGGCCATGATGTTGGCTCACGTGCAGGCGTGTCCGTCTGGTTCTTCCAGGTGCGTATGGTTCTCTGCATGCCTTATACCGGTTGGGCTCAATTTCACTTGGACCGGATTGGCTCAGAATTTTCATGGGGACCCTACCAAATGCCCCCAAATTTTTCACGAGTTATGATCCGCGAAGCGATGAGCGCGGAAATTTCTTGCGTCCTCCGGAACGTTCCAGTGATCATAGAATCTCCTAATATACTCTGCAAGATACGGGCGAGAGATCGAGACTTATTCGCCGCCTGTTTTGAGACAGAAAAATTTGGCAAATAATATCCTCCAAATCCGGATGCCTTCCATTATGAGTCTTGCTTTGAAGACTATGAATTAGAGAGGGTCACTAGTTTCTTTTCTCTCACTATTGTAGAGATTTTTTGAATTTGCAGAATCTGGCGCAGGAGTTAGCGGATTTCAGCGATTGTCATGTCTCCTTCAAAAAAGGTCAGTTGATTTATAGTTATTTGAAAAAGAAGAGTGAGGTGAGCGGGGAAGCGTGTCGAGACGGAGAAAGGTAGAGGGGGTGGTCAACATGCAAGTGCATGTCTGTGCCCCGAGAACGTCGCGCGCGCGGGGGGCTGTCCGTGCGGGCGCACGGGAGAGGGGCTGCTTTGCTTTTTTCGAGAGCACAACTCTCGGTTGTCAGTCCGCCACTTTCGCGAGTAGTGCGAGTCTGCCTTGGCCCGGGCGACCGTGTTGATGTACAAAGCAACAAAAAGTGGTTGTCATTCGAGGACAAGATCGGTTATCGTCACGGTAGGACACTGTACGAGTTTGTCAAGAACCAATGGGAGTTGCCCAAGATCTGGAATAATCCTCCCGACCACTGTTGTCGCTTGAAGGGGGAAAGAGCATGACTTTACCCCGCTGTTGGGCTTCGAATATCCACGCGAGCTAAGCGCTGTTCTTTTCAAGATCAGCACCTTTGTTGTTGAGAAGTGGCAAGTTCTAGCGGGCCTCTCGTGGGATATAGAGCGGATTTGTGTCCCGCCCCTGGGGCATAGTAAGAAGAGGAAACTAGATTTTTTTTGTAACGTATAGGAGAGAGTGAATCGCCGTCATCTGCCTCTGGGGTCGGCATTGACATTGTCGGGGATCGTCTAGACAGCCTGGTCACTAACTTTCTGCCCGTGGAGACTGAGGATGCACCAGAGGTTGGTGCGATCGTCCCAACTTTTTGCTCGACCCCAAAACTGCCGTTCGAGACAGGGAGGGGAGGAGTCGAGAGTGTTATGTTTACCAGACGATCCTTCGAAAGGTATGTTCATTTGCCCCAAGTGTTTTTCCTGTTTGGCCATGCACTGTGCAGGTGAATAATTGGCTTTTTATGTTTGCAGCTTGACGAGGCTTGCAACATTGCGCTTTCGTGGAACGGCACCTACGTGTCCACGAAGGATGATTTTCTTTCTCTGCGGGGGAAACTGGCCGCATCCGAGGAGTCACTAGCGGAGGCCCGAAGGAAGAAGGAGTTTGCTTCTTGGCTAGTTAGTGTCGAGACCCAGCTGTCCTCTGCTCAGTCTAAGGTGGAGTCTCTTCGGGCCAAGTTGAGCGCCACTGACTCTAAGATCGAGTCTCTTTGCTGGAGGTTGGCTTCTGCGGAGGTGACTCTCGGGGAGATCGGGCAGTTGAGGGAATAGAATGCTTGACTGATTTCTGAGCGAGAGGAGGTCGTGATCGTTCATGCGGCAGCGGTGGCTGAGTACATGTCTTCTCATGACTTTGATCTGGAGCGGTCTCGCAGTGCGGAGGAGGAGTGATCAGAGCTAATGGCGACGGAGGTTGATTCGCTGGTAGTGGACGAGCGCGAGGCTACGTATTCCTTGGGATTTGGCAAGGGGCTTCGAGCGGCTCAGAGGTTTTCAGAGCGCGATACCATGGACGTAGAGGATGGCTCAGATGACAACGTTGATGTCGTCACAGAGGGTTGTTCATTGGGACTTATTCTTCCCGAGTTAGTTTTGACTTTTCCTGTCTTCGAGTTGTTAGCGCGTTCCACACCGTTGTATGTTTTTGCTTTTCATGATGATGTAACATATGCGACACTTATTTTTTGATTAGAGACCCTTCTTGTATTTGTATTTGTTTTCCTTGGTTGTGTTTTTTGGCGTGTATGTTCTTTATTTTGAAGAGTCGCACTTTGTTTGAGTGTTGCTTGCTTGCTTGTGTATTGAGCAAGCATAATGAAAGTCCACTTAGTGTCAACTACCTTCACCTATGGGGGGATAGGTGTCTTGCAGTGTTTTTGCGGAATTAAAATTGAACCTGCACAAGAAAACAAAGCAACACAGCACAGAAAGGACACAAGCAATTTATAGTGGTTCCCCGATTTGGGTACATCCACTTTCCCCCTTCGACCTATCTCCCAATCAGGGACGACTCGGTCACTTCACCAACATGATTGAAATCCAATCCTTTCACTAACGGAAGGAACCCTTCCACACGTAGGAGTCACCACTCCCACAACACGGGTTACACCCAACCCTTACAACTAGGGACCAATCGGTCCTTTACAAAGCAATGGAAAATAGATTGTATACGAAATACAAACAACTTATGAAGATTCGATGACGCGTTCTTGAAGTCAACGAAGAGTTCACAACCCTAGATCTCACTTAGAGAGAATCTCCCCGAAACCGGCGGCGGCAAGAAGGGCGGCGGCTTGGTTCTCGGAATCGGTAGCGACAACGGTGTGATGCTGCTGTACTTTGGAGATTCAGTCTTCGTAGCAAAGCTAGCAAGGTCTTCCAACGGTCACACTAGGATCGATCCTCTCGATCGATTCGGAAGGGGAAGGTTTTCCCGATCAACGAATCAAGAGACAAGGGATCTCTGGTTAGACGCGTGAGACGCTGTGCTTGGCTGAGCTTCTGTCGCCTGAGATCTGGAAGCAACCACGATCAAAGCAGGCGATCTACAAGCTCGAGCGACAACGGCGGCGGAGCAGGTTTCGCGATCTAGGTCAAGGCCGGCGGCTCGCCTTAGTTTTTCTGTCACTCGTACTTACTGTTCAATAATACAGGTGTATTTATACATTAGGTCTTCAAGATGACCGTTGTGGGACCCACCAACAAGAAACCCCAAACCCGGTTCAAAACAGTGCCAGCGGCTGAGTCCGGTCCAGCGGTTTCCAGAAAATCGCCCAAGGCAAAATCGGCGAGAATCGAAGGTGATTCTCGTCGAATCGTCGAGAATCAAAGGTGATTCTCGTCGATTCGGCGAGAATCAAAGGTGATTCTCGTCGATGTTGACTTGTTTGCACGCTCTGATTTAGCCGGATAGAGACGACGAGAATCAGCCAGTGATTCTCGACGATTCTGCGAGAATCACTAGTGATTCTCGTCGATTAATACTTAGACGAATTTTCGTATTTCCACCCATGAGCTGCTCTTTGACCCATCCTTGCTCCTTTTCTGCTCTTGCATAATCACAGCCTTGTACTTGAAAATAAGTACACTCCAATAGAGAGAGTACACGTAGGCCAACACACTGATCAGCTCAACGAGGGATTACGTCGCGCAGACCCGTGTATATTGACCTACTGCACCCTGACATTGGTGTGTACTTAGCGTGGAATAACTGCAAGCACAACTAAAAAGGTTTTATCAAATACATTGCCTATTTACTTTAGCTTGTTCAGGGGCTTCTTCAAATCAGGTACTTTGTGGATGCACTACCCAACAATCTCCCCCTATTTGAAGAAGCCTAAACCCTACAAGCTAAGGTGAATAGAATGTATGGGAATGAAAAGCATGAATTTAAAATTGAGTTGAGAGAGATATTCATTACCAATACCAATTTTCGTGAGAGTAAAACTTGGAGCCACCTTAGTCTTAGTCGAGAGGGTAATATCTCCCCCTTTTCGGCTTCTGCAAATCTGGGTCTGTTGCTTTTGACCCCTTGCTCCCCCTCAGTTCTTGCACCTGTGCTCACACTTGAGTTCCTGGCAGAGGCTCCCACTAGATGCATGAGCTTGGAGCTTCTGTAGTCTTCATTCCTCATAGTTTAGCATTCCCAACTCAGTTTTGAAAAGACTGAACTTGGATTCGTCTAAGGGCTTTGTGAAAATATCTGCAATCTACTTGTCCGTGGGGACATAACAGAGAGAGATGTCCTTGTTCTCCACGTGCTCCCGAATGAAGTGGTAGCGCACTTCAATATGCTTCGTTCTGCTGTGCGATACCGGATTATTGGCAATTGCAATTGCACTGGAGGAGTCGCAGTACATTGGTACTTCCTTGAACTGAAGGTCGTAGTCGGCTAACTGGTTTCTGATCCATAGGAGTTGTGCGCAACAACTGCCTGCCGAGATGTACTCAGACTCTGCTGTGGAGGTTGCTACACAATTCTGCTTCTTGCTGTTCCATGAGATAAGCCTTCTTTCGAGGAATTGACACGTCCCGGAAGTGCTTTTCCTGTCATCCCTACTCCCTGCAAAATCAGCATCTGAAAAACCTATTAGCTCGACATCATTATTTCTCGGGTACCACAAGCCAAGATTGGGAGTACCTTTAAGGTATCTGAGAATTCGCTTTGCAGCGACATAGTGAGATTCCTTAGTGTTCACCTGATATCTGGCACAGACACATGTGGAGAACATGATATCCGGTCTACTGGCAGTAAGGTAGAGCAGGGATCCAATCATGCTTCTGTATTTGGTTTCATAGAAAGGTTTACCTTTCTCATCCTTATCCAGAGACATAGTGGATCCCATTAGAGTTCTCATAGAGGTTGCATTCTCCATATCGAATTTCTTGAGGAGTTTATTTGTGAACTTCGTCTGAGAGATGAAGATTCCATCCTCAGACTGTTTCACTTGAACTCCCAAGAAATACTTTAGCTCTCCCATACTGCTTATTTCAAACTTTCCTTTCATAAGTTTAGAAAACTTTTTGCAAAGATTGTTGTCCGTTGAGCCGAATATAATGTCATCGACATAGATTTGCACCATCAAAATTTTGCCTTTGACTTCCCTGAGAAACAATGTCTTATCTATTTTACCTCTAGAGAACTTGTTCTCAAGAATAAAACTAGATAAAGTCTCATACCAAGCTCGTGGAGCTTGTTTTAAACCATATAGAGCTTTATTAAGAAAATATACATGATTGGGATAAGTAGGATTGACAAAACCTGGGGGTTGAGCGATGTATACTTCCTCTTTCAGGTCTCCGTTCAAGAATGCTGATTTCACATCCATTTGATAGACTGTGAATCATTTGTGCGAAGCATACGCCAGGAACAATCTGATTGCCTCGAGCCTTGCCACTGGTGCAAAGGTCTGGTCGAAGTCAATCTCCTCCTCCTGTCTGTAACCTTGAGCCACCAGCCTGGCCTTGTTCTTTATGATGACACCATGTTCATCCAGTTTGTTTCTGAAGATTCACTTGGTGTCAATCACATTCTGCTTTTGTGGTCTGGGAACCAGCGTCCAAACGTTGCATCGTTCGAATTGATGCAGTTCATCTTGCATGGCCAAAATCCATGCCGCATCTTTGTTCGCCTCGTCAAACTTCTTTGGCTCAACCTGTGACAGGAAGCTAAGATGCAAAATCTCGTTAATAGTATCTCTTCGAGTTTTGACACCAGCACGAGGATCTCCGATGATCTGCTCTTTAGGGTGATCCCTCACGTGCCGGAGCTCTAGAAGTCTGGCATCTGGAGGTTCGACTACTTCTTGGGTTTCTCCTTCTTATAAGAGATTTTCTCCATTTTGATCTTCAACATTCCCAGTTGACGTTGAGGTGGAAACTTTTACATACTTAGGAGTTTCATCTTTAGCGGTCTCATCGAGACTCAGCTGTTCAAGTCGTGTACCTGCATCTTCAAGAATACCGCTGGAAGAATTGATGTTAAGCAAGCTTCCTTCATCAAATACAACATTAATTGATTCTTCTACCACTAGGGTTTTCTTATTGAAGACCCTATATGCCCGACTGTGGGAACTATAGCCCATGAATATGCCTTCGAAACATTTTTCACCAAATTTAGTACGTGGGTACTTCCCATTATTCAGTACATAACATCGGCAACCAAAGATCCTCAAATAGGACATGGTTGGTTTCCTGCCTTTTAGTAGTTCGTAGGGCGTCTTACGATGACTTTTGTTGATCAAAGCTCGGTTTTGTACATGACAAGCCGTATTGACAGCCTCTGCCCAGAAGTATTCTGGGAGAGAAGCGTCTTTCAACATTGTCGTGCAAGCTTCAATGAGAGTTCTATTTCTCCTCTCCGCAACTCCATTTTGTTGAGGAGTGCACGGGGAGGAAAACTCATGAAAGATACCTTGTTCTTCACAAAACTCTGTCATAGCACCAGATTCGAATTCAGTTCCATGGTCACTTCTGATTTTGACCACTGAGTAGCTAAATTCATTCTGAACTTGCTTGACAAAACTAGTGAAGATGTCAAACGTATCTGACTTTCGCTTTAAGAAGAACACCCATGTAAACCGAGAGTGATCATCAACTATCACTATCGTATAGGACTTGCCTCCCAAGTTATGAACTTGCATTAGACCAAACAAGTCCATATGCAGAAGATAAAGACATCGAGAAGAGTCTTTATCTGCAATGCTATTAAAGGTTGCCCGAGTCTGTTTGCCCATCTGGCATGCAGGACAGGGGCTATCTTTGATGCACTTGATAACGGGAGCATTCCTTACTAAGTTTTTAGAAAACAACATACTAATTGTTTTGAAATTAATATGTGTCAATCTCTTGTGCCATTGTTCACAAAGAGATGCACTGCCTGTTGCCACTAGGCATACGGGGGTAGATGAATCTAAACTAAGAAAATTTAAGCAGAAGATATTTCTGCTCCTAATGCCTGTTAATACCGTCTCAGAAGAGGCACATGACATTATCAGGCATTTATCCTTGCAGAACTTAACGTCATAACCTTTATCACATAACTGACTTACACTGATCAAGTTATGGTTTAACCCTTCAACATATGCCACGTCGGTGATAGAGATTATACCGTTGGAAATCATACTGTAACCTCTGGTGACTCCTCGATCTGACCCCCCAAAGATGACTTTGGGTCCATTCTCAACAGGAGTGTAATCACACAGCAGACTTCTTGTCCCAGTCATATGTCAGGAGCATCCACTGTCCAAGTACCATATTGGAGTTTTGGTGGCCTTTGGACATTCCTGCAAAACAAAAATTAATTTCCCTTAGGAACCCAATCGAACTTGGGTCCTAGATTCTTGGTTAGCATACTCTCCCTCGGGTGGTTAACCCTACGAGTGGTCGGCCTCGCATTGCTAATATAGGGAGTCTCGTTATACCTCGGATTAAACCAACAATCCACGACAAAGTGACCGACTTTGCCACAACACCAACAGTCAAATCTGTTGTACTTCTTCCTAGGCTCCTGCTTTACCCTGGGAATGGTGGGTACAGCCGGGGCCTTGGATCTAGAGGTGGAGGCATCATAGTGATTGCAGTCACATGACTTCTTCACCTTCTGTTCCTTCAGTATAACAGGCTTGGCTTTTGGTGCCTGCTTTCTATTATGGCCGCTAGAGAATTGGCCATAATTTCCCATGTGGATTTCCTCATAAGGTGCCTTGAAGACACTCTCACTGAAGTTGCGGGGAAAAGACCAACCATCATATCGGCTCTTTGGCTTTGCAACCGAGGGCCGGAAATGATGACCAAAAGTTGACTCAAAGTCATGTTGGTTGCAGGGAAAGCCGGGCTTTCTGAACGCAACAGGACTGAGTGGTGCCTTTCCCTTTTCAGCAGCAGAGGCCTTCTTGGCGCCCTTATTCTTTCTCTGGTTCCTGTTTCTCCTGGATGAGGAACCAGATACCGCTATATGCCCCAAGCCAGCTCCTTTGGCCTGAGCAGAGAAGGTATCAACAACTGGAAGAACTGTTTTTGGCATAGAGAAGCTCTTGACGATCTTCCTTTCTGCCGCAAGTTGTTCTTTCAACTTTTCAACTTCCTCCTGCTTAAGATCAAGGAGCTTAAGAGACTCTGAATGCTTTGAAGTCAGGTCTATGTGCTCTTGTCGGAGAGAGATCAAACTGGTGATCTCTTCCCTTAGGGAGACACTCTCACCCTTAAGGAATTTCACTTCCTTTTTCTCAGCCTTCAATCTCTTACGACACTCCTCAAAAGTATTGAGCAGAAGCTCATACTTCTCGAGGAGCTCCGCTTCACGGGCCGAAAGGCTATCCTCAGGGTCATCATCCTGAGACTCAGGATCAGATTCAGAGTCGGAGAGAGGGGTGTGAGCTTTTACCTTCCCAATAAATGGGGGGCATTCTCCTTCTGAGTCGGAGCGACCCACCAGCCCGAAGTAGGCTTCCTCATCATCACTGGAGTCTGAGGAATCAGACTCACTCAGTGTCTTTGGCTTTTTGGCGATGTAACTCCTCTCTTTCTTCTTATCTCTGTAGAACTTGTGCTCCTCTCCCTTCCCCTTTTCTCTCTTGCCTTGGTGGCAGTCGGCCACGACGTGTCCTGGCTTATTGCATCCAAAACAAATAATGTCAGAGGAGCGATGTGTGTTCGGTTTAGAAGCATACCTGTCAGAAGAATAATTTTTCTTCTGATGCCTGGAGGAGGAGCCGTCTCTTTTTCTTTGATTCCTCATCTTGAGGAACTTCTTGAATTCTCGGGTGATGAGGGAGAAATCTTCCTCAGACAACTCTGAGCTGGAGGAGCATGGCTCGGAGTCCTCCTCCTCATTCTTTTTCCCGGCACGGTATGAAACCGCACCCTTGACCTTCCTGGAGTGAATGGCTTTCAGGGCCACAGTCTTTTCCTTGGCTGCAGCCTTCTCTGCTTCTTCTTCTGCTTTCCTGGTGTTCAGTTGAAGCTCATAGGACATCATCTTCCCAAATAGAATTTGTGGGTCTGTTTCAGCAAGTCTGCCAAACTCTTGGATGGCACAGATCTCTGTGTCCTATTCCTTAGTAAGGGACCTAAGAAATTTATCATTAAGTTCACCATCAGTGAACACTCTTCCATATCCTTTGAGGGCATTGACAATCTTGAGGAAGTTCTCGAAGGTGACTCCGATCTCTTCCTTAGGCCCTTGTCTGAAGGAATCATATTTCTGGTTCAGGAGGGATCTCCGATCATCCCTTACTTCATCAGTGCCCTCCATTAGGATAATCAGGCAGTGCCAGATCTCCTTTGCTGTCCTGCAGTTGCAGAAGTTCTGCATCATTGAGTCATCGACAGCGCTGACCAGAATGTTCTGCGCCTTCTTGTCAAGTCCCACCAGCACCATCTCGTCCTTGTCCATTTCAGAAATTTTCTTTGGCACTTTCTTGGTAGGATCAATGGTGGAGACCTTAGTGGGGACATAAGGTCCCTCCTCCACGATCATGAAGAGTCGGGGATCGACCGCTTCCATGTAGAACCTAATCCTTTCCTTCCAGATAGGAAAGTTTAGCCTGGTGCACACTGGGATCTTGCATGTGTACTTGAGTCCGTCCATAGTAGATGTCTGCCTTCTTTTTGACATTAGTTACAGGACCTTACTCAAGGTGTTAACCTCTTTGTTGAGTAACCTCGCTCTGATACCACTTGAAAGTCCACTTAGTGTCAACTACCTTCACCTATGGGGGGGGGGGGATAGGTGTCTTGCAGCGTTTTTGCGGAATTAAAATTGAACCTGCATAAGAAAACAAAGCAACACAACACAGAAAGGACACAAGAAATTTATAGTGGTTCCCCGATTTGGGTACATCCACTTTTCCCCTTCGACCTATCTCCCAATCAGGGACGACTCGGTCACTTCACCAACAGGATTGAAATCCAATCCTTTCACTAACGGAAGGAACCCTTCCACACGTAGGAGTCACCACTCCCACAACACGGGTTGCACCCAACCCTTACAACTAGGGACCAATCGGTCCTTTACAAAGAAATGGAAAATAGATTGTATACGAAATACAAACAAATTATGAAGACCAAGGTGTCACTCTTCGTTCGATGACGCGTTCTTGAAGTCAATGAAGAGTTCACAACCCTAGATCTCACTTGCAGAGAATCTCCCCGAAACCGGCGGCGACAAGAAGGGCGACGGCTTGATTCTCGGAATCGGTAGCGACAACGGTGTGCTGCTGCTGTACTTTGGAGATTCAGTCTTCGTAGCAAAGCTAGCAAGGTCTTCCAACGGTCACACTAGGATCGATCGTCTCGATCGATTCGGAAGGGGAAGGTTTTCCCGATCAACGAATCAAGAGACAAGGGATCTCTGGTTAGACCCGTGAGACGCTGTGCTTGGCTGAGCTTCTGTCGCCTGAGATCTGGAAGCAACCACGATCAAAGCAGGCGATCTACAGGCTCGAGCGACAACGGCGGCGGAGCAGGTTTCGCGATCTAGGTCAAGGCCGGCGGCTCGGCTTAGTTTTTCTGTCACTCGTACTTACTGTTCAATAATACAGGTGTATTTATACATTAGGTATTCAAGATGACCGTTATGGGCCCCACCAATAAGAAACCCCAAGCCCGGTTCAAAACAGTGCCAGCGGCTGAGTCCGGTCCAGCGGTTTCCAGAAAATCGCCCAAGGCAAAATCGGCGAGAATCGAAGGTGATTCTCGTCGATTCGGCGAGAATCAAAGGTGATTCTCGTCGATGTTGACTTGTTTGCATGCTCTAATTTAGCCGGATAGAGACGGCGAGAATCAGCCAGTGATTCTCGCCGAATCGGCGAGAATCACTTGGTGATTCTCGTCGATTAATACTTAGACGAATTTTCGTCTTTCCACCCATGAGCTGCTCTTTGACCCATCCTTGCTCCTTGTCTGCTCTTGCATAATCACAACCCTGTACTTGAAAATAAGTACACTCCAATAGAGAGAGTACATGTAGGCCAACACACTGATCAGCTCAACGAGGGATTACGTCGCGTAGACCCGTGTATATTGACCTACTGCACCCTGACATTGGTGTGTACTTAGCGTGGAATAACTGCAAGCACAACTAAAAAGGTTTCATCAAATACATTGCCTATTTACTTTAGCTTGTTCAGGGGCTTCTTCAAATCAGGTACTTTGTGGATGCACTACCCAACACATAATATAGGACCTTTGTCTGCGACTCTCAGGAGAGCTAGGATTCGTCTGAGAGGAAGTGGCAAAGTGCCCTTGCTTGTTTGGCCTTTGGAGAACCAAAGTTCGTTGAGATGAGGTTGGCAAAGGGCCCTTGTACGTTCGTGTTTTAGGAGAACCAGGGTTCGTCCAAGTGAAGTTGTAGATGAAACTTTGCCCATCTCGACTAGGAGGACCGGGGTTTGTCTGGGAGGAGGTGGCAGAGAACCTTTATTCTTTCGCTCCTCGGGAGAACCAGGGTTTGTCCAAGTGAAGATGCAGATGAACCTTTGTCCATCTCGTCTGGGTGGAGGTAGCGAAGAACTATTGTTCGTTCACCCCTCAGGAGAACTGGGGTTCGTCCAAGTAAAGGTGTAGATGAACTTTTGTCCATCTCTCCTAAGAAGACCGAGTTCCGTCCGGGTGGAGGTAGCGAAGAACCTTTGTTCGTTTGCGGCTCAAAAGAACATGGATTCGTCTAAGTGAAGGTGAAGATGAACCTTTGTCCGTCCCTCTTGGGAGGATCGGGGTCCGTCCGAGAGGTGCGAAAAGGCTTTTGTCAGGCTCTCCTGGGAGGTGCAAAAAGACTTTCACCAGTCTCGCTTGGGAGGTGCAGAAAGGCTTTCGTCAGTCTTGCCTGAGAGGTGCAGAAAAGATTTTTGTCAGTCTCGTCTGGGAGGTGTGGAAATGATTTGGACAGTCTCGCTTGAGAGGTGTAGAAAGGCTTTCGCCGGTCTTTCCTTGTCATGATCTGGCCGCGGTTGAAGGGAAAACATAAGCTGCATTACTGAAGAGAAAGATATAAGTGCTCGTGAGTCCATCTTTGTGGCTTATTCTTCGAAACGGAAATAGGGAAAACAGTAAATAGTGAGTGGTGCTCTGACCTAGGCTTGGCTCTCACCCTTCTGCCCCTGTCCTGGTCGGGGTGCGTGTAACGCCCCGGATTTTTCGTTGAGTGATTGCATACGCTTGATGCACGTTACGTTGGCTCTGACCGTTGTTCGAGCAAGGTTTTCACGCGGGCTTTCGAGTGGCTGTTTTGGTAGCCTAGTTGCATGATTCCCCAGCAAGCCGGAGTCCAATTTGAGGACTCGGTGAGGCCTCTTAGGGAATTCTTGCACTTTTTCGAGCCCGGGTCATGTTGCTCAAAACGGGTTGATTGTATGGAAGATGTGTGGTCTAAAGAAAAAAAAGGGTAAAAAGTCCTTAAGGAAGAAATGGTCTAGGACGAGAAAGAAACACTTTTCAAAACAGTGAAAAATGGTCATTTTTTGAGTGACACGGCCTGGGACACGGGCGTGTCCCAGGGCATGTCCAGCTCGGGATGCATTTTGGCTTTGTGGTCGTCGAACTTCGTTCGACGAAATTACGGGAAGAACACGCCCCCCCCCCCCCGACACGGGCGTGTCGGGGCGTGACCCAGGGCGTGACCTCCTTGACTCGACGAATTTTCTTGCGTCGAGTTGAGCTCGACGAATGGGGTACACGCCCCGTGACACGGGCGTGTCACGGGCCGTGTCCCGCTGGGTCGACGAATTTATATATATACAGGGGCGGACCTACGTGGCGGCACACCCGGGCACATGCCCGGGTCTAATTTTTCGTTGATTCAAATCTATCAACAGTTTGACCTTCTTCAATCACTTCATTATGCTGCACCTCATGGTCTTCATTTTCCTCTTGAGTGTCTTGTACTCCCCCTGGACAGTAACTACTATTTTCCTCATCCTGCTTTGCAGTTGGATCTTATCTGATAGTAAGCTGGTCTATCTTCTGCTGTATACCTGTGGAGCTACAAGAACTACTTGACAACTCACTGTTAATAAGTCTAGATTCATCAAAGATGACATGAACAGACTCTTCTATAAATTGAGTAGCCAAATTGTAGACCCTATAAGCCTTAATATTGTTGTTGTACCCAACAAATATCCCATCTTGGGATTTGGCATCGACACTTTTGGTCGACGAAATGTCGAGAACACGCCCTAGGTCACGGGCATGACCGACCTGTCACGGGCGTGTACCCGGCCGTGTACCTTGTGGATAAACTTGAAATTGTCGGATTCTGCGCCGCTTAAGGTACACGACCTATGACATGGGCGTGTCACAGGGCGTGACAGGGCCGAAAATCGACTTTTTCAGTTTTTTGTGCCGTTCGTTTCTCTGATTCTGGATCAAGCGGTCCAGCTTTGTCCTGGAAGAAGTAAAGCCGAAAAAAGAGTTTTTTTCTCCTCACTTCATCTTTCTCCACCCTCTTCTTCATCTTCTTTCTCATTCCAAAGGGCAATCAAGGGAGCAAAGCTAAGGCAAGGGAAGGAAAGAGAGGAGCAGTCGTCGCGGTGTTGTATCGGTTCAGGCAAGCGGTGTTCTCCACCCTTGCCAATCTTGTTTTTGTTCTTTGATTCTTGCAAGTGTAGCTAGTTTCCCCTTTCAAGTTTGTTAGCTTTACTCTTCTTGTTTAAATTGCACTTTGTCTAATAGGCTAGCTTTGTTCATCTTGTCTTGAATCGCACCTTTTGGCTATTATGCACCCATGAATAATATTGTCTTTCAAGAATTTCCCAACCTATATGCTTACCTATTGTTCATCTAATTTTTACCTTGTATTTCTCTATTATTTACCTTTCTTGTTCATACGATTGGAGATCTTGTTGTGTTTAGTTGGCGTTGTTACTTGTGGGGTTCGCTTATGGTGAAGTAGAGACCCAAACTCTATCAAGTTTGACATAATTTGGGCAATTTGTGGTCATGAGTGAGGACGATGAAATGAAACGTGTTTAGTTTGGGTTATGGTGAGTTTTGCGAGGCGAATTGTGAACCATGGAAGGAGCGTTTGTGTGAGGATTCTGTAAGGGGTGGTGTGGTTTCAGCCTTGGTGGCCACCGGGTTTTGTTTTGTGGTATAGAGTACCGTTTTGGCCTCGATTTGGGCTTGCTTTTATTGGTGCGTTCCACTTTAGGGCCGCCACCAAAAGACCCTTGCGGAATCGAACTTAACCGCTGCTTATGTTTCACTATTATAGTTAAAGATGATGGAATAGGCAAATAGGTTGCCTTTTTGCACCTGTAGGTTGAACAGGACTTGATGAGAATTTCACGCACTTGATGCATTTTACACTTTGGGTTGACAGTGTTTGACACTCGTTTTCCACCTTGTTCTTTTCACTCGTTTTACATGAAAATTGCTACGGGGTCGGTACGCCCCTTCGTCATATTTTATGAACTTAATGCTCTATGTTGTAGCTTTAATGATTGCTGAGGTGTTCTTTCTTGAATGCCTCAGGTACAGGTTGTAGCCGGTTGAGCGGCTAGGCATTTGGTGTAGTTTACTTGGAGCTAGCCAAGCTTGCTTAGCGAGGTAGTTCTTTACCTTGTTGTACAGACATACAGACGCCCCAGTGGGTTCGTGTCAGCTTGTTGACGCCCATTGGTGGTTTTCTTTGTAGCTACATGAAAGAAATAGTACCTAATCACCTAGAGGGGGGGGGGGGGGGTGAATAGGTGAACTTAATCTTTTTAAATTTACAGGCAGAATTAATCACAGAATTCACAGAACTCTAAACAGCAATCACAGAATCAGTCACACACAGAGTACACACAGATTTTATAGTGGTTCCCCAAGGTCTGGGTACATCCACTTTCCCCCTTCGCCTATCTAGTAGTGTACTAGATTCAGCCTAACTTCTCCACTTCTTCTCAGATCCTCAGATCTTACATCTCAGAACTCCAAAGAGGTTCCTACAACTCAGAGTGATCCCACTACTACAACTCAGGCACACAGCCCTACCACTTAGTCTTCACCAAGACCTACACGCAGCCTTCAACAAGGCCTACACTCAGCCCTCAACAAGGCCTACACTCAGAGAAACGAATCTCCTACACTCAGCCACATAAGCCCTACCACTCAGCCTTTATAAATATAGGCTTACAACTCAGATCCCTTAGGATCCTACAAGAAATTAAAAAATACAAAGTGTTTAACCACAACTCTGAAAGAGAGATGAGTTGTCTGGTTTCTTGAAGAGTTCTTGGAAGAACTTTGCTGAGATCAACCTCCCTTGGCTTTCTTCAAAGCTTCTTGAATTAGAACACAGTAGGGTTGAATCTCCTAAGCAGATGATCTTCAATCAACTGGTGACTTAAGAATCAGATCTCAATCTGAAACTTTCTTCATAGCCTGGTTCAATAGGTGTCTTCTTAGAAGGAGCTCTCTCTCTCTCCAACTTCTTAGATCTTCTCTTGAAGGTCTTCTTCTTTGTTGTGTTTTGATTCTTCAATCAATATTCTTCAATGATCTTCAATCTATCAATCAATCTTCTCAATCATCATTTCTGTCAAAGGAGAAGGGTCTTTATATAGACTTTCTCCAAGGTGACCGGCTGATCCGGTTCCTAACAACCTTCTGACAGTTCTAACAGTTGCAGTAGACCGGCTGGAATGGCAGATGTCAAGTCATCCAGTCACTTCTTGAATTCTCTGTAACTATCTGAAAGTGTCGAGACAAACAGTCTTTAAGTGTCGACACAAATAGACTAAGTGCCTACACAAGTAGACTAAGTGTCGACACTAGCCTTGTTGGTGTCGACACAACTCCTTGTGTTGTTGTATCTAAGTCTCGACACAGCTTCTTCTGAATGTGTCGACACTGATTCTGTGTGTCGACACAAGCCTTCTATTGAATGTGTCGACACTGATTGAAGGTGTCGACACAAGTACGTCTTCTTCAATACTTTAACTGATTTCTGCTGAGTGTCGACACAACTCCTTTGTGTCGACACAAGGCTTCTTATGTTGAACATTGTTGAGTGTCGACACATCTCCTTTATGTCGACACATACTTCATGTGTTGAAACTTTGCTGAGTATCGACACAGCCTCCAAGTGTCGACACTTGTACTTGAACTTTGCTGAAATTTGCTGAGTGTCGACACAGCCTCCTAGTGTCGACACTTGTACTTGAACTTTATTGAAGTTTGCTAAGTGTAGACACAGCCTCCTAATGTCGACACTTTTGATGTCGACAAAGTTCTTCTGGGTGTCGACACTACTTATAAGTGTCGACACTTGTACTTGTTGACAATTCTCCACTGTGTGTCGACACTGCCTGTATGTGTCGACACTTTGCTTCTGGTGTCGACTCTGCCTTCATGGTGTCGACACAATTACTCCAAGTGTCGACACAGCTTCTTTAGGTGTCGACACAAGTCTTCTTAAGTGTCGACACTTTTCTTCTAGGTGTCGACACATGGACTTAGAATCTTTTATGCTTTTCCTGCAATTACTTAACCTGCACACATCAACTCAAAACACATCAAATACACCATGATGTATATCATTGAGTAGGGTCAGGCTTCTTCAAATATGATACATATATTCCAATGTACCCAACAATCTCCCCCTATTTGAGAAGTCATAACCCTTAGTCAATGATTTACACCATACATAACAAATTCACAGTATGATGTAAAACAACTTTAAATGATAGGGTAAGTACTAAACATGTATAAACAGAACATGTATAAACAATTATCTCAGAACAGTAATGTAATAGATTTAACACATATCACATTGTTCTTAACTTCAAACATTTTCATTATTCAAAAGTTTACAGAGAGTTAAATGTAAATGATTACACATAGTAAACTTAAGAAAAATCTCTATCTTAAGGCTGCTCAGGCTCCTTAATAACAATGCCCTTTCCAGATTGAATCTTTGCTTGGACTGGAGCATCATTGTCATCAGCAGGCTTCCAAGCAGTCCTTAATAACAATGCTCTTTCTTTTTCTGCTCTTCAGCCTTGATCTTCTGCCTCTCAAAATAATGAAAAGGCTTAGGGAAGTACTTGCTAGGCTCCTGTGCATTAGGAGGTAGCTTTCCCAACTTAGTCTTTCTTCTATATTGCACAATGGCTTCTTGCCTGTTCTCATGTTTCCTCCACTCTTGTTCAGAGTACCACTTGCCTCTATCCAGGATATTATCTTTAGCAGCCTTCCAAGCAGTCAATATGATATTCCTGGATGTGGGGCTCCATTGTTCAAAATCTGATCTTAATTCAGCTTGCTCTCTGAACCTTGTCTTAGATAATTATGCCTCTTGTTCTTTTAGAGCAGCCTCTTGTTCTTTTAAGATTGCCTCTAGCACAGGCTATACTACTTTCTCCAAAATAACATTCAGATTACCCTCAGGAGGACTATACATAGACTGTACCTCCTGATGTATCATATCAAAGTCTGCTGGAGGGTATATTACCTGAGCTACTTCAGCCTGTTCTCCTCCAAGATAAGCAGGATTTATTCCAGACTCTGCCACATTATCATCATCACATAATGGTGAATATCCAAGGGTGGCTCTGATGGAATTTGAAATTCATTTGGCATGATCAGAGCTGGCTTTGACTAACACCCTCTCCCCCTTTATGACTTCTCTAACTATGTGATCCTTAAGATCATCCTTCTGCAATCTTATTTGATTATTCAGATAGTTAACACCATCCTTATAGAAGGGTTTGAACTTCTGAAGCTGTTCAGTTATTGCCTTCTTAGAGTCTTTAAGAACAGTCTTAAAAGCAGTTAGGTTCTCTTGGAACTTCTTATCAAATTCTTCCTGGGCAGCAGTCCTTATTGTAGTTTGAGCAGCAGCTAGATTCTGTATCTCAGTGACTATCACATTGTGTGATTCAGTTAAATTGTCATTCATTCTTATCTGGTTTTCCAGGACATAACCTTGTTTCACTGCCAAGTCTTCAATTTGTTTCTTGATATTCTCTTGATGCGTAACCAAATAGACCATTGCATTCCCTCCTTTATGAAAACACTCAGACATCTCCTTCTTGTTTTGATTTACTTCAAATCTGATAGATTTGATGTCTTGTGCCAGATCAAACTGAAGGGATTTCTGACCTTCATCTATATACTTTTCCAAAGCTATTCTTTGCTCATCTAGCTTAATCTGCATTGCCACCAACAGAGAACTGTAATCAGTAGTTGGGGCAGACTATGGTGTAATTGTTTGCAAAGCCTTTTTGTATGTCTGGCTCCTTCTCTTGAAGACTTGAAACTTTCTCTTCTTGGCTCTAGCAGCCTCTTCATCCTCTGAAGCAGAAGTGCTAGCAATATCTACTCTGTCCTTAGGACAAGGAGGTAAATCCTTGTCAGTCCTAGGAACCTGCTCAGCATCCTTTGGCTCCACATTCTCTTGTCTAGTAGTCTCCTCTTGAGACCTAACCTGCTCCCCCTGAAGATATACCTGCTCCCTCTCAACAGCTGCTTTCTCTATCTCAAAGTCAGTCTGTAAAAGGTCAGAGAACAGCTCTTCCATTGTAAATTCTTGTTGAGGTTGAACTGGAGATTCCCTGATCTCAGGAGCAGCTGATACCTCTTTATCAGCAACAGCTGTGTCCTCCAAGACAACATCTTGGGGTTGGCTATGTATCTGTGTTTACTGATTAACATTAGGTAATGAATCAGACAAAACTTCATCCTCAATAGGGAAATCTAATTTATTAATTTCAGTTATTACCTCAAGTATTGTCTGAGTGGCCCTTTCACGCTCTAAGGGAGTTGGCTCATCCACCTGTAGAGGCTCCCCCTGGAGTGGATCCAGGAGAATTGGGCTAGCTGAGGGTAGCTCCCCCTGCCTCTGAGCTTCTTCTTGTCTTGCTGGTGATTGTCCAGCATTTCTTCCCTCTCCATCAGAACTGAATTCAACTTGCTCCTCTGAGCTAATTAAGGTGTCAGGTGCCACAATGACTTTCTTCTTCTTTTTCTTCTGAGATGTGTCCTTTTCTGGAGTTGGCAGCTCCTTGGTCAATACTCTATCCCACCTAGAGAAAATTCTTAAATCCATTCTCCTCATGTGGTTTATCTTTGAACCAGCAGCTTGGTTCATCACTTCTGGTATACTCCGAAATAGGTAAAGACTCAGAATTCTACCCATATTGGGTTTCTTCAGGCTCTCTTTTATCTTTTCAAACACAACTGCTGACTAGTCAGTTTTCAGTTGGAATATGATCCTTGTCATCAGATTGAACATGTGTGCAGATATCCTATCATGCCCACCAGGCTTGCTCAGTATCACCTTGCCCACTATCTCAGATAAGAACTTGCCTTGCATATTCATTCCTTTTCTGTTGAACACAGATCCTATCTTCAGGTTTGAGTCCAAACCACACCATGTCAATGCTTCTCTAGTCTTAGAAGTAGATACATCTTCTTCTTCCTTTGTCCTTGGTAGTTGAAGTACCTTTCTTAGACTTTTAGGAGAGACCTTCATCTTAGCCCCATGAACTTTGGACTTAATCTTGAGTCCTGATTCATCAAGATTTGCTTCATTCAGAAATTCAAGGACCTCCTTCTTCCAGATCTTGATCAGTTCTGATACAAGAAATTATAACCCAGTCTCTGCAATTAGGGTTACCACACCTTTAATTTCGGGTTCCGCCTCATCAAAAGCGTGTCGCACGAGCTCATATCCTTCATTTATGTTCTCTTCTAGCTTGGGCGCCATTAGGGTTTGGAGAAATTCGAATTTAGAGAATAGAGATGTCGACACACAAGTTTGGTCTCGAAACTATGGTGAGCGTGTCAACAAACAATGAGGAAATCCTATTTATACCTTTCTAGAATCGAAGGTGAAAAGGCGCGTCAAAATACTTGAAATGTGTCGACACTGTTGAAAAGTGTCGACACTGACTTCTAATGTCTCGACAACAATATGTCGACACCAATATAGTCGATAGAATATATGTGTCAACACTTACATATCTCAGCTCGACGATTAGTCGAGACCTTACTCGATGAATTCTATGTAAATCCTAAGTGTCGACACCACCCTGGATGTGTCGACACCTACTTTTCATGTGTCGACACTAATTCTCTTAAGTGTCGACACTGACTGTCTAGATGTGTCGACACCATTTCTCTGAAATGTTGACACCACTTCTATGTGTCGACACAGACAACTCTGTGTGTCGACACCATTTTACTTAGCCAATTTTTGTAAACTATTCTAAGTTTATCATACCTAATTCAATTTTAAACTTATTGAATTTGTTTTCATCTAAGGGCTTAGTATACATATCATCTAACTGATTATCAGTATTAATATACTCTAAGGAAATGTCTCCTTTTTCTACATGTTCTCTTAGAAAATGGTATTTTATTTTTATGTGTTTAGTCCTACTATGGGAGACAGGATTATTTGCAATAGAAATAGCACTAGTAGAATCACAAAATAGAGGTGTTCTACTTACTTGAATACCATAATCTTCTAGCTGATGTTGAATCCATAAGAGTTGTGCACAGCAACTTCCTGCAACCACATACTCTGACTCTGCTGTGGAGATAGCCACACTGGTTTGCTTCTTGCTACTCCATGACACCAGCCTTCCACCTAGAAATTTACAGGTTCCAGTTGTACTCTTCCTATCTTCCTTGCAGCCTGCAAAGTCTGCATCTGAATAACCTGTCAGTACAAAGTCTCCATTCCTAGGGTACCAAAGGCCCAGATAAGGTGTGCCCTTTAGATATCTCAAAATTCTTTTGACTGCAGTCAAATGAGATTCTTTAGGGCAAGCTTGGTACCTAGCACAGACACATGTAACATACATGATATCTGGTCTACTAGCAGTCAAATATAGCAGGTAGCCAACTATCCCTCTATACAAAGTCTCATCTACAGGTTTCCCTGCATCATCTTTGCTTAGAGACATGGTTGACCCCATAGGAGTTTTCATGGTACTGGATGATTCCATACCATACTTCCTTATCAACTCTAGGGTGAACTTAGACTGGCATATGGATAATCCATCTTCAGTCTGTCTAACTTGGAGACCCAAGAAGAACTTAAGTTCCCCCATACTGCTCATTTCAAACTGTCCTTGCATAAGTTTTGCAAACTTTCTGCAAAGACTACTTTCTGTAGACCCAAATATAATGTCATCTACATATATTTGGACTAAGATAATCTTGCCTCTGGATTTCCTAAGGAATAGAGTCTTGTCTATTTTCCCCCTTGAGAATTTGTTCTTAATGAGGAAACTAGATAGGGTTTCATACCAAGCCCTAGGGGCTTGTTTTAACTCATACAAAGCCTTCCTAAGTCTATAGACATAATTAAGTTTGATAGAATCAACAAAACCTGATGGTTGTTCTACATAGACTTCTTCCTTCAGATTTCCATTCAGAAAGGCTGACTTAACATCCATTTAGTATACTTTAAACCCTTGATAGGTTGCATAAGCAAGGAACATCCTTATTGCCTCCAGTCTGGCTACTGGAGCGAAGATTTGATCAAAGTCAATACCTTCTTCCTGCCTATATCCTTTTGCAACAAGTCTTGCTTTGTTCTTTATAATGACTCCATTTACATCTAACTTGTTCCTAAAGATCCACTTAGTTCCAATAATATTGTGGTCTTTGGGTTTAGGAACTAGCTCCCAGACATTGCATCTTTTGAACTGGTTCAACTCCTCTTGCATAGCCTCAATCCAGTGAGGGTCTAGGATTGCTTCTTCAAATTTCTTTGGCTCTACTTGGGATAGAAAGCTGGAGTAGAGAACTGAACTTAGATTCATGCTCCTTGTTTGTACCCCTTGTCTGAGATCACCAATAATTTGATTGGCTGGATGATCTTTTAGATGCCTATTTGCTGGAGGCAGCCTGTCTTCAGGTTGTACACCTTCATTCTCTTCAACTTGCTGCACCCCTTGGTCTTCTTCAGCATCTGGTGTATCTAGTACTCCTCCTGGACAGCAGCCACCATCATCCTGATTTGCAGTGGAGTCTTCTGCAATAGTTAGCTTGTTCATATTCTCAGTTATACCTGTAGAGCTGCAAACACTTCTAGGCAATTCATTGTTAATGAGTCTAGTTTCATCAAAGACTACATTAATAGACTCTTCTACAACTTGAGTAGTCAAGTTATAGACCCTATAAGCCTTACTGTTATTGTTGTACCCAACAAAGATCCTCTCTTGTTATTTGACAATAAACTTCATTAAATAAGACTTACCATTGTTAAGTATATATCATTTACAACAAAAAATCCTGAAATAGGATAGATTTGGTTTTCTGCCCTTCACAATCTCATAGGGGGTCTTATTGTGGCTCTTGGTGATAGTAGCCCTATTAATTATATGATATACAGTATTTACTGCCTCAGTCCAGAAATATTCTAGGAGAGATGTGTCACTTAATAGGGTTCTACCAGCCTCTATCAAGGTTCTATTTTTTCCTTTCAGCAATACCATTTTGCTGAGGTGTTCTTGGTGAGGAAAATTCCTGAAATATCTCAAACTCTTCACATAGCTTTGTCATACTATCAAACTGGAATTTAGTACCATGATCACTTCTTATTTTGACCACTGTACTGTCTAACTCATTATGAATTTGTTTAACAAAACTATAAAAGATACTAGGAGTTTCAGATTTCTGTCTAAGGAAGAACACCCAGGAATACCTTGAGTAGTCATCTACAACCACAAGTGTGTAGACCTTCCTACCTAGACTGTGAACTGGCATAGGACCAAAGAGATCCATATGCAAGAGGTATAAGCACCTCACAGCATCTTTGTTCTCAATGCTATTAAAGGTGGATCTGGTCTGCTTGCCCTTTTGACAAGCTGAGCATATCTCATCCTTTATACACTTAACCTGAGGACCATTCCTCACTAACTCTTTGCTAAAGAGTTGACCAATTGTCTTATAATTAAGATGGGCTAGCCTCTTGTGCCATTTGACACAATGTGAGACTTTCTCATCAGCTACAAGACAAACAGGAGAAACATTGTTTTCACTCATTATGTCTAGACAATAGACATTTCTCTTCCAATAACCTGTCAGAATGATCTTTTGATCATTTGACCTCTTGATATGACAACCATCCTTGACAAATGAGATGTCATATCCTACATCACTCAGCTGACTTATACTAATGAGGTTGTGTTTCAAACCTTTAACATAAGCCACTTGAGTAATTGTAATTAAGTTGCTAGAAATGTTACCAAAGCCTTTGATGATTCCTTTTTCAAAACCACCAAAGCTAACTTTAGGACCATCCTTGATTGGTGTATAGTCCCTTAGCAATTCCCTAGTTCTAGTCATGTGCCTGGAACATCCACTGTCCAAGTACCATATTGGGGCATGACCACTTGGACTCACCTGCAAAACAGATTACTTAACCTTAGAACCCAAATACTTCTTGGGTCCTTGGTGCAAGTTAGTCTGACTCTTGACAAAACTACCTGTAGCTTTTCTAACAGGCAGTTTGCTACTCTTCTTGACACTAATATTGTGCCAACAATCTATGGCAAAGTGGTCTACCTTGCCACAACACCAGCACTCAAATCTGTTGTACCTTTGTTTAGGTACAACCTTGGCTGTTTTATCTACAGTAGGCTTCTTGTTGAGTACTGGGGCTTTGCCCTTAGATTTGGACTTTTCAGTCCAAGCAGGTTTTGTAAACCCCAATCCATTTTTACCCTTATGAGGTACAAACTCATCTATCAAAGGTAGAACAGATTTTGGTTTAGAAAAACTTGCTACTATATCTCTCTCTTTCTGAAGACTAAGCTCTAGATTTCTAATTTGTTCATTTTTAAATGTAATAGTCCCCATCTGAATAACAATAATGTTCTTCAGCCTGACTATTTCATTTAGTTTCTGATCAAGCAACTTGTCAAAATCTGTTGCAGCCACTTTAAGACTAGCAATTTCCTTTGCCTGAGTCTTGACCAAGGATTTGCTTTTCTTCAAAGCCTGCAACAATACTCTATATTCATCAATCAATTGATGAATGTCTCCTTCAGATTCTGATCCACTCACATCACTTGATGCTGATGTATCTGAATCTAACTAAGTACTAGAAATTGAACTAGAAGAACAATTTTGTACCTTACTTGGTCCAGGCTGATCCTAGATTTTGTCTCCTTCTGATAAGGCCATCAGTCCCTGACACTGATTGTCCTCATGCTCATATATTGAGTTCATTAATTGTATGAACTCATCTTGCTCTTCTTCAGCAAACAGTCCAATATAAGATTCAGCTTCTGAATCTGTTTCTGAAGATGACATATCAGACAGACTTTTGTCCTTCTTAGCAACAAAGGACCTTTCCTTTTTGCCCTTGATCTGAGTCTTCTTCTTATCAGTTGACTCTTTCCTCTTCTCTGGACAGTCAGCAACTACATGTCCCTGTCTGTTACAATAATAGCAAACTATCTTTGAGGATGTAGTTTTACTTTGCCTGGGCTTTCTCCTGTCTTTCTTTGATGACTTCTTGTTCTGATAATAGTCATCTTTTGTCTGTGAAGTGAATGGCTTAGACCTCCACTGTTTATTCTTTAGAAACTTCTGAAAATGTCTAGTGAAAGCTACAAAGTCTTCATCACTCTCACTGCTTTCAGAATTCTTGCTTTCTGACTTATTTGTCTCAGCCTCAGCAAATTTTTGAGGTGGAGATGGAGACTTGCTTTTATATTTCCTAGTGACTTCAGTCTTGAAAGTCACAGCTCTTTCTTTGTGCTCCACCCTAGTAGTCTTCTCTTCCTCCTTCCTTACCATTAACTGCATCTCATAAGATAATAGTTTTCTAAACAATGTTGGAGGAGGTATATCTGCTAATTTGGCCATTTCCCTTATGACACAAATCTTGGTATCCCAGTCCTTAGTTAGGGATCTCAAGAACTTATCATTCAATTCATAATTGCTGAATTCTCTTCCATAAGACATCAACTCATTGACTATCCTATAGAATTTCTTGTAGCACTCAGTTATGCTATCAGACCTGCCTTGTCTGAAGCTTTCATACTCCTGATTCAATAAAGACTTCATGTCTTGTCTTACCTCTTCTGATCCCTCCATGTAGACTATCAGTGTGTCCCACATTTCTTTAGAAGTTTTGCAGTGAATTAAATTCTGAAATGTGGCATCATCTATTACACTTACAATAATATTCTGGGCCCTCTTGTCCATAGTGGCCAAAATTATTTCATCTTTTGTCATTTCTGAATAGTCTTTGAGAATTCTCTGATTTGCATCCAGAACAGATACTTTCATTTGCACATATGACCCTTCTTTGACTGTGATGTATATTCTTGGGTCAGAGGCTTCCATAAAGAGTCAAACCCTTTCTTTCCAAATGCCAAAAATCTCCTTTCTACAGATTGACAACTTCATGGATCCTAGCTCTTTGTGATTCTCAGTTGAACCCATTTTCTTGATTCTTGATTATTCTGAAACTGCCTACAGGAACTGTACTCAGATTATTATGTCCTTTTTGAGTAACCTCGCTTTGATACCACTTGAAAGAAATAGTACCTAATCACCTAGAGGGGGGGGGGGTGAATAGGTGAACTTAATCTTTTTAAATTTACAGGCAGAATTAATCACAGAATTCACAGAACTCTAAACAGCAATCACAGAATCAGTCACACACAGAGTACACACAGATTTTATAGTGGTTCCCCAAGGTCTGGGTACATCCACTTTCACCCTTCGCCTATCTAGTAGTGTACTAGATTCGGCCTAACTTCTCCACTTCTTCTCAGATCCTCAGATCTTACAGCTCAGAACCCCAAACAGGTTCCTACAACTCAGAGTGATCCCACTCCTACAACTCAGGCACACAACCCTACCACTCAGTCTTCACCAAGACCTACACTCAGCCTTCAATAAGGCCTACACTCAGCCCTCAACAAGGCCTACACTCAGAGAAATGAATCTCCTACACTTAGGCACACAAGCCCTACCACTCAGCCTTTATAAATATAAGCTTACAACTCAGATCCCTTAGGATCTTACAAGAAATTAAAAAAATACAAAGTGTTTAACCACAACTCTGAAAGAGAGATGAGTTGTCTGGTTTCTTGAAGAGTTCTTGGAAGAACTTTGCTGAGATCAACCTCCATTGGCTTTATTCAAAGCTTCTTGAATTAGAACACAGTAGGGTTGAATCTCCTAAGCAGATGATCTTCAATCAACTGCTGACTTATGAATCAGATCTCAATCTGAAACTTTCTTCACAGCCTGGTTCAATAGCTGTCTTCTTAGAAGGAGCTCTCTCTCTCCAACTTCTTAGATCTTCTCTTGAAGGTCTTCTTCTTTATTGTGTTTTGATTCTTCAATCAATCTTCTTCAATGATCTTCAATCTATCAATCAATCTTCTCAATCATCATTTCTGTCAAAGGAGAAGGGTCTTTATATAGACTTTCTCCAAGGTGACCGGCTGATCCGGTTCCTAACAACCTTCTGACAGTTCTGACAGTTGCAGTAGACCGGCTGGAATGACAGCTGTCAAGTCATCCAGTCACTTCTTGAATTCTCTGTAACTGTCTGAAAGTGTCGAGACAGACAGTCTTTAAGTGTCGACGCAAATAGACTAAGTGTCGACACTAGTAGACTAAGTGTCGACACTAGCCTTGTTGGTGTTGACACAACTCCTTGTGTTGTTGTATCTGAGTCTCGACACAGCTTCTTCTGAATGTGTCGACACTGATTCTGTGTGTCGACACAAGCCTTCTGTTGAATGTGTCGACACTGATTGAAGGTGTCGACACAAGTACTTCTTCAATACTTTAACTGATTTCTGTTGAGTGTCGACACAACTTCTTTGTGTTGACACAAGCCTTCTTGTATTGAACTTTGTTGAGTGTCGACACATCTCCTTTGTGTCGACACATACTTCATGTGTTGAAACTTTGCTGAGTGTCGACACAGCCTCCAAGTGTCGACACTTGTACTTGAACTTTGCTGAAATATGCTGAGTGACGACACAGCCTCCTAGTGTCGACACTTGTACTTGAACTTTATTGAAGTTTGCTGAGTGTAGACACAGCCTCCTAGTGTCGACACTTTTGATGTCGACAAAGTTCTACTGGGTGTCGACACTACTTCTAAGTGTCGACACTTGTACTTATTGACAATTCTCCACTGTGTGTCGACACTGCCTGTATGTGTCGACACTTTGCTTCTGGTGTCGACTCTGCCTTCCTGGTGTCGACACAATTACTCCAAGTGTCGACACAACTTATCTAGGTGTCGACACAAGTCTTCTTAAGTGTCGGCACTTTTCTTCTAGGTGTCGAGACATGGACTTAGAATCTTTTATGTTTTTCCTGCAATTACTTAACCTGCACACATCAACTCAAAACACATCAAATACACCATGATGTATATCATTGAGTAGGGTGAGGCTTCTTCAAATCTGGTACATATATTCCAATGTACCCAACACTACATATGAATGATTTACTGCTATTATGAATCATTTGGATGATATCTACTTGCTCTTGAGACTGTTTTATAGTAGGTTGCATTAGATATTTTAAAGCTAAAAACCCTACTATTGTATAGCATCCATAACATGTTTTGGCCAACTAATCAAGTATTTTCCAAACAACGTAAAAAGGATGATTTCTTATATTATTATAAATCTAGAATGCATATAGGAGATCGTCATAAGTAAACTAAAGTATTTTCCACCGCGTACAAACACACGTTTTGATCCACAAGGCCGAGGGATACGACCACCAAACTACATGGTTTTCTTGCATATAACTGATGATTTTCAACTACTAAAGTAAGCATCAAGGTTTTGTCTGAGCGTGTGTAGTTATCCCCTGCACGACGTGGTATCATAACACATAGTTCCTCTTACTCTGATACGATGTACTCGTTGAGGAAATGCGGGTTGTGACAGTTGGTATCAGAGGCAGGTTTGCTTGACAATTGGTCGGGCAAACTTTCCTTTTAGTCCTAATTATTAATCATCATATCATACACACACCGAGGTGCCATCAGTACGTCTTGGCCGAAGCATGAACACTACACTCATGACATGAACAAAAGTATACGAAGCATATTATGTAGTATGGGATGCATAATATGTGGTTGTATATGGATCCACCATAGGGGCAACATGTGAGGGTTATGTAGTATGGAATGCATAACCTCACCACATGAATGCGACTAGCACGTTTTCTTTTATTCGTTGCATGTAATGTTATATAGTATGGGATGCATAGCATTGTGATGCGTACGACTGCTCATGGCATGCATTAAGGTCTTTTTTTAGAATGCATAGCACAACACGCATAACATAACATTGCATGAGCACAACGTGCCAAGCTAAAGATTTACATGATGACACCTGTACACACATGGTTTAGGCACAAGTTAGTGGGATGACGATGAGTCATCTTAGGATAGGCATAACATCATTCACAAACTCTTAGAGCAAGTTAGCAGTTGATGTTCATATATATGTATTATCTGTACATAGTAGTTGTGTGTTTTTGTTGAGTTTGAGCTTGATGAGGGTGAACTTGTTTATAGGATGTCGAAGCATCCAATGATAAGGCAGACTCCCAAATCTGAGGGCGAGTCTTTGGGCGCACAAAACAATGCCCTGATGGATAGCCTACGACAAAGTAATGAGGCTTTGACTAGGCAGGTGCAGGATGTGCAGTCCCAGCTCCAAGCTATGTCATCAGTGATGTCTGGGCTGGCACCCAGAGTGCAGGAGCCTGCCGTGGCTCCTGTGATTTCTACTCCTTCCGTGGCATTGATACCCCCAGTTGTGGTTCCTCCTGTGATGACTTTTATCTCACAGTTTCAGCGACTTGGACCACCTACCTATGATGGAAAAGCGGACTTTGTGATATTGGATGATTGAGTGATCACGTTGGAAGAGATGTTTGTTTATTCTGGCATTACCGAGGACCAGAAGGTGATGCTTGCCGCCTATAAACTAAAAGGACTGGCAAAAAGTTGGTGGTTGCGAGAAAAGGAAAGCTTAGTGGCGGGATTGAAAGATATTGTCCCTAATCACCTAGAGGGGGGGGGGGGGGTGAATAGGTGGCTTGAATCTTTTTAACTTTTTAAGGCAACAATCAGATTTTAACTCAGAGTTATATCTATTTGTTCACAGCAATCACACAGCAATCACAGTATATCACAGCACACAGTAGACACTTAGTTTTATAGTAGTTTCCCAAGCTTTGGGTACATCCACTTTCCCCCTTCACCTATCTAGCAGTGTACTAGATTCAGCCAAACTTCTACACTATCTCAGAACCCCAAACAGGTTCCTACACCTCAGGCCCAAGGCCCTACAACTCAGCTTTTCCACAAAGCTTACACTCAGCCACCAAGAGGCCTACACTCAGAGATTCCAATCTCTTACACTCAGGCTCTCAAGCCCTACACTCAGCCTTTATAATTTCAGGCTTACAAAACTCAGATCCCTAGGGATCCTAAAAGATAAAAATGAATACAATAATGTTAACTCAACAACTCAGAGAATAGAGAGATGAGATGTGAGTTTCTTGATGAGTTCTTGGAAGAACTCAGCTGAAATCAATCTGACTTGGCTTTCTTCAAAGCTTCTTGAAAGTAGAACTCAATAAGATTGACTTCTTCTGCAGTTGATCCTTGATCTCTGCTTCTTAAGATTCAGAACAATCTGAACTCTTCTTCTCAGCTGGGTTCCAACAGCTGATTTCTTGGATGGAGCTCTCTCTCTTCAACTTCTTAGATCTTCACTTTGAAAGCTAGATCTTCTTTGATAACTTGAACTTGATCAATGTTTCTGAACTTTACCCCCATCTTCTGTAGACAGTATGAGCCTATTTATAGGCCTTCTTCATGGTAACCAGCTGGTCCGATTCATAACTGTTTTCTGACAACTCTGACAGGTGCTGTAGACTGGCTGGAACGGCAGCTGTCAAGTCATCCAATCAGTTCTTGAAAATTCTCTAACTGTCTGAAAGTGTCGAGACTTTCTGTCTTTAAGTGTCGACACTTATAGACCAAGTGTCGACACAAGTTGTGTAAGTGTCGACACAAGTCTACAAGGTGTCGACATAACTCCTTGTGTTGTAGATTTTATATCTCGACACTACTTCTTCTTCAGGTGTCGAGACTGAAATTGAGTGTCGACACAAGTACTTGTTCTTCTGTATTTTGCTGAATTCTTCTAAGTGTCGACACATCTCCTTTGTGTCGACACAACTTCATGTGTTGAATCTGTTAAGTGTCGACACTGCTTCTTGGTGTCGACACATGTCTTCAGTGTTGATACTTGCTGAGTGTCGACACAGCTCCTTATGTCGACACATTTTTCTTCTGTTGAGACTTCAGCTGTGTGTCGACACATCCCCTTTGTGTCGACACTTGTACTTAGAATAATTTGTTGAACTTGCTGATCTTTGCTAAGTGTCGAGTCTTCAGCTGAGTGTCGACACATTATTTCTTGTGTCGACACTTCCTTCAAGTGTTGACTCTTCTGTTGTGTGTCGACACATTGTTCTGGGTGTCGACACTTATACTTAGTCTCTGCTAACTTTTGCTGAGTGTCGACACAGCCTCCAAGTGTCGACACTTTCTGATGTAGACACAATTCCACTGGGTGTCGACACAGCTTCTTGTGTCGACACTTCTTTACTGCATTCTACTCCATTGAGTGTCGACACAGCTCCTTGTGTCGACACTTTGTGTCTGGTGTCGACTCTGCATCCCAGGTGTCGACACAATGACTCCAAGTGTCGACATTGCTTGCCTGGGTGTCGACACAAGTCTTCTTAAGTGTCGACACTTTCCCTCTGGGTGTCGACACATGGACTTAGAAACTTTTTGTTCATTCCTACAAATACTTAACCTGCACAAGTAAACTCAAAACACATCAAATACATTTTGATGTATATCATTGAGTTGGGTGAGGCGTCTTCAAATCAGGTACATTTAAACCAATATACCCAACAATCTCCCCCTATTTGGAGAAGTCATAATCCTTAGTCAATGATATACACCATTCATAATTAAATTACAAAATGATGTAAAGCAGGATTATATATAGCAGGGTAAACATAAACATGTATCAATCACACATGTATACATAGACATTATCACAGAACAAATATGAAATAGATTTAACATATAACACATTGTTCTAATACATTGTCATATACAAAATTTTAAAGTTTACAGAATGTTTTACATCAAAAGAATACATAGTAAACTTTAAGAAAATTCTAATTCTATTTCTGTTCTGGCTCCTTAATCACTATTCGTTTTCCAGCTTGAACTTTGGCTTGAACAGGAGCTTCAGCAACTTCAGCATCAGCAGGCTTCTTGCCTTTCAGATCTTTCTTCTTGAGTTCCTCAGCCTTAATCTTTTGTCTTTCAAAATAATGATAAGGCTTAGGAAAGTACTTGCTAGGCTCCTGAGCAGTAGGAGGTAGCTTTCCCATCTTGGCCTTCCTTCTGTATTGGACTATGGCCTCCTGCCTTGACTCATGTTTCCTCCATTCAGTTTCAGAAAACCACTTATTCCTGTCTTGAATGTTATCTTTGGCAGGTTTCCATGCAGTCAGAATAATATTCCTAGAGGTGGGGCTCCACTGCTCAAAGTCTGGTCTTTGTTCAGCTTGCTCCCTGAACCTCTTTTTAGACAATCTGGTTTCTTCTTCCTTTTGCATAGCTTCTTGCATAGTTTGAGATATGCGCTGAACAACTTTCTCTATAATGATATTATCCTTACCCCCAGGTGGGCTATACATGGACTGTATATCAATATGGATCATGTCAAAATCTGGAGGAGGGTAGATAACTTGAGCCACTTCTGGTTGCTCCCCTCCTAGATATGCAGGATGAATTCCAGATTCAACAACATTATCATCATCACAAAGAGGAGGATAACCCAATATAGCTCTGATAGAATTAGATATCCACTTGGCATGATCAGAGCTGGCTTTGACTAAAACCCTCTCCCCCTTTATGACTTCTCTGGCTATGTGATCTCTGATATCATCTTTTTGAAATCTAACCTGATTATCCAAATAATTGACTCCATCTTTAAAATAAGGCTTTAACCTTTGGAGTTTGTCAGTAATGATCTTATGAGAGTCTAGGATAATAGTCTTAACATTAGTTATGCTCTCTTGCAGTGCTTTGTCAAAATCTGCTTTAGCAATAACAGTAGAGGTTGAAGGTCCAGCACCTATGTTCTTTAGTTCTGTGACAATTGCATTATGAGATGCTGTCAGATTGTCATTCATCCTTATCTAGTTTTCTAGAACATACCCCTGCTTTAGTTCTATGTCATCTACTTGAGCCTTGATCTTTTCCTGATGTGTAGCCAAATACACTACTGCATTCCCTCCTTTGTGGAAGCAGTTTGTCATCTCCTTCTTATTAAGATTCATCTCAAATCTTATTGACTTAATATCCTGGGCCAAATCAAACTGTAATGATTTCTGCCCTTCATCCACATACTTCTCAATTAATTTTCTGTGCTCATCCAACTTGATTTGCATAGCAACCATCAGTGCACTATAATCAATTGATGGTGCTGGCTGAACTATAGGCTGTGGAGCAACAGTTTGGAGAGCCTTCTTATAACTCTGGCTCCTTCTTCTAAATACCTGAAATTTCTTTTTCTTTGCCCTTGCAATCTCCTCATCTTCAGAGGCAGATGTGCTGGCTATATCCACCATCTCCTTTGGTAGTTCTTCAACAGTTTGGGGCTTGTCAGTGTCTTGCCTTACAGTCTCTTCAAGAATTTGCACTTGCTCCCCCTCAACTGGAGCATTCTCTCCTGCAGCAGCTGTACTTACTTTGTCAAAATCTGTTTGATCCAGATTTAAGAAAAGATCTTCCATGGTATACTCTTGTGGAGACTGAGCTGGAGAAATTCTGGGCTCTTCAACCACTAGATCAGATACAACTTCTACTACAACAGATGTGTCTTCTATGATAGCATCTGGAACTTGGCTATCCAGCTGAGTTTGCTGATGAACATCAGACAAATCAGTATCCTCTATAGGTAAATCTAAAGCATTTAGTTCAGTGATTACCTCTAGTATAGTGGTTGTAGCTTGCTCACTCTCTAGAGTAGTTGTCTCTTCTACAGCTAGAGGCTCCCCCTGGATTTCAGGAACATATTGAGGAGCTGGAGACTTTACAACAGTGCCTGTGACTTCATCCTCATCAAGTGTGAAGACCACATGCTCTTCACTGTCAGAGCTGCTAGTGGACACTTGAGCCACTGGAGCAGTTTTCCTTTTCTTCCTTTGAGGTGATACTTTCTCAGAAATGACCTTCTCAGGGGTTGGCATCTCTTTAGACAACACCCTGTCCCATCTGGAGAATATACTCATATCTATTTTCCTCATATGATTTATTTTTGTTCCAGCTGTTTGATTCATACCCTCTGGAATACTTCCAGCAAGGTACAGACTTAAGATCCTGCCCAAGTTGGGCTTCTTCAGGCTTTCCTTGATCTTCTCAAACACTATAACAGACCAGTCAGTTTTTAGATTGAAGATAATCCTGGTCATAATGCTGAACATAGAGGCAGATACCCTATCATGCCCTCCTGGCTTACTGAGGATTACTTTGCCAACAATCTCAGACATGAATTTCCCTTGGCTGTTCATGCCCTTTCTATTAAACGTTGATCCAATCTTCATCTTAGTATCCAGACCACACCAAGCCAATGCATCTCTGGTCCTGGAAGCTGTAACCTCTTCTTCTTCCTTAGTTCTTGGTAACTGAAGGACTTTCCGCAAGCTTTTAGGTGATACCTTAACCTTCTCACCATGAACCCTGGATTTGATCTTGAATCCAGTTTCGTCTACCATAGTTCCATTAAGGAATTCCAAGACTTCCTTCTTCCAGATCTTTGTAGGCTCTGAAACAAGATATTCTAACCCTAAGTCGGCAACTAGGGTTACTACTGTCTTGATCTCCGGGTCTGTATCAACAAATGCGTCGCGCACCAGTTCATAACCCTAATTGACGTTCTCCTCAAGCTTTGGCGCCATTAGGTTAGAAGAATTTGGACTGGAGAGAAGAGAGGTGTCGACACACAAGTTTGGTCTCGAAACTTTTGAAAGCGTGTCGACAAACAAAGGCAAAATCCTATTTATACCTTTCTAGGTTTGAAGATGAAAAGGCGGGCAGCTAACTTAAATTGTGTTGACACTGTGAATTAGTGTCGACACTGACTTATAATGTCTCGACACCTATGTGTCAACACAAGTTTAGTCAACATGATTATGTGTCGACACTTGATTATGTGTCGACACTACTCAACTCGACACATAGTCGAGACTTTACTTAGAGAATTCTGAGTAAATACTAAGTGTCGACACCACATTGGATGTGTCGACACCTACATGTCATGTGTCGACACTAATATTCTGAAGTGTCGACACCAACTTCCTAGATGTGTCGACACCTTTTCCCTGAAGTGTCGACACCACTTTTCTGTCTCGACACAGACAACTCTGTGTGTCGACACTATTTTACTTAGCCAATACTATAAACTTATTCTAAGTTTATCATTTCTAGTTCAATTTTAAACCTATTGAACTTAGCTTCTTCTAGGGGCTTAGTATACATATCAGCTAGTTGATTATCTGTTCTAACATATTCAAGTAAAATATCTTCTCTTTCTACATGATCCCTAAGAAAATGATATTTAATTTCAATATGTTTTGTTCTACTATGGGATACAGGATTATTAGCTATTGAAATAGCACTAGTAGAATCACAAAAGAGTGGAGTTCTACTTACCTGAATTCCATAGTCCTCAAGCTGATGCTGTATCCATATAAGTTGAGCACAGCAACTTCCAGCAGCCACATATTCTGATTCTGCAGTAGAGATAGCCACACTTGTTTGCTTTTTGCTACTCCATGAAATTAGTCTTCCTCCTAGGAATTGACAGGTTCCAGTAGTACTTTTTCTATCTTCTTTGCATCCTGCAAAGTCTACATCTGAATAACCTGTTAGTTCAAAATCCCCATTCCTAGGGTACCAGAGACCTAGATAGGGAGTGCCCTTTAGATATCTCAATATCCTTTTGACTGCTGTCAAATGGGACTCTTTAGGGCATGCTTGATACCTTGCACAGACACATGTAACATACATGATATCTGGTCTACTTGCAGTCAAATATAATAGGGAGCCAACTATCCCTCTATACAAGGTTTCATCTACAGGTTTTCCTGCATCATCCTTACTAAGAGACATACTTGACCCCATAAGAGTCTTCATGGTACTGGATGAATCCATACCATACTTCCTTATGAGTTCTAGGGTGAACTTAGACTTACATATGGATAAACCATTCTCAGTCTGTTTAACTTGGAGACCCAAGAAAAACTTAAGCTCTCCCATACTACTCATCTCAAATTGACCTTGCATAAGTTTTGCAAACTTTTTGCAAAGACTACTTTCAGTAGACCCAAATATTATGTCATCTACATATATTTGGACTAGTATTACTTTGCCTCTAGATTCCCTAAGGAATAGAGTCTTGTCTATTTTCCCCCTTGTGAACTTGTTCTCAATGAGGAAACTAGACAGGGTTTCATACCAAGCCCTAGGGGCTTGCTTTAACCCATATAAAGCTTTCCTAAGTCTATAAACATGATTAGGTAGAGTTGAATCAACAAAACCTGATGGCTGTTTCATATAGAATTCCTTTTTAAGATTACCATTCAGAAATGCTGACTTGACATCCATTTGGTAAACTTTGAATCCTTGATAGGTTGCATAGGCCAGGAACATCCTTATGGCTTCCAGTCTGGCTACTGGAGCAAAGGTTTGATCAAATTCAATACCTTCTTCCTGCCTATATCCTTTAGCAACCAATCTTGCTTTATTCTTAATGATGACCCCTTGTTCATCCATCTTATTCCTGTAGATCCACTTGGTTCCTATTATATTGTGGTCTTTAGGTTTAGGAACAAGTTCTCAGACCTTTCACGTCTTGAACTGATTCAGCTCTTCTTGCATTGCTTCAGTCCATTGTGGATCTAGAATGGCTTCTTCAAACTTCTTTGGTTCAACTTGAGATAGAAAACTGGAGTATATTGCTGCATTCAGATTTCTGCTCCTTGTTTATACCCCTTGTCTTGGATCACCAATGATCTGCTCTACTGGATGATCTCTAAGATGCCTATTGGCTGGAGACATCCTGACTTCTGGTTGAACCTCTTCAGTTCCTTCATCTTGCTGCACTCCTTGTACTTCTTCTTCATTAGGTACATGTAGTGCTCCCCCTGGACAGCAGCCACTATCTTCTACTTGCTTTCTTGCAGCAGGTTCTTCTTCTATAGTGAGCTTGTCCATCTTCTTTGTTATACCTGTGGAGCTGCATACACTTCTAGACAACTCATTGTTAATAAGTTTAGTCTCATCAAATACTACATGCACAGATTCTTCTGCAACTTGTGTAGACAAATTGTAGACTCTATAAGCCTTACTGTTATTGTTGTACCCAACAAAAATTCCCTCTTGGGACTTGGCAGCAAACTTAGTCAAGTAAGACTTTCCATTGTTAAGTATGAAGCACTTACAACCAAAGATCCTGAAGTAGGATAGGTTTGGTTTCCTGCCTTTCACAACCTCATAGGGGGTCTTGTTTAGGCTTTTAGTGATGGTAGCCCTATTAATAACATGGCATGCAGTATTAACTGCTTCAGCCCAGAAATATTCTAGCAGTGATGTATCACTTAAAAGGGTCCTACCAGCCTCAATCAAGGTTCTATTCTTCCTCTCAGCAATGCCATTTTGCTGAGGTGTTCTAGGTGAAGAAAACTCTTGAAATATTCCAAAGTCTTCACATAGTTTTGCCATACTCTCAGACTGAAATTCAGTACCATGGTCACTTCTAATCTTGACCACTGTACTGTCTAGTTCATTCTGAATTTGCTTGACAAATCTATAGAAGACACTAGGTGTTTCAGATTTCTGTCTTAAGAAGAACACCCAGGAAAACCTTGAGTAGTCATCTACAACTACAAAGGTATAGACCTTTCTACCTAGGCTGTGAACTAGCATTGGACCAAAGAGATCCATATGCAAGAGGTATAAACACCTCACAACATCTTTGTTTTCTATGCTTCTAAAGGTGGATCTAGTCTGCTTGCCATTTTGACAAGCTGAGCAAATACCATCTTTAACACACTTAACTTGAGGACCATTGCTCACTAACTCTTTGCTAAAGAGTTTGCCAATTGTCTTGTAGTTTAGATGGGCTAGCTTCTTGTGCCATTTGACATAATAAGAGACTGTCTCATCAGCTACAAGACACACTGGAAAACCATTGTTCTCAACCATAATGTCTAAGCAGTAGACTTTCCTTTTCCTATAACCAGTCAAAATGATCTCTTGATCAGTTGACCTCCTGATATGACAACAATTTTTCACAAATGAGATGTCATATCCTACATCACTCAATTGACTTATACTAATAAGGTTATGTTTCAAACCTTTAACATAGGCCACCTGAGTAATTGTAATAAAGGAGTTAGATATGTTACCAAAACCCTTGATGATCCCTTTTTCAGAACCACCAAAGGTGACTTTTGGACCATCCTTGATGGGTATATAGTCCTTTAGTAAACCCCTTGTTCCAGTCATATGTCTGGAACATCCACTGTCCAAGTACCATATTGGGGCATGACCACTTGGGCTCACCTGCAAAACAGATTAGTGAACCTTAGAACCCAAAGAATTCTTGGGTCCTTGGTACTTGTTAGTTTACATCCTGACAAAGCTACCTACTGTTTTTCCAATAGGCAGTTTGCTACTCACTTTGGCACTAGCATTGTGCCAACAATCCATTACAAAGTGGCCTATCTTGTCACTTTCTGTCAATGCCATTAGCCCTTGGCATTGACTGTCTTCTTATTCATATATAGAATCCATAATCTGCATGAACTCTTCTTCTTCTTCTTCAGCAAACAGCCCTATGTATGCCTCAGCATCTGACTCAGTTTCTGATGAAGAAATATCTGACAGAGTCTTTTCCTTTTTGGCAACAAATGACTTTTCTTTCTTGCCTTTGAAATGAGTTTTCTTCTTGTCACTAGACTCCTTTCTTTTTTCTGGACAATCAGCAACAACATGGCCTTGTCTATTGCAGCAATAGCACACTATTTTTGAAAGAGTTGCCTTGCTAGACTTAGTCTTCTTCCTGTCTTTCTTTGAAGACTTTTTATTCTGATAGAAGTCTTCTTTTCTCTATTAAGTAGAATGCCTTGTCCTCCACTGTTTCTTCTTCAAGAACTTCTGAAAATGTCTAGTGAAGGCAGCAAAGTCTTCATCACTTTCACTGTTTTCAGACTTTGTACTTGCTGACTCATCTGACTCAGTTTCAGCAACCTTTGGAGGTGGAGTTGGTGACTTACCTCTGTACTTTCTGGGGGCTTCTGTTTTGAAGGCCACTGTCTTTTCCTTATGTTCACTTCTTGTTGATTTCTCCTCTTCTTTCCTCACTGTCAACTGCATTTCATAAGGCAACAGTTTGCCAAACAGTGTAGGTGGAGGAATTTCTGCCAACTTAGCCATTTATCTAATGACACAGATTTTGGTGTCCCAATATTTTGTTAGGGACCTTAGAAACTTGTCATTGAGTTCATAATTACTGAACTCTCTGCCATAGGACATGAGTTCATTCACAATTCTGTAGAACTTCTTATAGCACTCAGTTATGCTATCAGCTTTTCCTTGTCTAAAACTTTCATATTCTTGATTTAGCAAGGATTTTCTGTCTTGCCTTACTTCTTCAGAACCCTCAATGTACACAATAAGAGTTTCCCACATCTCTTTAGCTGTCTTACAGTGTATCAGATTCTGAAAAGTTGCATCATCTATGGCACTCACTATTATGTTCTGAGCCATCTTATCCATAGTGGCTAGAACAATTTCATCCTTTGTCATTTCATATAAATCCTTTGGTGTTCTCTGATTTGCATCTAAAACTGATATCTTCATGGGCAAATATGACCCTTCTTTCACTGTGATATAAATCCTAGGGTCTGAGGCTTCCATAAAGAGTCTCACCCTTTCCTTCCATATTCAAAAGATCTCTTTCCTGCATATGGGTAACTTCATGGATCCCAATTCCTTGTGATTCTCAGTGGATCCCATGGTTCTTGATTTTCTTGATTCTGTAATTCACTAAACTGAATCTGTCTACATGATCTACTCAGACTGTTAGTCCTTTTTGAGTAACCTCCCTCTGATACCACTTGAAAGATATTGTCCCTAATCACCTAGAGGGGGGGGGGGGGTGAATAGGTGGCTTGAATCTTTTTAACTTTTTAAGGCAGCAATCAGATTTTAACTCAGAGTTATATCTATTTGTTCACAGCAATCACACAGCAATCACAATATATCACAGCACACAGTAGACACTTAGTTTTATAGTGGTTCCCCAAGCTTTGGGTACATCCACTTTCCCCCTTCACCTATCTAGCAGTGTATTAGATTCGACCAAACTTCTCCACTATCTCAGAACCCCAAACAGGTTCCTACACCTCAGGCCCAAGGCCCTACAACTCAGCTTTTCCACAAAGCTTACACTCAGCCACCAAGGCCTACACTCAGCCACCAAGAGGCCTACACTCAGAGATTCTAATCTCCTACACTCAGGCTCTCAAGCCCTACACTCAGCCTTTATAATTTCAGACTTACAAAACTCAGATCCCTAGGGATCCTACAAGATAAAAATGAATACAATAATGTTAACTCAACAACTCAGAGAATAGAGAGATGAGATGTGAGTTTCTTGATGAGTTCTTGGAAGAACTCAGCTGAAATCAATCTGACTTGGCTTTCTTCAAAGCTTCTTGAAAGTAGAACTAAATAAGATTGACTTCTTCTGCAGTTGATCCTTGATCTCTGCTTCTTAAGATTCAGAATAATCTGAACCCTTCTTCTCAGCTGGGTTCCAACAGCTGATTTCTTGGATGGAGCTCTCTCTCTCACCAACTTCTTAGATCTTCAATTTGAAAGCTAGATCTTCTTTGATAACTTGAACTTGATCAATGTTTCTGAACTTTACCCCCATCTTCTGTAGACAGTATGAGCCTATTTATAGGCCTTCTTCATGGTAACCGGCTGGTCCGGTTCATAACTATTTTCTGACAACTCTGACAGGTGCTGTAGACCGGCTGGAACGGCAGCTGTCAAGTGATCCAGTCAGTTCTTGAAAATTCTCTAACTGTCTGAAAGTGTCGAGACTTTCTGTCTTTAAGTGTCGACACTTATAGACCAAGTGTCGACACAAGTTGTGTAAGTGTCGACACAAGTATACAAGGTGTCGACACAACTCCTTGTGTTGTAGATTTTATATCTCGACACTGCTTCTTCTTCAGGTGTCGAGACTGAAATTGAGTGTCGACACAAGTACTTGTTATTTTGTATTTTGCTGAATTCTTCTAAGTGTCGACACATCTCCTTTGTGTCGACACAACTTCATGTGTTGAATCTGTTAAGTGTCGACACTGCTTCTTGGTGTCGACACATGTCTCCAGTGTTGATACTTGCTGAGTGCCGACACAGCTCCTTGTGTCGACACATTCTTCTTCTGTTGAGACTTCAGCTGTGTGTCGACACATCCCCTTTGTGTCGACACTTGTACTTAGAATAATTTGTTGAACTTGCTGATCTTTGCTAAGTGTCGAGTCTTCAGCTGAGTGTCGACACATTCTTTCTTGTGTCGACACTTCCTTCAAGTGTTGACTCTTCTGTTGTGTGTCGACACATTGTTCTGGGTGTCGACACTTATACTTAGTCTCTGCTAACTTTTGCTGAGTGTCGACACAGCCTCCAAGTGTCGACACTTTCTGATGTAGACACAATTCCACTGGGTGTCGACACAGCTCCTTGTGTCGACACTTCTTTACTGCATTCTACTCCATTGAGTGTCGACACAGCTCCTTGTGTCGACACTTTGTGTCTGGTGTCGACTCTGCATCCCAGGTGTCGACACAATGACTCCAAGTGTCGACACTGCTTGCCTGGGTGTCGACACAAGTCTTCTTAAGTGTCGACACTTTCCCTCTGGGTGTCGACACATGGACTTAAAAACTTTTTGTTCATTCCTACAAATACTTAACCTGCACAAGTAAACTCAAAACACATCAAATATATTTTGATGTATATCATTGAATTGGGTGAGGCTTCTTCAAATCAGGTACATTTAAACCAATGTACCCAACAAGGATGTTCATGGGAAGTCTTCAAAGAAATGCTACGACGCAAGTTTCTGCCGTCGATCGAAAGGGACCGCCTGATGAATGACTTCTTATACCTGAAGCAGAGGAAACTCACAGTTAGTGAGTATGAAATTGAGTTTAGCAAGCTAAGTCGGTTCGCTCCGGGCTTGGTGACTACGGAAGCTGACTGAGTGAAGAGATTTCTTGGCGGACTCCGGAGCGATGTTCAGCAGTTCGCAAGCGCTTATGGAGCGACGAGTTACACCAGTGTGGTTGAGGCTGCTTTGAAGGTTGAAGCTATAGAAAATGCAAAACAAAGAGGGCAGCTGATGAGGAAGGACAAGAGAAAGCTGGTGGGAGGGGAAAGCTCCCAAGAATCAGACGTAAGGACAAAGAATAAGGAGACGTGTAGCTTCTGTGGCCGGTCAGGCCACCCATTTGAGAAATGTTTCAAGCGGTTGGGAATGTAGAAGAAGGTGCAGGTGCACGCAATTCAGGGTGCGCCGACCAGAGACTTGGAGTGTACAAGTTGTGGGGGAAGAGGTCATGATGTGGGCCGCTGCTGAGTCAAAGACAAGGTGTGCTTTCAGTGTGGCAAACAGGGACATCTCAAGGCAAGGTGCCCACAAAACCAGCCCGTGCTGCAGCCAATGCCACTCCAGGCTTTGCGTCCGCCTCTGCGTTTGGACAAAGGCAAGTGGAAGTTGAATGTGATCTCTTCAGAGGGAGCTCAGACGTCACCTCAGGTTGTCTCATGTTTGATTCCTTCCTCTTGTCCACGTTTTGTTTATGACTCTTAAGCGTAGTTCTTAGATACATATGTACCCTTATAGGAAAATTTAAGGTAAAGAACCGTTGGGCGCGTGTTCTCTTCGATTCTGGCGCGACCAATTCATTTGTGGCTCGAACCTTTGTGGATCGGTATCATTTGACACCAGATCGAGTGGGGAATGCCTTTTTGGTGAATTTTCCTTCCGGTGCTTCTGTGGTTGCAGACTGGGGTCTTCCTGATTGTCTCATTTTGTTGGGGGATTTCTTAGCGAAGGCTGATTTGAAGGTGATCGATTTGGAAGATTTTGACATTATTTTGGGCATGGACTGGTTATCCCAATATGATGCTGTTATCCAGTGCAAAGGCAAGCGCTTGGACTTCATCAAGACCAATGGCTAGCCGGGAAGTGTTTATGGTGATTCATGCGTGGACTCTCCAGGGATTTCAGCGGTATGTGTTCGGACGTTGTTTGTTTCCGACTGCTTTGCTTGTCTAGTCTCAGTTGTGGGGACTAGTGCTGTTTTGTCGCGTTTGGAGGATATTCCTATTGTGCGTGAATTTCCAGATGTTTTTCCTGCTGATCTTCCTGGTCTTCCACCTGATCGTGATGTTGAGTTTGTCATTGATTTGGAGTCGGGTACGCGGCCTATTGCGAAAGCGCCGTACCGAATGGCCCCACGGGAGCTGACAGAGTTGCGTACCCAGCTGGATGACTTATTGACAAAGGGGTTTATCAGGCCAAGTTCATCACTTTGGGGTGCACATGTGTTGTTTGTGAAGAAGAAAGATGGGTCGATGCGGCTTTGCATCGATTACCGAGATTTAAACAAGGTGACGATTAAGAACAAGTACCCACTGCCAAGAATCGACGATTTGTTTGATCAACTGCATGGCAGTTCAGTATTTTTGAAGATTGATCTTCGTTCTGGCTATCATCAACTAAAGGTCCGGGAGTCTGATATTCCGCGGACTGCGTTTCAATCGAGACATGACCATTTTGAATTTCTTGTGATGTCGTTTGGTTTGACCAACGCACCATCAGCCTTCATGGATATGATGAACCAGGTGTTCAAGGACTTCTTGGATAGGTTTGTGGGGGTTTTTATTGACGACATTCTCGTCTACTCCCGCAGTGCTGAGGAGCATGAACAACATCTGCGATTGGTGTTGACCACTTTGCGAGACCAAAAGTTGTTCGCCAAGCTAAGCAAATGCGAGTTTTGGTTGCCTCAGGTTGCATTTCTGGGTCATGTTATTAATCAATATGGAATTTCAGTGGATCTCGAAAAGATTGCTGCAGTCATGGAGTGGAGGAGACCAGAGACACCCAAGGAGATTCAGAGCTTCTTGGGATTGGCCGGCTATTATCGCAGATTTGTAGAAGGGTTTGCAACCTTAGCTGCACCTTTGACTCGCTTAACCCAAAATAATGTGGCATTCGATTGGAATGACAAGTGTGAAGCATCATTCCTTGAACTCAAGAATAGGTTATGTACCGCTCCTATGTTGATATTGCCGACAGAAGGGATAGATTATGATGTTTTTGTGGATGCATCACACGTTGGACTTGGATGTGTTTTAATGCAAGATAAAAAGGTGATTGCGTATGAGTCTCGGCAGTTGAAAAGTCATGAAAAGAACTACCCGACGCATGATTTGGAGTCCGTAGCGGTGATATTTGCATTGAAGTTGTGGATACACTTACTTTACGGCGCGCAGTGTAAAATCTTTACGGATCATAAAAGTTTGAAGTACGTCTTCACGCAAAAGGAACTCAATCTGCGCCAACGGCGATGGCTTGAATATGTAGCTGATTATGATGTGGAAATTCAGTATCATCCCGGGAAAGCTAATGTTGTTGCTGATGCTTTGAGTCAGAAGACAGGTAAATTATTTAATCTTTCGGCTGACCGTCTAGTGGAGGAATTTCTATTGATGGATATTTCTGTGGGAAGATATGAACCGCAAAGTCATTCGGCAGTAGAAGAACCTTCATGGATGGTGCTTGCAAGACAACATCAAAAAGAGGATCCTGATCTTTTACATTTATTTCTTCGGACTGAAAAGGGTGAATTACCGGATTTTGCTATTGATGATGAGAGCACGTTAAAGTACCGCGGTCGATTTTGTATCCCCGCCATTGGAGACATCCGAGATATGGTGTGCAGGGAAGCACATGGCTCAACTGTGGCCTACCATCCAGGCTCAACAAAAATGTACCGTGATTTGAAGCAAATTGTCTGGTGGTATGGAATGAAAAGAGATATAGCGCAATTTGTATCTGAATGTCATACCTACAAGCGGGTGAAAGCTGATCATGGGAGGCCTGGTGGAAAGTTGACGCCCTTAGAGATTACAACATGGAAGTGAGAAAGCATTTCAATGGATTTTATTACAGGCTTACCAAGATCTCCACGAGGACATGACTCTGTATGGGTGATCGTGGATAGGTTGACCAAGTGTGCTCACTTCATACCATTTAAGGTCAACGACCCGATGAAGACAATAGTGGAGCTATATTTGAACGAGATCATCCGACTGCATGGTGTGCCCGTTAATATCATTTCGGACCGGGATTCCCGATTTAATTCTTGTTTCTGGAAGAGTCTACAAGAGGGTTTGGGAACGAATTTGAGGTATTCCACTGCTTACCACCCTCAGACGAATGGCCAAACGGAACGGGTAAACCAAATCATGGAAGATATGATTCGATGCTACATTCTTGAGTATGGCGGAGCATGGGATGAGCGTTTGCGACTTATGGAATTCACATATAATAACAACTATCAAGAAAGCTTGCAAATGGCTCCATTCGAAGCTTTATATGGGCGACGTTGTCGGACTTCCTTATTTTGGGCTGAGATTGGCGAGCAACCTTTGTTGGGCCCAGAGGCACTCGAGGACATGGAAGTTATCGTACGACTTATTTGGGAGAAGCTTCAGATCGCCCAAGAGCGATATGAAAAGTACGCCAATCGGCGAAGATCGGCATTAGAGTTTGCTGTGGGGGATTTCGTCTTCTTGAAAGTCTTCCCAATGGTTGGAATCAAGAGGTTTGGAAAAGAGCGCAAATTAGACCCAAGATTTGTGGGTCCCTTCAAGATTCTTGGGCGAGTTGGTGCATCCGCTTACAAAGTAGAATTACCCGTGAACTTTCCTGGTGTTCACGACGTGTTTCATGTCAGCCAACTTCGCAAGTGTGTGCGGAATGATAAGCAAGTTTTGGATATTGTGCCGCAGTTGGCGCCGAACCTTTCTTATGTGGAGATGCCCATCCGTATTTTGGACTCCCAAGATCGCATGTTGCGGAAAAAGAAGATTCCTATGGTCAAGGTGCTATGGAAAAATCAGAATGTGGAAAGCGCAATGTGGGAGCTCGAGTCAACGATGAGGGTGGCTCACCCTCATTTGTTCCCGTAAATAAGCTGGTATGTGAGTTGGTGTTTTGTTTGATTACTCCTTTGATTTATATAAGAATTATTGAAAAGTTTCGAGGCGAAACTTTTTGTTAGGGGGAGTGATTGTAACTCCCCGGATTTTTCGTTGAGTGATTGCATACGCTTGATGGGCGTTACGTTGGCTTTGACCATTGTTCGAGCATGGTTTTCACGCGGGCTTTCGAGTGGCTGTTTTGGTAGCCTAGTTGCACGATTCCCCAGCAAGCCGGAGTCCAATTTGGGGACTCGGTGAGGCCTCTTAGGGAATGCTTGCACTTTTTCGAGCCCGGGTCATGTTGCTCAAAACGGGTTGATTGTATGGAAGATGTGTGGTGTAAATAAAAAAAGGGTAAAAAGTCATTAAGGAAGAAATGGTCTAGGACGAGAAAGAAACACTTTTCAAAACAGTGAAAAATGGTCATTTTTTTGAGTGACACAGCCTGGGACACGAGCGTGTCCCAGGGCGTGTCCAGCTCGGGATGCGTTTTGGCTTTGTGGTCGTCGAACTTCGTTCGACGAAATTACGGGAAGAACACGCCCCCCCCCGACACGGGCGTGTCGGGGCGTGACCCAGGGCGTGAACTCCTTGACTCGACGAATTTTCTTGCGTCGAGTTGAGCTCGACGAATGGGGTACACGCCCCGTGACACGGGCGTGTCACGGGCCGTGTCCCGCTGGGTCGATGAATTTCCCTCGACGACTGTCGAGTGTCGAAAATCGGGTGTCGAGTGTCAAGAGAGGGGTACACGGCCTGTGACATGGGCGTGTCATAGGGCGTGTCCCGCTATGTCGAAGTGTCGACACTTTTGGTCGACGAAATGTCGAGACACGGGTTACACGCCCTAGGTCAGGGGCGTGACCGACCTGTCACGGGCGTGTACTCGGCCGTGTACCTTGTGGATAAACTTGAAATTGTCGGATTCTGCGCCGCTTAAGGTACACGCCCTATGACACGGGCGTGTCACAGGGCGTGGCAGGGCCGAAAATCGACTTTTTCAGTTTTTTTGTGCCGTTCGTTTCTCTGATTCTGGATCAAGCGGTCCAGCTCTGTCCTGGAAGAAGTAAAGCCGAGAAGAGAGTTTTTTTCTCCTCACTTCATCTTTCTCCACCCTCTTCTTCATCTTCTTTCTCATTCCAAAGGGCAATCAAGGGAGCAAAGCTAAGGCAAGGGAAGGAAAGAGAGGAGCAGCCGTCGTGGTGTTGTATCGGTTCAGGCAAGCGGTGTTCTCCACCCTTGCCAATCTTGTTTTTGTTCTTTGATTCTTGCAAGTGTAGCTAGTTTCCCCTTTCAAGTTTGTTAGCTTTACTCTTCTTGTTTAAATTGCACTTTGTCTAATTGGCTAGCTTTGTTCATCTTGTCTTGAATCGCACCTTTTGGCTATTATGCACCCATGAATAATCTTGTCTTTCAAGAATTTCCCAACCTATATGCTTACCTATTGTTCATCTAATTTTTACCTGGTATTTCTCTATTATTTACCTTTCTTGTTCATACGATTAGAGATCTTGTTGTGTTTAGTTGGCGTTGTTACTTGTGGGGTTCGCTTATGGTGAAGTAGAGACCCAAACTCTATCAAGTTTGACATAACTTGGGCAATTTGTGGTCATGAGTGAGGATGATGAAATGAAACGTGTTTAGCTTGGGTTATGGTGAGTTTTGCGAGGCGAATTTTGAACCATGGCAGGAGCGTTTGTGTGAGGATTCTGTAAGGGGTGGTATGGTTTCAGCCTTGGTGGCCACCAGGTTTTGTTTTGTGGTATAGAGTACCGTTTTGGCCTCGATTTGGGCTGGCTTTTATTGGTGTGTTCCACTTTAGGGCCGCCACCAAAAGACCCTTGCGGAATCGAACTTAACCGCTGCTTATGTTTCACTAGTATAGTTAAAGATGATGGAATAGGTAAATAGGTTGCCTTTTTGCACCTGCGGGTTGAACAGGACTTGATGAGAATTTCACGCACTTGATGCGTTTTACACTTTGGGTTGGCAGTGTTTGACACTCGTTTTCCACCCTGTTCTTTTCACTCGTTTTACATGAAAATTGCTACGGGGTCGGTACGCCCCTTCGTCATATTTTATGAACTTAATGCTCTATGTTGTAGCTTTGATGATTGATGAGGTGTTCTTTCTTGAATGGCTCAGGTGCAGGTTGTAGCTGGTTGAGCGGCTAGGCATTTGGTGGAGTTTACTTGGAGCTAGCCAAGCTTCCTTAGCGAGGTAGTTCTTTACCTTGTTGTACAGACATACAGACGCCCCAGTGGGTTCGTGTCAGCTTGTTGACGCCCATTGGTGGTTTTCTTTGTGGCTACATATGAATGATTTACTGCTATTCTGAATCATTTGGATGATATCTACTTGCTCTTGGGATTGTTTTATGGTAGGTTGCATTAGATATTTTAAAGCTAAAAACCCTACTATTGTAAAGCATCCATAACATGTTTTGGCCAACTAATCAAGTATTTTCCAAACAACATAAAAAAGATGATTTCTTATATTATTATAAATCTAGAATGCATATAGGAGATCGTCATAAGTAAACTAAAGTATCTTTTGTCGCATACAAACACACGTTTTGATCCACAAGGCCGAGGGATACGACCACCAAACTACACGGTTTTCTTGCATATAACTGATGATTTTCAACTACTAAAGTAAGTGTCAAGATTTTGCCTGAGCGTGTGCAGTTATCCCCTGCACGACGTGGCATCATAACACGTAGTTCCTCTTACTCTGATACGATGTACTCGTTGAGGAAATGCGGGTTGTGACAGTGCGCTTGTTGAAGGTAGCAGAGTTGTGCTGCCTCCTGATACCCTCGTACGATAATTATCCCGCTGGGGTGGCGAACTTTGGTGTTAGGTGCGGGATGGAGGGGATTACCTCGAAGAGTGCTTGCAGCTGACGTCTCAATATTGCGTTGGATACTAAACTGAAGTCGACCACTATGAACAGGATGTCTCGGGTTGCATGTCTGGGGAATTCATCCAAAGTGACAAGGAGAGTGATCATTCTTTGTACCATAACCGGGGCATTATCGAAGCCGTATAGTGGTCCAGTTGCTGGCTAAAGGCATTCTTGCGGGACCTTCATGCTAATTAGCGTGGATTCCAACATGATGTCGACCGAGCTCCCAATGTCGACTAGTATTTGTCTGTCCCTAAAGCAGGGGTTGCCAATCCCTGTGTTGATGACGAGGGGATCTTGGTGCTGTGCGCGCACACCTTTCAGGTTTTCATCCCCGAAACTGATGACGGTATCCATCTACGACCTTGGATCTTTCGGGCTCTTATCGTATTGGATGACGAAGAGGACTTGGAAGGATGAGCCGGCGATGGTCCCAACTTTTCTGACCATTTGCCTGCCCCCTGTGTTCTTTGGTGCGGAGGGGACTAGTCTTGTCCCGGCTGGTACGGCTGGGGTTGACGGGGCGCTTGGTTCTGCAAGTACCTACCCAGATTCCCCCACCGAATGAGGCGCTCGATCTCTTCCTTAATTCGGGTGCAGTCCTCTGTGTTGTGCCCATTCCCACTATGAAACTCACAGTATTGTGTTTGGTCCCCTCAATTCAGGGGCAGCGGCTTCAGACGTCGGAGTATGTCAGAGTCTTTGATGGCAAAGAGTACATATACTCGTGCAATATTTAGCAAGGTGAACTCTCGGTGACGGTGATGGCCTTGTTCTTGGCGAGAAGTACTGCAATGATCGTCGTTCTGGTGGTGCATTGGAGGTGCAGGTTCCGACTCCCTCTTCCTCTTGGAAGAACCTTATAATTGTTGGCGGTGAGCTTCAGTGGCCACGTCGGCCGTGTTTTGCGCCTCAACTCGGTGAATGAAGTCGGCGTAGCTAGGGACCGTCTCCCTCATTAGGGCAGAGTAGAATCCACTTGAGTGGGGTCCTCCGAGGTAGAAGACGTGGAGAAGCTTTGGGTCGACTCCTGGGATTTATCGCGCCTTTGTGGTGAAACGGCGAAAGAAATCCTTGAGTGTCTCCACCTCATTTTGGAGGATGTCGGAGAGATGCGAGGGGTCTCAGACAATCTGTCGGTTGGCTATGAATTGGTTGACGAAGAGGCGGGCGCGCTCCCTAAAGTTGTGGATTGCCCTCTCTCGCAGGGAGTGGAACCACGTGTGTTTGCCCCTTCAGAGTGGTGGGGAATACTTGACAAAGTAGTTGATCTTATACGGTGAAGAGGCGCATGATTGTATCGAAATGATTCACATGCTCTAGGGGGTCCTCTTTGAAATAATTGGTTTCAAGATATCCTAAACACCTAGAGGGGGGGGGGGGTGAATAGGTTCAATTCCTTTTTATTAAGGCAAATAATATATTTCACTAGTAGACAACCTATGCAACAACAATCATAGCACATATTAACAAAACACAGCCAAACATAGCATACACACAGATTTATAGTGGTTCCCCAAGAGATGGGTACATCCACTTTCCCCCTTCGTCTATCTAGCAGTATACTAGATTCGGCCTAACTTACTTCTTTCTTCTCAGATCCTCAGATCTTATAACTCAGAACCCAGAATGGTTCCTACAGCTCACACTTCACCAAGTGCTACAACTCAGATTCTTTCAGTGAATCCTACCTCAGAGTGAGTCCACACTCCTACAACTAAGGCAATCAAGTCCAACCTCAGCATCTTTCACCAGGACTATAGCTTAGAGAAATCAATCCCCTACCTCAGGCACTCAGCCATACCTCAGCCTTTATAAACTTAGGCTTACAACTCAGAGAGATAACTCTCTTACACTCAGATCTATAAAAGATCCTACAGAGAAAATTGATTATAAATAGAATAAATCCTTCACCCAGGTAGAGAGAGAAATGGTTGAAGGCTTCTTGATTAGTTCTTGATAGATCTGACTGCTTAAGATTCAACCTGTCTTAGCTTCTTAAAAGCTTCTTGAATTTGAACAAAGTAAGGTTGATCTTCTTGTGAAGTTGGAGTTGATCCTCAATCCAGCTTCCTCTTCTTTCAGATGTAGATCAGAAATTCAAGAAGATCTACATAACGACCTTCTCTTGATGACTTGAAGATTTCAACAGTCAGTATAATGTTAAGCCCTTTCTTCTTCGATCGCTTCTTTTTTATGACAGAATAGGTATTTATAGAGACCCATCTGAGGTTACCGGCTAATCCGGTTCATAACGGTCTTCTGACAGCTCTGACAGATGCAACAGCTTTGTTAGTTATGACAGTTGTCAAGTCTTCAGTCGTGACACCTGATGCCTTCTTGTACTCTATCTCAGCATAAAAGTGTCGAGACAATACTTCAAATGTGTCAACACAAATAGACCATGTGTTGACACAATTCTTGATGATGTTGACATAGCTTTCATAATGTCGACACAACCCTTCTTTATCTACTCAACATAGATTCTATGGAATGTGTCGACATAAGTCCTGTGTGTCGACACAATAGCTTCTAGTCTCGACAAAATTGGTGTTGACAGAATTCTAGTATGTGTCGACACAAGTCCTGTGTGTCGACACAATTGTTGTCGACAGAATTTCTGTGTGTTGACACAAGTCCTGTGTGTCAACATAATCTTGCTCCTGGTGTCGACACCATTCTTCTCAAGTGTCGACACTTGTACTTAGAAACGTTTTCTGCATTTCCTTAACCTGCACATTGAAACTCAACAACCCATCAAATACACATTGATGAATATCATTGAGTTAAGTGAGGCTTCTCCAAATCAGGTACACACTTTCCAATGTACCCAACAATCTCCCCCTATTTGGAAAAGTCATAACCCTTAGTAAATGATATACATCACTTAAAATAAAAATAAAGATTATGATGTATAAAAGCATTACTCAGACAGGGTAACTTATAAGCAAAAACAGAATGTAATATTATCACAAAATATGATAAAATACATTGAACAGAAATCAGTTTGTTTATTATATTACAAGGATTTTATAACAGAAGATTATATAGTTCTAAACCTAGTCAATCTAGCTTAGAACTGATCAGGCTCCTTGATGACAATTCTTTTGCCAGACTGAATTCTAGCTTGTACATTAGCTTCTGTATCATCAGCTGGCTTATATCCTTTCAAATCCTTCTTCTTGAGCTCTTCATCCTTGACCTTTTTCCTTTCAAAGTAATGATAAGGCTTTAGAAAATATTTGCTAGGCTCTGCAGATTTAGCAAGTATTTTCCCAGCTTTGAGGTCTTTTTTGAACTGGTATATGGCATCTTACCGCTTCTGATATTTGCTCAACTCCTGTTCAGAATACCACTTGCCTCTATCATGCATATTGTCTTTAATGGCTTGCCAAGCAGTGAGAATGATATTCCTGGAGGTGAGACTTCATTGTTCAAAATCAGGCTTTAATTTTGCCTGTTCTCTGAACCTTTTCTTAGAAAGTTGAGCTTCTTTCTGAGCATCCCTAGCTCTTTGTAATGCTGCTTCAGACATTTCTGCTTTTTCAATAATCACATTCTGTACCTCCTGTGGAGGACTGCACATTTATTGTACTACATAGTGAATTCCATCAAAATCTGGAGGTGGATAGATAATTTGGGCTACTTGCTGTTGAACCCCTTCATTGTAAGCAGGTTGAATTCCTGATTCAGTAGTGTTATCATCATCACAGAGGGGTGAATAACTAAGAGTGGCCCTGATGGAATTGGTTATCCATTTAGCATGTTCTGAGTCTGCATTGACTAATACTCTCTCCCCCTTTATGACTTCTCTTTCGATATGGTCTCTTAGATCATCCTTTTGAAATCTGATCTGATTAGCTAGATAATTGGTGGCTTCTTTATAGTATGATCTAAACTTCTGCATCTGATCAACAATTACCTTTTGAGAGGCCTGGATAGCAGTATGGACATTAGCCAAATCTGCTTTGAGTTGGTTATCAAACTCAGACTTTTCTTTAACCATATTTTCAGTGAAAGCAGTGGCTTTATTCTTGAGTTCTGTGACAATAACATTATAAGATTCTGTGAGATTGTCATTCATTCTAATTTGATTCTCCAAAACATATCCTTGTTTTATTGCAATGTCATCTATCTGAGTCTTGGCCTCTTTTTGTTGTTTGGTCAGGTAGACAACAGCATGACCTCCCTTTTGAAAGCATTCAGTCATTTCTATTTTGTTCAGATTGACTTCAAATCTGATGGACTTGATATCTTGGGCCAAGATAAATTGTAGTTCTTTATGACTCTCCTCTACATATTTCTTGAGAGTTGCTTTTTGCTCATCCAATTTCAGTTACAATGACACTAAGAGTGAGCTGAAGTCTACTGCAGGAGCTTGTATTTGTGGGGCATTTTCATGGTTTTCTTATAGCTTGAGCTCCTCTTCTTAAGCTCTACAAGATTCCTTTTCTTAGCCCTGGATGATTTTTCATCATCAGAGGAATCAAATGATGTAGCAATATCCACAGTATCCTTGGGTCTAGAGGTAAGGATGGGCAGCTCCCCCTCAGTTTTTTACAGCTCCCCCTCAGTTCTTGCTCCTAGTAAATTAGGAATTAGTTCTTCTAATGTGACCTCTTGTTGCAGTTAAACTGGAGGAATGACTTTCTCTTTCTCAGCAAATGGTTCACCGTCAAATTCTAAAGTGTCTGCCATTGTAAGTTCATGCCCAGGGACATGGTCTTGATTATGTGTATCAACATCATTCATATGCATATCCAGTGCATCATTCTCAGTGCCTATAGCAGTTTGATTTATATCTTATAATACCTCAAATATAGATTAAGTGGCTGCTTCATTGTCCAATGCAGCTGTTTGGATATTTGACTCATGCTCATTAGCTCCTCCTTGAAGAGGCTCTTCCTGGACCTGATCCAATGGGATGTTGCTTACAGGAATCTGCTCCCCCTGCACCTGAGCATCAGTCACAGTTTCTAGAGCAGGTGATTTTCTAGCGCTCTCTGGTCCTTCTCCATCTGAGCTGAAAACAACTTCTTCTTCTGAATCACTGGAAGATTCAGCTGTCTTGTGTTGAGTTTTCTTCTTTGTTTGAACTTGTTTCTGGTGTTTCTGAGGTGTAGAGACATCCTTGGTCAATACCCTATCCCATCTGAATAATATTCTTAAGTACATTCTCCTCATATGATTAATTTTAGAGCTTGCAGTCTGATTCAACACTTCTGGAATATTCTTAGCCAGATACAAGCTTAGTATTTTGCCCAGATTATGTTTCTTTATACTTTCCTTGATCTTTTCAAAAACTACAGCATACCAGTTAGTTTTCACCTTGAATATAACTCTAATCATGAGATTGAACATATAGGCTGAAATCTTATCATGTCCTCCAGATTTGCACAGAATAACTTTGCCTATAATTTCAGACAGGAATTTGCCCTGGGAATTCATTTCCTTCCTGTTCATTGATGATCCAATCTTGGTAGTGGGATCCAGTCCACACCATTAGAGAGCATATTTTGTCATGGAAGATGCTATGTCATCTTCTTCCTTAACCCTGGGAAGCTGTAGGGTCTTACTTAAACTCTTATGTGTGAGTTTGACCCTAGTTCCTTGGACAGATGATTTAATTTTCATGCCCTTCGAATCCATTGATGCCGATGAGTAGAATTCAAGAACCTCCTTCTTCCATATCCTGGTAGGTTCTGAGACTAAGTACTCTAATCCATTATCGGCGATTAGGGTAATCACGACTTGAATTTCTTGTGCTGCACTCTCAAACGCATTGCGAACGAGTTCATATCCATCGTTGATGCTCTCTTCCATTTTCGGTGCCATTAGGGATGAGAGATTGAGGAGAAGAGAGATGAAGGTCATGTCGACACAAATGGTTTGATGTAGAGAATTCTGAGAGCGTAGTCGACAAGGTCTTGTTTCGACCTATTTATACATCTCTAAACAAAGTAGGCCAAAAGGCGGGCTGAAATTTGTTTATTGTGTCGACACAGTTGGGATGGTGTCGACACAGTCTAACAAAGTCTCGACAGAGAATTAAAAGGTATTACAATACAATGTGTCGACAATAATTACGATGTGTCGACACAGATAACCTTAAGAGTCTACACTAATTTCTGTGTGTCGACACAGACGACTATATGCGTCGACACCAATATCTAAGTGTCAGGAGAGCTATGTGTCGACACCAAATTCTGAGTGTCGACACAATCTTCTTGATGTGTCGACAGAATTTTCCGTATGTGTCGACACCAACTACTAAGTGACGACACAAATTTTTTATGTGTCGACTCAGAATTACTTAATCATATTTATCATTCTATTCCAAGTTTAGTATGCCTAATTCAATTTTAAAGTAATTGAATCTAGTTTCATCCAGTGGTTTGGTGAACATGTCAGCAATTTGATAATTAGTGTTGACAAATTCTAAACTTATATCTTTTTTTTCTACATGATCTCTAATGAAATGAAATCTGATTTCTATATGCTTAGTTCTGCTATGTGAAACAAGATTTCTAGCAATATAAATGACACTTGTAGAATTACAATATAATGGAGTTCTACTTGCCTTGATGTCATAGTATTCAAGTTGATGTTCTATCCATAACAGCTGAGCACAGCAACTGCCTGCAGCTACATATTCAGACTCAGCAGTGGATATAGCCACACTTGTCTGTTTTTTGCTGCTCCATGACACCAATCTTCCGCCTAGAAACTGATATGTGTCAGTGATGCTTTTCTTATCTTCTTTGCATCCTGCAAAGTCTGCATCTGAATAACCTGTTAGTAGAAAATCTCTATTCTTAGGGTACCAAAGGCCAAAATTTGTTGTTCCCTTAAGATATCTCAAAATTATTTTGACAGTAGTATAATGAGATTCTTTTGGGCAAGCTTGATACCTAGCACAGATATATGTAGTATACATGATGTCTGGTCTACTAGTAGTTAAGTAAAGAAGGGAGCCAATTATCCCTCTATACAAAGACTCATCTACATGTTTTTCTGCATCATCTTTGCCTATAGGCATACTTGACCCCATTGGAGTTCTCATGGTGAAGGATGACTACATACCATATTTCTTAATTAACTCCTTGGTGAACTTAGACTGGGATATGGATAAGCCATCATCAGTCTATCTAACTTGGAGTCCCAAGAAGAATTTCAGCTCACCCATGTTGTTCATCTCAAACTTCCCTTGAATAAGTTTTGCAAACTTTCTACAAAGGTTGTTTTCAATTGATCCAAAGATAATGTCATCAACATATATCTGGATTAGGATGATCTTGTCTTTTGATTCCCTTAGGAATAGAGTTTTGTCTATTTTCCCCCTTTAGATTTTGTTCTCAATGAGGAAGGTAGACAGTGTTTCATACCAAGCCCTAGGGGTTTGTTTCAAACCATATAGAGCTTTCTTAATCCTATAAATATAATTAGGATAAAGAGGATCTACAAAACCTGAGGGTTGTTCAACATAAACTTCCTCTTTTAAGTCACCATTCAAAAATGCTGAATTTACATCCATCTGGAAAACCTTGAACCCTTGATAAGCTGTATAGGCAAGGAACAACCTTATTGCTTCCAACCTTGCCACTGGGGCAAATGTCTGGTCAAAGTCTATTCCTTCTTCCTGCCTGTAGCCTTTTGCCACCAGTCTTGCTTTGTTCTTGACTATAATGTCATTTTCATCTAACTTGTTCCTGTAGATACACTTAGTCCCTATGACATTGTGATTCTTTGGTTTAAGAACCAACACCCAGACTTTACATCTTCTGAATTGATTCAGCTCTTCCTGCATGACATCAATCCAATTTGAGTCTTGTATGGCCTCTTCAAATTTCTTAAGTTCCATCTTGGACAAGAAACTTGAGCAGAGAACTGTGTTCAAGTCTTGCTCCTTGTCTGAACACCATGTCTTGGATCATCAATAATTTGGTGTGTTGGATGATCCCTTAAATGTCTTATTACTGGAGGCAATCTATCCACAACTTGATTTCCTCCAATCTCCCCACCATGTTGTACTTCATTATCTTCATCATCATTAGCTTGTGGGTATTGTACTCCCCCTGGACAGCATCCATCATTTTCCTCATCCTATCTTGTAGGTTGGTCTTCACTAATTATTAGCTTGTCCATCTTTTCCTTCGAACCTGTAGAGCTATAAGAAGTGCTAGACAGTTTACAGTTAATTAGCTTAGATTCATCAAAGATTACATGGACAGATTCTTCTACAACTTGAGTAGTCAAGTTGTCGACCCTATATGTCTTACTGATGTTGTTTTACCCAACAAATATCCCTTCTTGGGATTTGGCAGCAAACTTAGTTAAATAAGACTTGACATTGTTAAGTACAAAACACTTGCTACTAAAGATCCTAAAATATGATATATTTGGTTTTCTGCCTTTCATAATCTCATAGGGTGTTTTCTTGTGGCTTTTGGTGATGGAAGCTCTATTGAGAACATGATATGCAGTGTTTACTGCCTCAGCCCATAAATATTCTGCGAGAGAAGTGTCACTTAGTAGTGTTCTACCAGCCTCAATAAGTGTCTTATTCTTTCTTTCAGCAATCTCATTTTGCTGGGAAGTTCTAAGTGAGGAGAACTCTTGATGAATCTCAAGTTCTTCACAAAATCTTGTCACGCATTCAGACTGAAATTCAGTCCCATGATCACTTCTGATTTTGACCACTGAATTGTTAAGTTCATTCTGAATTTGCCTAACAAAATTGTGGAAGATAGTATGGGTTTCAAATTTCTGCCTCGGGAAGAAAACTCATGTAAATCTAGAATAGTCATCCACAACCACAAATGTATAGACTTTCCTACCTTGACTATGAACTGACATAGGACCAAATAGATCCATATGCAGGAGGTACAAACACCTCACTGAGTCTTTGGTATCAAGACTGTGGAAGGAGGACTTGGTCTGTTTGCCTTTTTGACAAGCTGAACACACACCCTCCTTGATACACTTGACTTGAGGACCATTTCTCACTAACTTTTTACTAAAGAGTTGACCTATAGTCTTGTAGTTAAGGTGAGCAAGCCTCTTGTGCCACTTGACACAATGAGAAGCTTTCTCATCAGCAACTAGGCAAACAGGAGAATCTTTATTCTCACTCGCAAAATTTAGACAATAAACATTTCCTTTTTTATAGCCTGACAAGATGACCTCTTGATCACTTGTCCTTCTAATTTGACACCCATTCTTAATGAAAGAAGTGTCATAATCAAGATCACTTAGTTGGCTTATGCTTATTAGGTTATGTTTCAGACCTTTCACATAAGCCACTTGAGTGATAGTGATAGAGCTATTGGAAATGTTACCAAACCCTTTGATGACCCCCTTTTCAGATCCACCAAAGATCACTTTGGGTCCATTCTCTATGGGAGAGTAATCCTCCAACATCCTTCTTATTCCAGTCATGTGCCTGGAATATCCACTGTCAAAGTACCATATTGGGGTATGGCCACTTGAACTCACCTTACTGAGACCAGGCTGATCTTGGCGCTGATCTTCCTCAGACAAGGCCATCAACCCTCTGCAATGATGATCTTCAATCCCATTTATAGAGTCCAGCATTTGCAAGAATTCAGATTCTACTGGATCCTCTTCATTAGTGAACAATCCAATGTAGGCTTCAGCTTCAGCCTCTTCTCCTGATCCCGATGATGAGGAGCTGGTCCAACTTTTCTGCTTCTTTGCAACAATGGATCTATCCTTCTTGCCCTTATTTTGATGCTTCTTCTTGTCATTAGATTCCTTCCTTTTATCAGGGCAATCAACTACAACATGTCCAGACCTGTTGCAGCAATAACAAACAATCTTAGAAGAAGTTATTTATCTAGGTTTAGTGTCATACCTGTCCTTCTTAGAAGATTTTTTTTCTGGTAATAGTCATCCTTGGACTATGAGGAGGATGACTTGGTTCTCCACTGTTTTTTCTTCAAGAATCTTTAGAATTGCCTTGTGAAGGCAGCAAAGTCCTCATCAGAATTAGGGCTGTCTGATGTGTTGTTATCAGAATCATCTGAGTTAACTTCAGCAGCTTTTCTAGGAGGAGATGGAGACATCCTCTTGTCCTTCTTTGTGGCTTCAACCTTGAAGGCCACTGATTTCTCTTTGTAATCATACGTATTGCTTTTCTCCTCCTCCTATCTGGCCATAAGCTGCATCTTATATGATAGCAGTTTTCCAAATAGGATTGGAGGAGAGGTGTCTGCAAGTCTGGCCACTTCCCTGATGACACATATTTTGGTATCCCAGTCCTTGGTTAGTGATCTGAGAAACTTATCATTGAGTTCATATGTGCTAAAGACTCTTCCATATGACATTAGCTCATTAACTATTCTGTAAAACTTCTTGTAGCACTCAGTTATGATGTCTGTTTTGTTTTGTCTAAAGCTTTCATATTCTTGATTTAGCATAGACTTTCTGTCCTCCCTAACTTTTTCTGATCCCTCCATGTAGACAATCAAAGTGTCCCACATCTCCTTGGAGGTTTTGCAGTGAACCAAGTTTTGGAAAGTTGAGTCATCTATAACACTAACTATTATATTTTGTGCTCTCTTATCCATAGTGACTAAGATGATCTCATTCTTTGTCATTTCAGAATAACTTTTTGGAGTCCTTAGGTTGACATCAAGAACTGAGATGTTCATCGGAATGAATGACTCTTCTTTAATTGTAATGTAGATTCTTGGGTCAGAAGCTTCCATGAACAATCTGACTCTCTCTTTCCATATGCCAAAAATTTCCTTTCTACATATGGGTAGTTTCATGGATCCAAGTTCCTTGTGAGTTTCACATGAACCCATTTTGTCTAACCAATAACTGCCTTATAGATCAACTCAGACTGTTAAGTCTATTCTTGAGTAACCTCACACTGATACCACTTGAAAGAATTGGTTTCAAGATATCCTAAACACCTAAAGGGGGGGGGGATAGGTTCAATTCCTTTTTATTACGACAGATAATATATTTCACTGGTAGACAACTTATGCAATAACAATCACAACGCAGATTAACAGAAACACAGCCAAACACAGCATACACACAGATTTATAGTGGTTCCCTAAGAGATGGGTACATCCACTTCCCCCTTCGCCTATCTAGCAGTATACTACATTCAGCCTAACTTCCTTCTTCTTTCTCAGATCCTCAGATCTTACAACTCAGAACCCAGAATGATTCCTACAGCTCACACTTCACCAAGTGCTACAACTCAGATTCTTCCAGTGAATCCTACCTCAGAGTGAGTCCACACTTCTACAGCTCAGACAATCAAGCTCTACCTCGGCCTCTTTCACCGGGCCTACAACTCAGAGAAATCAATCCCCTACCTCAGGCACTCAGCCCTACCTCAGCCTTTATAAACTTAGTCTTACAACTCAGAGAGATAACTCTCTTACACTCAGATCTATAAAAGATCCTACAGATAAAATTGATTATAAAAAGAATAAATCCTTCACCCAGGTAGAGAGAGAAAGGGTTGAAGTCTTCTTGATCAGTTCTTGATAGATCTTATTGCTTAAGATTCAACCTGTCTTAGCTTCTTCAAAGCTTCTTGAATCTGAACAAAGTAAGGTTGATCTTCTTGTGAAGTTGGAGATGATCCTCAATCCAGCTTCCTCTTCTTTCAGATGTAGATCTGAAATTCTTGTTGCAGACTTGTTCAGAATCTGCCTTCTCTTGATGACTTGAAGATTTTAACTGTCAGTATAATGTTAAGCCCTTTCTTCTTCGACCGCTTCTTTTTGATGATAGAACAGGTCTTTATATAGACCCATCTGAGGTTACCGGCTGATCTGGTTCATAACGGCCTTCTGACAGCTCTGACAGATGCAACAACTTTGTTAGTTATGACAGTTGTCTAGTCTTCAGTCATGACACCTGATGCCTTCTTGTACTCTATCTCAGCATAAAAGTGTCGAGACAATACTTCAAATGTGTCAACACAAATAGACCATGTGTCGACACAATTCTTGATGATGTCGACACAACTCTCATAATGTCGACACAGCCCTTCTTTATCTACTCAACATAGATTCTGTGGAATGTGTTGACACAAGTCATGTGTGTCGACATAATAGCTTCTAGTCTCGATAAAGTTGGTGTTGACAGAATTCTGGTGTGTGTCGACACAAGTACTGTGTGCCGACACAATTGTTGTCGACAGAATTCTGGCGTGTGTCGACACAAGTCCCGTGTGTCGACACAATTATTGTCGGCAGAATTTCTGTGTGTCAACACAAGTCCTGTGTGTCGACACAATCTGGCTCCTGGTGTCGACACCATTCTTTGCAAGTGTCGACACTTGTACTTAGAAACTTTTTCTGCATTTCCTTAACCTGCACATTGAAACTCAACAACCCATCAAATACACATTGATGAATATCATTGAGTTAAGTGAGGCTTTTCCAAAACAGGTATACAGTTTCCAATGTACCCAACATTCTTCCCCAGTCAAAGGCCTTAAAATATGGTAGCTTGAATCGTTGCGGAACGGGATGCTCCAAGATTTGGGGAGCGAGCGGGGATCCATGGTGGTTGGGGCATCGCGCGTTCATCAGGCGGCGCCGATCCCTGACATACCCTTCCTCGATCATGTCTCTGATCTCTTAGAGTGTGAGTCTGTGGTTGTCTGGTCGGGCGTCTATCTCCATCGGTCGAGGGTTTGGCTGAGTGCCAATTTGGGGCCCCGACCTCCGCACGACATGCATAGAGCTTGCCTTGTCGAAGAGTTACTACGCGAGGGAGTCTTCTGGGCGAGCCGCGTCTTGAATAGGGACGTGCCCTGGGATACCACCAGATACGCTCCACGCGCATTGCCTAAGTGGGGAGAGTCAAACACTTCTATCCTATGCAGGTGGGCGAGCATTTCAGTCTGACATCTTTCATTTGCTAGACTCATTCTTCTACCACGTTAGAGAGATCGACAGTGGCAGCTGCTCCGTTGGATAGTAGAGTATTGTTTTTTGGCGAGTCGGTTATGCTCATTCTGGGGCACTCATCGGGAGCCGCACCGTTGGTTGTGCTTACACTCCTTCTTTCCATTGCAGTTGGTCGGGTAATATTGAGACTTGTCAGAGCTTTTGGGAATACCTTCCCACAAACGACGCCAAATTATTGCAGGTCACCCGCCTTCTCTCCATTCCAGAGAATCGGACCGCCTTAGCCTGGAGTCGAGCCGGGCGCGCACTTTGTCAAAGAAAACCGCAGCAATGGACAAGAGACGTTTTTGACGCGAAAAACCCGAAAAGGGTGAAAAACTATGTGGCTGGAACCGTGTTGAGCCGAAATCCACTAGCTTCTCAAGGTATTACAGAAGTTGATTTGATCTCGGAGGGCGACAAGCCACTACTCCGTTATAAGTACAAAAAAGAGGGAAAATGTCTAAGTCCTTAGAGCCTTGATAAAAGCGCTCCGGCCTTGATACGATGTCGAGTTCACGAAACCATGGTTGGAGCGTTCCTGCTGGAAAATCTTCTAAGTCCTCAGTGCTTTAGAAAACTGGGCCCTCGTTGATGCTGAGACTGGATGGGAGCGCTCTTGCGGAGGCAGTTGACGTCTCTCGAGTCGTGAAGAGTCAGTGTCGCAAGGAGAAGAGCAGAATAACTTCCTGGGCGGAAAATCGGCCCAAGTCCACGATCCTCACTAGAAAACCTCTGAGCTCTCTCTCTTATCTCTAGAATTACTTGCTTTGAAATGAAGGCTTGGGGGCTTATTTATAGTTTTTTGGAGGGACGCGTCAGTAATTATGTCGATGAGTGATTCGTGCAGGCAAATGACGTTGCTTTGTTTTGATCACGCGGATCACCATTTTTACCTAAATGATGGTAGTACCCCTCCTTACCCCCGGGAAGTTCGGGCGGCCCCGGCGAGGTGGCCGAAGGCGGCCGTGGTGGGGGTTGCAAACGGCGCGCGGCCGCGCGGGCTGGCCACGCGCGACTCGGCCTGCCGCACGCACAAGCTACGACGCAGGCTCGCGTACTGGAACGTCCATCTGGTCCTTCCAGGTGCGTGCGATTCTCTGCGTGTCGTTGGTCCGGTTGGCCTCACTTTCACTTGGACCAGATTGCCTCGGAATTTCCATGGGGACCCTATCACATATGTAATAATATTTAAATTAATTAGTGCAATTAAGGCTCTATTTGTTTGGGCGTTTCGCAACTCCGTTTTGGACAAACGCCGTCGGAAGGAGGGTAAATAAATGAACCTCCGACGGCGTTTGCTCCGTTTCCACCCGCCCGCCTTGAGAAACGACCCAAAAAGCTCCGTTTGGAGCAACCACCTACCCCCTCTGGTTCGAACTCTACGTTTCCACCCGCCGGATCGACCCGCCACCGATAATAAATTCAAAGATTCGTTCAAAATGGAAATAATAAGTACAACATATTTATTGTTAGCTGTTGTCACCTATGATGAAAAAGTTGGATGTCTTGATCCAAATAGAATTATAATACATTATTTTTGCTAATATGTTTTATTCTCTAAAAGTTAGATTTGGTTCGATTTTTTCGGTTTATCCTACCAACAAATCAAACCGAACCGAAATGATGTTGGTTTTCAGCCCCTCTAAATCAAAACCGAACCGATCGGTTCGGTCCGAAAATTGGTTCGGCTTGATCGGTTCGGTTCGGTTAGTTTCGGTTTTTTATGCATACCCCTAGCCCTTTCATTAAACCCCAAGATTTTAAAAACTGAACGGTGTATCTAGGGGTGCAAGTTGAGTTGAGTTGGCTCGTGAGCTCGATGAGTCGGCTCGAAAAAAGCTTGACTCGAGCTCGCCTGCTCTTTTTCATGAGCTCGCGAGCAGGCTAGCGAGCTTTTTTTTTGACTTTTTTTTTTAAAAACAATATATATATATATATATATATATATATATATATATATATATATATATATATATATATATATATATATATATATATATATATTAAAAATAAATAATGGTTAATGAGCTGAAAAGCTCGTGAGCAGCTCGAGCTTGACTTGAGCTCGTGAGCTTGAAAGTTCGTGCTTGAGCTCAATATATTAATCTCGAGCTCGAGTCATGCAAAAGGAGCTCATTGAGCTCGAGCTCTAGCTCAAAATATATAGCTCGAGCTCGATCTTGACTCGTTTACACCCCTACGTGTATCTAACAAAAAAAATTGTAATTATGAGTAACCCACATAAATGATGGTAGGAAAGAATTGTAGGTCATACAATCGTATGATCAGATGTTTCACAGATTTTGAAATGTGGTGTTTTTTCTTTGATTTTTTCTTTTTCTTAATAAATACAATCGAATTTAGTGAGCTGTCAGATCAACACGATTCTTCTTTATCTTCCTCTACATGGATTACTACTATCTAATTTGGACTCCTATCTAACTCCAAAGCCATATTAAAATGGAAATTGTTATTGTGTTATTTTTACTTACTATATTAAAATGAAACATTTTATTTATTTATTTTTGAAGGGGTCTCCTTAGAGGCATTAGCCGCACCCATACATGGGATGCAGATATCCAAACTTCCCCCGATGTAATCGCCCGAGGTGTAATCGCCGCGCCAACCTCCATCGGCGCCACCGCTCCAACCGCCATAGTCGCCACACCTTAATTGCCATAGTCGTCACCGCAGTAACCGCCGACTTGTTCTCCACCGTTTAGCCAGAACAACCCCTCGTCGGACGGCTTGCCCAAAGCCATCGTGCGGCCCCACGGACGCGCGGCTTCTGTCGTCGCCCCGGAGACGTGCAGTTGCCCGACCTTAGTCACCGCCCCTAACAGGGGCAGCCTCCCGGTTCGCACAGTTCGGGTGGCCTTCCGATTCGCCCTGATCGGGTGGCCAAATTGGTCGCCCAATCTCAGCCTCCACCCCAAACGAGGGCGGCCTCCCGCTTGCTCAGGTCGGGCGATCGATTTGGCCTCCCGACCTCTGCGCGGCCGCCCAAATTAGGCGGCCCCTTGGCCGCCCAGGTTGCGCGGCCATTTGGCCGCCCAACCCCGGCTGGGCGCCCTCTTCGTCGGTCGCTCCTACCCTCGCGGGAGAAGCGGTTGGTTTTCCGGTAAACCCAAAGCCGCCCGATAGTGGTCACATCATTTTCATAAAATCAGTGAATTGCATGATCTGAATGGGACGCTCTTATTTGTCCATCCGGTAGTTATGGGGGGAATTACCGGATTTCCCCTCTTGGAATCTGTAAATAGACACTCATTCTTTGTCATTTTCATTCTCTTCTCCGGCCGGAAAATCCTCTTTGTATTTTCTCTCTCCTCCTACGAATTTTCTCTCTTCCCCTCTTACAGATTTTCTCTCTCCTCCATGTGCGTGCTCCCCCGTGTGCGCGCCTCTCCTCTAACGTGCTCACGCCCCTTCATGCGCCTCCTTGTGTGGTCTCTCCCCTTGCGCGTGCCTCTCCTCCAATATGTGCATGCCTCTTCATGCGCATGTTCCTTCTTTTGCACGCTCCCCCTTTGTGCGTGTCTCTCCTCCAACGTGCGTGCATCCCATCGTATGCACATTTCTATTTGCGTGAATTCCTCAGTGCACTCACTGTTCTAAGTGTGTCTGTTGGGTATTGTATCTACAATAACCCTGATTTGAAGAAGGGTCCAGTTAAGCTAAGATGAATTGTGATTGTATTTGATTTGATATTCTAGTTATGTACTTACAAGTTTACAATGCTATGTACACACCAATGTCAGGTTACAGTGAGTCAATATACACGGGACTATACAATGTAATCCTTCATTGTATAGACCATGGTGTTGACTCACGTGTAATCTCTCTATTGGGGTGTACTTCTATCCCAAGTACTTGAGAAAGTTCAAGGAAGAAGAAGAGCTTCAATTCAGAAAAACAGAAATTTTACCCAAGAAAAATTTGTCATGTATCGTAAGGGATATTCGTCGAATTCGTCGAGTATCATTGATATTCGTCGAATTTGTTGTATATACTTACAATTACTCATCGAATTCTTTATATATACTTGTGTAGAATTTCTGAAATAATTGGAAAAACAATTAAGTAAAATTCGTCGAGTATCATCAAGTATACTCGTTGAATTCGTCAAATGTATCTAACGATACTCGTCGAATTCGTCGAATATACATGATGATACACCCCGAATTCGTCGAGTCATCCTGACGCTACTTCTCTGATTTTTCCTAAGGCCAATTCGTCGAGTGCATATTGGCGTCGAGAGCGTCGAGTGCATGTTGGCGTCGAGTGCGTCGTGTCGAAAGCGTCAAATGCATGGATAGCGTCGAGAGCGTTGAGTTTGCTAGCCTATACTCGTCGAATTTGTCGAGTATATTAGTTGATACTCGACGAATTCGACGAGTATGACTGGAGCCTTGGTATTGAGTGTTTAGTCAGCTTGAGCTGAATCTGTCTAAGTCAAATTCGTCGTATATCAATGACTATTCGTCGAGTATACTAGCGATACTCGATGATATTCGATGAATATGACTTAGGTCATTTTTCCGACAATTTTTTTTACATGCTCGGGTTGCGGCGACCATGCACAGTAATTTTCAGAAGTTTTAATTTTAGAATTTATTTTATAACCGTTACATTTGAAAATGTTTATAAATACTTAGGGTGGATTTTTCTTAAACCCTAATCTTGAAAATTGCTCTCATTTCAAATAGAGAATATTTCCAAAAAGAACCCGTCGGCCTCTTGTGCGATACGCGAAATTTGCACGATTCAATCTTCATTGGCGATACGACTGGATTGCTACTCTCTGAAGATCTCTATTGCTCCAGATCTAGTCGATTGAAGATTCAAGATTCAAGGTCTTTGAAAGATTTCAGATTTTTCCGTGTTCTCCAAACATATTCAAGTTCAACTATTTTTGAAAAACGACGGATTGAAGTTTTCAGATCTTGTCAAAGATTGTGTGTAATATTATTGTAAAATATTCCTTTTCATTTGTAGGAGATTTCTCTCTGAGTTGTACATCCATTTGTGGATCGAGTGATAGATCCTTTTGTGGATCAAGTCGTAGATCCGGTTGTGGATCAAGTTGTAGGAGAGGTTATTCTCCGAGTGGTAGGATGTTTGTCTCCGAGTTATGAGAGTTGCGGCTCCGTGGTGTAAGATTTGTAATGGTTCCACAAGTTGGGCATTCCAGATGATACAAGAAATTTATAGTGGTTCCCCTAAACTTGGGTACATCCACTCTTCTACCACCCTGGTAGGAATCCACTATAGGTTTTTAATTAGGTGCCTTGCCACCACAACTTTTTGCTCAGGTGCCCTATCACCACAAGATCTATTTTTTCAAGGGAGATCTAACAATCCTTTTGAGCTTTTGATCAAGTGCCCCAAAACCAAAGGGGTTAACTTTTGAAGGGAGTATAACCCTGTACACAGTGGGAAAAGAAAATTGTTGGTGTCTTCTCTGTCAACAATCCAAGAGAAGACTAGTGGATTTTGATCTTGTCAAAGCTCCCCCCTGAGATGAAGAAAGATTCAGGAAGATGAGAGCTTTGCATAAGGTGTAGGCCTTCAACTTTTAGAAGATCTTTATAGGCTTTCTGGACTGATATTGAATGGTTGTCCATTAAAAAGCTCTGAAGTTGATGATGAAGAGCTCTTTGAGATTTTTTGTATATCTTTGTGTGTCTCTGTAAATTCTCTATGTTAGTCCTCTATTGTTCTAAATCTCTATATCTGTTATTGTCTGAAGAGAAGAATTTCCCTTTTATATGTCCTGAAGGATTTCTGTCATTTGAATTTTGAATTCCTGAAGTTAGTGCTGAAATCCTGGGAGTTGAACAGCTGGAATATGTATTAAATTGTTTCCTCAACTATCTCAGTAAATAAGTCAAGTAATTACTCTGTGGAATCCATAATTACTGCTGCCAAACAATGGCTATATTCTTGAGAATATGTGTATTAATTATCAGAGAATTACTGCCTTAGAATAATCCAAACTGAAAACAAAATGAGAAAACATCGAACTGACACTGAGAAAAATCATCGAGCTCAGAACAGATTTCATCGACCGGAACATCAAGTTCGTCGAGCTGAGAAATAGTCTTAGTCGAGCTGACAGATTGTCTTCGTCGAGCTGAGCACATAAAAACTTGGTTCTGGAAATTCGACTGTCAAGCTGAGCTCCAAGTTCGTCGATCTCAGATAGGATTTTGTCGACCAGAGAACTTGAGAAAAGATCTTCGACCTGAGCTCTAAGTTCATCGAGCTCAACTCAGAGTAGGGACTCTGAGTTTGTCGATCAGAGATCGACGATCATCGAGCTGAGTTTGAAGAACTTTGAACTGATTCTCTGAACTCTTAAAACTACTATTCTTCAAAGTCTCGATCTCTGATTTCATCTGAGGGCTGGATCTGAGTTTGTCTAACATAGTCAAACTGACCTAGACCTAAAACTAACAATTTGACCTTAGGCTATACATGAAGGGTCAGCAACCTAATAGTGAACCTAGTCTAAATCCAAACTAGAGATCCAACAATCTCCCCCTATTTGGGTGAGCTCACTATGAACAACAGAAAAAAGAAAAATCATAAAGCATAAAAAAGATATCTGATAGAATTTAAAACCATTAAGCAGATATTAACAATAGGGCCTTTTGAAGTATAGAAAACAAATAACAGTTAACAGTTCCAATCAAAAATATAGAAAGAAAAATTTTCAGCCTTTCTTAGAGTCTTTCTTCTATTCTTCTACAACTGGTCTGGTGAAGATAATTTCCCTTTTTGGATATGCAGCTTCCAGTTTTGTCATTTTCATGTCACTTGCTCCAAGGATTGTCATAGAGGCAGCCCTTGGTACAATTGCTTTTGGATGTAATGATACATAAGCATCTGCATTAAAAAGATTATGTATCCGGTATTTTTCTAGTTCTTTCTTCTTGTAGGAGGACATGATAGTATACTTTGAGGTGTCTTGTCCTTCTTCCTTTGCTTTTTTTGATCTGAGAAAGAGCTACTAATTCTTGAAAACTGGCCATTCTGAAGTTGGGGTCCATTTCTGGATCACAAACTGGAGAAAGAGGCCTTTCAAGAGATGCTTTATCTGGTTGATCATATTTAGAAATCTTGTGTTGTCTGTTGTGCCTTCGATGTTGCTGCTGCTTGCTGCTGCTGGAAGAGTACCGCTACTGACTGCTACTGTTGGAAGAACTGGACTGATGTGAAGATGTAGATTTATGAACTTGTCCAACACTTCCAGAAGATCCTGCTGCAGGAGGAGGAGGACCTCTCCTGAATTTGGGAGGTGGAGAGTATCTCCTGCTCTTCTTCCTAGTTTTTAGCTCATTCTTAGAATACCTCATCCAGTTTGGGATATCTAGAGTGAGTGTTATGTTATGCAGGATGTAGTAGGGAACATTAGCAGAAGAATTAGGCTTAGGAACAACCTTTGGAGGAGCAGCCTTGGTTGGAGCCTTTCTTTTCTTTGAGCTTGTATTTTCTGAGTCATCGGACTCATTATCATCATCAAAAGAATTGTCTGGGTTATCATAAAGATCATCTAGTTGCTTTAGCAAATCATCTGAGATTTCAGGAATCTGTAGCTGAGCTTGGCTAGCTGGCTCTGCAAATTTTTTTTCGTAACAGTATGAATATTTTTTGTTTCTTGTTCCATGTCAGCAAACAGAATATCATCAAAATTGGGCGAAGGAGATTCACACCAGCCAAAAGTTGGTGGAGAGAATGCCTTAAGAACAGGAGCTGGCTCAATAATATCTTCAACAACTACATGTTCTATAATCTCAGGAACTGCAAAACTTGCCCTTAGTTGATCTACAACTTCAGGGCTTATATGAGCAGTATAAAGTATGATAACTCTAGAATTCTGTACATCAAAACTTGGTAAAATATTTCTGTACAGTGAATTAAAAGAATCCAGTAAAGAATTTAAATCAACTGTGGGATTTAAAATGAAATCACCGACAGTGGTTATTTCTGCAAATGTATCAGCCATATCTGTATCAGAATCAATTATATCTACTATTTCAGTTGGAGTATCTGCCTCTGCTGAATCATCAACCATTTCAGAATCTACTGCTGCTGCTGCTGGAGGAACTTCATCCTGGAACATCTCCCCCTGACTGGTTTCAGTGGGTCCTGAAGCCAGTCCCCCGGAAGAAGAAGTAGTGGAGAGAGCAGCAACTCTGTTGGAGAGAGAAATGATAGAGGCAGAGAGAGGAGCAATAGAATTTTCTATTAATTGCTCAAGAGTGGGAGAAATGAATGCAAGAAGATCCTTGACTATATCAGAGAAATTTAGGTATAGGGGTTCAGGAGCAGAGGTGGTGTAAGGAGTATGATGTCCACGGTTTGAACATATAGAAAATGCATGAAAGAAATCTGTATGAGTGTACTTTGGAAATGTGGAAGGAGGGATGGATGAAATGTCAGTGGTGGAGGTAGGAATGGTGGTAGTGGGTGTGTAGGTGGTTTCCTGAACAAGTGATGGAAGAGGTGAATGATGTGGAGATGGTGGAGGAGGAGACAACAGATTGAAGTTTGGTTGTGAGGATGTCAATGGTATATCAGAAGGATGAGTTGGAGGTGGAGATGGAGGTGAAGATGGAATATCCTCAGGGATGATAATGGGAGAATGTGGAGGTGATGGTTGTGGAAGTGGTGAAATTGGTTGTTGTTGTTGTTGAGGAGGAGGAGAAGGAATTTTGGTGGATGAAGGAATTTCTTCTGCGGTGGTGGAGAGGCTATCACTGCCCTTGTGTCCTCAAAAGTTATCCTGGAAGAGGAGGCCCTGGATGGTTTAGGGATTGTCCTCTCCCATCTGCCAAATAGGGCAGAGGTGATCCACTTTGAGGCATTAATGAAAATGGTCAGGGAGACCATTAGCTCTGAAGCCTTTTCCTGGAGGAAAATTAATAAAATCCTCGCAAAACAAACTTCTTTCTTTATATTTTTCTTCTTTATCAAGTCAAACAATATCTTTCCCCAGTTTACTGATTTCTTATTCACCAGAGCACTCATCACCAAGAACTGTTGCCTGGTTATGTAATCATGGGCTATATGTTTGCCCAGCAACACCTTACCAACAATATCAACCAAAAATTTATATTGAACAAAAAGATTTTCTTCAGAAGTTTATTAGGGTTTTCTCCAGAATGAACCATTATAATCAACATATTTTCATATTCAGAATTTTCTATCTCAATATCTTCATCTTCATTAGCCAAACCAAATATCTCTGTTAAAATTTCTGGAGTTAGGATAACCTGATTATCGTTGATGGTGCCAGTCATCGTGTCTGCATCTGGAGAGGTGGAAGTAAAAATTCATTCTCTGATCTCAGTGGTTGGCAACTTTATCCTTGTAGACATGAATTTCTTTAGTTTCTGTTCTTCACACCGCTTGAAAATGTCCATGAAGATCTGATCTGTGTGGGTGAAGGAATCAAAATCGATGTCGAAGCCGGTGTCGAACTTCATGCTAAAGAGCGCCAAAATTGCCATAGTTTTTCCTGCAAAAACACGAGAGAGATCAAGTGCAAGGGAACAAAAAGCGCAGGATAGAGCACGACGAAAACCTAGATATAAGGTTTTCAGAATATGAAGCGGCGGGCTCTGTCCTGCGAACAATAAAAAGTCTCCATTCTCAGGTCGACAAAAAGATTTTATGGAGAAATAATATTGTCGATCTCAGTTGAAAGAGGGAAAAACCTTTCGACGTTCTCAGGTCGACAAAAACTTTTCTGAAGCCAGATCATCGATCTCCGCTCGACGAAATAACTTCACACAGAGAGTTCGTCGATCTCAGGTCGATGAAAAATCTCAAGAATAGTTCTCCGATTGTCGATCTTCGTTCGACGAAATGGGATCAATTCTTTGACCTTGGGCAGAAATCAAATTAAGCTTCTCCATTAATCATACCTAGCTGATTCAGAAAGAACAGATGCTTCTTCTCATCTAAAGGTTTAGTGAAGATGTCTGCTCTGTGCAAATCAGTGGAGATAAAGACAAGATTAATTTTCTTTTTGTCCACACAATCTCTAAGAAAATGATGTTTAATCTTTATATGCTTACTTCTACTATGCAGTACTGGATTTTGTGCAATAGAAATTGCACTTGTATTGTCTCAAAATCTAGTTGAATTATTTAAGTTGAGACCATAATCCAGGAGTTGGTTTTGAATCCACAATATTTGTGAACAACAACTGTCAGCTGCAATGTATTCAGCTTCAGCAGTTGAAGTTGACACATATGTCTGCTTCTTACAAAACCCAGGACACAATCCCATCTCCAAGGAACTGACATGTTCCTGAAGTACTTTTTCTGTCCACTTTGCATCCAGCATAGTCAGAATCTGAAAATACGGTTAAGTCAAATTCTAAATATGTGGGATAAAAGAGTCCTAAATCTGGGCAACCCTTTATATATCTCAAAATTCTTTTAAGAAAAATAAGGTGAGATTCTTTAGGGTTCACTTAGAACCTATCACAAAGGCATGTAGCAAACATAATGTCTGAAATACTAGCTGTGAGATATAATAAGGACCCAACAATAACCCTATATGTTTTCTGATCAACTGGCTTGCCATGTTCATCAGAATCAATCACAGCATTGGAAGCCGTGAGAGTTTTCTTGACTGAGGCATCAATTATTCCAAATCTTTTAACTAGCTCTTTAACATATTTTGATTGGGAAATGAAAATGCCATCAGGGGATTGTTTCACTTAGAGACCAAGGAAGTTAGAAAGCTCACTGATGTTACTCATTTCAAACTTGGAATGCATCAGGTCAGAAAACCTTTTGCATAGTTTAGAATCAGTAGAGCCAAAAATTATGTCATCTACATATATTTGTATTAACAATATATTATTTTTATGATGCCTAGTAAATAAAGTTCTATTTACAATGCCCATAGTGAACTTATGCTCTAAAAGAAAGCTAGTTAGGGTCTCATACCAAGCTCTCGGAGCTTGCTTTAAACCATAAAGAGCTTTATGCAATTTGAAGACATAAGAGGGATGAGTTAGAGAGATAAAACTTGGTGGTTGTTCCACATATACTTCCTCTTTGAGTTCACCATTGAGAAAGGCACTCTTGACATCTATTTGGTAGACCTTGAACTTCTTGTAGGTTATATAAGCAAGAAAAATCCTTATAGCTTCCAATCTTGCAACAGGTGTAAAGGTCCGATCAAAATCAATTCCTTCTCCTTGTTTATATCCTTGTGCTACCAGTCTTGCTTTGTTTCTGATAATAGCTCCTTGTGCATCCAGCTTATTTCTAAATACCCATTTAGTTCCAATGACTGGGTAGTCTTTGGGTCTTGGAACTAAATCCCAAAGTCTGCATTTCTCAAACTGATTGAGCTCCTCTTACATTACAATAATCTAGTGTGGATCTTGCTCTGCATATTTTATGGATTGAGGATCAAGTTGAGATATGAAGCAAGCATGCATCAAGTCTTGGTTGAGTTGATGCCTTGTTTGCACACCAACTAATATGTCTCTAATCACTTGATATATAAGATGATCTCTAAGTGTGACAAGATCAGTAGGAGGAGTTGGTTCAGCAATAGCATTAGGAATTAATTCCTCTTGTGGAATTATATTTGTTGTTGGAGGTTCAACAATCATTTCATTTTGATCTTCTTCACTGTCTTCATCAACTTGATGAGAAGGATGTGATATAACCTCTTGGGTAGATTTAAATCATCCAATTTCCCATAAAGTTGGGGTACCTGCAATAAATCTTTGGTAGAAGAATACTTCTCCCTGTAATACATGTTAGCTTCATCAAAAGTTATATGTACTGATTCTTCCATTTTTAAAGTTGATTTATTTAAGACCCTATAGGCCTTGCTGACTTAGGAATATCCAAGAAAAATCCCACTTCAGCTTTAGCTTCAAACTTTCTAAGATGTTTCTTGTTATTATTATGTATGTAACATCTACAACCAAAAATTCTAAAGTAATCTATTTTAGGTTGCTTCCCTTTGAGTAGTTCATAGGGAGTCTTGCCCTTAATTTTATGTATTAAACTTCTATTCAGGACATAATTTGCTGTGCTTACAACCTCTGCACAAAAGGATAGGAGCAAGTAAACATCTACAAGCAACGTGTAACACCCCAAATCCCAGGATTAGGAAAAAATTGGATGACACGGCCTGGGACACGGGCGTATCCCAGGGTGTGTCCTGCTCGGGTGAGCAGTCGGCGAGAGTTCAACGAAAATTCGTTCTACGAAAAATGAGGGAACACGACATCTAACACAAGCATGTCAGAGGCCATGTCCTCCTCTGGTCGACAAAGTCAGTTCGATGAAGTTGAGCTGGGGCGTGTCTAGTGCCATGTATGGGCACACAGCCTATGACACGGGCGTGTCACAGGTCGTATCCTTTGCGGGATGTGCCTAAGGCATTGAGGTCGGGTGAATACGGGTATGACACGGGTGTGTCTTAAGGTACACGGCCTATGACATGGTCGTGTCACTAGCCGTGTCCCGATCGGGTTGAAGGTGGTTTTGTGCAGCCTGATGTACACAGCCACAGACATGGGCGTGTCTAAAGGTGTGTCAAGTTGCACGACCCGTGACACGGGCGTGTCACATGGGCGTGTACTGGTCTGGATGAGTCGGTTGTGTGGCGCTTAAGGTACACGACCTGTGAAACGGGTGTTTCATAGGCCGTGTCAGGCAAAAATTCAGCTTTTGTGGCAAAATCGTGGCCTTCCATTCCCTCAGCTGGGATCTGATGCCTGAGGTTCCTCCTTGTTTCCTTAAGGCCGAGGATGAGAAGGAAATCCTTGTTTGCTTTTGGCCTTCATCTTTCTCCAAAGCTAGAGAGAGAAAGTGAGAGGAAGGAGGAGGAGGAGGGAAGGAGCCGGACACCGGTGGAGCTGCGGAGACCCTGTTCAATCCGAGGCTAGCGTTGGGAAGGCAAAGCCGCTGCGGTGCTTTCCAGCTGACTGGGAATCCATGGCTCCAAAGTTATCTTCAAGGTTAACGACCTTTCTTCCTAGCCACGTGAAGGCTTTCTTTTTGGCATATGCATAAGATTACCCCACCAGAGGGTGGTTTGTTGTGGGAGTCCCTTGGTTTGATTCATAGAATCCCCAATCATTTGGCATATAGATCCGAAAATGGAGTACGGAATAGGCATGCTATGTGAAGCCCATCTGGACAGGTTGGTCTGGATTGGTGATGTTGCCTATACGCACCGGAGAAGACTCCGTAAGAAACATGTAGTTTAGGAGTCGATGGGTTGTACCTGTGGAGGGAAGTAGCAAGAAGTACTGGAGTGGTAGTCCAGGAAAATACCCTTGTGATGCTTGTGCTATTGGGTTATACCTGTGAAAGGTAGTAGCAGAAAGTACTGGATTGGAAGTCCAGGAAATACCCTTGTAATGCTTGATGTTCATGGGTGGTCCCTGTGAAGGGTAGTAGCAAGAAGTACTGGCGTGGTAAGCCAGGAAAATACCCTTGATACTTGCAATGTTTACCGAGTTGTACCTGTGAAGGGTAGTAACAAGAAGTACTGGTACGGAAGTCCAGGAAAGACCCTCTGATGCTTGTAATACTTAATGGGTTGTGCCTGTGAAGGGGAGTAACAGGAAGTACTGGTGTGCCCAGGAAAACACCCAGGCTTTATGCCAAAGCAAGAAAGGTGAAACCGACCCGCGCCTTTTATTTAGCCACGAGTACATTGGTATTCGTTGATGGCAAGGTGACTTAAGCAACGGTGGGTGGCTGATCCGACCTGCGTTATGTCCGTCCGACTTGAAGACCAGAAAGTGCGGTCTGTTGGAGTGCATAATGAGAGTCTTAGGCCTGCGCGCCATGACACAATGGGGGGATATGGGCCAATCCCAGGTCATTAATACTAAAGTCTCCAGCTGCACGCCATGGAGTAAAATGCTTAATTTTACCATTGGGTTGCGACCCTGATAAGGTGGTGGGACCCTGGTTCGCCGGTACACCAAGAATATGCCCTGAGTGCAAGAATCGTCAGGTCGCGTGGCTGACAGTTGTGATGGAATGTATGTGCGTGAGAGCATAATGTATGAACAGATATATATCTGCCTGTGAAATATTATGCCTACAGGGAAGACTTACCACTGCCCCGGGAAAGGGGTAGGGTCGTTATAAAATTGGTCAGCTGAATGCTGACCATTGCCTTGTGTGCCACCGTTGGGTGGGCTATCCCTGTGCAGGTGCTGGAGAACCAAGCGGGACACATAAAGGCTGAAGTCCCTGCTGCTGATGTTCTTGCTGCTGCCGCTAGTCCTTGAAGGCTAAGCTTAAAATGTGATGTTTGTTTCTATGTGGCCGACCTGCGCACCAATGTGTATAGCCACTGTTGTACAAGGACTTGTAAGGTCATAAGGCCAACTTACTTTGTATTTGGTGAACATTCCTGATATATATAAATGTTGATCTTTATATGGTGGACATTCATGTTTGGAGTTCAGCTTCGTGTTATAGGCTTTCACTAGAATGCAATGAGTTAGGATGCGCAACTCTAGTATCCATCTGTGACTTCGCCGCATGTTTTGTGGTATATGCTGCGGGGCCCTGGCCAGACCTTCTAGTATATACGATATGAACGGATGGAGTCGTTACATTAGGATTCGTGGTCGAATTCTTTTGTGGGAGTGGCGAGCATGTGTTTGTGTGAACCATGTTAACACTAATGATCTCGTAAATGTCCACTTTAGGAATGCATATACATGTGTTTGAGGAACCTGCACGTTCCTATTTTGTTGCTTTGCTCGTATGCGGTCGCTAATATGTGTGTCTTGTTCACCTATAGGTGACTCACAGTGGTGCTGGACAATCAGAGCCCCCACATTCTGATGAAAGTATGACACCAGCTGAGGTGCCTACACCTCTGCCTTCTGCGAAAATTGTGTGATTAGTTGTTGAGGCCTTGTTTGCCATAATGCAAGTACATCCAATTGGGCAGGCGCAGCCGGCGTTGAGGCCAGAACCTGTTGCGCCAAGGCCAGAACCGGTTGCGCCGAGGCCAGAAACTGTTGCGGTGGTGGATCCGCGAGCAACTGAGAAGTAGTTGAAGCAATTCATGAGATTCAATCCGCCTACGTTTTCGGGAGTGGGATCTCCTACGCAGGCTGAGGATTGGTTGTCGAGCGTCAAGCAGATAATGATAGTGATTAGGACGGAGGATGATCAAAAGGTCACCTTAGTCACCTTCTTACTTGAAGGCGAAGCTCGATTGCGGTGGGACAAGATGGAGTTATATCACTTAGCGAGAAGGCCATTAACACACGTTTCAATGGAGGAATTCTCCTGACTCTTCCTGGCAAAGCACCTCCCGGCGGCACAGCGCATTGCCATGGAGAACGAGTTCCAAAGGCTGACGCAAGGAGAAGGCAGTGTTGAAAATTACTTGCATGAGTTCATGAGGTTCGGACGGTATGCGGGTTCGATCTTCGCCGATGAGCAGAGGAAAACAAATCGGTTCTATGAAGGCTTGCGGGGCGAGTTACGATTCTTGCTTTCAAGTTCAGTGAACCAAGGATTCCAGGCGTTGGTTGACACTGCGTGCGCACTGCAAAAGGACATGAAGAGGGTGCAAGGGAAGAGGGCCTTGTATATGACAAAGCCGGAGTTTAAGGTGCCCCAACTTAGGAAAGCGTATTATAAAAAGAGATGGGGCAAGAGGTCTAAGTTGGCTGGACAAGCTCCTTCTTCGGTTGTATCGGGAGCAACATCGGGGACCACTTCAAGGCCGGAGACTCGTACATGCTTTAACTATGGACAGGTGGGGCACATAGCCCGTAATTGTCGGGTGGTACCGCCAAAGGGAGAAAAGAAGGCGAGAGCGTCGTATCTTGAGAAGGGAAAGGCGGTGGTGGATTCCTCTGCCTCCCAGGCGCAGCCTCGAGTCTACAATCTTGTCCTGCAGGAGGCCATTAAGCAGAGTAACGTCGTCACAGGTACGAGTTAAGTTATTGATTGCTTTCCTTATTGCATGCTTTCTTTATTGCATATTTATATGCGTCTTGTGTGTATGTGACGTGGTTGTCAGAGGCTTTGTGGTGATTCGGAACACGCTGGCGTGAGCACTGTTTGATATGGGTGCTTCACATTCTTTTCTGTCGAGAGACTTCATAGCTCGACTTGGGATACCTAGTCGTATGAAGACAGGTAGCGTCAGGGTGGTGTTACCGAATGGTTGTTTGATGCTTGTTGATAAGGCTTGAGATGTGGCAGTGCAAATAGGAAGTCGGGATTTCTGTTTAACTACTTCTGTATTGTCGATATCGGAGTTCGATGTGATCTTTGGTATGGATTGGCTTGCGGAGCAGCATGCCTAGATTGATTGTAATGCCAAAGAGATCACGTTGGGACAGAATACCGAGCAGGAGACGAAGTTCGCGGGTATGCGAGGAGTGTGCGGGACGTTGATGTCTACACTCCAAGTCGTCAAGGCTGTTCGGAAGGGAGCGAAGTGCTACTTCACGATGATTCAGGCTGTTGAGCCAAAGGCCAGTGTGAGCGATGTTCCATTGTATCAGAATTTGCAGATGTGTTTCCCAAGGTTCTCCCTGGGCTACCACCGCAGCGAGAGATTGACTTCACGATCGAGTTGGTGCTAGGTGCGAAACCTATGGCCCACTCGCCATATCGCGTTGCGCCAAAGGAAATGATGGAGTTGAAAGTCCAACTGCAAGAGTTTCTGGAGTAGGGTTATATATGCCCAAGCATGTCACCTTGGAGCGCGCCTGTTCTATTTGTGAAAAAGAAAGACAGTGTTTTGCGGTTATGTATTGTCTATCGTGAACTGAATAAGCTGACCGAGAAGAATAAGTATATGATTCCCCAGATTGATGAGTTGTTCGATCAGCTGGTGGGGTCAACCGTCTACTCCAAGTTTGATTTGAAGCCTGGTTATTACCAGTTGAGAATTCAGGAAGGTGATATTCCCAAGACCGTATTTGGGATACGTTATGGTCATTATGAGTTCACGGTAATGTCGTTTGGGCTGTGCAATGCTCCATCGGTGTTTATGGACCTGATGCACCGAACGTTCCGAGAGTACCTAGACTTATTCATGATTGTGTTCATTGATGATATCCTGGTGTACTCGCAATCAGAAGCCGATCACGAAAACCACTTGCGGTTGGTGTTGCAGCCGTTGAGGACGAATAAGCTTTATGTCAAGTTCTCGAAGTGCGAGTTTTGGCTAGTGTCGGTGGTTTTTCTGGGCCATATGGTAAGCGGAGAAGGCATGATAGTAGATCCGACAAAGATAAGGGCCATACAAGAGTGGGCAGTGTTATCTTCGGTGGCCGAAGTCAGGAGATTCCTTGGACTGGCGGGCTACTATAGACGGTTTGTAGAAAACTTCTCGTGGATCGCTTTGCCTCTAACCACACTGACGAGAAAGGATCAGAAGTTCATTTGGACACCGGAGTGCGCACAAGCTTTTGAAGAGCTAAAGTGTCGGCTGACCACAGCGCCTGTGTTGACGTCACCATGTGGTACTGATGGATTCAAAATCTACAGTGATGCTTCAGGGAGCAGCTTAGTCTGCATTCTTCTGCAAAATGGGAAAGTGGTTGCTTATGGCTCTCGCTAATTGAAGGTGCATGAGCGAAATTATCCCGTCCACAACTTAGAGTTGGCGGCGGTGATCTTTACACTGAAATTGTGGCGGCATTATCTATATGGCGTGAAAGTGGAAATCTATACAGACCACAAGAGCCTAAAGTATTTGTTGGAGCAGAAGGACCTGAATATGCGACAACAAAGGTGGCTGGAGTTCCTTGGGGACTACACCTTTGTGATTCATTATACTCCCGGAAAGGGAAATATGGTCGTTGATGCCTTGAGTCGGAGGGCTCCGGCAAGGGCAAGTTGGTTGCAAAGGAATGATGAATGTCTAATCCAGGAGTTGGAAGTGTTAGAGATTTCTTGTGTTGACAAGAATTCTACAGCTGATGCATGTTTGAACTGGACGAAGGTGCAGTGTGACCTTGCGGGCAGGGTTCGATGAGCAATAGAGCTGGATGAGAGTCTCCAACGCTATGCCAAGGACGGGCCAGAGGGCAACTTTTCTTGGGATGACGACCTTTTGAGGAAAGAGGGTCGGTTGTGCATCCCGAGTTTGGGTAAGTTACGAGAAGAGTTGATGTACGAAGCTCACTATACAAAGTACTCAATTCACGCTGGGAGCACAAAGATGTTCAGAGACATGAAGAAGCTGTTCTGGTGGCCAGGACTAAAAAAAGATGTCGCTCATTATGTGGCCAAATGCCAAACTTGCGCTTTGGTGAAGGCGGAATGGAAGAAGCCTGGAGGTTTCTTAAAGTCGTTGCCAATTCCTGAATGGAAGTTCGATGATATTTCTATGGATTTTGTGCACGGGTTACCGAGATCTCAGCGCGAGAATGATTCAATCTGAGTGATTGTAGACCGGCTGACAAAAGTGGCGCACTTCCTTCCGAACAAACGGGACGATTCAGTGGAGATTTTGGCAAAGCTCTATGTGGAGCAGATCATACAGCTACATGGTGTTACTCATAACATCGTGAGCGATCAGAATGGGCGCTTTACTTCGAATGATTGGAGGCTAGTCCATCAGCTGCTGGGCACGAAATCGATGTTCAGTACGGCCTTTCACCCCCAAATGGATGGCCAGACAGAGAGGACCAACATGACCATGGAGGATATGCTCCGCATGTGCGCCTTGGACTTTGGGAAGAGATGGGAAGATCATCTCTATCTGGTGGAGTTTGCCTACAACAACAGCTACCAAGCAAGCATCGGTATGACACTGGTTGAAGCTCTGTATGATCGGAAGTGCCATACACCATTGGCTTGGGCTGAAGCAGGCGAATCCAAAGTGTATAGGCGTAACGAAGTCGAGGAAGAGAACTCGATAATACACACTATCTGAGAAAGGCTACTGATAGCCCAGGATCGTCAAGCGAAATACTACAATGCCAAGAACCAGAATGTGGAGTTTGCGGTGGGCGATTGGGTATACTTGAAGATCAAACCCTTCAAAGGTGTATCCAGGATTCAACGTCTGAAAAAGTTGAGTCCACGATACCGTGGTCTATTTGAAGTGGTAGAGCGAGTTGGGGAAGCTGCATATCGGCTAGCTCTTTCGGCAGACTTGGGTGGATTACATGATGTGTTTCACATCTTGGTACTTCAGAAAGCCATCAAAGATCCAGCTCAAGTGATCAATACTGATCGTGTGCCGGTGGAGTATGGGCTAACGACAAAGGTTAGGCCCATTCGGATCGAAGATCGTACCGATAAACAGTTGCGGAAAAAGATGATCGGGATGGTCAAAGTCTTGTGGGATAATTGCGGTCGTGAGGAGCTAACATGGGAGCGAGAGCAGACCATGCGAGCTGAATTTCCGGAACTCTTTGTGTAACTATTATACAGGGCGCGTCACGTTGTGTGAAACGATTGTGGAATAAAACATTTCCTGTTGAGTTCCTTACTTTGTGCAAATTTCGAGGATGAAATTTTTGTAAGGAGGGGAGGGTTGTAACACCCCAAATCCCAGGATTGGGAAAAAATTGTGTGACACGACCTGTGATACGGGCGTGTCCTTCTCGGGTGAGCAGCCGACGAGAGTTCGACGAAAATTCGTTTTATGAAAAATGAGGGAACACGCCATCTGACACGGGCGTGTCAGAGGCCGTGTCCTCCTCTGGTCGACGAAGTCAGTTCGACGAAGTTGAGCTGGGGCGTGTCTAGTGCCGTGTATGGGCACACGGCCTGCGAAACGGGCGTGTCACTGGTCGTGTCCTTTGCGGGATGTGCCTAAGGAATTGAGGCCGGGTGAACACGGGCATGACACGGGTGTCTCTTAAGGTACACGGCCTGTGACACGGGCGTGTCACTAGCCGTGTCCCGATCGGGTTGAAGGTGGTTTTGTGCAGCTTGATGTACACGGCCACATACATGGGCATGTCTAAAGGCGTGTAAAGTGACACGGCCCGTGACACGGGCGTATCACATGGGCATGTACTGGTCTGGATGAGTCGGTTGTGTGCCGCTTAAGGTACACGGCCTGTGACACGTGCGTGTCACAGGCCGTGTTAGACAAAAATTCAGCTTTTGTGGCAAAATCGTGGTCGTCCATTCCCTCAGCTGGGATCTGATGGCTGAGGTTCCTCCTTGTATCCTTAAGGTCGAGGATGAGAAGGAAATCCTCAATTGCTTTTGGCCTTCATCTTTCTCCAAAGCTAGAGAGAGAAAGTGAGAGGAAGGAGGAGGAGGAGGAGGGAAGGATCCGACCACCGGTGGAGCTACAGAGTTCCTGTTCAATTTGAGGCTAGCGTTGGGAAGGCAAAGACGCTGCGGTGCTTTCCACCCGACTAGGAATCCATGGATCCAAAGCGATCTTTAAGGGTAACGACCTTTCTTCCTAGCCATGTGAAGGCTTTGTTTTTGCCATACTCATAAGATTCCCCCAGTAGAGAGTGGTTTGTTGTGGGAGTCTCTTGGGTTGATTCATGGAATCCCCAATCATTTGGCATATAGATCCGAAAATGAAGTACGGAATAGGCATGCTGTGTGAAGCTCATCTGGACAGGTTAGTCTGGATTGGTGATGTTGCATATACGCACCGGAGAAGACTCCATGAGAAATGTGTAGTTTAGGAGTCGATGAGTTGTACCTGTGAAGGGAAGTAGCAGGAAGTACTGGAGTGGTAGTCCAGGAAAATACCCTTGTGATGCTTGTGCTATTGGGTTATACCTGTGAAGTGCAGTAGCAGGAAGTACTGGATTGGAAGTCCAGGAAATACCCTTGTAATGCTTGATGTTCATGGGTGGTCCCTGTGAAGGGTAGTAGCAGGAAGTACTGGCGTGGTAAGCCGGGAAAATAACCTTGATACTTGCAATGTGTGCCAGGTTGTACCTGTGAAGGGTAGTAATAGGAAGTATTGGTACGAAAGTCCAGGAAAGACCCTCTGATGCTTGTAATACTTAATGGGTTGTACCTGTGAAGGGGAGTAGCAGGAAGTATTGGTGTGTCCGGGAAAACACCCAGGCTTTATGCCAAAACAGGAAAGGTGAAACCGACCCGCACCTTTTATTTAGCCGTGAGTACATTGGTACTCGGTGATGGCAAGGCGACTTGAGCAACGGGGGGTGGCTGATCCGACCTGCATTATGTCCGTCCGACTTGAAGACCAGAAAGTGCGGTCTGTTGGAGCGCATAGCGAGATTCTTAGGTCTGCGCGCCATAACACAATGGGGGGCTACAGGCCAATCCCGGGTCATTAAGACTAAAGTCTCCGGCTGCACGCCATGTAGAAAAATGCACAATTTTACCGTTGGGTTGCGACCCTGATACGGTGGCGAGACCCTAGTTTGTCGGTACACCAAGAATGTTCCCTGAGTGCACGGATCGTCGGGCCGCGTGGCTGACGATTGTGATGGAATGTATGTGCGTGAGAGCACAATGTACGAACATATATATATCTGCATGTGAAATATTATGTCTGCAGGGAAGACTTACCACTGCCCCGGGAAAGGGGTAGGGTCGTTATAAAATTGGTAAGATGAATGCTGATCGTTGCCTTATTTGCCACTATTGGGTGGGCTGTCCCTGTGCAGGTGTTGGAGAACCAAGCGAGACACATAAAGACTGAAGTCCCTACTGCTGTTATTACTGCTGCTGGCACTAGCCCTTGAAGGCTAAGCTTAAAATGTGATGTTTGTTTATATGTGGCCGGCCTGCGCGCCAATGTGTATAGCCACTGTTATACAAGGACTTGTAAGGCCATAAGGACAACTGACTTTATATTTGGTGAACATTCCTGATATATATAAATGTGGATATTTATATGGTGGACATTCATGTTTGGAGTTCAGCTTCGTGTTATAGGCTTCCACTAGAATGTAATGAGTTAGGATGCACAACTTTGGTATCCCTCTATGACTTCGCCGCCTATTTTGTGGTATATGATGTAGGGCCCCGGCCGGACCTTCTAGTATATACGATATGAACGGATGGAGTCATTACACAATGTACCTGTAGCTTCAATGGGGGTTCTGTTTTTCTTTTCTACTACCCCATTTTGTTGAGGAGTTCTAGGAGCAGAGAAGCAATCCCTGATACCATCCATGTCACAGAATTCTTACATGGGAAGAGATTCAAACTTAGTACCATGATCACTTTTAATCAATGCAACTATAGTAGAGTACTCAATCCTTATGCTCTTAAGAAAGTCTGTAAGAACTTTAAAGTTATCTGACTTGTTTCTCAAGAAGGACACCCAAGTGAACCTAGAGAAGTCATCTACAATAACTAAGGTTTAAGATTTCCCTCCCAAGCTCTGTACAACAATGAGTCCAAATAGATACATATGTAGCAAGTACAGAATCCTGCGTGAATCACTCTTATTAATAGATTTAAAACTATTTTTGGTTTGCTTGCCTAATTGACAAGCCCTGGAAAGACTTTCCTTCTTGTAGGGGCAAGAAGGCAATCCTCTAACAAGATTGTCCCTAGAGAGTTTAGCAATATTAAAGTTAACATGTCCTAATCTTTTATGTCATAATTCATTATTATTGCTGATTTGATTAAATAATCATATTTCTGACCTAGCAGATATGAAGTTTACTATATAGATGTTTCCATGCCTAAGACCAGTTAAGACAGTTTGATTATCTACATAAGATATAATGTAAGAAGAATAGTTAAAGGATACCCGATAACCTTCATCACATAATTGGCTTATGGATATCAGGTTATGTTTTAAACCACTCACATATGCAACTTTCTTGAAAGTGACAGCTCCAATCTTAGCATTTCCATAGCCTTCTGTTTGGCCATAATTGGAGTCACCAACAATCACCTTTATACCAAGCTTGGACTTATAGTTTGTTAGATTGTCCTTGTTTCCTATCATGTGCTTTGAGCACCCACTATCCAGGTACCATTGTTCCTCTGTGGTAGGATAGCTTTTCACCTGTAGAATAAAGGATTAGATGTTCTTGACCCAGGCAGCCTTGGGTCCTTTATTCTTTACAAATTTAAAACTAGAAATATAGGAACATTCAGGTTGGTTTTTATATACCAGGGGGTGAAATTTTCTAGGTGGAATTATCCATTGTGTAAATGAGTTAACAAATTATTTTGATTTATTAAATGTTCTGGAAAAATTAAGGTTTCTATTAATTTGAACTGGCTTCGATGAATTCAGATAAGTTCATCGAACTGAGTTCGACGAATGGGGATGAGTTCGTTGAACTTCGCTCAGAGAATGAAAATATTCATTCTCTGTGCCCCAAAATCGTCGATCTCGGCTCGACAAACCATATTGGTTTTGTCGATCATAGTTCGAAGAATAGTTATAGTAAAATTCTGCGTTCAGAGTTCGTCGACTTGAGTTCGGCGAACTGTACACATTTTGTCGATATGAGTTTGACGAAATCTATTGAACATTGTTGTACTTAGGGATTTTCTTGTCCTTCTTCTTTTTCTTGGGTTTCTGTTTTAATTCAGTTGGTTTATTATTCTCCTATGTCCTTTCTTTACCTTTTGCAGATACGAATTTGATGGGGGTTGGAAGTATATTTTTCTGGATTAAGTGAGATTGGCTTAATGAATCACCCAAGCCCAGCTTGCAATTAAGCCTAGCATTTACAGTGCTTGTGATGTCCATCAATTTGATGCTTCTCCCATTGTGGGATTCTTCAAATTACTTAGCCTCGTTCAGTTTAATTTTAAGAGAATTAATCTCTTCAGAAACTTTAACTAGTTTGTCTCTTAGTTCAGTATTTTCTGATAACAAATTTTCTTGTTCAGTTAGCTTATCTCTAAGAAGTTTGATTTCCTTCTCAGATTTTATTAGATCATTACATAGTAACTTAAATTTAGTTTTAAAGTGATCAGAAGTAAAATCAAAGGTGGATATTACCCGATCCTTTTCAGATTCAAAATCTTCTGCTTTTGATTGTTCAACTTCTTATGGATTGCATGATGCATTGATAATCAGCAAGCAAATCTCTCTGACTTTAGCTTCTTCCTCATCTTCACTAGAGCTGGGAGATGAAGATTCCTCTTCTGTTTCACTCCAGGTTTCAGCAACAAAACCTTTTTCCTTGCTCTTGTGCTTGCTGGAAGAGGGCCTGCTGTAGTGTTTCTTGGAGTCTTTATCTTTTGTTTTCTCTTTCCTCTGCTTCTCTGGACACTCAGGTAGAATATGTCCAGGCTTTTTTGCAACCAAAAAAACAATCTCCTTGGTTGGAGTTTTATCAAATATTGGTCTGTCATCCTGCCTTGTTGACATTCTTCTGAAATATTTCCTAGCCATTTTATAGAATCTTTTGGCCAGCAGACTCATCAACTCTTCATTTGTTGGTAGAGTTTCAGGATCTTCAGATGCCTTAAAGGCAATGCTTTGCTCTTTTCTTCCCGAGGTGGAAGTCTTCTGTTCAGTTGTCTCTCTTGTCTTAATAAGCTGCTCATAAGATTTGAGCTTGCCTAGAAGAGCCTTAGTGGAAATCTCATTCGTACTTCTGGCCTCCTTGATTGGCCAAATCCTAGAATCCCATGAGCTAAGGAATCACATATGGATTTTGTCATTTATCTCAGTTAGTGAGATATTCTTGTCCAGATTCTTCAGCTCATTGATGATTAAGCTGAATCTGTTATACATGTCAGCTACAGACTCAGATTCATCTTTCTTGAAATTTTCATATTGAGAGATTAGATGAGATCTTCTGTACTTTCTCTCATCATTTGATCCTGCAACCATTTGGTTTAGAGAGTCTCAAATGTCCTTAGCTGATGTGCATTCAGCTACTTTTGAAAATATGTCATCAGACATGGTTTGTGCCAGAATGTTCATGAGCATCAACCATCTTCAACTTCTTCTGAGTATCTGTCCACTCAGGTGGTGGAACTACTGAAGTACTTATTGATGTAGAGGCAGAAGGAGTAGGAGGACCTGTCAAGATAGAATTGTAGATATCTTCATCAATAGAGTTCATGTATAATCTAATTGTTGCCTTCCAGATTACAAACTTATTTAGATTGCATACTGGAGGTCTGGTGCTTGAATATTCTTTATTCTGTGCCATGATATAAGAAAAGACACCAGAGAAAATAAGATCTATCAATGATCTTTTGGTTCAGGTGTTAGCCTGTGAAACCAAACAACCTTACCCTCTGATACCAATTGAAAGTGAGGGATAGATCTGTATTAACTCTAGAGGGGGGTGAATAGAGTGTTTTAAAAACTTGATTAGGTTTTATTGTGGAATTAAAATAAGTGATAGCTATAAGTAATAGTGAGAAAATAAAAACAAAAGCAATCATAGCACAGCAAAATAAACAATAGGGCATTCCAGACGACACAAGAAATTTATAGTGATTTCCCTAAACTTGGGTACATTCACTCTTCTACCACCCTGGTAGGAATCCACTACAGATTTTTGATCAGGTGCACTGCCACCACAGGTTTTTACTCAGGTGCCCTGTCACTACAAGATCTATTTTTTCAAGAGAGATCTAACAACCCTTTTAAGCTTTTGACTAGGTGCCCCAAAACCAAAAGGGTTAACTTTTGAAGGGAGTTATAACCTTGTACACAGTGGGAAAAGAAAATTGTTGGTGTCTTCTCTGTCAACAATCCAAGAGAAGACTAGTGGATTTTGATCTTGTCAAAGCTCCCCCCTGAGATGAAGAATGATTCAGGAAGATGAGAGCTTTGCACAAGGTGTATGCCTTCAACTTTTAGAAGATCTTCAGAAGCTTTCTGGACTAATATTTAATGGTTGTCCCTTGAAAAGCTCTGAAGTTGATGATGAAGAGCTCTGTGAGATTTTTTGTATATCTTTGTGTGTCTCTGTAAATTCTCTATGTCAGTCCTCTATTGTTCTAAATCTCTATATCCGTTATTGTCTGAAGAGAAGAATTTCCCTTTTATATGTCCTGAAGGATTTCTGCCATTTGAATTTTGAATTTCTAAAGTTAATGCTGAAATCCTGGGAGTTGAACGGCTGAAATATGTCTTAAATTGTTTCCTCAACTGTCTCAGTAAATAAGTCAAGTAATTACTCTGTGAAATCCATAATTAATGTTGCCAAACAACGACTATATTCTTGAGAATATGTGCATTAATCTTCAGAGAATTATTGCCTTAGAATAATCCAAACTGAAAACAAAATGAGAAAACGTCAAACTGACACTGAGAAAAATCATCGAGCTCAGAACAAATTTCGTGAACCGGAACATCAAGTTCGTCGAGCTGAGAAATAGTCTTCGCCGAGCTGAGCACAGAGAAACTTGGTTCTGGAAATTAGATTGTCAAGCTAAGCTCCAAGTTCGTCGATCTCAGATAGGATTTCATCGACCAGAGAACTTGAGAGAAGATCGTCGACCTGAGCTCTAAGTTCGTCGAGCTCAACTTAGAGTAGGGACTCTGAGTTCGTCGATCAGAGATTGACGATCGTCGAGCTGAGTTCGAAGAACTTCGAACTGATTCTCTAAACTCTTAAAAACTTCTATTTTTCTAAGTCTTGATCTCTGATTTCATCTGAGGGCTGGATCTGAGTTTGTCTAACCTAGTCAAACTTACCTAGGCCTAGAACTAACAATTTGACCCTAGGATATACATGAAGGGTCAATAACCTAATAGTAAACCTAGCCCAAATCCAAACTAGGGATCCAACAGAACATCAAAAAGAAGGAGGAACAAAGCAGCAGGACTTTAAGTAGAGAGAAGTCATTTGACCTGAAGGCTGAAGGTTTGAGGAAGTCTAAAGTCGTGTCACCAGTAAGGACACATGCTCTAGACACCCCAGAAGACTCTGAGCCAAACACATCAGGCTTTGAGCTATCTATTGGGGAGTTCTCTCTCATCTCTAAGCAGTTCAAGAAACTGCTCAGCAAGAGGAGACAGATGAAAAATCCGTCAACCTCATCTTATTTCAGGAGATCACGTCGTGATGGTGATCACTCCAAGAAAATCTACAACAAGGAGGACATGTATAAATATAAACCAAGTAAATAGTTTTCCTCTGATGTTGTTTGCTACTGTTGTAATAAATCAGGACAAATGATTGTGGAGTGTCCCTACAATAAGAAGGAAGGATCCAAGAGAGAGGATAAGAGATCCTTCAATTAAGGGCAGGATGAAATAAGAAAAGAGATTCGTCGCCAAGAAGTCCAAGACTCTGAGTGACAGTGACTTGAGTGAGTCAAGTTCAGAGAATGAGGAAGCTTACTTCGGGCTTATGGCTCGATCAGACGGGGAATTTGGTGACTCATAGTATCATGAGAGGGTAAACTCACACACGATACTCTCAGAATCAGAAACGTCAACTAGTGGTCATGAAGGTTATTCTTCTGAGAAAGAGGATTCTGAATTAATGATTCAGCATGAGAACCTTTTGAAAGCGTTTGACAAATGCCGCAAGGTAGTCAAAACGCAGTTGAAAGAGAATGCATCCCTCAAGATAGTGGAAACCAGTCTGAAGGAGGAAATTGCAAAATTGCTTCCCCTCAGAGAGGAAGTCCACTCCTTGAAAGAGAACTCAAGTGCTCTACTGAAACATTGAGTTTGAAGGAGAAATACCTTGATGAGCTAGAGTAAAAGATCTTGGTAGAGAGAAAACTCGTGGAAAGTTACTCCAAGCCGAAGACTATTCTTCCCTTCATCGATGAGTTCTCAGCTCTGAAGAAGGATAGTGGTCTTGGACACATAGCTGGTAAAGGTAAGGCAGCCAAGAAAGCCAGTGCCAAAGAAAAGGAGAAAGCATCACTAGGTCAACCCTCGTTTAAGAAGGTAATCTTTCCAACGAACAAGTTTGACCTTGTGTTGTCCTACGGCCATATTACTAGGCCTACTTATATAGAGCACAAGAAGCGATACTAGGGATGGACCCGTCCCCGGGACTATGGTGCTAGTGTTTTTAAAGCATCTTATGAAGAGATTCAACTTCAAAATTATGGTCCATATGCTCATGGACATAACTATAAGAAGGCACCAAAAGCCAAGACTTTTGTACCTAAGGCTAAGGAGATGGAGAAGCCCTGTGTTTGTTTCCATCAGGAGGCTTCCATGTCCAAGTATGTTGCCCCTGCTAGGCCTCATATTCAAAGGGTAAAGCAGGAGTACAACAGAAGGTACAACAGGTTTGAATGTTGGTGTTGCGGCAAAATGGTCATTTTGGCGCAGATTGTTGGTTTAATCCTGCAATTTTTGAAATTCCACAAGTTAAGAGTGCGAGACCGACCACTCGCCAGGTTAATGTTCCTAGTGGTGGTAAGCTGACAAGGAACCAATGACCCAAATATGTTTGGGTTCCTAAGGTAAAATGATTTATGGTTGAAGGTTTGTCCAAAGGCCAAAAAAACTCTGATATGATATTTGGACAGTGGATGCTCTCGGCATATGACCGGGACAAGAAGCCTATTGCTTGATTATAACTTAGCCAAAGATGGACCAAAAGTCATCTTTGGAGGGTCAGTCAGGGGAACTACTAAAGGATACAGTATGATTTCCAACAACATAGTTTCTTTCACAAACATGGCTTATGTTGAAGGATTACAACATAATCTGATAAACATAAGTCAACTATGTGACAAAGGCTATATCATTGAGTTCTACAAGTACAAGTGTCTGATAAAGTCGTCTGCTAATTTGGAGACGATCTTAATAGGCACTTGGAGTAGAAATGTATTTTGTTTAAATCTTCTATGTTTAGACAATTGTATACTAGTGTGCTTTTTGGCTAAAAGTAGTGCGTCTCTTTGTGACTAATGACACAAGATATTAGCACATATTAATTTCAAAATCATAAATATGTTATTTTCTCACAACTTAGTGCACGATGCCCCAATCATTAAGTTCCTTAAAGAGAGTCCTTGTCACGCATGCAAAATGGGTAAGCAGACAAGGTCTACCTTCAAGGGTATTGCTGAAAACGATTCTTCGAGAAGTCTGTACTTCACATGGACTTATTGGTCCTATGTTAATTCACAGTTTAGGAGTTAAAGTATATACACTGGTAATTGTGGATGACTGCTCTGATTTTACTTGAGTGTTCTTTCTGAAACACAAGTTAGACACCTTTGATTCTTTCACTAATTTTGTCCAGCAAATTTAGAATAAATTGAACTGCTCAGTAGTTAAAATCAGAAGTGACCACAGAATAGAATTTGAGTCTAGTGCCATGAAAAAAATTTGTGAAAGCCAATGTATCTTTTATGAGTTTTCCTCTCAGTGTACTCTACAACAAAATAGAGTTGCTGAGAGAAGGAATATAACCCTCATTGAAGCATGTGCAACTATGTTGAATGACATTTCACTACCAGAGTACTTCTGGGCTGAAGCAGTCAACATAGCTTTCCACGTGTAAAACAAAGCTCTAATCAACAAGAACCACCGTATGACTCCCTAGGAACTATTGAAGGGCAGAAAATCGACTGTGTCATACCTTAGAATCTTTGGAAGTAAATACTTCGTACTTAATAATGGGAAGTATTACCACACAAAGTTTAATGGAAAATGTTTTAAAGGTATTTTGGTAGGTTATAGTAGCCATAATTAGACATATATGATATTCAATAAGAAAACTATGGTGGTAGAAGAATCTATAAATGTTATATTTGATGAGACAAGCATGATCCAAAACAGCTCGTCTAATGTTATTGGTGCAGATGCATGTACCAGGTTCAAGGAACTAAGATTGGATGAAGCATTCAAGGAAGAGGCTCCAAGCTCAATCAAGGTCATCGATCCAGGTGTGGTGGGTGAAGAATAACTAGATGAACCAACCCCAGAGAATGCTCTAGATGTTGCAGAACCTGTTGATGGAAGAGGAAGAAATCTAGTGTTCAAACACCTAAGGGATCACCCAGCTGATCAAATCATTGGAAATCCAGGCGACGAAGTTAGAACTAGAAGAGGTACAACTAACGAGTTATTGCATCTTATTTTTCTATCTCAAGTTGAGTCGAAGAAGTTTGAAGAAGCAAACAAGCATGCCTCTTGGATTATGACAATACAAGAGGAGCTCAACCAGTTTGAACGATGCAAAGTCTGGGAGTTGGTGCCCAGATCCAAGGGACAGAACGTGATCTGCACCAAGTGTGTTTTCAGAAACAAGCTGGATGAGAATGGCGTAATCATAAAGAACAAAGCCCGACTTGTAGTTCAAGGATATCGACAAGAAGAAGGGATCGACTTCGACCAGACCTTTGCTCCAGTGGCCAGACTCGAGGCGATCAGGTTGTTTGTTGTGTATGTTACCCTCAAAGGCTTCACGGTCTATCAAATAGACGTGAAGTCAACATTCCTCAATGAGAATCTGAAAGAGAAAGTATATGTAGTGCAACCCCTAGGTTTTGTCAGTTCCATCTTCCCTGAACATGTTTACTTTTTTAAATAAAGCTCTTTACGGCTTAAAGCAAGCTCCACGAGCTTGTTGTAAAACGTTGTCTAGCTTTCTTCTTGAGAACAAGTTCACAAGAGGAAAGATAGACAAGATATTATTTCTTAGGGAAGTAAAATACAAGATTTTGCTAGTGCAAATCTATGTCGATGACATTATATTTGATTTTACAGAAGACAACCTTTGAAGCTAAGACAATGATTGATGCACACAACAGATCGATGGCTCATTTTGATAGCACTATTCCTACCTGTTCTAATGCTGTCATTGATGGAGTCAGAAAGGGGGTGGAGGCTATGAATACTAAGGTTGTTGTAATTGAAGCTGCTATGGTAGAAAATTTCAAACAGACAAATGACTAATGTTATAACAACTTTATGTGACTGCATAGTCAGATATTTGGTTCTCAAGCACCTGCTGTACCTGCTCAGGTTGAAGTTCATCCTACTGAGGATTACTCTCAACTCTGGACAGACACACAGGAAGACTTTCAGGACACTGCAGCTACTGCTGTTGATGTATCAGAAGTTCAAGTTGTTGAAGATATTCCTCATGCTCGAGTCTACAAGAGAAGAAAGTATGGTGAAGGCCCTTCTGCTACAAGATCAGGCCTTACCAGAGATCTGCCAGCCAGAGACAAAGAAATGGGTGAAGTGTGGAGTCCAACTTCAAGATGAATCATTCTAGACACCTTCACCCTAGTTGATCGTGGAAATGAGAATAGATGGAACCACTACGATCAAGATGAATGGAATAAGTATGAAATGGCCTTTTCCAAGAGAAGAATATATTTTAGAAATCACAAGAATGATGATCCTGCGCCTCCAGCCCCTCTAAAGTATTATCCTAAGCCAACGACTTATTTTGTTAGGCAGCGTCAGAAGAATCAAGGCGGGCAGGCCTGATGTTCATATTTTTTTATTGAGATGTGGTTGTGGTTGCCCTAAAAACTTTGAACTCCTATTATAATATCTATATGATTTAAATGTTTGGCTGGAATGTGCGTTATTTGTTATTTTCTGTAATTCATTCATCTTGTTAATTTCATATCTTATTATTTGTTATGTGCAATTCACCCTAGCTTATATGATTCCGACCTTTTCAAATAGGGAGAGATTGTTGGGTATCCACAATAACCCTGATTTGAAGAAGGGTCCAGTTAAGCAAAGATGAATTGTGATTGTATTTGATATGGTATTCTAGTTATGTACTTGCAGGTTTTCAATGCTAAGTACACACTAATGTCAGGTTATAGTGAGTCAGTATACACGGGACTATATAATATAATCCTTCATTGTATAAGCGTGTAATCTCTTTATTGGGGTGTACTTCTATCCCAAGTACGTGAGAAGGTTCAAGGAAGAAGAAGAGCATCAATTCAGAAAAACAGAAATTTTACCCAAGTAAAATCCGTCGAGTATCGTAAGGGATATTCGTGATACTAAACGAATTCGTCGTATATATTTACTATAACTCGTCGAATTCTTCATATATAATTGTGTAGAATTTCTGAAATAATTGGAAAAACAGTTAAGTAAATTCGTCGAGTATCATCAAGTATACTCGTCGAATTCGTCAAATGTATCTTACGATACTCGTTGAATTCGTCGAATATACATGACGAATCACGCCGAATTCGTCGAGTCATCCTGATGTCACTTCTCTGATTTTTCCTAAGGCAAATTTGTCGAGTGCATCTTGGCGTCGAGAGCATCGAGGGCATCTTGGCGCCGAGTGCATCGTGTCAAAAGCGTCGTGTGCATGGATAGCGTCGAGAGCGTTGTGTCTGCTAGCCTATACTCGTCGAATTCGTCGACTATACTAGCTGATACTCGAAGAATTCGTCGAGTATACTAGCTGATACTCGACGAATTCGTCGAGTATGACTTGAACCTTGACATAGATTGTCTAGCATCTTGAGCTGAATCTGTGTATGTCAAATTCGTCGTATATCAATGACTATTCGGCAAGTATACTAGCGATACTCGACGATATTCGACGAATATGACTTAGGTCATTTTCCAACAATTTTTTTTTCCAGGCTCGGGTTGCGGAGGCCATGCACAGTAATTTTTGGAAGTTTTATTTTTAGAATTTCTTTTATAACCGTTGTATTTGAAGATGTCTATAAATACTTAGGGTGGATTTTTCTTCAACCATAGTCTTGAACTTTATCTCATTTCAAATCGATAATCTTTCCAAAAAGATCCCATCGGCCTCCTGTGTGATACACGAACTCCGATCGGCCGACCACAGCGAAATTTGCACGATTCTATCTTCATCGACCTATCCGAATGGATTGCTACTCTCTGAGGATCTCTATTGATCCAGATTTAGTCGATTGGAGATTCAAGATTCAAGGTCTTTGAAAGATTTCAGATTTTTTCGTGTTCTCCGAGCGTAGTCAAGTTCAACTATTTTCGAAGAACGACGGATTAAATTTTTCAGATCTTGTCAAGGATTGTGTGTAATATTATTGTAAAATATTCCTTTTCATTTGTAAGAGATTTCTCTCTGAGTTGTAGATCTGTTTGTGGATCGAGTGGTAGATCCGTTTGTGGATCGAGTCGTAGATCCGGTTGTGGATCGAGTTGTAGGAGAGGCTGTTCTTCGAGTGGTAGGAGGTTTGTCTCCGAGTTGTAGGAGTTGCGGCTCCGAGGTGTAAGATTTAAAGAAATCTGAGTTTGGTGAAGTGACCGAATCTGGCCCTTCGTGGTAGATAGGCGAGGCGGGAAAGTGGACAACCCAACTCGGGGAACCACTATAAAATCTCGGTATTATATGCCTAATTTTTAAAGTATTTTTATTCCGCGAAAACGCATAGACATCACTTATTCACCCCCTCTAGGTGATTTAGGTAAACGCTAGATACTTTCAGCGTCGCTAGGTGCTCCATTCTCTAAATCGCTCCTGCTAGCGCCCCGTATAGACATCCAAAGACTTCTTAGCATATCAAAGCTCGACTTGACCGCCGAAGCCGCCTGTAAGATACATCCAGCACTCTCATGTTCACAAGAGGATCAGTAATTGCCTTCTATCATCAGCCGTCTATGCGGAGACAAAACCAACCGTATAGGTCCTCAGAGACAGCAAACCAAGCACACTAGAGCTCCCGAAGTTTATGTGCCTTGCACCACCAGCAGTCAGCATGGCCAACTTCAAAGCTCGTTAAGGACCGCTCAACTACAGTCGGACGTACACAACGCCCAATATTCCCAGCGTCCTTAACTCAACAACAAATTCACTAGTCGGCGACAAGACAATCACTCCAAACTCCTCTAAACTCATTAGGAGACAAACCACAAAGAATAAGGCGCACAGAGTGCGCCACCTGAGCTTCCAAGCCCAGGACATCAAAACGAGTGCAACAAGCTGCTCCCACCTCCAAGCAACAATCAAAGTCTTTACAATATTTAGAGAGTGAAGCTCCATATTGTAGAAAGAAAAAGAATTGGCTCTGTAAGAGGTGGCATGTTACCCTCCGAGTCAAGTACTCTTTCTCTCTCTCATTCAACAATTGTAACAAGAGGCGGTTTATCGCTCTTGAGTTCCTCAAGAATCCCTGTACATCAACCAACAAGTAATGGAGGTTTGGCCGACACAGATCTAGCCATATGACTTTTCGCCCAGTCGACGAGTTTTCCACGTTAAAAAAATTCCTTTTCCAGCTCTCTATTTTTCATGACTATTTACGCGCTCGACTGCTTACAAACTAAGACGGTTCAATTTACTCCGGTCTACCATGGGCCATGAGCGATCTATAAAAATTTGGCACCGTTTGTGGGAACATGGTTCCCACCATTCCTAAAAGACCTAAAAGATAGAATCCTCAACACAATGATACTTGAAACTAGAGCATATGGCGGGAAAAGCCGCTAACAAAACCGAAAGAATGGTCCCTGGGGGACGTTGATCCAATTCTTCCTCACTCGCTCGACAACATGCCTGAAGTAGTACTTCCCAACGAGGATATCCAAGCCCGTGGAGCCCATCCTGATGGAGGACATGAAGCTCAGTATCACCGCAACCATCTAAAAGCAGCAGGACTCAAACCTACATATGGAAGGCTCACACGTGAAGAAGTTTGTGACATAATTTCTAAAGAACGCATATGAGCCGAGCAACACGTCACTTTGGCCCACCGCCCTATTCATCGTTGCTCGTCGTTCACACCTGAGATCTTAACACATCCAATCCTCCTAGGCTTCAAACAACCAAAGATCAAGATATATGATGGAACGAGCGATCCATCAGAGCACGCCAAACACTTCGCAATCATGATGTAACTCTGCAATTCCCCAAATCCACTGTTGTGTAAAGCATTCTCGACGATCCTGAAGGGACAAGCTCACACTTGGTTTCTTTCCTTGAAGGTGGGAGAAATCAAGAATTTCACAGAGCTGACTTAACAGTTCATAGACTTGTTCATTTCCAGCCGACGGATAGTCAAAGATCTCTCCACTTGTCCGGGGTCTGCCAAAACGAGGGGGGAAACCCTTAGATATTTCTTCCGCATTTCACCATAGAGGCATGACAGATCCTAAGAGTCAAACTTGAGCTCTTAGAGGCTCTTCTCCGGAGGACTCCGCCCCGACAACTTCCACTCGACATTAATGAAAGAAACACCCTCAAGTAGTCATGATCTAATACTACGAGTCGAGGCCCGAATAGCCTTCAACAAAGCAATAGAAGCACATCAACAACAGTTTGATAGAAGCATGAAAAGACAAAGGGAGAAAGAACGTCAAGGCAACCCACAACCTTGACAGCACCAGAGATGAACACCACTCAATACCTCCAGAACAAACATACTTTACATAATCTAATGCAACGATGCGCTCCATAAGACCAGGTCCCTTGCTAAAAATATGGGGGACAAGACAAAATACTGTGAGTTACCATGGAAGAGGACATAACACAAAAATTACTCCAAGCTTAAGGAGAAAATCGAGCGTCTCGTCAAACAACGCCTAAGGGGGAAATTCCTATGAAGCCAAGCACCAAATCTTCCAGCAACAGATCATCCAGCAGCTCACTAGGAAGGACCGGGGTAGGGGTACAAACGAGTCGAGCTCGAGTCGAGCTTGGTAAAATTTCCAAGCTTAGAGCTCGAGCTTTTCATTTCGAGCTCGAGCTCGAGCTTGACGAGCTCATTTTTCCCAGCTCGAGCTCAAGCTCAATTCCAACTTATCGAGCTTGAGTTTCGAGCTCGCGAGCTCGAGCTCGAGCATCTCGCGAGCTCGAGCTCGATGCTCGCGAGCTCGAGCTCGAGCTGCTCGCGAGCTTTTTAGCTCATGAGCTTTATTTTCTTATTTTTTTTATATTTTTTTGATATATATATATATATATATATATATATATATATATATATATATATATATATATATATATATATATATATATATATATATATATATATATATATATTTAAAAAAATGGTATAAAAAGCTCGCGAGCCGGCTCGCGAGCTCATGAACATTAACATTCGAGCTCGAGCTCGACTCGTAATCGAGCTCGAGCTCGACTAGCTTGAGCTCGAGCTCCACAGACTCGAGCGCGAGTCGAGCTTTTTTCGAGCCGGCTCATCTAGCTTTCGAGCCGGCTCAACTCAACTTGCACCCCTAACCGGGGGCAACCCCTGAGGTAGTCATCCCAAGAGAAAGCACCTTATCCATCAATGGAGCTCTACCCGAACCAGCGCGCTGCTCTGCTAATTTCATTTTTCTATAAACACTTCATGTAAATTACTACAAAATTAGACTCGTGACAATAACTATAACAACTTTCAAAGTTTCTTATTAAAGGACTATATAAGATAAACATCGTCTGTGCTTCCAGAGCTATGTACTCATCTCCCACACAAATGGAAGAACGTATATTTATATGAACAACACATGCCTCCAAGCAGCACACTCAATTACAGCAACTGCCTCCGGGAAGCACACTAAATTACAACACCTGCCTCCGGGCAGTGTGCTCAATTACAGCAACAGCCTCCTGGCAGTGCGCTCAATTACAACACCTGTCTCTGGGCAGCTCGCTCAATTACAATAATTGCATCTAGTAAGCATGCTCAATTACAACAAATGCCTCTGGGAAGTGCGCTCAATTACTGCAACTGGCTTCGTGCAGCGCGCTCTACAACACATGTCTTCAGCCAGAGCGCTCAATTACAGCAACTGCCTCGGGACAGCGTGCTACACAGCACCTGCCTCCAGATAGCACGCTCAATTACAGCCCCAACCTCCGGGCAACGGGCTTAATTGCAGCAACCGCCTCCGGGCAGCACGCTCAATTACAACACCTATCTCCGAGAAGATCACTTGCAGGATGGGCCCAGGTCACCTCTCACTACCGCGGTTCGAAGGTCTACCCTTCTCCCCCACAAATGGTTGCAGAAACACCTACGTTTCCCCCTCGCGCTTTTGCCACTATGTTCAAAGGTTCGCCTTCACCGTTTCTCCGGGACCATGTTCCAGCGACCTCTCACCGCCGCTGATCGAAGATTCGCCCTTCTCCGCCGCAGTTGGTCGCGACGTCGTCAGGGCTTGCTCCTCGTGTTCGCCAGTAGTTCTAAGGTCGCCCTTTACCGTTTCTCCGGGACAACGTCCCGGCTACCTCCCACTACTGTTGATCAAAGGTTCACCCTTCTCTACCTCAGTAGATCACAACACCTCCAGGGCCTCTCCCTCGTAGTTGTCCAGGTTCGAAGGTCCGCCCTTCACCGCCACACTCAACGACATCCCCCAGTTCGATGATCTGGATATCTCACTACTCTGCTCGAAGCATCCGCCCTTCGCCCACGTAGTTGGTTATGACACCATCTTGGTTTCATCATCCAATTGCCAACATCAAATAAGCAAACCATAATCGTGCACAAAATAATGGTGCCAACACAACCAGTGCTCAATCGTCATTGCAAGCCCCTTGGCTGCCCAGTTTGGGCGGCCTCCCTGCCGCCCAATCCCGACTGGGGGCCCTCTTCCCCGACCACTGGCCTCACCGGCCGTAACTCCCCTTGCGGGAGGAGCGGTTGGTTTTCCGGTAAACCCATAACCACCCGGGGGGTGGGGTCTCATCATTTTCATAAAATCAGTGATCTGCATGCTCTGAACGATGTATTTTTATTCATCTGTCCGGTAGTTATGGAGGGAATTACTAGACCGCCCCTCTTGGAATCTATAAATAGACCCTCATTTTTCTTCATTTTCATTCTCTTCTCCGCCCAAAAAATCCTTTTTGGATTTTCTCTATCCTCCTACGAATTTTCTCTCTTCTCCTCCTACGAATTTTCTCTCTCCTCTTTGCACGCCTCTTCTCCAATGTGCGCAAGTCCCTTTGTGCACTTGTTCCTCCTTATGCATGCTCCCCCTTGCACACGCCTCTCCTCAAACGTGTGCACACCTCTTCATGCGTCTGTTCCTCCTTACGCACACTCCCCCTTTGTGCGCACCTATACTCTAACGTGCACGCGTCTCATCATGCACACATTCCTACTTGTGTGAATTCCTCAGTTCACTCACCACTCAAAGTGCGTCGTCGGGCGCTCCATTCTTCAGATCGCTCATGCTAGTGCCCAGTTTAGACTGTCTAGCCCTCTAATGCTCGACTTGACCGCAGAAGCCGCCTACAAGATACATCCAATGCTCTGAAGATCACAAGAGGACAATTAATTGCCTTCTGTCATCCGTGTGGCGAACGAACTAACCGCAAACGTCCTCAGAGACAGTAGACCAAGCGCACCAGAGCTCCCAAAATTTATGTGCCTCGCACTACCAGCAATTGACAAGACTAACTTCAGAGCCCACCAAGGACTGCTCAATTACAGTCGGACGTACACAACGTTCAGTATTTCTTGCGCCCTTAACTCAGCAATGGGCTTATCAGTGTGCGACAAGTCAACTACTCGAGACTCCTCTAAGCTCAACAGGAGACAAAGCACAGACGATAAGGCGCACAGAGTGCTCCACCTGAGCTTCTAAGCCCTAAACATCAGAGCGAGTGCAACAAGTTGTTCCCACTTCCAAGCAACAATCAAAGTCTCCCAAACATCTATAGTGTTAAGCTCCCTATTATAGCAAGAAAAAGAATTGTCTCTATAAAAGGTGGTCTATCACCCTCCGAGCCCAATACTATTTCTCTCATTCAACAATTGTAACGAAAGGCAGCTTATCGCCTACGAGTTCATCAAAAAGCTCTGTTCAACAACGAGCAAGTAGTGGAGGTTTGGCCGACACAAATTCGGTCATGCGGTTTTTCACCTAGTTGATCGGTTTTCCACATTAAATTTTTTTCCAGCTTTCTATTTTCTGTGATTGTTTGCGCGCTCGAGCGCTCTCGGGCTATGACGATTTAATTTAGTCTGGTCTACCAGGGGCCTTGAGCGATCTGCAATAATTTTAAATATATTTTAATATGCTCAAAATCTCTTACATACAATAAAAATGCTCTTCTTGCCACTCACACATCCTTATGCACACGAAAAAAATGAGTGACGAGCGGAGCATAGCACCCAGGAATTTGCGAGTGGCAGGAACACCATCGCGTCGGGGCAATGTCTAGGTCTGTGTTTGTGTGTGTCTATCTGTGTCTATATTTTATACAAATAAATACGATATTTGTATTATATTTAAAGGAAAAACACTCTTTGGTTAAAACATTCATTTTCTAATTTTATCCTTCTTTATTAAAATAATTTTCGTTTTTATAATCTATGTGTTTTATTTTTTATTTTTTATTTTTTAAAAAGTGCTCACATATAGACAGTTTTCTACTCATAAAAATGTGTTCTCACCCTCGCTTGCAGACCCCCTGTTAGGCCTGCACATAAAGACCCCGGTCCCGGTCCGGGACCGGTCCTGGGCAGGACCGGTCTTTTGGGACACCGGTCCCGGACGGTCCTGCCCAAACGGTCCGGTCCGGGACCGGTCCTGCCCAAACGGTCCCGGTCCGGGACCGGTCCTGCCCAAACCGGTCCCGGTCCGGGACCGGTTTTTCCTTTGAAAACCGGGACCGTCTGCCGGAGCCCATGGGCGGAACTAGCCCTGGGCACGGTAGGGCACGTGCCCGACCGGTTTTGGGCGGAATTAGCCCTGGACAGGAGGTTCTTCTTCTTATTCGGGCACGTGCCCGACCGGTTTTGGGCCGAACTAGCCCTGGACAGGAGGTTCTTCTTCTACTTATTGAAATTTGGACTGAAATCTGGACTGATTTCAGTCCAGATTTCTGTGAAAAGTTTATTTGAACGCACCATTGTGCTAATCTTCGAGCATTTTAATGTTAGGTACACACCATTGTGTTGCTGGAATCCATCGTGAAGTGTTGATTTGGAGCTCCAATCGTCTTTTGTTGCTGGAACACACCATTGGTAATTACTCTTGTTCCCCGGTTTTCTGTTTTAGTTTGCTTAGGAGTTAGGAGGGTCATCTGGCTACAAAAAAAAAATTTTGGAGGCGCTGCCCCCGAACCCCCGCTCAAGGTGCGCTGCCCCCCGAACCCCCATAATTGACATTACTTAGATTGTGCCCGTGCGACTTCAAAAACCTAGTTCCGCCACTGCCGTCTGGGACCGGAAGGACCGGTCCTAACCGGTCCTAACCGGTCCTAACCGGTCCTAACCGGTCCCAGACCGGGACCGGTTAATTAAACTAATTATTTTAATTATTTTTTTTATATTATTATTATTTCAATTTTAATGATTTAATTAAATTAAAATATTAACATGTAATAATTTGAAATGCAAAATTGCAAAGTAAATAAATTTTTTATTTAAATTTGAAATCAAACTACAAAATACAAATTACAAATTATAATACAAAATCAAAATACGAACATTTTTATTAAATTTGAAATTATATTACAAAATACAAATTCAAAATTTTGAGTTGAGCCTTGGACTCGTCTTCATTCTGCGGCGCTCCCCAGATTTAAGTTATTAAGCTCGTCTTCAATTTCAGACTCACTGTCTTCAATTGACGAGACGTGTTGTCTTCTCCTCAAAGCGTCCAAATGGTCCTTGTAGCAAATGCAAATCTCCAAAGATTCTTCGGTCAAACGGCTCATTCGCTCGTTCAGAATCCTGTCACTCAAAGAAAATGCAGACTCTGAAGCTACCGTACTAGCTTGGATGGTTAGTAAATCACGGGCCATTAAGGCCAAAATAGGATAATTATTACATTTAATTTTCCACCATTTTAAAATATCAAAATTTTCTATTTCGTACGCGGTCATAAAATCTTGAAAATGTGTTTTGCTATATAAACCTAATTCGTTTAAAGTACTCGAAGTTCGTTGTTTTTTCTTCGAAGCTAATTCTAAAAATCTATTTTTTTAAATATCTTTTGTTCGAGGGGTGGTGGATTCCTCGCGAGGTCGCAATCCATATAGTTGATCGTAATAATTATATAGCGAGTAAAATCAGAATTAAATTTTGCAACACTAACGTTGTGAAAATCACTGGAAGATTCATTTAACTCTAAATTTCGATTAATTTCCTCTATAAAATTTTCAACCCCATCTACACCCATTAAAGGTTTTAAAGCCGCAGCACAAGAAAACATAGGTGGCATATGCGTATAATATTTTAAAAACTTTTCCTCCATTACTAATATTAACAGACGCCACATTGGGTTAATTTTGTAAGTTTTAAACGTTTCAGTAATTAATAAAAAAATTTCAATAACAAGCGAGCTAGTAGGATAATAAACGCCAGATAAAATAGTTGTTGCCCGATAAAAACTTTCTAATAAATTTACGTAATCTTCGATTATAGCCCAATCTGACGTATCTAAATCATGTGATTCTTCTACACTATTATAAAATTCTATCAATAACGATTTTTGTGACAAATCCCGTTTTAACATTTTATACGTGGAATTCCATCGTACCGACATATCATAAGATGGACCCAAAAATTTTTTACCCTGTGTTATAACAAATTTTTTGAAATCTTGTTTTCGTCGTTTTGAACTATAAATAACTCGTAAAATAGTATGTATTTTAATAATATAATTTTTCATAAAAGTTAAACTATCTTGCACAATTAAATTAAGAACGTGACATACGCAACGTGTATGAAAAAAAATATCTAGCATAGGTTCAAAATCATTAATCAAATATTTAATAGCCATATTATTATTCGAGGCGTTATCAAACAAAATACTTAAAATTTTTATCTTTTATTTTAAAATCTCTAATACACTTAATAATCACCTGATAAATGGCTTACCGGTGTGCGGATATTCAAAACCTTCAAAACAAATTATATGTTTATTTAATTCCCAACTATCGGGATCGACCCAGTGACAAGTTATGCAAATATACGAAAGACCGTCAACTAAACCGCTAGTACAAACATTGCTCGTTAAACTAACTCGGCCGTCGAATGTTTCAAAAAAATTTTGTAAAAATAATTTTGATTGCAGGTAAGCTTGTAAAGCATCACGTCAAGTTGTAGTACGACTTACCTGTTGATATTTTGGTTGAAGTGCTTCGTGTATGTAAGACGTCATTTCGTCGTTGTCGTAGTGGTTGAACGGAAGTCCGCTTTTGGTGACATTCTCCATTTGTCGCTCCCGTTGCCGAGCTTGGTCATACGTCAAATGTGCCCGGTCGTCGAAATTTGAGCTTGGTTGGCCTCCGACGGGGCTTGTTTGGAAAGACACGATTTGTTGTGTCGGGCGAGCGTTGTGTGGCTACTATTAGCGGCCATAAGCTTCGCGCAAAGTTTGCACTTCGCCTTAATTTCGCCGCCGATCAGCACTTTATCGAAGTTATCCCATACCGCCGCTTTATGTCGGTGCTCAACAATCTCATGATCGACGGACGCTGAGGAGGACGCCGGCATGGAGGAGGAGGAAGCCATTAAACACGAATATGAGTGAGAGAGAGTGAGAGAGATAGTGAGAGATAGTGAGAGAGAGAGAAGAAAGAAATATGAGAGGGGGGGGGGTTTTGGTTTAAATAAAATTTTTTTAAAAAAAAAAACTATAGAGCCAAACGGCTCTATAGATGAGCCTGCCACGTGGCAGGCTCATTAAAAGAGCCGTTCGGCTCTTTTAATGAGAGCCGAACGACTCTCATTAAACCGGAGCCATTAACGGCTCTTTTAATAGAGCCATTAACGGCTCTATTAAAAGAGTCGTTAAGGCTCTTTAGCCGTCCCGACCGGTCCCGAAACCGGTCCACCGGACCGGAAGACCGGTCTTTTACCGGTCCCGGTCCGGGACCGGTTTTTACCCTTTTTAGAGGGACTGGCAGGGACCACAGGACCGGTCCGGGACCGGACCGGTCCTAACTGGGACCGGTCTCTGTCCGGTCCCCACCGGTCCGGTCCCAACCGAACCGGTTGGGACCGGTTTTTTTGTGCACGCCTACCCCCATGCACATTGCAAAAATGAGCGATGAGCGAAGTATAACACTAAGGGGTTTGGGAGCGGCGAGAGCGCCGACGCGTCGGAACAAAATGTCGTGGTCGAGATAATGTCGTGTGGGGTACATGGGCCCTCCATGCATTATTGCAGTTCAGGTACTGTCGCGCTTGACCGTAGTTACAGAGCCCTGTGTCTGTCAATCGTATCTTATATGCATATATATACAGTCACGTTTATAAGTTGATTAAATTAATTAAAATGAATAATATTATTCAAAAGTTTGCCTCCATATTTATTTTTATATTATATAAATAATGTTGCAGTTCCTTTGAGGCACCTGGATCGATCAAAATTGCATCGTCTTACCTTCGGAGCGGTCGAGCGCGCAAGCAGTCATAGGGAAAAGAGACGGTTGGCAAGTCAAATTTTTAACGCGAAAACCCCCTGAAATGGGTGAAAACCTCGTGGCCGGAGTTGTGCCAACCAAACTTCCTCTATCTGTTGGTTGTTGTGCAATTCTTTGATGAGAAAGCGATGGCGATAGGCAGCTCCTCGTTACAATTGTTGGGAGAGAGAGTGAGGTGCTCAGAGGGTGATAGACAACCGCTCGCAGAGCTAAGTCGTTTGCCTGTTACATAAGGGAATGTTGCGCTCTGAGCACTTTGGAGACTTCGACTACTGCTTGAAGGCTAGAGCGGTGTGCTTTACACACCTTGATCTCCGCGGCTTGTCTTTTACTGCATGTAGATGAGACTGAAGTGCTGGTCTTGTTGGTGACTGATATGCCTGTTCTTGAGTGCGTAATGTGCTTATTGATGGGTATGTGATGGTTCGCTTGCAGCAGTCTTGAGAGCAGAGCGCACAAAAGTGCTCTTGGAGTGGTCTTGAGAGTGGAGCGCATGAAGACGTGCTTGAAGCGGCCTTGAGAGTGGAGCGCACAGAGGCACATTTGGAGCGATCTTGAGAGCGGAGCACACAGAGGCGCCTTTGAGCAATCTTGAGAGCAGAGTGCATAGAGGCACGCTTGGAGAGGTCTTGAGAGCGGAGCGCACAGAGGCGCGCTCGGAGCGATCTTAAGTGTGGAGCGCATGGAGGCACAGTAGGAGAGATCTTGAGAGCAGAGCACACAAAGGCGCACTTAGAGCGGTCTTGAGTGCGGAGCGCACAGAGGAGCACTTGGAGCAGTCTTGAGAGCGGAGCACACAAAGACGTACTTTGAGCGATCTTGAGAGTGGAGCACACGAAGGCGAGCTTGGAGCGGTCTTGAAAGCAGAGCGCACAGAGACACGATTAGAGCGGTCTTGAGAGCGTAGCACTTGGAGTGACCTTGAGAGCGGAGCTCACGGATGCGCACTCGGAGAGTCTTGAGAACGGAGCGCATGGAAGCCCGCTTTGAGCAGTCTTGAGAGCGGAACGCGCGAAGGCGCACCTGAAGCGATCTTGATAGTGGAGCGCATAGAGATGCGCTTGGAGCGTAGCGTGTGGGGGTGCATTTGGGAGATCTTCGAAAGAACTCTCACACACGTAGTAGGAAGAGAGGGAGGTGGATGAAGATCCTCGAGCGATCTTTGAAGTGCTTGAAGATACTCAAGGGCGGCTTCGAAGATCAGGGGGATTACTTGTGGAATTCCTAAGTGCACATGAGGAGAAGTGGAGGTGAGAAAAGGTTCACATTAAAGGAGGGTCTGGGGTCCTATTTATAGGCCTTATGGGTGATTACGAAAGTTATGTGGTTATTTGCAGACCGTAACCACACTATTTACTAATTATAGCACAATTTAATATGGTTTAACACACACATTATTTTAATATTGTTACTACGCGCAGATCGTCATTATTTTGGATATTTGCCCCACCCACATTTGTGGTTACCCTAGTGATTACGCGGATGGATTATCGGTAAAATGGATGGAGGAAATCGCGTGGGGACAATCAGACGGCTGTGGAATTGGCTGGCGACGGAGAGGGGATTGACCGGGGGCGAGGCTTAGCCAGTGGGGTGCCGACCACCCGAGAATGTGGCGATCGGCAGATCGTGAGCTGGGCTAGATGTGGGCTCCTATGGCCACGCGAGTGCGACCGCGACCAAGGGAGGCGGTCCTCCATGAGGCTGGCCGCTAATAACTTCTCAAAAAGAAATTATTTTGGTCCTTAATTTTAATCATTTTGATTAATATATTTTGATAAATATGAGTTAAAATGTATTAAATAAAAAATAATTTGATTTTTGATAAAGTAGAGGTATTACAGTCATTTTAATTTATTTTTGATGTAGAAATTCCGAAGTATCCACCACGAGAAGTCAAGGGTTGAGCTTATTTGAAGTCCGGGGAAAAAGTTGCGAAGAGTTGTAACAATTTAATTGCAGTTTGAAGCAGTTTTTAGTAATGCATGAAATATGTTACAACATATTTTTATAATGCAGAAATTATGTTACAACATATCCGCAAAAATAAATTTTTCAAATCAGAAATACTCAAATATGAACAGTTTCAACACAAAGAAGATGTCTTTATTCAGCATTTAAAACATTTTTTAGAAAAGAAAGTAAAAAAAGTAGATGATTAGAGATATAAGGATCTTTTTACAATCTTTCATTATTCATTCATCATTATTCAAGAGAGGAGAGCTAGGGTTTGAAGAGAAGAAGGAAGAGCCGCAAGAATCTTCATCAAAGAGGAATTTTGCGTGTGTTTGAGTGGAATTTTCTGTAACATTTAGATCTCTAAACATTATGTCTTGTATGATCTCTTTAATTTTGTAACGGATTTCTCAAATCATGAATTAATTCTCTAGGTTTTGAATTTGAGAGTACTTTGTTCTATTTTGATGTGATTTTTTTTGTCTATGAAATTTTGGTGTGGTTTATTTATTTAGTTACATGCATGTCCGTGGTCTGGCGATATTGCGATCACGCACACGCGCGACACGCACACACGCACACGCACGCGCGCGCGCGGACGCGCCGCACGCGCGGAACGCGCGGACGACGGGAATCAACGCGACGCGCTGTCACGCACACGCACACGGACGCACCCACGCACGGACGCAGCGCGCACGCGCGCACGGACGGACGCGCGGACGCGTCGGACGCGCGGACGCGCGACGCGCGGCACGGACGCGGTACGGGCACCGCACAGGGACGGACGGAGGGACGCGGACGGACGGACGGGCGCACGCGCACACAGGGCACGCGCACGGACGCGCACGCACGCACGCACGCGCACGGCGCACGGACACGCACGCACCGCGCGCACAACGCGACGCACGCGGCACACGCGCACGCGCACACGGACGCACGGACACCCGCGCGCACACACACACACACACACACACAACACACACACACACACACACACACACACACACACACACGCGCGCGCGAGTGTCCGACAAGGGGCTCCGCCCCTATGACCATGCGCAACAGCACCCGACCGGCGACGGTGGGCTTCGCGCCGCCCCCAGAACATGCTCTCGGGAGGCCTTCGGCCGCATCCAGTCGGCCTTAGGCCGCATCCAGGCGGCCTTCGCCCGCCTTAGCACGGGCTTCGCCCTGCTCGGTGCTTGGGGGGGTGGGGGGGGTGCCCTCACGCGACAGTTCAGGGCCCTAAATAAATAAGCAAACCACTTCCACTTTTTTTCTTTGGAAGGATATATTGGGATAATGTAAAAGAAATAAAGCCAAACACTCAATATTATTAATTACTGATAATGACATTTCTAATAATGTTCTTCGTACAAAGAAAATAAATCTTACTTTAATCTGACCATGATAGTAACCCGTCTGCCTTGACTTTTTGGTTAATATAATAATCAAAAAAGGAAAAGAAAAAAAGAATAAAAAACCGTGAATCGTGAACCCGTGACTCACATTTATCAATATATAGCTCTTTAAATAATAGCTAATGTACAATTCGACTGAAAGTATACATAGCAGCTTGGCTAAACTGGAAAATTTTTACCTGCGGAACCCGCTCAAACCGTTCCTGCAGGTTTAAATAGCTACCGGGCCCACCTTTTAATTTTTTCTTTCGCGAAGTTCACTCTTCACTTTTTAATCGCGAACAATGGCGAGAACCACCGACAACTCTACCTCTTCCATCCCCCTCTTCTGATCTCGGTGAAATCCCTACCTCCCGTCGCTGTTCAGGAACCAGGTTTTGTTCGCCGGCGCTGCCTAAACTCCCAGGAGAGGACCGACGGGACCAATCTCATTGCTTAGGGTAAGATTTTTCCTCTCTTGTCTTGAATTTTCAGTTCGTTTTTATTTCTAATGTGTAGATCCGTAGTAGGGTTTAGGATTGGATGCTTCAAAAATTATGAGTTTCCGATGAGTTTGTTGTTTAATACTGCTCCTCCCCAATTTTATTGTTTTTATACAGTTCAATTTTGGCCCGTCTGTACAGTTTGTTTCTATACAATCCGAAAATGGTTCATTTTTAAAGTTTGTTTTCTACAAGTTTTTCCCTGATATTAGTTGTTTGTTTCTATACAGTCTGAAATTGGTTCATTTTTACAGTTTGTTTTCTACAGGTTTTTCTCTCATATTAGTTGTTTGTTTCTATACAGTCCGAAAATGATTCATTTTTACAGTTTGTTTTCTACAGGTTTTTCTCTGATATTAGCTGTTATTTCTATATAGTTCGAAAATGGTTCAATTTTACAGTTTGTTTTCTGCAGGTTTTTTCTGATATTAGCTGTTGTTTCTATACAGTCCGAAATTGGTTCACTTTTTACAATTTGTTTTCTGCAATGTTTTTCCCTGATATTATCAGCTTGTTTCTATACAGTCGGAAAGTTGGTCATTTTTACAGTTTGTTTTCTCCGAGTTTTTTCTTGATATTATCTGATTTTTTCTATACAGTCCAATTTTTTTTCCTGGTTGTTTTACCGTTCAAAACAGTTATCTATTTACAGTTTGTTTTATCCTACTAGCGTTTATCCAGACACTCTTACCTCATTATCACTTTTATTTCATCCTTTCTAATGTTGTACACTACTACCATCTGTTTTACAGGTACATCATACAACAAGTCAAGTTATTCTTTTTAAGTAGGTGTTTTCCCATACTTGTTTAATATGTCGGTAGATTAGTTACTTGCACTAAATGTAATGTCGAGTTTTATATTGGATTATTTTTCCCTCAAAATGCAGTGCCTGGAAGTTCGTACCTAAACTGTCGGTGTGTCGTCTCCACTTTTGTGGCCAAGGCGCAACCAATCCTAAATGTATTATCGGAAGAATCCAGAAAAGTTCAAGAACAGACCCAGATACTACCTCTGTTTAGTATACCAACAATACCCCAAAACATACCTCTCCTCTATTTTCTAATTCGTAGATATAATAGAGAAAAACAAGCTCTCAAGTTGGGTAATTTCTATGTTTCCTTAACCGTCAACGAGGTAGCGCTTATTTTGGGGTTGCCTAATAAGGGGATTGAGTTCTCCTTTGTTAGAAGACCGTTCGCTAGAGTTACCCAAAAAGCCTTGACGGAGGAGATGAAAGACCTAGTAGCCGAAGAGTGGTCTCCTACTTTGGAGAGAAGGCGCATTGACATCTTAGCCCGATATCTCCTAGTTGTTTTTCTTTTCCCTCAAATGGGTCTTAAAATTCCCGCATCACTAATGCCCATCAAAGGTGTCAGGCATTTTGTGAAGTATAATTGGCCGAAGGCCGTACACACCACCTGCATGAAAAACTCGCTGAGCTTAGTGGTCAGAGTGCACTCCGACCGGTTGGCGAAAATTTGGGCTACTTCGAAGGATGTTCTATAGTGGTAGTGGTAAGTGTGACACTATTGTATTTATTTTCACTAATTTATTGTGTTTTCACTTATATAGTTTTTTAGGTGTGGTTGTATGAACATACGAAGTTACAGTTGGCTGTTGACGACAGTGCACGCCCTAGGATATGCAGATGGTCATCCACACTTAGTTACAATGTTAAGGTTTGCTCTATGCACTTCAGAAATCTTCGGATTGAGGGTCAGGTTTGTCCATACAGTTTCATTATTATGTGTGAGCTATTATTTTGTGCATGTACTTTTGTGATGCCTATGTTTGTTATTTCACAGGTCAGAGCAAAATTTGCGGTCATAACACCTGCGGAGAGTGAACTTCTTGGTGAGGAAGAAGAATCAGATTTCGAGCTTGTGAAGGAAAAGAAACCAAATGTATTTTGGCCCTGATGTATATGTTTGTCTTTTAAAAATAATACTTGTCATTCATTTAACATTTCCATTGATTTGGTACTCCTTGCTGTGTAGGTTAAGGGCAAGACAAAATTGTAAGATTTGAGCTTGATGTAGAAGAAAAGTTAGATGAAGAGAGGTTGAGTAGAAAAGAAAAAAGAAATCGGGAAAAGGTGTTGCTAAGAAGAATTAGGAGGGGCAAGGAGGAAATGGAAAGAGTATCTGAAGAATTAAAAGATATGGAGGCTAGACTTCAGACTACAATAAAGGAGATTGGGACGGAGGTCTGATCCTTCCGGATTTTTTATTAGTCCTTGGTTAAACAACGAAGTGCTACAGCCGCCCCATCCCGTGCACCATCCCCTGTACCATCCCCCACACCATCCCCCAAATCAACACTCAAACAATCCCCCAAACCATTCCCCAAACAATCCCCCATATCAACCACCAAACGATCCCCCAAACCATCCCCTGAACCATCTGCAATCATGGCTACTTTGGACACCACCCCACCTTCTACTCTTGAGGTTACTCTGGTTGATCTTACGCCGCCGTCCAGTCCAAATAGCTTGATTAAAAATGTCAAGCAGAGGGCTAACAGGAAAAGAAAAGTACCGGGGACCTCGAAGAAAAAAAACAGTGATAAGTGCCGAGTGTTACCCGGGTAGAGATTTAATAACACCTCGACAACGGGACATAATAGAGTTTGTTCTAATAAGATTTACAAGAAGGTAAAACTTAATCAATGTTTATGTCTTTTTTCTTTAGAGAATGATTAAAGCATTTTTGGTTTCATTTTCACAGAAATCAGACGATATTTGACATTGAGAATTTGTTAATGAACCGAGCCTTAATCGATGATTTGCTAGGAGAACAATGGTTATTGGACGTGCATATAAATACTTGGGCACTAGTACTAAGTGCTCAGAGGAGGAGATCGCCGACTCAATTCAAAAGCTTTCTGTACATATCGCCCGATCACACCGTAAGTGGAGTTTATATTCGACTAATTTTGCGTATTCAAAAACAGAATTTTAAAACCTGAATCTTTCATATCATGTAGTACTTCAAGAGAAGTAAATGCTTCAATAGTGAGGCTATGATCAGCCATGTAACCCCCAAGAATGTCAGAAAGACGAATATATTACTCATGCCCGTACACACACCCCACCACTGGTCACTTCGAGTATGCGACATGAAACCCCGCAAGTGGGATTTCTATGATTCGATGCCACGTTCTGCGCATAAAGCATCCCTTACCACCTTGGTATGACTAGCTATTGTTACAGATTAGAGACCGGGCGGTCTGGCAGTCTGACTCTGGCGGATAACAGTCTGGGCGGCCTGTCGGTTTCTCTCCTGCGGTTTGGTTGCTGACCTGTTGCTGTTGGTGCTCTGGCGGTTTGTCAATAGGTCCCTGGCGACTTGGAGACCGGTCGATCTGGCGGTCTAGTGTGGTGGCTTGGTATCTTTCTCTTGTGGTGGTCAGGCAGTTTGCCCATTCATCAAACCGCACGGCTTGGTGACTTGTATTTATGTTAAACCGCTTGTACATGATATTTTTTAGTCCCACATTGTTTATTTATAATCTCTCACATCTCATATATTCTATAAAAGGGAGACTATACCATGTAACTGATACCTTTTTTGTAATACAAAAATTTCTGTATGTCCAATTTCCGGACTTCCTTTTTTCTGTTTGCACATGGTATCAGAGCCCGCGATCTTGCCTGCCTGATTCGATGCCTTTCTTTGCCCGCGCGACTTGATCTCTTCTTGCCTCTTGTTCGCGCGGCCTCTCTTCCATTGTCGCTGCTCCTTGTTTGGGCGACCTTCTTCTTCTTCGCGGACTGTTTTTGCGGCTTCTCGGTCTTCTGTTCGCGCAGCCTGCTCTCCTCCCGCGCGACTTCTTCCTCTTCGCTGTTGCAGATTCTTCTTCTGTCCGTTGCGGTCTCCTCTCTCCGCCCGGCCTTTTACCCGACCCGACCTCTTTCTTCCCGTGCAGCCTTTCTCTCTACCCGCACGGCTTCTTCCATGGCCCTTTCCAGCTCTTCTTCCACCAATGCCACTCCTGTCACAACTCCACCTCCTCCTCCCATTCCTTTCAGGAATCTTAGCACCGTCTCCAAACTGGTTGGTTCCAACTACCCGGATTGGAACATCTCCTTCACTTTCCTCCTCCGCTCACAACGCAAACGCCACCACCTTACTGATAACCCTCCTCCTTCCACTTCCGCTGAATTTGACGACTGGGATGCTAGCGATGTGCTTGTCCGCACTTGGCTTGCTAACAGTCTTTCCGATGAATGTCTTCTGATTATCCGTCATGATGAGACAGTCAAGAAGACATGGCTTCATCTTGCTGCTCTGTACTCCAAGGGGGCTCAAACGTCCCGCATTTATACTTTGTATGCATCCCTCTTTTCCCGTCCGTCTATGTCTCCTGTTGCTGCTTATCAGCAAGTTCAAGCTCTTGGGGCTGAGATCCTTCAACATCGCCCCTTCTCTGCAGATCTTGCTGAACAACATAAGCACTTTCAAGAACTGCTTGTTGTGTGCTACCTCCTCCGGCTTCTTGATTCGTACGACATGATCCGCCAACAAATCTTGGGTGAGGCGGGCTCTCCCAACTTGGATACAACGGCCACACGCATTATCGCGGTTACCACTCTTCTTCAACGACTGCTTCTGTCTTCTCCTCCTCCAGAACAATATGCTCACCATACTCAACGAAGCGGCTCTGTCAGTCGTAACCATCATTCTGGTGGTCAGAATTCTTCGCTCTTCCTCTGTTCTCACTATGGCCGCACCGGGCATCTTGTGGATCGATGCTGGCTGAAACATCCACATCTTCGCCCTTCTGGTGACGCTTCCACCTCCTCCTCCAAGCCTTCCGCTTCGGTGGTCACTTCCTCAGGTAGTGCTCACGTGGTTACTCAAGGTAAATAGCTCATCGACTCTAATGCAACTAATCACATAACCGACAATCCACAATGCTTTTCTCTCCTTGAGACACATGATCGGTTGTCTCTGGTCCTTATTGCTGACGACTCTCCCTCCCTGATTCATGGGACAGGAGTGGTTCATGTCACTCCGTCTCTTCGCTTGGCCGACACTCTCTATGTGCCCAAGTTTCCCTGCAATCTATTGTCAGTTACATCATTGTGCAACCAACTTAAATGCTCCATCACATTTACTCCCACATCTTGCTCTTTTCAGGATCCGAGCTCCCAACGGACGATTGCTACTGGGACTGAGAGCGGCGGCCTCTACTTCCTCGACAACGTTTCTGCTATCTCCGCCTTCTCCTCCTCTTCTACAGATCTCCTACAATGGCATCTTCGCCTTCGGCATCCTCCTCTACGACTTCTTCATCAGCTGCTACCTCAACTCCCTTTGCACAGTTCTCCTATGAACTGCGATGCCTGTCAGCTTGGCAAGCATCACTGTTCCTCCTTCCCGCCAAAGCAATTTCGTGGTTCTACCCGTCCGTTTGATCTTGTTTACTCTGACATTTGGGGCCCTGCTCCTACCCTCACCGCTGGTCAGAGTAGCTCTTATTTTGTTACTTTCATTGATGATTTCTCCCGATGTACTTGGGTGTATCTCTTACGAGAACGCTCTGAACTATTTGATATATGACAATCTTTTTGTCATTTAATCAAAAATCAGTTTGATGTTTTTATCAAAGTTTTACGTTCTGATAATGCCAAAAAATATGTTAGTCATGCTTTCTCCTCATTTTGTATGCAACATGGAATTATTCATCAAACAAGTTTCGTCTATACCTCCCAACAAAATAGGGTGGCGGAACGCAAAAACCGTCACCTCCTTGATGTTGCTCGCACCCTCCTTACGCAAATGCATGTCCCCCGCGCCTACTGAGGCTATGCTGTTCTCATTTCTTGCTACCTCATCAATTGCATTCCCTCAACCATTCTCCGCGGTCAAACGCCTTTCTCCATTCTCTACCCAGGAAAGGATCACTTTCCTCTTCCCCTACGTATCTTTGGATGCACGGCCTTTATGCATGCTCCCTCCGCCACCCGCGACAAACTCTCCCCTCACTCCACCAAATGTGTCTTTCCGGGCTACTCTATCACTCAGAAAGGCTACTGTTGTTTTGAATCCATCCTTCGCAAACAGTTCGTCTCCGCGGACGTTACCTTCTTCGAGAATGCTCCCTATTTCTCTAACGACTCCCCTCCTCTTCCTGTGGAATCTAGTCTTCCTCCTCTTCCATCCAACCTATCACCTCCTACCGAGGTCTTTCCTCCACCATCTCCACTATCTCCTCCTCCCTCTCCACCTCTGCAATCTCCCTCCTCTTCGCCACAGTCGCTCTCTCCTCTCGGGCCAGCTCTCTCCACCACGAATGCTCCAAATACTGAGGCACCTGCTGACCTGAACCTCCCCATTGCCCTTCGCAAAGGGGTTCGGGCGTGGCAGCCTTCCAGGGTCTAGGGTCTTGGTAATGAGAAGTGAAGGAACTCCATAGTTAAGCGTGCTTGGGAGAGAGTAGTACTGGGATGGGTGACCTCCTGGGAAGTCCCCGTACGGCCCAACTTAACTGTCAAGTTCGTTCATCAAAGGGAGGTTATGACCACCAACAACCTGCCAGTGACTGGAGAGGGGTTGGAGTGCTTGGGCTGATGCCCGGTAGCGTCTCCTAGAATGGAGCCGTAACATCGTCACGTTGTATCGGCTAGGGGCGTTACAATAAAAGTGCACTTTTTATTGTAACGTCCCTAGTCGATCCAACATGACAGTGTCACGGCTCCGCTCTAGGCGACGCTACCGGGCTGCAGACCAAGCACCCCAACCCCTCTCCCTCCACAGGTGGGTTGTTGGTGGCCACAGCCTCCCTTTGATGAGCAAACTCGACAGTTAAGTTGGGTCGTACGAGGACTTCCTAGGAGGTCACCCATCTGAGTACTATTCTCGCCCAAGCACGCTTAACTATGAATTTCCTTCACTTCTCATCACCAATTGAGATGCAGCCCAACTTAACTGTCAAGTTCGCTCATCAAAGGGAGGCTGTGACCACCAATAACCCGCATGTGGAGGGAGAGGGGTTGGGGTGCTTGGGCTGCAGCCCGGTAGCGTCGCCTAGAGCGGAACCGTGACACTGTCACGTTGGATCGACTAGGGACGTTACAATAAAAAAGTCATCACGTTGTATCGGCTAGGGTCGTTACAATAAAAAGTGCACTTTTATTGTAACGCCCCTAGCCGATCCAACGTGACAGTGTCATGGCTCCGCTCTAGGCGACGCTACCGGGCTGCAGCCCAAGCACCCCAACCCCTCTCCAGCCCACTGGCGGGTTGTTGGTGGCCACATCCTCCCTTTAATGAGCGAACTCGATAGTTAAGCTGGGCCACAACCTCAATTGGTGATGAGAAGTGAAGGAACTCCATAGTTAAGCGTGCTTGGGCGAGAGTAGTACTGGGATGGGTGACCTCCTGGGAAGTTCCCGTACGACCCAGCTTAACTATTGAGTTCGCTCATCAAAGGGAGGCTGTGGCCACCAACAACCCGCTAGTGGGCTGGAGAGGGGTTGGGGTGCTTGGGGTACAGCCCGATAGCGTCGCCTAGAACGGAGCCGTGACACTGTCACGTTGGATCGGCTAGGGGCGTTACATATACTGTGATAATTAGACAACAGTTCAAGTCGTCAAGAGTGTCCTCTTTAATACTAAGAGAAGACATGAACGACTGAAACATGTTCTATTGTATTATCTAAAATAACAAGGCGTTTTCATCTTGATCGATGCGCTATTAAAGGATAACATGGCTAATCCATTAACGAAAGAGACGCCCAAAGACCGGTTAATCAAAACAGTAGGGGAAATGAGACTCAAGATAGTTTAAGTTCAGCCTCAGGAAATTTAAGTTCAGCCTCAGTTCAAATTTAGGCGATTCAGTTCAGTCTTAGTTCAATTGTTTTGATTCTCCTCACTTTACTTTGTCAAAGCAAGCATATTGTGCTCCGCTGATGTTCAGGGTTGCTGAGTACGAATCTGGTAAGTTGTTTTATTCCATATCTGATGTTAACAACTTCATCAGGATTCATCTACCTTACCTTAGAGGAGAGTGTTATTTCACATTTGATAACACGATTTTACTTGGTTTGATTCTTCTCCTATTGATTGGTTTCATTTCAAATTTGATGAGTTCCATTTAACTTTAGAAGAACAGTAACCGTGACATTCCACATAAGAACAAATATACAGCTGCGGTGTCCAGAAGTTCATAAGATCATTTCTTTGAAAACAGATAATGGATTCTAAGGTAGAACCTACAATACTCTATGTTAGGTGTCTTCTAGTTAATTATAAAGTACTTTGTTCTTACAAGTAGAACTAGATACATGCACTTTTTCAAAATTGGAATTCATTCTAAAGGAATTCTTTGTTGGAAAATACAGAAGCTATTGCTGATGGAGGAGCATGTGCAGATTGGGATCCTGACAAGGATGATCTGATGGACGATGTTTTCTAGAGTATTTCTGTGATTTTTTCTTCTGCTTAGAGCACTGTTTTAGCTCTCCTTTACTTTCACTTATTTTTGTTTGGACTTTCCTGCGCTTTAGTTTGTCATAAGATACTAGGTGTGATGGTATCTGTGCTGTGATTGTACTTTTAACTTTGTTATGATGCTGCTGAGTTTTCTATTTATTCTTATACATGCATACAAACTGATTTATTTAACGTCCAATATATTCTGACAAGTGTGACAGACACGGTTGTGAGTGTTTCATGTTCGGTTGAACGCTACACACACCACCCATTTTCCGACGTCGGGTTTAAGGCGGACATAAGAGGTGATTGTTAGAATATTTAATATATGTTCGCGCGTGTCGAGACTGACTCGGAACGACACATTGAGTTTCGTGTCACTTTAGGGCAATGCTCTACGCTGGAGATACTATATAAGGTCATTCCACACTTGATGACTCTTAGTGAACTATCTTGAGCCGAACCTCAAAATTATGTTCATATAATGAGCTTAAATGTAAAATGATTGCTTTCAGATTTTGCTATAAATAGGTTATGATCCCCGAGTCACAAAATATCATCTTCACTCTTTTTTAGTTCTAGCATCTCATCGCTGGAGAGTCTCTAAGAAAGAAGAGGATGAGGAGTCTTCTTCATCAGAATCTTGTAGACATGAAAGATTGGTGACCGCAACAATCCATCATCATGGATTCAGGTATGCTTTCGCTTATATATTCGTCTCGATGTTTCAACTAGAGCGAATCTGTCTCTATCATGAATTCACACCCAACAAATTGTATCAGAGTCAGGTTCTAAATTTCTTGCATTATTTTTGTCAGCTCCTCCTATTTCCTGAGTGCTTATTTTCTTTTAAATATTAGCCATTTATAGTTATCAAAAATATAAATATTATATTATTATTTTATTTTGAAATCCATAAACTCTAGCTCTTTTGGAAGTTTATTTATATATACTTAATAAGATAATGGTTAAACCGTGGCTTGAAAATTCTCGTAATGTTTTGACTAAGTCTTCATTTGGCAGAGCGGTTGTGGTTGTAAAAAGAGTTGTTGGATATGAAAGTTTGTAAATAAAGATGTTGAAAACTGATTGAGGTAAATGAAGATCTGTTTGGAAAGTCTGCGTTTTTAGGGCTGTTCAAAACATAGAACCATTTGACAAATCAGCTCTGGTGTTCTATAAATATTTTTTTAAAATTTTTTTTGAAAATATTATCTATTTTTATTAAACTATATAAACTATTTTTTGTTATTTTAAATTGTATTTGCAATTTTACCCTCACCTCCGTCGTTGCTCCCCCTTCTCTGCCGCCATATCTACTTCGTGCTCCGCTCCGCTCAGCCGTCGCCGGACTGCCTGGAGCCCACCGGCGAGGTCGTCGGACTCTGGCGAACCAGCCGGGGGTACCCCGGCAACGCTCCGGCAGGGCCACCGCCGACGGAGGCCTGGATACCACCTGCGGGTTCGTCAGGGTCCGGCGAGCCCGCCGGTGGGCATCGGGCAGGCCGCTGGTGGCTCCGCCGCCGGCGGTAACTTAAAAAAATTGCGGGCAACCACCTGGATGGCGGTACAGCGGAATTGACAATGGAGGAGAGTTCGCGAGTTGCCTAGCCGCTTCGCCTTTTTTTCCCTCCTCCAAACACGATGAACTGGTGATCCGGGCAAGAGTTTCGTCTTGAGCCATGAGAAACGCGCGGCAGATAGAAAGAAAGGCGGAAAAACAAATGGATTTTTACTGCTGATTGCGTTTGACTGAAAAGGGTTGGATCCAAAACGCCCAACCATACTAACTGTAAGTTTTTTTTTTTGGAATCATGTTAAGCTTGTTTGTGATATGAAATATCAAATTTGAGCAATTTTTATTTGTACATATTTTATTTCTGTAATAATACTAAAATCTATGTTCAAGTTTATTAAAATTTTATTGCCCAAATTTGTAAAATATTTGGACTATTTTGATATTAAATGTTGAGTATTTTTTGCAGCAATGTTTTTTTTGAATCATTTCATGCATTAATTACATTTTACTCTATGCATTTTTGTCAATTTAAATGTGTCAAATTAAATTAAATTTGGGCTGCCTTTTGAAGTCAATTTTTTATTATATTTAGATGTTTTATATTAATTATCCTTGTTGCGGGTCATCCGATTTTTCCCTGGTCTTGAGAATCGGATCGTCATAACTCGAAGTTGGACCGGACGAGCAAACAGTTAATGAAAATCAAGCAACTAATGAAAAGAGATTTTTTTATCGTGGAAAACCCAAAAAGAGTGAAAAATCACAAGGTCGGATCAATGTCAAGCCAAAATCTACAAATTCACTGAGCTTGTAAATTTTGAGAGTTTTCTCAGTGGGTGACATGTCACCTCTATGTTATAAGATTTGAATACATGAAAAACAAAAAATAAACTAAGTTCATGGAGCCTTGATGAGGGCGCTCCAGTGAGGAAATGCTAAGTTCTCAGAGCCTTAGTGAAAGCACTCCTGCAAAGTTGGAGCCTTGATGAGAGTGCTCCCGCGGAGAAGAATGCCAAGTTCCTGAATCCTTGTGATGCTTTTACGCCAGCATTTGTGTAAGCGAATTCCAGTGCCTTCTCCAAGGCTCACAAAAGCGTCCAAGTGAGTGTTGGGCGTTGTGCGCGCTAGAGAGGGAGCAGAGCGAATTCCAAGCAGAGAAACGATATAAGTCCCGCGTTCTTGTCGCAAAAATCTCAAAGCTCTCTAGTCGCTGGAGTTGCTTGTCTTCAAATGAGCTCATGGGGGCCTTTTTTAAAGTTTTCTTGAGGGATAAGCTCATAATTGCTCCTAGACAGAATTTGAGGTAGCAAATTATGTCGCTCCATTTCGATCAAATAGATCACCAATTTTCATAAAATGACTGAAGTGCCCCATGGGCAGCTCGGGCGACTCAGGCAGGGTGCTCGGTGGCCGTCGGCGATTGGAGGAGGAGGAGGAGGCCGACGCGCGCAGGTCGTACGCAGGCCGAAGGCAGGCCGCACACAGGCTGCACGCAGGCCACACACTTGCAGACTGCGCACGGTTTAGTCTGGCACGCAGGCGCGCTGCCCGTGTGCGCGAGTGCGTGCTGGGCTTTGTCCTCCTTTCAGGATGCTTCTGGGTCTCTGGGCGAGAGTGGCTTGGTGCACACGATTCGTTTGTCCAGGTGGGCTCTCCCCCGTGTTTTGGTTTAATCTTCCTGTTTTGACTCAGAAAATTCAGGGAAAACCCTATCACTCATATTTCTTACGGGCCATTCATTTTTTTTTGGCATGTTTTAAGATTGAAATATTAGAAATATATCTTTATTATAAAAATAATGATGATATTATTTTGATAATAATCTTAAATTATTCTATGAAACTCAATTAAATTTGTTGTGGGTCACCTGATTTTCCTTCGATTCCGAGAATCGAACCGCCTTAGATTGGAGTAGGATCGGACGCGCAATCACTCAATGAAGATCAACAACAATAACATGAATCTTTTTTATCGTGTAAAACCCAGAAATGGTGAAAAACCATGTGTCGGGATCTGTGTCAGGCAAAAGCCCACTATTTAGCTTTAAATTTACAAGCGTGAAATATAAAGTAAGTCTGTGTCGGGCCACCGCTTCGTTTACAAGCCTTGAATACAAAAAGGGAGAAAAATAAACTAAGTCATAGAGCTTGGATGTGTGCGTCCCTGAAGAGGGAAATGTTAAGTCCTTGAAACCTTTGAGTGCCTTCTCACAAACATCCCTGAAGAGGGAAATGCTAAGTCCTTGAATCCTTGAAGGGTCTTCACACGAACGTTCGATAGAGCACTCCCCAATGTCTTCTTCCGGGTTCACAAAGCGTCCTAGTGAGCGCTAGATGTTGTGCACGCTAGAGAGGGAGCGGAAAAAATTCCAAGCGGAGAAACGACCCAAGTCCTACGTTTTCGCCGGAAAACATCAGATTTCTGTCTAGTCTCTATAGTTAATTGTCTTCAAATAAGTCCTACGCTCAAGTGGCGCGCGTGGCGCGCACGCTCAAGTGGCGCCCGTGGCGCGCACGCTCAAGTGTCATGCGCGCTCAAGTGGCGCGCACACTCAAGTGGCCATGCTCAAGTGACGCGTGCACGAGTAAGTGGTGTGTGTGGCGCGTGCATGCCCGAGTGGATCGAGCGCACGCTATCGTGCACGTGCTCCCACCAGCTCCGCCATGCGCGATCTCGTGTGGGCTGCGCGTGCCCGCGCAGTGTACGCGCGTACAACACATGCCCATGTTCCTTGTGGGCGTTTTGCATGGGGGCGTTGTACGCGCATGCTGTGTGTTCGGTTCTTCTCCTCTTTTGAGGTGATTTTGGGTCCCATTGAGCGAGCGCTTCTTGGGCACGGTTTACTCGGCCGGGTTGCAATGCTTGAGTATTTTGGTCGAAACCCTACCAATTTAAATAAAAATATTCATGGGAATCTCATCGAATGCCCCCAAATTTTTTGTGGGTCGTGATCAACAAAGCGATGAGCTTGATATTGTTTTCTTTAACTTTCCGTCTTTGGGTCGTGTCTCTTTGTTTGCCAAATTACTCTTCTCTTATGGTGCTTTATAGGAGCATTGGTGAGGAAGTGTGTTGCTTTTTTACGTTCCCCTTGTATGAGCGCGCAAGTATGACGCTACGCATTAGTTCAAGTGACATCTATGGGACATTTGCGCTGGCGGCATATTCTTGGACTGGGATCCGTCTGGGTAAAGGTGCCGAAGAACCTTTGTTTGTTCGCGCCTTTGGAGGACCGGGCTCCTTCCAAGTGAAGTTGACGAAGAACTTTTGTTCGTTCGCACCTTAGGAGGGTTGGGGTCCGTCTGGGTGGAGGTAGAAACGAACCTTTGTTTGTACATGTCTCAAGAGGACCAGAATCTGCTCGGGTGGAGGTGACGAAGAACTTTTGTTTGTCCGCACCTTCGGAGGATCGGGGTCCATTCGGGTGGAGGTGGTAAAGAACCTTTGTTCGTTCATGCCTAAGGAGGACGAGGGTTTGTCAGATTGGAGGTGATGAAGAACCTTTGTTCGTTCACGCCTTAGGAGGGCTGAGGTCTATCCGGGTGGAGTTGAGGAAGAACCTTTATTTGTTCGTGCCTCAGGAGGACCAGGATTCGTCAGGGTGGAGGTAACAAAGAACCTTTGTTCGTTTGTGCCTCAGGAGGACTGAGGTCTATTCGAGTGGAGATGGCGAAAAACATTTGTTTGTTTGTTCCTTAGGAGGACTAGGGGCTGTCCGGGTGGAGGTGGCGAAGAACCTTTGTTCATTCGCGCCTCTGGAGGGTAGAGGCCTGTCCGGGTGGAGGCAACAAGGAACCTTTGTTCCTTCGCGCCTCTAGAGGATCGGGGTCTGTCCTGGTAGAGGTGGCGAAAAAAATTTGTTCGTTCACACCTCAGGCGGATCGGGCCCGTCCGGATAAAGATGGTGAAGAATCTTTGTTTGTTCGTGCCTCAAGAGGATCAGAGTCCGTTCGGGTAGAGGTGACAAAGAACTTTTATTTGTTAGCACATCAGGAGGATCAGAGTCCATCTAGGTGAAGGTGCAGAAGGACATTTGTCCATCTCGTCTCGCCGATGCAGAAGGACTTTCATCCATCTCACCTGAGAGGTGTAGAATGACTTTTGTCCATCTCGCCTTAGTGGTAGAAGGTCTCGGGACCCGGGACCCAGGACCCGGGACCCGTCCGTCTTTCAGAGATCTATCCGACGTAGAATCATCTGAGAATCCATTGTGTTCTTGCTTTAAAGAAGATAAAAGCATGCACAGGTCTTATCGTGAGGCTTGTTATTTGGGAAAGCAAACTACCAGTGGCGGCGGGATCCCCTCCATCTTGCTTTCTTGAGTCCCGCGCTTCAGGCTTTTGTGGTCTCCTTGGGAGTTACGTCTTGTGACTAGAAATCCTTTGCATTGCCATGTGTGAGGGCATCAGTCCGGAGCGCCCATAGTAGCGTCACCTGAGAATGGCGATGCGTGTTGAGCTGGTATGCATGATGATGAACTGGATGTCACGGGTGGCTTGGCGTGGATCCTCGCATTTTGAAGGTGACCAACTTGGCTATGGTTTGTCGTGCTTTCGGGGAAGCCCCTTCGCGCCTTGGTCCATTCATGGGTATGGTCAGGGCAGGCTGCGCCGCTGACCATTTCCTTCTTCAGGCACTGACATTCCTCTGTGTTGTGCCTCCATCTTTGATTATAATCGCAGCACTTAGACTGATCCCTGAGTTTGGTGCGAAGGGCCTTGGAATCTGAAGAGAAAGGTGATTAGGGATGTCGAGCAACACTTTAGTTTGCAAAATTTTGATGATAGTCTGATGTTGGCGGGCCCCCCGGCTTGACGAGGGTTATCATGGTTCTCGCTTCTCTCTCTGGGATTTGGTAATGGCCCTTGATTTTTCTTCCTTTTTAAATCTTTGTTCAGAATGCAGTCGATGTTTATCAGTTGCCGCTTTTGCCTCGAATTGAGCCATGACTTGGCATATGAGGTTAAAGAAGCCGAGCTCTGATTCATTCATTAACATGGAGTGGAACTTTCCTGGTTGGAATCCTCCGAGGATAATATTGCATAGGAGCTTGGAGTTGACTTCCAAAATTTGTCGTACCGTCGTAGTGAAGCGGAAAAAGAAATCCTTAAGCGGATTTCCCTTAGTTTGTCAGATCCCCGCAAGGTGAAGGAGTCGCTGGTTAGGGATAAACCGATCCATGAAAAGTTTAGTCAGCTCCGTGAAGTTCTTGAGTTCTCCATCTTTTAGAAAATGGAACCAGGTGTGAGACTCTCCTTTGAGAGTTATCGGGAATACTTGACACTGATGCGGGTCTGAGGCAATGCAGATGCTCATGACAGTTGCGAAGTGCTTGACGTACACTACATGGTGATCTATCCCATCAAACGTATCGAGGTCGCAGAGTTTGATCCTGTGCAGAACGAGATGTGTCAGGACCTGCGTGGCCAGAGGAGAGATGAGGTGAACACGACATTGCACGTCTGTGTCCCGGTGCCCCCTCCCCTACCCCGTGCCCATGCTCTTCCTCGATCATGTGTCATGCTCCCTCCTAGGCGAGCCTTCTATCAGTTGAAGTGGTGACTTTTATTTTCGTGTGAATGAAATCTGGCATGCTTCTGGGAAGCCCATCAATAAATGCAAGGAGCGCATAGCGGTTAGCGTCGGGCAACTCATTTGTAACAAAATCCTTGAAGTTGGCAACGTCTTCAGACATTATTTGATTTGGGATCAATGACATCTTGCCTCCTGGAGCGATGGCCGTGTTGGGGGCTTGTTTGGTATATAAAACTTCCACATGAGACGTACTGAATAGAGTAAAGTGTGGGTCATGTAGCTGCCTCGTAGTCCTTGAGGTGATATTGAGGTGTACACCTCCTTCTCCGGATGTTAGACTCAAATTCCACTCTTAGCTTCCTCTTTTGGTTCCTTTGCTCTTGTTGGAGAAGTGCTCCTTTGGGGGTGATGCCTCCATCAATCCGTACCCACTAGTCCATGCGTGGCACGCAACGCGTGCGACTCCATCTAGCGAGTGGTGGCTTCAAGTGAGTGATCCCTGACTTGCAGACATAGGATATGCACCTAGGGACTTAGAAGTCTCTGAGTCACTTAGTAGAGCAATCACATGAGATTGACGTTCCTCCATCTAACACATCCACTCCTCCATTGATGATGCAAGTTCGATAACTATCTCCTCGAGAAGCGGAGTGCTGCCAGCAAGTGAAATGTTGGTTGCTTCCTTGTCAAATTCCTTGTTGTCTGGTTTCCGGAATGCGCACATTCTTTTGTCATTGCAGTTAGTCGGGGGTACTCATGATGGGCAAATGTTGTTCTTTGAAATTCCTTAGAGCTTTTTGAGAACTCCTTCCCATAGAGAGTGCTAAAATGTAGCAGGACACCTGATTTTCCTCCAGTTCAGAGAATTGGACCGCCTTAGCTTGTAGTCGAACCGGGCATGCAATCAATCAATGAAGATCAGCAACAATGATATGTGGTTTTTTATAGCGGAAAACACAGAAAGGGTAAAAAACCACTTGGACGGATCTACTCCGGGCCGAAATTCACTATTTAGCTTTCAGTTTACAAGTGTTGGAAGTTTCCTCGGAGGGTGACAAGTCACCACTTTGTTTACAAGCCTTGAATACAGAAAGTGCGAAAAATAAACTGTCCCAGAGCTTGTATGCGAGCGTCCTTGAAGAGGGAAATGCTAAGTCCTTAAAGTGTTTGAGTGCTTTTTCATTAGCGTCCCTGAAAAGGCAAATGCTAAGACCTTGAATCCTTGCCGGGTCTTCACACGAGCATCTGCGAGAGCGCTCTCCAATGCCTTCTTCCGGGCTCATAAAAGCGTTCAAGTGAGCACTGGATGTTGTGCACGCTAGAGAGAGCAGAGCTAATTCAAAGTAGAAAAAACTATTTAAGTCCCACGTTCTCGCTAGAAAATCTCAGAGCTCTCTCCAGTCTCTGGAGTTTCTTGTCTTCAAATGAAGGCATGAGAGCATATTTATAGTTTTTTGAAGGGACATGCTGGTAATTGTGCTTGAGTATTTTTTAGCTAGCGAATGGCGTTGCTCAGTTTCGGTCACCTCGAGCACTAATTTTCACAAAGTGACAGGCATGCCCCCTAGCGGTCCAGGCAAGTTACCCGGGGACGACTGGCAACGGGGGCTGGCAGCGGAGGCGGCTTGTGGTTGAGAAGACACACTGATGAGGCAAATAGGAACACTCTGTTTAAAGCACATGAATCACTAATTTTATAGAAATTACGGGACTGCCCCCGGGCGATTAATGGAGGTAGTGAGTGGTTTGGGTTGACCAGAAAAATAACTGCCCCTCCCGCGATGGGAGGGGCGGCCGTCGGGGTCATTGGGGAGGAAGGAACGGAGTTCGGCTAGTAAGCCGGTCACGAGCCTTGCGACCGCGTGTGGGCGGTTTGAAAGAATTAGTGCCTAACCACCTAGAGGTGAGGTGAATAAGTGTAATTCCTTTTGCTTTTAAAGGCAGAAAATCTGTTCTGTAAATTACTCAAAAATAGTTAATTCTATAACTACACAACACAGCAATCACAGAATCATACAATCACAGAGTGCACACAGATTTTATAGTGGTTCCCCAAGGTCTGGGTACATCCACTTTCCCCCTTCGTCTATCTAGCAGTGTACTAGATTCGGCCTAACTTCTTCTCTTCACCTCAGATCCTCGGATCTTACAGTAGCTCAGAACCCCAACAGGGCTCCTACAACTCAGAGTGAGTCCACACTCCTACAGCTCAGGCAAACTGCCCTACCTCAGCCTTCAACAAGGCCTACACTCAGAGATCATAATCTCCTACAACTCAGGCTCACAGCCCTACCTCAGCCTTCAACAAGGCCTACCACTCAGAGATACAAATCTCCTACACTCAGCCTTTATAAACACAGGCCTACAACTAAGATCTATAAAGATCCTACAGAAATTTGATTTAACAAAGTAATTAACCACCACCCAGATAGAGAGAGAAGGGATGGATGGTTTCTTAATCAGTTCTTGGAAGAACCTGATGGCAGAGAACAACCACTCTTAGCTTTCTTCAAAGCTTCTTGAATCTGAAACCAGTAGGGTTGAACTCCTGAGAAGTTGATCTTTAATCAGCTTCTGACTTGAGATTCAGATCTCAATCTGAATCTTTCTTGGCAGCCTGGTTCAGCAACCGCACTTCAATAGATGGAGCTCTCACTCTCCAACTTCTTCTTAGATCTTCTGACGAAAATCTTCTTCTCTATTATGTAATTAAATTAATTCAGAATCTGTATTCTTTAATCATTAATCATCACTTTCTGTTGAAGGAGAAAGCCTTTATATAGTCTTTCTCCATGGTAACCGTCTGAATCGGTTTCTAACAAACTTCTGACAGCACTGACAGTTGCAGTTGACCAGTTAGAAATGTCAGCTGTCAAGTCATCCAGTCAATTCTTGAAAACACTGTCTCTGTCTAAAAGTGTCGAGACAGAACTTCATCATGTGTCGACACAAGTAGACTAAGTGTCGACACAAGTGAACTAAGTGTCGACACTAGCCTTGGTAGTGTCGACACAACTCCTTTGTTGTTGTTACTGCTTCTCGACACAGCTTCTTTAGAATGTGTCGACACCGATTCTGTGTGTCGACACAACTCCTTCTTCTCTTCAAACTTTGTTGAACTTTGCTGTGTGTCAACACAAGTCCTGTGTGTCGACACAGTTGATGTCGACAAAGTCTTCTGTGTGTCGACACTGCCTTTTGGTGTCGACACAATTGATGCCGACTAAGTATTTCTGTGTGTCGACACTGCCTCTTGGTGTCGACATAGTTTTTGTCGACTAATCTTCACTGTGTGTCGACACTGCCTCTGTGTGTCGACACATTTCTTCTGGTGTCGACTCTGCCTTTCCAAGTGTCGACACAATTAACTCCAAGTGTCGACACAGCTTTTCTCCAGTGTCGACACAAGCCTGCATAAGTGTCGACACAGCTTCTCCAGGTGTCGACACATGGACTTAGAAATTTTTATGCATTCCTGCATTTACTTAACCTGCACATATAAACTCAAAATAACATCAAATACACATTGATGCATATCATTGAGTAGGGTGAGGCTTCTTCAAATCGGGTACACATTTTCCAATGTACCCAACAATCTCCCCCTATTTGGAGAAGTCATAACCCTTAGTCAATGATATACACCATTCATAACAAATACACATTTTGATGTATAACAACATTATGTGACAGGGTAACTACTAAACAAAACATATAGAATATATCATCACAGAAAAAATAATGCCAATAGAATAAGCATTAATCATATTTTGTTTTTCTCCTATACTGAACAATGGATTCTTGTCTAGCTTCATGCTTTTGCCATTCTTGTTCAGTTTACCACTTGCCCCTATCATGAGACTTATCCTTCACAACTTTCCAAGTAGTCAAGATAATGTTCCTTGATGTTGGGCTCCACTGCTCAAAATCTGGCTTTAACTCTGCCTGTTCTCTGAATCTCTTCTTTGACAGCTGAACTTCTTGCTCTTTAGTCAAAACTTCCTCTTGCACTGGCATGTCTACTTTCTCAAGAATTATATTTACACCTTCTGGAGGGCTATACATTGATTGTACTTCTTGATGAATCAGTTCAAAATCTACTGGAGGGTAAATAACCGGAGCAACTTCAGGTTGAACCCCTTCTAAGTAAGCAGGTTGTATACCTGACTCAGCCACATTGTCATCATCACAAAGAGGTGGATATCCAAGGGTGGCTCTGATGCTATTAGATATCCATTTAGCATGGTCAGAGCCTGTTTTGACTAATACTCTCTCCCTCTTTATGACTTCTCTGGCAACATGATCCCTGAGATCATCTTTTTGAAATCTGATTTGGGCATCCAGAAAATTTACACCATCTTTATAAAAAGACTTTAACTTCAGTAGCTGAGCAGAAATAGTCTTTTGAGATTACTCAATAGCAGTTTTCACAACAGCTATTCCTTCTTATAATTGCTTGTCAAAATCTGTCTTGGCTGTAGCCCTTGCTTCAGTCTGTGCAGTAGCAATATTCTTCATTTCTGTTACAATCACATTATGTGATTCAGTCAGGTTTTCATTCATTCTAATCTGATTCTCTAAGACATAGCCTTGCTTGACAGCTATATCATCAACTTGTGTCTTTATATTTTCTTGATGCATGGCTAGGAAAACCACAGCATTTCCTCCTTTGTGGAAGCAATCAGTCATTTCCTTCTTATGCTGATTAACTTCAAATCTTATTGATTTAATATCTGTAGCCAAGGAGAGTTGGAGATCTTTGTGAGTCTCATCTATGTATTTCTCCATGACAATCCTTTGTTCATCCAATTTGATCTGCAAGGCCACCAACAATGAGCTGTAATCAGCTGTTGGGGCAGGTTGAGGAGCAGCAGTTTGTAATGCCTTCTTGTAGCTTTCGCTTCTCCTTTTGAAGACCATTAGCTTCATCTTCTTAGCTCTTGTAGCTTCTTCATCCTCAGATGCTGAGGAACTTGCTATCACAACTCTCTCCTTAGGACTAGAAGGTAGCTCATGTGCAGTCCTAGGTAGCTCCCCCTGAGTCCTTTGCTCCTCCCTTGCAGGACTTACATGCTCTTCCTCAAGGGTAACTTGCTCCCCCTCAACATCTGCTTTCTCCCCCTCAAATTCAGTGTGTTCTCCCTTAGTTCTTTCTTGTACTATATTTGGAAACAATTCTTCAAGGGTGAATTCTAGTTGAGTAGGGACTGGAGATTCTCTTATCTCTGGAGCATCAGCAGCAGCAGATGTATCCTCCATGATAACATCTTGTGCTTTACTGCTTAATTCAGTTGGCTTATCAACATCAATCAAAAATTCAGTTCGAACCTCATCTTCAATATTAAGAATTGATTGATTAACCTCTTGAATTACCTCAAGTATGGTTTGTGCTGCCATTTCACTTTCCAAATGAGTTTACTCTTCCATAATATGAGGCTCCCCCTGGAGTGGATCCAGGTAGATGGGGCTAGCAGATGGTTGCTCCCCCTGCCTCTGAGCACTATCAGTAATTTCTTGTGCAAGAGTTTCTTGAGCTGGAGGTTTTTCAGGTATCTCTGGCCTTTCTTCTTCTGGCATGTCCTTTGTTAGGACCCTATCTCACCTAGAGATAATTCTGATGTCCATCCTTCTCATGTGATTTATCTTAGTCCCACCTGACTGTTCCATCACTTCAGGTATTGTTCCAGCTAAATACAAGCTCACAATTCTCCCCGGACTGGGCTTCTTCATACTTTCCATAAGCTTTTCAAAAATTACTACTGACCAATCAGTGTTTAATCTATAGATGATTCTAGTCATAAGGCTGAACATGTAGGCAGAAATCCTATCATGCCCCTGGCTTACAGAGAATTACCTTTCCTATTACTTCAGACAAGAACTTTCCTTGCATATTCATGCCTTTCCTGTTCAAAGCTGAGCCAATCTTTAGGGTGGAATCCAGTCCACACCATTGAAATGCTTCCCTTAGCTTAGATACGGGTACATCTTCTTCTTCTTGTGTTTTTTGCAGGTGAAGAACTTTCCTTAGACTCTTCTGGGTGATTTTCACCTTTACTCCATGGACTGTGGATCTAATTTTGAGTCCAGTTTGATCTAGGGTAGCAGAACCAAAAAATTCTAGTATCTCCTTCTTACAAATCTTTGATGGTTCAGATACCAGAAATTCCAACCCATTTTCAGCAATTAGGGTTACAATAACTTTAATTTCAGGGTCCGCATGGTCAAAGGCGTTGCGTTTCAGCTCATATCCTTCATTGACATTGTTTTCAAGCTTGGGCGCCATTAGGGTTGAGTGAAAGCATGGATTAAGAAGAGAGAAGTTGTCGACACAAGGTTTTGGTCTCGAAACTATGGAGAGTGTGTCGACAGACTAAGTCGTTGACCTATTTATACCCTTCTGAATAAGGAAGGTCAAAAGGCTCGTCAAAATCCTCTAAATGTGTTGACACTGTTGAAAAGTGTCGACACAGACTTCTAATGTCTCGACATAAGTGTTGACTTCTATGTGTCGACACCAATTATGATGTGTCGACACAAATATCCTTAACTGACAACTCAGTTTTTGAGTGTCGACACAGACATCTGCATGTGTCGACACCAATATAGTCGACAGAACTTATGTGTCGACACTACTTCCTGAAATGTCGACACCACTACTGGATGTGTCGACACAACATCTCTGAAGTGTCGACACCTATTCTCTAGATGTGTCGACATCACTTCCCTGGAATGTCGACACCAACTACTATGTGTCGACACAGACAACTTCTTGTGTCGACATAATTTTATTTAGCCAAATTTTGTTAAACTAATCTAAGTTCAACATTCCTAATTCAATTTTAAACTTATTGAATTTTGTTTCATCTAGAGGCTTAGTAAACATATCTGCAATTTGTTTATCTATTTTGACAAATTCTAGTGAGATGTCCTCTTTCTTTACATATTCTCTAAGAAAATGGTATCTAATTTCTATATGCTTAGTCCTACTATGTGAAACAAGATTATTAGCAATAGAAATAACACTTGTAGAATCACAAAGCAAAGGTGTTCTACTTACCTGAATACCATAGTCTTCTAGCTGGTGCTGAATCCATAACAGCTGTGCACAACAACTTCCTGCTGCCACATACTCTGGCTCAGTTGTGGAAATTTCCACACTGGTCTGCTTCTTACTGCTCCAAGACACCAATCTTCCTCCTAGGAATTGAGAGGTGCATGTAGTACTTTTTCTATCTTCCTTGCAACCTGCAAAATCTGCATCTGAATAGCCCGTCAGTAGAAAATCTTCATTCCTAGGGTACCAAAGGCCTAGATTAGGTGTGCCCTTAAGATATCTCAAAATTTTTTTACTGCAGTAAGATGAGATTCTTTAGGGCAAGCTTGGTACCTAGCACAAACACATGTACCATACATGATATCTGGTCTACTAGCAGTCAGATATAGGAGGAAGCCAACTATCCCTCTATACAAAGTTTCATCTACAGGTTTCCCTGCATCATCTTTGCTAAGAGACACAATTGACCCCATAAGATTTCTCATGGTAGTGGATGATTCCATACCATACTTTTTAATTAATTCCAGGGTGAACTTAGACTGAGTTATGGACAAGCCATCTTCAGTCTGTCTTACTTAGAGACCCAAGAAAAACTTAAGTTCTCCCATACTGCTCATTTCAAATTTCCCTTGCATAAGTTTTGCAAACTTCCTATAAAGGTTACTTTCAGTAGAACCAAATATAATGTCATCAACATATATTTGGACTAGGATAATCTTCTCTTTGGATTCCCTAAGGAATAGAGTTTTATCTATTTTCCCCCTTGAGAATTTGTTCTCAATGAGGAAAGTAGATAGGGTTTCATACCAGACCCTTGGGGCTTGTTTCAACTCATACAAAGCTTTCCTAAGTCTATAAATATAATCAGGTTTGAGAGAATCAACAAAACCTGAGGGCTGCTCTACATAGACTTCTTCTATTAGATTTTCATTTAGGAATGCTGATTTTACATCCATTTGGAATACCTTGAAGCCTTGATATGTTGCATAAGCAAGGAACATCCTAATTGCTTCCAGTGTTGCTACTGGGGCAAAGGTTTGATCAAAATCAATACCCTCTTCCTGCTTGTATCCTTTTGCAACAAGTCTTGCTTTATTCTTCACAATGATCTCATTCTCATCCAGTTTGTTCCTAAAGATCCACTTTGTTCCAATGATGTTGTGGTCTTTTAGTTTAGGAACTAACTTCCAGACCTTGCACCTTCTGAACTGATTCAGCTCCTCTTGCATGACATCAATCCAATGTGGGTCTAGAACAACTTCTTCAAATCTCTTTGGCTCCACTTGTGATAGGAAGATAGAGCAAAGAACTGTGTTCAGATTCTTGCTCCTTGTTTGTACTCCTTGTCTTGGATCACCAATTATCTGATTTGCTGGATGATCTTTAAAGTGTATAATAGCTGGAGGTAGTCTATCTTCAGGTTGAACACCTCCAGTCTCTTTATTATGCTGTACCTCTTGGTTTTCTTCAGCATCTGGAGAATCTTGTACTCCCCCTGGACAGCAGCCATCATTTTTCACTTCCTGATTTGCAGTTGAGTCTTCAGTAATGGTAAGTTTGTCCATTCTCTCATTTATACCTATAGAACTACAAACACTACTTGACAACTCACTGTTAATCAGTCTTATTTCATCAAAGACTACATGTACAGACTCTTCTACAACTTGAGTAGTCAAGTTGTAGACCCTATAAGCCTTACTATTGTTGTTGTACCAAACAAATATCCTCTCTTGGGATTTGGCAACAAACTTGGTTAGATAAGACTTGCCATTGTTAAGGACATAGCACTTGCAACCAAAGATCCTAAAATAAGATAAGTTTGGTTTTCTGCCCTTCATAATCTCATAGGGAGTCTTTTTGTGGCTTTTGGTGATAGTAGCCATATTGATCACATGACATGCAATGTTTACTGCCTCAGCCCAGAAATATTCTGTGAGAGAAGTGTCACTCAATAAAGTTCTACCAGCCTCAATTAGTGTTCTATTCTTCCTTTCAGCAATACCATTTTACTGTGGTGTTCTAGGTGAGGAAAATTCTTGAAAAATCCCAAATTCTTCACACAGTCTTGTCATACTTTCAGATTGAAATTCAGTGTCATGGTCACTTCTGATTTTGACCACTGTACTGTCAAGTTCATTCTGAATTTGTTTGACAAAACTATATAAAACACTTGAGGTTTCAGATTTTTGTCTTAGAAAGAACACCCATGAATATCTAGAATAGTCATCTACCACCACAAAAGTGTAGACCTTCCTACCTAGACTATGAACTGGCATAGGACCAAATAGATCCATATGAAAGAGATATAGACACCTCACTGAATCCTTGTTTTCAAGGCTATGAAAGGAAGATTTGGTCTGCTTGCCTTTTTGACAAGCTGAGAAAATCCCATCCTTTATACACTTAACTTGAGAACCATTCCTCACTAACTCTTTGCTAAAGAGTTGGCCAATAGTCTTGTAGTTAAGAAGGGCCAGCCTCTTGTGCCATTTAACACAATGAGAGGCTCTCTCATCAGCTACAAGACAAATAGGAGAAGCATTGTTCTCACACTGAAAATTAAGACAGTACACATTTCTTTTTCTATATCCTGTCAATATGACCTTTTGATCACTTGACCTTTTGATATGACATCCATTCTTAATAAATGAAATGTCATATCCTAAGTCACTCAGCTAACTTATGCTTATAAGGTTGTGTTTCAAACCCTTCACATAGGCCACTTGAGTGATAGTAATCTGATTACTAGAAATGTTACCAAATCCTTTAATGATTTCTTTTTCTGAACCACCAAAGGTTACTTTAGGGCCATCCATGATAGGTGTGTAGTCCTTCAGCAACCCCCTTGTTCCAGTCATGTGCCTGGAACATCCACTGTCCAAGTACTATATAGGGGCATGACAACTTGGACTCACCTGCAATAAAGACTACTTAACCTTAGAACCCAAATGAGTTTTGGGTCCTTGGTTCATGTTAGTCTGAAATTTAACAAATCTGCCTGCAGGTCTTCTCACAGGCAGACTGCCATTCTCTTTGACACTGGAATTGTGCCAACAATCTAAGGCAAAGTGGCCTACCTTGCCACAACACAAGCACTCAAACTTGTTATACCTTTGTTTAGGTACAACCTTAGCTGAATTGCTTACAGCAGGTCTCTTATTTTGTGCTGGGGCTTTGCCTTTAGAATTGAACCTAGCAGTCCATGCAGTTTTCTTAAAACCTAACCCAGTCTTACCCTTTTGAGGCACAAACTCATCAATCAAGGGTAATACAGATTTTGGTTTAGAAAACCTGGCTACAATCTCTTTTTCTTTCTGAAGTCTTATCTCCAGATTTTTAATCTGATCATTCTTAAATGTGATAGTACTCATCTAAATAATAGTAATGTTTTTCAGTCTGGCTATCTCATTCAACTTCTAATCCAGCAACTTTTCTGAATCAGATGCAGCCATCTTAAGATCAGCAATTTCCTTAGCCAGAGTTTTGACCAGGTTTTTGCTCTTCTTAAGTGCCTGCAATAAGTCTCCATATTCATCTATCAACAGATGAATATCACCTTCAGACTCAGACCCATCAACATCACTTGATGCAGATGTTGCTGACTCTGACTCAGTACTGCAATCTGAATGTCTAGAAAAACATTGTACCTTACTAGGACCAGGCTGATCCTGACACTTGTCTTCATCTGACACAGCCATCAGTCCCTTGCACTGATGGTCTTTTTGTTCATATATAGAGTTCAGCACTTGTAAAAACTCTTCTTCTTCATCTACTGCATATAGGCCAATATATGCCTCAGCTTCAGATTCTGATTCTGAAGATGACTGGTCTGACAAGGTCTTCTCCTTCTTAGCAACAAAGGATTTCTCCATCTTGCTCTGGTATTGAGTCTTCTTTTTATCACCAGACTCTTTTCTTTTATCTGGACACTCAGCCACTACATTTCCAGGCCTATTACAACAGTAGCAAACAATCTTTGATGTTGTAGACTTGTTTGGATTAGACTTGCTCCTGTATTTCCTGGATGACTTCCTCTTTTGATAGTAATCATCCTTAGGCTTAGATGTCGAAGGCTTAGACTTCCACTGCTTCTTATTCAGAAATCTCTGAAACTTCCTTGTGAAGGCAACAAAGTCTTCATCTGAGTCACTGCTGTCTGAACTTTGGTTGTCTGAATTCTCTGAAGCAATGTCAGCAACTATCTTAAGAGGTGATGAGACACCCTCCTATTCTTCTTAGTGGCTTCAACCTTAAAGGCCACAGACTTTTCTCTATGCTCCCCTTTTACACTTTTCTCTTCTCTTTCCTAGCCATCAAATGCATCTCATATGACAGCAACTTTCCAAACAAAGTTGGAGGAGAAATATCTACAAGTTTGGACACTTCCCTAATGGCACAAATCTTAGTGTCCCAATATTTTGTCAGGGATCTTAGGAATTTATCATTCAGTTCATATGTACTGAAGATTCTTCCATACGACATCAGCTCATTTACTATTCTGTAAAACTTTTTGTAACACTCAGTTATACTGTCAGACTTTCCTTGTCTGAAACTTTCATATTCCTGGTTCAGTATAGATATTTTATCTTGTCTGACTTCTTCAGAACCCCCCATATAGACTATCAAAGTATCCCACATTTCCTTTGAAGTCTTGCAGTGAATCAAATTTTGAAAGGTTGCATCATCAATGACACTTACTATGATATTCTGGGCCCTTTTATCCATAGTTGCCAGGATGATCTCATCCTTTGTCATCTCAGAGAAATCTTTGGGAATTCTTTGGTTTGCATCCAGAACAGAAATCTTCATAGGAATATAAGGACCTTCCTTGACTGTAATTAGATCCTTGGATCAGAAGCCTCCATAAACAGTCTAACCCTTTCTTTCCAGATGTCAAATATCTCCTTTCTGCATATGGGTAATTTCATAGACCCTAGTTCCTTATGATTCTCACCAGAACCCATTTTCTTGATTCTGAATTTGCCTTAGGGATCTAACTCTGACTGTTAAGTCCTTCTTTGAGTAACCTCCCTCTGATACCACTTGAAAGAATTAGTGTCTAACCATCTAGAGGGGGGGGGGGGTGAATAGGTGTACTTTTTCTTTTGCTTTGAAGGCAGAAAATCTATTCTGTTATTTAACCAGAAATTGCAAATTATACAATTACACAACACAATAATCATAGAAACATTCAATCAAGTGCACACAAATTTTATAGTGGTTCCCCAAGGTCTAGGTACATCCACTTTCCCCCTTCGCCTATCTAGCAGTGTGCCAGATTCGGCCTAACATCTGCACTTCACCTCAGATTCTAAGATCTTACAGCTCGGAACCCAAACAAGGTTCCTACAACTCAGAGTGTATCCACACTCCTACAACTCAGGCCAACTGCCCTACCTCAGCCTTCAACAAGGCCTACACTCAGAGATCACAATCTCCTACACCTCAGGCTCACAGCCCTACCTCAACCTTCAACAAGGCCTACCACTCAGAGAAAATATTCTCCTACACTCAGCCTTTATATAATAGGATTACAGCTCAGATCTAGAATAGATCCTACAGAAAATAGAGTTTACAAAATGTTTTACCACCACCCAGGTATAGAGAGAAGGGATGGATGGTTTCTTGATCAGTTCTTGGAAGAATCTGATTGCAGAGCACAACCTCTCTTAGCTTTCTTCAAAGCTTCTTGAATCTGAACTCAGTAGGGTTGAACTCTTGAGAAGTCGATCTTCAATCAGCTTCTGACTTGAGATCCAGATCTCAATCTGAATCTTTCTTGGCATCCTGGTTCAGCAACTGCACTTCTTAGAATGTGCTCTCTCTCTCTCCAACTTCTTAGATCTTCTTAATGAAAATCTTCTTCTATTTTTATGTATACTGTATTCTTCAATCTGTAATCTTCAGTCACTTTCTGTTGAAGGAGAAAGCCTTTATATAGTCTTCCTCCAAGGTAACCGGCTGAACCGGTTTCTAACAAACTCCTGACAGCTCTGACAGTAGTAGTTGACCGGTTGAAAATGGCAGCTGTCAAGTCATCCAGTCACTTCCTGAAATCACTGTCACTGTCTGAAAGTGTCGAGACTAATCTTCATTATGTGTCGACACAAGTAGACTAAGTGTCGACATAAGTGGACTATGCGTCGACACAAGTGGACTATGTGTCGACACAAGTGGACTATGTGTCGACACACGCCTTGGTGGTGTCGACACAACTCCTTTGTTGTTGTTTACTGCTTCTCGACACAGCTTCTTTAGAATGTGTCAACACTGATTGAGTGTGTCGACACAAACACTTCTTCACTTTAAGTTTGCTGAAACTTGCTGTGTGTCGACACATCTCCTTTGTGTCGACACAAGTACTTCTTTACTTTAACTTTGTTTAAGCTTTGCTGTGTGTCGACACAAGTCCTGTGTGTCGACTCAGTTGATGTTGACAAAGTCTTCTGTGTGTTGACACTGCCTCTTGGTATCGACACAGTTGATGTCGACTAAGTATTTTTGTGTGTCGACACTGCCTCTTGGTGTCGACACAGTTGATGTCGACTAAGTATTTTTGTGTGTCGACACTGCCTCTTGGTGTCGACACAGTTGATGTCGACAATGCTTCACTGTGTGTCGACTCTGCCTCTATGTGCCGACACATTTCTTCTGGTGTCGACTCTGCCTTTCCAAGTGTCGACACAAATAACTCCAAGTGTCGACACAGCTTTTCTCCAGTGTTGACACAGGCCTTCATAAGTGTCGACACAGCTTCTCTAAGTGTCGACACATGGACTTAGAATTTTTTTCAGCATTTCCTGCAATTACTTAACCTGCACATATAAACTCAAAATAACATCAAATACACCTTGATGCATATTATTGAGTAGGGTGAGGCTTCTTCAAATCTGGTACACATTTTCCAATGTACCCAACACTAACGGTCCAGAGGGGCTTTAGACAGCATGCCTATGCCGTACTCCACACTTTCGGCTCTCGATGCAGACTCAATAAAGGAATCACTTCCGCAAATCCACCTCTTGGTGGAGGATTCCACGCATATGCATAAAGAAAGGACTTCGATGTCCAAGAAGGAGATCGTTACCCTCGAAGATCATTTTGGTGCCATGAAGTAGCCGGACGGAAGTCACCGCCTTGACTTAGCCTTCACGAATCCGCTCTCGGATCTTCATTCCGCACTCCGCAGCTCCTCCAGTAGCTGGTTTCTCTTCCTCCTTCCTTCCCTTGCACTCCCCTTTTCTTGCTCTCTCTTGAAATGTGAAGAAGAAGAAGATGATGAAGAGGAAGGGTTTAAATCCCCCTTTCCCCGACCTTATCTATACATGGACAAAGCCTATCCATTGGATCCAGGAATAGGGAATCAAACGGCTCAGAATTGTCCAAAAAAGCATGAACACACCCTGACACGCCCTGTGACATGCCAGTGTCACAGGCCGTGTTCCCCTAAGCGGCAGTCAGCTGACTTAAAATCAGCCAGTACACGGCCGTGTGACACGCCCGTGTCACACCATACACACCCATGTTACCACCAGTGTTCACAGGATGCACAACCTTAAAATCACCCCGAGACTCACACGGCCCTGGGACACGCCCGTGTTCCAGGCCGTGTGCTATTGGGCACACTCGTGTCCCGCAAACACGCCCTGGGACACGCCCGTGTCCCAAGCTGTGTACATCTTACTCGACACTCGACGATCGTCGAGCGCATTTTGTCGACTAGAGGGACATGCCCACTGACACGCCCATGTCAGTTAGGTCATGCCCGTGTCCATTGGCGTGTTCCTTCCGTCGACCCAAATTCATCAACCAGATACCCACTTCCTCACGCCAGGCACGACACGCCCTGAGACACGCCCGTGTCCCAGGCCGTGTCACCCACGCCTGAACCCAAAATGATCCAAATTGACTTTGGGGTGTTACAATCCTCCCCTCCTTCAGAGAATTTCGTCCTCAAAATTTTTCTTACACCTTGTCTGTACTCAGATTCCTGCTCCTTGTTTGTACTCCTTGTCTTGGATCACCAATTATCTGATTTGCTGGATGATCTTTTAAGTGTCTATTAGCTGGAGGTAGTCTATCTTCAGGTTGAACACCTCCAGTCTCTTCATTATGCTGCATCTCTTGGTTTTCATCAGCATCTGGAGAGTCTTGTACTCCCCCTGGACAGCATCCACCATTTTCCACTTCCTGATTTGCAGTTGAATCTTCTGTAATGGTAAGCTTGTCCATTCTCTCATTTATACCTGTAGAACTGCAAGCAATACTTGGCAACTCACTTTTAATCAGTCTTGTTTCATCAAAGACAACATGTACAGACTCTTATACAACTTGAGTAATCAAGTTGTAGACCCTATAAGCCTTACTATTGTTGTTGTACCCAACAAATATCCCCTCTTGGGATTTGGCAGCAAACTTGGTTAGATAAGACTTGCAATTGTTAAGGACATAACACATGCAACCAAAGATCCTAAAATAGGATAAGTTTGGTTTTCTGCCCTTCATAATCTCATAGGGAGTCTTTTTGTAGCTTTTGGTGATAGAAGCCCTATTGATCACATGACATGCAGTGTTTACTGCCTCAGCCCAGAAATATTCTGGGAGAGAAGTGTCACTCAACAGAGTTCTACCAGCCTCAATCAGTATTCTATTCTTCCTTTCAGCAATACCATTTTGCTGTGTTCTAGGTGAGGAAAATTCTTGAAAAATTCCAAATTCTTCACACAGTCTTAACATACTTTCAGATTGAAATTCAGTGTCATGGTCACTTCTGATTTTGACCACTGTACTGTCAAGTTCATTCTGAATTTGTTTGACAAAACTATATAAAACACTTGGGGTTTCAGATTTTTGTCTCAGAAAGAACACCCATGAATATCTAGAATAGTCATCAACCACCACAAAAGTGTAGACCTTCCTACCTAGACTATGAACTGGCATAGGACCAAATAGATCCATATGCAAGAGGTATAGACACCTCACTGAATCCTTGTTTTCAAGGCTATGAAAGGTGGATTTAGTCTGCTTGCCTTTTTGACAAGCTGAGCATATCCCATCCTTTATACACTTAACTTGAGGACCATTCCTCACTAACTCTTTGCTAAAGAGTTGGCCAATAGTCTTGTAGTTAAGGTGGGTCAGCCTCTTGTGCCATTTAACACAATGAGAGGCTCTCTCATCAGCTACAAGACAAATAGGAGAAACATTGTTCTCACACTCAAAGTTAAGACAGTACACATTCCTTTTTATATATCCTGTCAATATGACCTTTTGATCACTTGACCTTTTGATATGACATCCATTCTTAATAAATGAAATGTCATATCCTAAATCACTCAGCTGACTTATGCTAATTAGGTTGTGTTTCAAACCCTTCACATAGGCCACTTGAGTGATAATAATCTGGTTACTAGAAATGTTACCAAATCCTTTGATGATCCCTTTTTCTGAACCACCAAAGGTTACTTTAGGTCCATTCAGCACAGGTGAGTAGTCCTTCACAATCCCCTTGTTTCAGTCATGTGCCTGGAACATCCACTGTTCAAGTACCATATAGGGGCATGGCAACTTGGACTTACCTGCAATAAAGATTACTTAACCTTAGAACCCAAATAACTTTTGGGTCCTTGGTTCAAGTTAGTCTGAACTTTAACAAATCTACCTGCAGCTTTTCTAACAGGCAGATTGCAACTCTCCTTGACACTGGTATTGTGCCAATAATCTAAGGCAAAGTGGCCTATCTTGCCACAGCACCAGTACTCAAACTTGTTATACCTTTGTTTAGGTACAGCCTTAGCTGAATTATTTACAAAAGGTCTCCTGTTTTGTGTTGGGGCTTTGCCTTTCTTATTGGACTTAGCAGCCCATGTTGTTCTTTTAAACCCTAATCCTGCTTTACCCTTTTGAGACACATACTCATCAATCAAGGGTAAAAATGATTTTGGCTTGGAGTAACTAGCCACCAAATCTTTTTCTTTTTGAAGTCTGACTTCCAGACTTTTAATCTGATCATTCTTAAATGTGATTGTTCTCATTTGAATAACAGTTATGTTTTTCAATCTGGCAATCTCATTCAACTTTTGATCCAGCATCTTCTCTGAATCAGATGCATCCATCTTAAGATCTGCAATCTCCTTAGCCTGAGTTTTGGCCAGGTTTTTGCTTTTCTTTAGTGCCTGCAACAAGTCTCCATATTTATCTATCAGCTGATGAATATCACCTTCAGACTCAGACCCATCCACATCACTTGATGCAGATGTTGCTGACTCTGACCCAGTACTATAATCTGAATTTCTAGAAAAACATTGTACCTTACTAGAACCAGGCTGATTCTGACACTTGTCTTCTTCTGACATAACCACCAGTCCCTTGCACTGATGGTCTTCTTGTTCATAGATAGAGTTCAGCACTTGGAGAAACTCTTCTTCTTCATCTGATGCATATAGACCAATGTATGCCTCAGCTTCAGATTCTGACTCTGAAGATGATTGGTCTGTCAAGCTCTTCTCCTTCCTAGCAACAAAGGATTTCTCCTTCTTGCTATAGTGTTGAATCTTCTTTTTATCTGCAGACTCTTTTCTCTTGTCTGGACACTCAGCCACAACATGTCCAGGCCTATTACAGCAGTAGCAAACTATCTTTGATGTTGTAGATTTGCTTGGCTTAGACCTGCTCCTGTCCTTCCTGGATGACTTCCTCTTTTGATAATAGTCATCCTTAGGCTGAGATGTGGAGGGCCTAGACTTCCACTACCTCTTCTTCAGGAATCTCTGAAACTTCCTTGTAAAGGCAGCAAAGTCTTTATCTGAGTCACTGCTATCTGAACTTTGGTTGTCTGAATTATCTGAAGCAATTTCAGCAACTATCATAGGAGGTGATGGAGACAACCTCCTATTCTTCCTAGTGGCTTCAGCCTTGAAGGGCACAGACTTTTCTCTATGCTCCCCTTTTGCACTTTTATCTTTCTCTTTCCTAGCCATCAGCTGCATCTCATATGACAGCAACTTTCCAAACAAAGTTGGAGGAGAAATATCTACAAGTTTGGCCACTTTCCTAATGACAGAAATCTTAGTGTCCCAATCCTTTGTCAAGGATCTTAGGAATTTATCATTCAGTTCATATGTACTGAAGATTCTTCCATAGGACATCAACTCATTTACTATTCTATAGAACTTTTTATAACACTAAGTTATACTGTCAGACTTTCCTTGTTTGAAACTCTCATATTCCTGGTTCAGCATAGATTTTCTATCTTGTCTGACTTCTTCAGACCCCTCCATGTATACTATCAAAGTATCCCACATTTCCTTGGAGGTCTTGCAGTGAATCAAATTTTGAAAGGTTGAATCATCTATGGCACTAGCTATGATATTCTGGGCTCTTTTATCCATAGTTGACAGGATGATCTCATCCTTAGTCATCTCTGAGAAATCCTTGGTAATTCTTTGGTTTGCATCCAGAACAAAAATCTTCATAGGAATATAAGGACCTTCCTTTACTGTAATGTAGATCCTTGGATCAGAAGCCTCCATAAACTGCCTTACCCTTTCTTTCCATATTCCAAATATCTCCTTTCTGCATATGGGTAATTTCATAGAACCTAGTTCCTTATGATTTTCACTTGAACCCATTTTCTTGATCTTGAATCTGCCTTATGAATCTCACTCAGACTGTTAAGTCCATCTTTGAGTAACCTCCCTCTGATACCACTTGAAAGAATTAGTGTCTAACCACCTAGAGGGGGGGGGGGGGTGAATAGGTGTAATTCCTTTTAAAGGCAGAAAATCTGTTCTGTAAATTACTCAAAAACAGTTAATTCTATAACTACACAGCACAGCAATCACAGAATCATACAATCACAGAGTGCACACAGATTTTATAGTGGTTTCCCAAGGTCTGGGTACATCCACTTCCCCCTTCGCCTATCTATCAGTGTACTAGATTCGGCCTAACTTCTTCTCTTCACCTCAGATCCTCAGATCTTACAGTATCTCAGAACCCCAACAGGGCTCCTACAACTCAGAGTGAGTCCACACTCCTACAGCTCAGGCAAACTGCCCTACTTCAGCCTTCAACAAGGCCTACACTCAGAGATCACAATCTCCTACAACTCAGGCTCACAGCCTTACCTCAGCCTTCAACAAGGCCTACCACTCAGAGATACAAATCTCCTACACTCAGCCTTTATAAACACATGCTTACAACTCAGATCTATAAAGATCCTACAGAAATTTGATTTAACAAAGTAATTAACCACCAACCAGATAGAGAGAGAAGGAATGAATGGTTTCTTGATCAGTTCTTGGAAGAACCTGATGGCGGAGAATAACCACTCTTAGCTTTCTTCAAAGCTTCTTGAATCTGAAACCAGTAGGTTGAACTCCTGAGTAGTTAATCTTCAATCAACTTCTGACTTGAGATTCAAATCTCAATTTGAATCTTTCTTGGCAGCCTGGTTCAGCAACTACACTTCAATAGATGGAGCTCTCTCTCTCTCTCTCCAACTTCTTCTTAGATCTTCGGACGAAAATCTTCTTCTCTATTCTGTAATTAAATTAATTCAGAATCTATATTCTTTAATCATTAATCATCACTTTCTGTTGAAGGTGAAAACCTTTATATAGTCTTTCTCCATGGTAACCGGCTGTCCGGTTTCTAACAAACTTCTGACAGCACTGACAGTTGCAGTTGACCGGTTAGAAATGACAGCTGTCAAGTCATCCAGTCACTTATTGAAAACACTGTCTCTGTCTGAAAGTGTCAAGACAGAACTTCTTCATGTGTCGACACAAGTAGACTAAGTGTCGACACAAGTGGACTAAGTGTCGACACTAGCCTTGGTGGTGTCGAAACAACTCCTTTGTTGTTGTTATTGCTTCTCGACACAGCTTCTTTAGAATGTGTCGACACTGATTCTGTGTGTCGACACAACTCCGTCTTCTCTTTAAACTTTGTTGATCTTTGCTCTGTGTCGATACAAGTCCTGTGTGTCGACACAGTTGATGTCGACAAAGTCTTCTATGTGTCGACACTGCCTTTTTGTGTCGACACAATTGACGCCGACTAAGTATTTCTGTGTGTCGACACTGCCTCTGTGTGTCGACACATTTCTTCTGGCGTCGACTCTGCCTTTCCAAGTGTCGACACAATTAACTCCAAGTGTCGACACAGCTTTTATCCAGTATCGACACAAGCCTGCATAAGTGTCGACACAGCTTATCCAGGTGTCAACACATGGACTTAGAAATTTTTCTGCATTCCTGCATTTACTTAACCTGCACATATAAACTCAAAATAACATCAAATACACCTTCATGTATATCATTGAGTAGGGTGAGACTTCTTCAAATCTGGTACACATTTTTCAATGTACCCAACACGGTTGTTTGGCGCAAAGATGACCGGCCGGGAGGCCGGCAACGGGAAATGCTGCAGCTGGCCGTGGAAATGAGGTTGCCAGCGGGCGGCCGCTTAGCTTGGCGATGGCCGGCGGGAGGCCAACCACAAGCCTTACGGCCGCTTGCAGGCGGCCGCTAGGCATAACAGCGACTGGCTGGGTGGTCGTCCGCTTATGGGCGGCAGCTTGGCACAGAAGAGGCCGACCTAGAGGCCGGTTGCAAGCCTCGTGGTTGTTTGGTGTGGCGGCGGTCAGCTTGGAGGCTGGTTGCAAGCCTCGCGGCCGTTTGGCGTGACAGCGGCCGGCCGGGAGGCCGATCATATGAAACAGGGCCGCTGGCGGGCAGCTGCTTGGCACGACAACAACCGGTGGGAAGGCGGCGACGATGGCGGTTGCGATGGCGGCGGCGATGGTTGTTTCAGCAGTTTTGGGGTTTATTTGGTCAACCCCACTGTAACAACCCAAATTCGAGAAACAGGAAAATATTGGGTGACACGGCCTGGGACACGGGTGTTTCCCAGGGCGTGTCCTGCTTAGGTTGAGTGGTTAAGCGCATGGTCGACGAATTTCAGTCGACGAAGTTTTTGGGAGGGAACACGCTGATCGACACGGGCGTGTCAGGGGGCGTGTCCTCCTCGGGTTCGACAATTTTCCACTCGAGTGATTTGGTCGGTGATCGTCGAGTGAAGTCACGGACATGACACGGGCGTGTCACATGGGACACGGACGTGTCACCGGGCGTGTACTTCACTCGAGTATGTCTCGAGAAATGATCTCGAGTGGGTCTCTTTTGCCTCGAGTAGGGGAGGTGACACGGGCGTGTCATCCTTTGGACACGGGCGTGTCCTGCCCAACTACTCGAGTAGTTATCTCGATGTTGAAGTATTTGACCGGGCGGCTTAGCGGTTTGATCCAGCGGTTTGTTGACCGAGCGGTCTGGCGGTCTCGCTCTAGAGCTAGGAGACCGGGCGGTCTATCGGCCTACCATTGCGGCCTGTTCTATCCTGCTGGAGTTGCCGAGCGGTTTACCCATCTGTCTAACCGCGCGGCCTGTGCGGTCACCTTTATTCTAGCCGCTCAGTACGGTAAATGTTTAGTCCCACATTATTTGTATACTCTCTTTCTTATCTCCTCCATTCTATATAAGGGAGGTCATACCTTTGTAAATGATATCTTTTTTGGATAATAAAATTTCAATTATTCAAAAGTTTATCCGCTTGTTCTCTCTTTTTCGCTACTTTCTAACATGCTATCAGAGGACACGGTCATTTCCTCCTGATTCTGTGCGCTCTCTGTTGTTCGCGGCCTGTTTTCCGCTTTCTGCGACCTGTCTCGCGGCTTGCCCTCTCTTCTGTCCGCTCCCTGTTCGCGCGGCTTGTTTCTGTCTGCTGCCCTGTTCGCGCGGCTTGCTTCTTCTTGGTTCTCTTCTCCTACTTCTATTCGTCGCAGCGACCTGTTTCCTTGTCGCCGCGCTCCTTGTTCTTTCTTGCCTCTCCGACTTCCTAGTCATTGCGGCCTGTCTCTGTCCGCGTGCCTTGTCTCTACCCGCTGCGGACTTCTTCTCCCTGTCCGCTTCTGCTTTCCCCATATCCGCTTGTCTCTATACTCGCGGTTTGCTGCTGTGATCTGCCTGACCGTGCGGGTTGTTCCTTTCTCACCCGCATCTTGGTCGCGGTCACCTGCTCTTCTCCTCTCTTCTGTTCGCTCGGCGTTTTCAGTCCGCGCGACCTCTTCCCCGCTGTGCCTTTGACCTCTTTCTAGCCGCTACTGTTCGTGCGACTTCTTCTGTTTTCTACCCGCTGCGGTCTCCTTGCCGGGTTCTATGACTACCTCCGGTCTCACCACTACTCCTGCAGCTCCTTCTCCTCCTCCTCCTTCGGGCAACCTTGGCACCCTTTCCAAGCTTGTTGGCTCCAACTATCCCGATTGGAGTGTTTCTTTCACCTTTCTCCTTCATTCTCAACGCAAGCGTCATCACCTCACCGATGACCCTCCTCCTCACACCTCTCCTGAGTTTGATGACTGGGATGCGAGTGATGCTCTTGTCCGCACCTGGCTGGCCAACAGCCTTTCTGATGAGTTCCTTCCCGTCATTCGCCATGATGAGACGGTCAAGGCCGCCTGGCTTCACCTCGCTGCTCTCTATTCTAAGGGGGGCCAGACGTCCCGCATTTATACTCTCTATGCGGACCTCTTCGCCCGCCCTTCCATGACACCGGCTGCGGCTTATCAGCAGGTTCAGGCTCTTGGTGCTGAAATCCTCCAGAATCGCCCCTTCTCCGCGGACTTGGCCGAACAGCACAAACACTTCCAGGAACTCCTGGTTGTTTGTTATCTTCTTCGTCTTCCCGACTCTTATGATATGATCCGCCAGCAGATCTTGGGTGAGGCGGAATCTCCTACTTTGGATGCCACTGCGGCTCGCATTGCCGCTGTTACTTCGCTCCTCCAGCGGCCTCTGTTGGCCTCCCCCCCTTCCCAGGACTCCTTTGCTCACCAAGCTCAGAGGGGGGGCCCTAGTAGCCGCGGCTCCTCTGGCGGACGGGGTTCATCTCGGTTCCTATGCTCTCACTGTGGTCGTACTGGCCATACTGTTGACCGCTGCTGGCAGAAACATCCTCATCTTCGCCCTTCCGGTGATGCTCCTTCTTCGGCCTCCGCCTCTTCTCGGCCGTCTGCCTCTATGGCCACGACGTCAGGTAGTGCCCACGTCGTTACCCAAGGTAAATGGCTGATTGACTCCGGTGCCACAAATCATATGATGGGCAACCCTCATTGCTTCTCCCGTCTTGAGACTCATGACCGCTTACCCCCGGTTCGTGTGGTGGATGGTTCCCCGTCCCCGGTTCATGGGACGGGCATGGTTCAACTCAACCCATCGCATTGCTTGGAGGATACCCTCTATGTCCCGAAGTTCCCATGCAATTTGTTATCAGTTACTACTTTATGCCGGCAACTTCAGTGCTCCGTCTTGTTCACTCCCACTACTTGTTCTTTTCAGGACCCGAGGACCCGGCGGACGATTGCTACTGGGACTGAGAGCGGCGGCCTCTACTTCCTCGACGATGTTTCCGCTCTGTCTGCCTACTCCTCCTCCACCGATCTCCTTCAGTGGCATCTTCGTCTTGGACATCCTCCTCCTCGGCTTCTTCGCCAGCTTCTGCCTCACTTACCTCCTACCAGTTCTCCGCTCAACTGTGATGCGTGTCAGCTTGGCAAACATCATCGCTCCTCCTTCCCACCGAAGCAAGGCCGTGGCTCCTCTCGCATATTTGATCTTATTCATTCTGATGTATGGGGTCCTGCTCCTACCCTCACAGTTGGTCGGGGCAGTTCCTATTTTGTCACTTTTATCGATGATTTTTCTCGATGTACATGGGTGTATCTGTTAAAAGATCGCTCTGAACTATTTTCTGTTTGGCAATCATTTTACTTTATGATTAAGACTCAATTTGCTATTTCTATTAAAGTCTTACATTCTGATAATGCCAAGGAATATCTGACTCATGAGTTCTCCGCGTTCTTTCACCAACATGGCCTCCTTCATCAAACGACTTGTGTTTACACCTCCCAGCAGAATGGGGTGGCGGAGCGTAAAAACCGTCACCTGCTTGATGTTGCTCGTACTCTCATGACGCAGATGCACGTCCCTCGCTCCTACTGGGGCTACGTTGTGCTCCTCGCCTACTATCTCATCAATCGCCTTCCCTCCACGGTTCTCCACGGCCAGACTCCCTTCTCCCTTCTCTACCCCCACCAGGAACCTTTTCCTCTTCCTCTCCGTGTCTTTGGTTGTACGACCTTTGTTCACGCTCCCTCCGCTACTCGCGACAAGCTTTCCCCCCGTTCCACCAAGTGTGTCTTTTTGGGGTACTCTACCACTCAAAAAGGCTATTGCTGCTTTGACCCCCTTCTCCGCAAGCAGTTTGTCTCCGCGGATGTGACTTTTTTCGAGAATGCTTCCTATTTCTCTCCTCCCTCTTCTCTTCCTTCTGATATCTCCATTCCTTCCACACCTCTCGACGTTTTCCCACCTTCGTCTCCTCCTCCACCGCCTCCTTCCCAGTCCGTCTCCCCACCCACCCCTCCACCCTCCTCTCCGCTGCCATCTCTCTCTAGTCCCGGGCCAGCCTTCTCCGCCACGGACGCTCCGGTCGCTGAAGCTCCTGTCGCTGACGCTCCCGTTGACCTGGATGTTCCCATTGCCCTTCGCAAAGGGGTGCGGGCGTGTACTCAACACCCGCTCACGACTGTTGTTTCCTATGATCAGCTTTCTCCTTCTCGCAGGTGTTTTGCCTTGGCTATCTCTGCTACTTCTACTCCCCGTACCTACCAGGAGGCTCTTGCTCTCCCTCATTGGAAGTCTGCCATGGATGAGGAGATGGCTACTCTTACTAAACGGGGTACCTGGACCCTGGTTCCTCCTCCCGTGGGCACTGATGTGGTTGGCTGTCGCTGGGTCTTCGTTGTGAAGTTTCGCCCCGACGGCATTGTGGATCGCTACAAAGCCCGGCTGGTGGCCAAGGGCTTCACTCAGACTTACGGCATTGATTACTTTGATACCTTCTCTCCGGTTGCTCGCCTCAGCACCATCCGGGTTCTCTTTTCTGTGGCTGTTAACCGGGCTTGGGCTATTTCCCAGCTTGATGTGAAGAATGCCTTTCTCTATGGCGATCTTCAGGAGGACGTCTATATGGAGCAACCTCCTGGGTATGTTGCTCCGGGGGAGACACGTGTATGTCATTTGAAGAAGGCCATTTATGGCCTAAAGCAGAGCCCTCGGGCATGGTTCGACAAATTCAGTGGTATTGTGGCTACCATCGGCTTTCAAAGGAGTTCGGCCGATCAGTCCTTATTCATTCGCAAAACGGCCTCGGGACTGGTGGTTTTGGTCGTATATGTGGATGATATTCTCCTTACTGGCGATGACCGAGATGGGGTGGACTTGACGAAGAAGAACCTCCGTCAGCACCTTGTCACGAAGGATATGGGCTCCCCGAAATACTTTTTGGGAATAGAAATCTCTCGGAAACTTGACTCCTCGGTTCTCTCTCAACGGAAGTATGCCCTTGATCTTCTACGAGAAGCAGGATTGACAGGTGCCAAACCAGCTCGTTTTCACATGGCTATTGGAGAAGATAAAACGTGGACGGATGACTCGCCTCTTCTATCTGATGTCATAAGGTACAGACGTTTGGTAGGCAAACTCATCTATCTCACGGTGACTAGACCCGACATCGCCTATGTTGTAGGCAAGGTCAGTCAGTTTATGCAAGCTCCCAGGGAGTGCCATCTTCAGTCCGCCCTGAAGATTTTAGAGTATATCAAAGCAGCACCAGGCAGAGGGTTACTCTTTCAGAAGAATGGTCATCTGAGGGTTGAGGCCTACTCAGATTCAAGTTACGCGGATGACAAAGGCGATCGTAAATCCACATCAGGTTTTTGTACCTTTGTTGGAGGTAATCTCGTGAGTTGGAAGAGCAAGAAACAGTCTGTTGTCTCCAGATCCAATGCCGAAGCCGAATACCGGAGTATGGCGTCAACCACGTGTGAGTTTAAGTGGTTGCGGGCTCTCATGCTTGACCTGGGCGAGGTATATGACTGTCTTCTCCCTATGTTCTGTGACAACAAGGCCGCTATACACATATCCAGAAATCTGGTCTTCCATGAGAGAACAAAGCATATATAGGTTGACTGTCACTTCATTCGGGAAGAGATTTTGAAGAAACAGATTTATACTCCTTTTGTCACCTCTGACAAGGAATTGGAAGATATCTTCACCAAGCCGGTTTCTACTTCCTTCTTCCGCATTTGTGACAAGCTGGGCATGATTGATATCTATGCTCCAGCTTGAGGGGGAGTGTTGAAGTATTTGACCGGGCGGCTTAGCGGTTTGATCCAGCGGTTTGTTGACCGAGCGGTCTGGCGGTCTCACTCTAGAGCTAGGAGACCGGGCGGTCTATCGGTCTACCATTGCGGCATGTTCTATCCTGCTGGAGTTGCCGAGCGGTTTACCCATCTGTCTAACCGCGCGGCCTGTGCGGTCACCTTTATTCTAGCCGCTCAGGACTGTAAATGTTTAGTCCCACATTGTTTGTATACTCTCTTTCTTATCTCCTCCATTCTATATAAGGGAGGTCATACCTTTGTAAATGATATCTTTTTTGGATAATAAAATTTCAATTATTCAAAAGTTTATCCGCTTGTTCTCTCTTTTTCGCTACTTTCTAACACTCGAGTAGGTCTCGAAAGGGTCTCGAGAGCCTGACATGGGCGTGTCAGCCATGTGACACGGGCGTGTCAGCCATGTGACACGGGCGTGTCATCCATGTGACACGGGCGTGTCACATGACGTGGCTTATTTTGGATAAGGCGGTTTGTGCACCGCTTAGGGGACACGGCCTGTGACACGGGTGTGTCACAGGGCGTGTCATACCTGAGAGAGCTGTTTTCATGGAATTTTTTGGCCGTTCCTTTTCTTCATATGGGATCTGATGGCTCAGATTTCTCCTCTGATCGGCGGTGTACGACTGGGATATCTGGTACACCAATAAGATGCCCTGAGTGCACAGAGCGTCTGGTGGATACCGGCGTTTGTGATGTGATTGTGATTGGTAGATTGATCTATATAATGATAGCAATGCATACAGGGAAGGAACCACTGCCCCGGGTAAGGGGTAGGGTTATTATAAGTGGTCAGCTAAAGTTGACCGTTACTTTGTTTGTCGCTCTTGGGTGGATCATAAATTGCAGGTGCTGATGATGACATTGAAGTGAGCGGAGTGCTGGATTGCTGCTAAAGGCCCTTGAATGTCGTGCAAAGAAATGTGGTTGGATTTCATGTGTGGCCGGCCTGCGTGCCGATGTACGAAATTTTATTTGTGAAAAGAGAAACTTGTAAGGCCTTAAGGCCAGTGTGTGTAGGTTGTATACATTTCTGGTTTTGATATATAATTGTGGAGTTTATAAAGTAGTGGACATTCTCTGAGCTGAGTTCATTTAACTACAAATGCTGCGCTAGAATGGTTTGAGTTAGGGTGCGAATAGATTTTGATTTCCACATGTAATTCTGCCGCTTGTCTGTGAACTATGGCATGGGATCCCGTTCGGACCCACTGTTATAGTCCATGTGACGGGTGGGGGCGTTACACCCACTACCTACACAAAGGCGGTGGGCGGTTTAGCTACCCGCAACCCATATTATTTTAAGTGGGGTTGTATCAATTGCCCCCCAAGTTCCCGAGACCTGGATCCAAAGTGAACGAATGACATGAACTTTTTCCCTTAAAATGCGTGAATGGTCAACTTGTTGCGACCACATTAGAGATAAGTAGTGCGCTGGTGGCAGAGGTAAGCCGTAAAAAGGCTTAAAATGATGTAAAAAGGCGACACACGGGTGGGTCGCTGCCTACATATGATTCGCGTGTGGGCAACATGTAAGACCCCCCTCCCCCCAAACCTTTGCCCGGGTCGGGCCGGAGGGGATCTTACTTGCCCAAGACGTCCACCCAGTGTTCCTTAAGGTGTAAGAACCCACTCTACTAAGCACTAGTTGCCCGTCTTGCTCGGCTTGAATCACAACATCACATCACATCATAGAGTATTACAGAAGCATTAACAGAGGACCACAACAAAAATATATATATGTATACATGTATACATATGTATACATGTACACATATGTATACATGTACACATATGTATACATGTACACATATGTATACATGTACACATATGTGTACATGTACACATATGTGTACATGTATACATATGTGTACATGTATACATATGTGTACATGTATACATTTGTGTACATGTATACATATGTGTATATGTATACATATGTGTGTGTATATATATATATATATATATATATATATATATATATATATATATATATATATATATATATATATATATATATATATATATATATATATATATATAAAATAGAAAACGCAAAAGCCCGTTGCTACTGTTTGTACATAGAGCTCGTAGGCTAAAATAGTATTACTACTAGCAACTCCCCCCCCCCCTCTCTCAACTCTGCCCGCTAGTACTCATGTCTCGAAATTTGGGAGACGACGAGGGTGCCTCTGCTCGAGTAGTCCTATCAGCTGAAATCTCATTCTGCAGCAGCTAGTCATTACAGTGCTCCATCTCCTGTGATTGGTTATTAAAATAATCGTTAGTCACTGAGCTAAGAGAAAACAAATCTCCTCCCCGGATCTATATCCTAGGGACGAGCTCACACACCCAACAAAAGTAGATAGCTGAAGTATGAGAGGGTTAGTACATCATTTCATGAATAAACTAGGAGAAACCAAAAAGAGGTGCTGCATGGTATAACTGGACTAGCAGCAACAATATACGCCAGTTATAATTTAGGCTCCATTAGCACAACAACACGGTAGGTATTCACAACCAGTGCAAACATCACAAGCAATCACAACCGCGCACACATCACAGACATTCATAGCCGCACACACATCGCAGACATTCACAGCCACGCATAACTTCCTATGTCGACATAGTATAGACTGCATTTTTTCAAGCAGGGTAGTGAGCCCTGCGGGCCTCACCGATATGGTCGTCGGTGACAGTGGCCAGTCCTGCCACTTTTGGGGGTGATCGTACTGCACAACCTAGGCCCTTACATACAACCCTGTATACTCTTGGATGTGACCGACATCCGGCGATTCAACATTTTGGCCGACTAGCGGAGGAAACCCAAAGGGGAAAAATATAATGACTGGTCTCCCATGGTACTCATCTCCCTGTCGTCTTGAATTGTCGAACTTCCCATACAAGTACGATCAGTCTGCGGAAGTGACTAACCCGCCACAACTTACTGAAAGTAATTTACAAGCAATCAAATTTATCAATTTTGCTAGTATGCACCAGGTCTATAGCGGTTTGCCCTACTATGCTTTAAATAATTCGGGCAAACGGGACTTGGCTCGACTTTTGACAAGCATCATGTGAGCACTTTATTTAGGGGTAATTTAGGACGAGCAACTCAACTCCTATTATCCCCAACTAAGGCTCAACCTATCAAATATTTGCTCGTCAGGGCAGGACCTGTGCTAAAATAGAAAATTACAGAAACGAAAGTACGGTAATAGAAGCTGCTGTTAGTATAAGCCGCATAATTAAAATGTTGTAATGAAAAAGGAACAGTATGAAACTGGAGTAGTTTTGAACTGAAAGAACTGAACTGAAAGTAAGTATTGAAAGAGACTGGACCAGTACGAGACTAGAATAGTACTTAAAAGAAATGAATTGAACTGAAAGTAAATAGCCAAGACTAGTACGAGACTGGAGTACTGAAAAGAAAGTACTGAACTGAAATAAATAAATAAACTGGACCAGTACGAGACTGGAGTAAAATAAAAATAAAATGGTTAGTAGTCAAATCACTCAATTTAGGAGGCTTCAGTTCTGTCTCCGTTCTTACGAGGTTTAGTTCAGTTCTATCTCTGTTCTTAGGAGGTTTAGTTCAGTTCCATCTCCGTTCTCAAGAGGTTTAGTTCAGTTCCATCTCCATTCTCAGGAGATTTAGTTCAGTTTCATCTCCGTTCTCCGGAGGTTTAGTTCAGTTCCATCTCCGTTCTCTGGAGATTTAGTTTGGGTTTCATCCATTATTAAGGTCTGATAATAGTTTTGTTGCATCCATTATTGTTGTGCCTCAATCAGACTTGAAGAATTAAAGGGTTAACCTTTATTATTCGTCGAGCATGATTGCCCGTATTTTTATTTTCCAAAGTTGTCTAAGTTACTCAAGAGCTTTATAACGGATAAAGACGAGACGCTCAGTAGTTCCACGAAAACCTCAGAATGCTTAGAGCTTGGGCATTCTCCTAGGACACTCTCGTTGGTAAAATAATTTGAACCTATTATTAAACACAAAAGAATGGTCACACACTCAAATTTCCGTTTTGGGAAAATAGGATGTATTAATTTCGTGCGCGACCCTAGGTTCAAATTAAATTGGAAAAACTCCAATTTTTCTTCCAAGGTTTCCAAATTTTAATACAACCTTTAAGGAGGCCTAAAATGTACACACAATTTTTCTCAAAATTTTTTGAACGATTTTAGGCCTATAATTTTGCCAATAAAAACTCATTTGGGATTTTAAAAATACTAAATCAAATCCAAAAATTCTCAAAATTTTTGTGAAGAAAGCGCTTATTGAGGTGAACAACTTTCTTGTTCAACATTTTTTCTCTAGGAGCATATATTTTTTAAAAAAATATCCAGGGTTCTGATTAAAACAAGTCTGCATATAGTAGATCAGACTTGATCCTGTGGCCAGGATTGAGCCAGATCGGGAAAACAACCAACGCTTTCCCACAACGGATCGGCCACGGATCCACTGTGGAGGGCACAAAAAATGAGGCGGGGAGGGAATTAAGAAGATCACGGCCGTTCATTTCATTCCCGTGAGATGAACGACAGTGATCTTCCCCTCCAGAGAAGAAGGCGGTGGCCCTTTGCCAGCCGGCCACTACCGGGCACCGGTGCTGCCCTCCATCGACTCGTCTGGGGCCGACGAATATCAAGGTGGTGGTCCGGTGGCCTGCCGCCGCCGGCCAGCGACAAAATTTGTTAAACCGAGAGCAGGGTGGCGGCGGCTCTGCTCCCAGCTCCACCGCTCCACGTTGCCTCTCCGGTGACTTTCCCAGACATGAAACCACCCCCGGCCGGCACGCTGGAGGCAGAGCTCCTCTACGGTGGTGGCCCGACGACTTGCCACCGTCGGAGCAAAAACAAAGTATTGCTCTATTTCTCGGGTGCTGCCAGAGCGGTGCTTTTCGGCAGCACCCCGACCTTCCACCACCGGGGAAAGGTATCCCTGGTGGACTAGACCTTTCCCAGCACCGCCACTGACGCTGGGGGAGGGTAGCTTACTATGTCTACCTCCCGAACTGGAGCATGGGTCGGGTGGTGTCTGTAACACCACAAATCCCCAAATTTGGGTTTAGGTTGGGTGACACGGGCAGGGACACGGGCGTGTACCAAGCCGTGTCTAGCTCTGTACTCGAGTAGGACTCGAGTGGGTCTCGAGTGGGCCTCGAGTGTGTCTCGAGTGAGGCACACGGCCTGGGACACAGGCGTGTCCTAGGCCGTGTCCTCCTCGGGTCGACGAACTGCTCGAGTGGTCGATGAAATGCACTCGAGACAGTGAACACGAACATGTTCTGGTTGACACGGGCGTGTCAACTCCGACATGGGCGTGTCGGGAACCCGTGTTCTCTTCGGGTTGTTCTTGGTCCTGTGTCGATTGAGGAACACGCCATGCCACACGGGCGTGTACTGAGTGACACAGGCGTGTCAAGGTTAAACACGGCCGTGTTGAACCCCGTGTCCTGGTCGGGTTTAAGTCGGTTCCTTGCCGCTTAAGGAACACGGCCTGTGAAACGGGCGTGTCACAAGCCGTGTCAACCCAAAAATGGATATTTCTGGGCAAATCGTGGTCATTCATTTCCTTCAACTTGGATCCAGTGGTCTAGGACCTTCCCTGTTGTTATATAACCATGGATAGAAGAATGAATTCTCATTCATTCTTAGCCTTTCTCTTTCTAAAGAGATCAAGAGGGAGGAAGGGAAGGAAGGGAAGGAAGTCGGCTGTCAGAGAGGCTTCAGAAGTCCGAATCAAGATCCGAGTTCAGATTCATGGAGGCAAGGCCGTGGCGGTGATTTCCATCTGGCTAGTTCATGGCTCCAAAACGATCGTCAAGGGTAACGATCTCCTTCTTGGACAAGTGAAGTCCCCCTTTATGCATGAGCATGGAATCCTCCACCAAGCGATGGAAAGCGTAAGTGATTCCAGTGGGTTGATAGTTGATATCCTCGATTGAGTCTGCATCTAGAGCCGAAAACATGTAGTACGACATAGACATGCTGTGTGAAGCCCATCCGGACGGTTAGTCTGGATTGGTGATGTTTCTGTTGCGAACCGGAGAAAACTCCGTGTATTGAATGGATGCTTGTGAATTGTGAATACATGCAAAATCTCTGTATAAGCCCTTATATTGTGTGTGCTGAACTAGAAAGCCGCTCTATGAGAGCTGTGTGCTGAGCAGGAAAGGGAAGGCCAACCCGCGTCAAGATCTGCGCTATTGACGAATTGAACAATGGGAAAAGGCTGACTTGTACCTGTGTTGTGAGAGATCGATTGGTGGCAATGCAAATGGGAGGCTGCGGGCCAGACCTGGCTTGTGACACCACGGGGGTGGGTCGATCTAAATTCTCAAGGTTGCCATGAGGTTAGCACCTCTGAGTGGGATGGGCGAGGATGTCCCCAACATGCGTGTTGGTAGACTAGGTCCCATACCCAACAAGTTAAAAACCTTTGATCGGTGGTGGTGCCAAGGAGTCCGGTACACCGTAAATGTGCCCTGAGTGCATGGAGCGTCTGGCAGAGGTGGGCGCTTGTGATGTTGTTGTACCTGAGAGCCCTTGTTGTGATATATATATATATATATATATATGTTGTGATTGCGATGCATACAGGGAAGAAACCACTGTCTCGGGTAAGGGGTAGGGTCGTTATAATTGGTCAGCTAATGCTGACCGTTGCTTTGTTTACCACCCTTGGGGTGTATGTCCAACTGCAAGTGTTCACGGGCTGAATTGGATTGAGCGGATTGGAGCCCTTGCTGCCTAAAGGCCCTTGAAGGCTGTGCGAAGTTTTATAATTCATGTGTGGCCGGCCTGCGTGCCGATGTATGAAGCCATATTTGTAAAGAGAAACATGTAAGGCCTTAAGGTCATGTGCGTTTGTGTATTTTTATACATTCCTGGTGTTATATATAAATGTGTGGTTTATATATTTAGTGGACATTCATTGTGATGAGTTCTGCAACTTAAAATACTTTCGCTAAAATGCTTTTAGCTAGGACGTGAGTAGAACATGATTTTGATATTCATACGTGATTCCGCCGTTTGTCCGTGAAATATGGCGTGGGGCCCCGGACGGACCCACTGTTATATTCCATATGACGAATGGAGGCGTTAAAAAGTGGTATCAAGCTAGGATTAACTTTTTGGGAGGTCGAACATAATTGAACTCACGAATGTCCACTAGGAATATAATACATGCACGTGAGGAGCGTGAGCGTGTCGACAATGTATATTTGCCAATATGGAATGACCATTAATGGTGCTTTGTATATTGATAGGTGACGAGGAGTGGTGCTGGGTAGTCTGAGCACCAGCATTTGGGTGAGAGTGAGACACCAACTAAGGTGCCTACACCTCCTCCATCAGCGGAGACCATACGTTTGGTTACGGAGACGGTGCTCGCAGTGTTGCATACACAACCTATTGGGCAGGCAAGTCCTGCAGGGGTGTCAGTACGGCTTGGTGCAAGGCAAGAGTGTGTTGAGGCTCCGATTGTGGAGCAAGCAGCTGACGAGCAATTGAAGCGGTTTATGGAGTTTCATCCACCTAGGTTTGGAGGAACGGGTTCCCCAATGTAGGTTGAAGATTGGCTCGCAAGATTGAAGCGAATCCTGACAGCAATCAGGACTACAAAGGCGCAGAAAGTTACTTTAGCCACTTTTCTGCTGGAAGGAGATGCGAGGCTTTTATGGGATGAAGTGGAATTGCACCACTTGGCAGGTCGAGGATTGGAAGAGATATCGATCGAAGAATTCTCAAGATTATTTCTGGCCAAGTATTTGCCAGTGTCACAGCGGATTGCCATGGAAAACGAGTTCCAACGTCTGGTGCAAGGTGAGAGTAATATTCATACCTACCTATATGAGTTTACTAGACTGGGGCGCTACGCGGGGTCTACTTTCGCTGAGGAGGCACGGAAGATGAATGGATTCTATGAGGGACTGCGTGATGAGTTGAGGTTGGCACTCCCGAGTTCGGTGAACCAAGGCTTCCAAGCGTTAGTAGATACAGCCCGGGCGCTGGAGAAAGATTTGAAACGGGTGCAGGATAAGAAGAACTTGGCGGCAAAAAAGCTGGAATTCAAAGTTCCACTGTCGGAACAATCAGAGTTTAGGAGATGAGACAAGAAGAGGTTTAGGCCTGCTGAACCAACTCCGTCGGCTGTTTCTTTGGGAGCAACGTATGGACAAGAACGTGCAGAGACACGTACATGTTTTAGATGCGGGAAGCATGGACATATAGCCTGTGATTGCTGGAGTGGCCCTGCAAAAGTTGAGAGAAAGACAGGTGCGTCTTATAAAGAAAAGGGTAAGGCAGTGGCCGAGTCAGCTGCATCCCGGACGCAACCTCGAGTGTACAATCTTGAATTTCAGGAGCCGCAAATCTCAATCGGTGAAGTACAATAGCCTCGAATGTTTAGTTTTGAAGTCCAGGAGGCTATAAAATGACTTATAAGAGATGTGGATGAGCGGAAATAAATGAACTTTGTTCCTTGGGTGACAGTATGTATGACTTATTTTGTATGTACGTATGACATTCTGTATGTATGACTTGTTTTGTGCGATGCTGTGGGGTGAGAAAAGCTGCGGCCTCTGAGCTCTAACCCGGATCGTTTTAGCGAGGTGCAACAAAGGTGTGGTTATGTTGGTGTTTCCAGTTGAGCTAAATTTCAGGATGAAATTTCTTTAAGGAGGGGAGGGTTGTAACACCCCAAATCAGAAAATTTCGGTTTAGGTTGGGTGACACGGGCTGGGACACGGGCATGTCCCAAGCCGTGTCCAGCTTTGTACTCGAGTAGGACTCGAGTGGGTCTCGAGTGGGCCTCAAGTGTGTCTCGAGTGAGGCACGCGGCCTGGGACACGAGCGTATCCTAGGTCGTGTCCTCCTCGGGTCGACGAACTGCTCGAGTGGTCGACTAAATGCACTCGAGACAGGGAACACAACCATGTTCTGGTTGACACGGGCGTGTCAACTCCGACACGTGCGTGTCGGGAACCCGTGTTCTCTTCGGGTTGTTCTTGGTCCTGTGTCGATTGAGGAACATGCCTTGCCACATGGGCGTGTACTGAGTGACACGGGCATGTCAAGGTTAAACTCGGGCATGTTGAACCACGTGTCCTAGTCGGGTTTAAGTCGGTTCCTTGTCGCTTAAGGAACACGGCCTGTAACACGGGCGTGTCACAAGCCGTGTCAGCCCAAAAATGGATATTTCTGGGCAAATCATAGCAGTTCATTTCCTTCAACTTGGATCCAGTGGTCTAGGACCTTCCCTGCTGTTATATAATCGTGGATGGAAGAATGAATTCTCATTCATTCTTAGCCTTTCTCTTTCTAAAGAGATCAAGAGGGAGGAAAGGAAGGAAGGAAGGGAAGGAAGCCGGCTGCCGGAGAGGCTTCAGAAGTCCGAATCAAGATCCGAGTTCAGATTCGTGGAGTCAAGGCCGTGGCAGTGATTTCCATCAGTCTAGTTTATGGCTCCAAAACGATCGTCAAGGGTAACGGTCTACTTCTTGGACAAGTGAAGTCCTCCTTTATGCGTGAACATGGAATCCTCCTCCAAGAGGTGGAAAGCGCAAGTGATTCCAGTGGGTTGATAGTTGAAATCCCCGGTTGAGTCTGCATCTAGAGCTGGAAACATGTAGTACGACATAGGTATGATGTGTGAAGCCCATTCAGACGGTTAGTCTGGATTGGTGATGTTTATGTTGCGAACCGGATAAAACTCCGTGTATTGAATGGATGTTTGTGAATTGTGAATACGTGCAAAAGCTCTGTATGAGACCTTGTATTGTGTGTGCTGAACTGGAAAGTGGATCTGCGAGAGCTGTGTGCTGAGCAGGAAAGGGAAGGCCGACCCGCGTCAAGATCTGTGCTATTGACGAATTGAGCAATGGGAAAAGGCTGACCTGGACCTGTGTTGTGAGAGATCGATTGGTGGAAATGCAAATGGGAGGCTGCGGGCCAGACCCGGCTTGTCACACTATGGGGGTGGGTCGATCTAAATGCTCAAGGTTGTCGTGAGGTTAGCACCTCTGAGTGGGATGGGCGAGGATGTCCCCAGCATGCGTGTTGGTAGACTAGGGCCCATAGCCAACAAGTTAAAAACCTCTGATTGGTGGTGGTGCCAAGGAGTCTGGTACACCGTAAATATGCCTTGAGTGCACGGAGCGTCTAGCAGAGTTGGGCGCTTGTGATGTTGTTGTGCCTGAGAGCACTTGTTGTGTATATATATATATATATATATATATATATATATATATATTGTGATTGTGATGCATACAGGGAAGGAACCACTGCCCCGAGTAAGGGGTAGGGTCGTTATAATTGGTCAGCTAATGCTGATCGTTGCTTTATTTACCACTCTTGGGGTGGATGTCCAACTGCAGGTGCTGACACGCTGAATTGGATTGAGCGAATTGGAGCCCTTGCTGCCTAAAGGCCCTTGAAGGTCGTGCGAAGTTTTATAATTCATTTGTTGCCGGCCTACGTGCTGATGTATGAAGCCATATTTGTAAAGAGAAAAATGTAAGGCCTTAAGGCCAAGAGTGTTTGTGTATCTGTATACATTCCTGGTGTTATATATAAATGTGTGGTTTATATATTTAGTGTAACACCCCCATCCGTCGCATGGCATATAACAGAAGGTCCAGCTGGAACCCGACGCCATATACCACAGACAGTCGGAAGGGTTACTAAATGAATAAATCAAACCAACCAATTAATACTACACGTCCTAAACACAGAGCATTCTAGCGGAAGATTTTAAAGTTGAAAGAACCCAAAATTAAATCCATCAATATGAATGTCCACAGCTACAACAATAGGAATGAAAACTCAAATACATAGAAACGGGTACATGGCCTTATGGCCTTACAAATGTTCACTTCATAAATAGTGTTTTACATACATCGGCTCGCAGGCCGGCCACACATGAAATATATAAAACAGCTATTCTACGGCCTTCTAGGGCCAGCACAGCAACATGGGCTCCAGCCCGCTATTTGGCGCTCGGCTCCGCAGCACCTGCAAGCACATACCACCGCACGGTGGCAAATAAAGCAACGGTCAGCTAAAAGCGACCAATTATAACGACCCCGCCCCTTTCTCGGGACGGCGGTGCTCTTTCCCTGCAAATCATTAGCCCAACAATATATATTGCAATTATAATTCGCCACAGGCATAGGCTCGCACGGCCAAACACCCCGTGCACTCAGGGCACATTCACGGTGAACCCTGACAAATCAGTGCATTCACCACCATCCCCAGGATGGCAACAACATGTGAGCATTTAGCCTTTCTGACCACCGTCTAAGGCTCCGACTATGCCAACGGCCAGTCCCCGTCTTCGAGTCTCTCGCACCGAACCACATAGTGTTGAAACCGGAAACCGGCCTCTTGTGGAGTTCGACCCTTGGGGAAGGGGTGGTCTCGTGCCTACTTCGCACCTGCAAGAAAACAACGAGAGAGACAAGAAAAAAACAGACCCAAGGGCTCGGCAGGGAGGTCCCACCACAAACCCGGAAGATCTCTGAGCGCTTCCCCTCCTTAGCCAAGAGCGACGAGCTAAGGTACTCTCAGAGAACACTTGAAAATGAGAGCAAGGAGGCACTGAAAGCGTGTCCCCTGAGGTACCCCTTGGGTCTTATTTATAGATTTTTAGAATCTGAACTGCCAATAACCAAAAGAACTGACCTGAATAAAAATACCAAAGAGCCCCTGGTTGGGTCTGCTAACAGCCAAACTCCGCTGTTTTGAATAGCTATGCGCAGTCCAACCTGGTCTGCCAACAGCGAGGCTCCGCTGTCCTGAGTGGTTATTCGCACCCCTGGGCGGTCAGCTCGCCTTCAGTTCCTCTGCAGGAGGCGGGCGCGACCTGGCTCCGGGGCTCGCCCGTTCTCCTTGGGCTCGAGCGCGTGCCGATAGGGGCGAGCTGCCGACCTCTTGCCGGGCGGATCGGCGGAAAGGTCGCATGCGGGGGTCAGCCGGCGGGTCGCCATCCTAGGGTCCAGCTCGCTCGTCGCGGGTTGCCAGCCCGCTCGGCTCGCGGCTGCGGGTCGCCAGCTCGGGTCCGGCCTGCTTGCTGCGGGTCGCCAGCTCGCTCGCCGCGGGTTGCCAGCCCGCCCGGCTCGCTCCGGCTGCGGGTCGCCAGCTCGGGTCCGGCCTGCTTGCTGCGGGTCGCCAGCTCGCTCGCCTGAGACGGGCAGGAGCGGGCCAGCCCTTTTTAGTCGTTCAGCCGTCCTGCCGCTTGGGTGCGAGTCGCTGGGGGCAGGCCCACTCATCCTTCCTGGCGGGACCCGCTCGCCGGACACGGGGTTGTACACAATCCCCGCTCTTTTTGAGCTTGAATCAAGCTCGGAAAGAATCATCCAACCCGCGTGTTCGGCGAGCCCTCGTGCTGAGCTGGCAGGGAATCTTCTGGTGGGGGCCCACTGTCCTGCTATAAATACATACCGCTGACCCCTGTAGGAGGTTCCCCAAACCCCTTTATTTTCTCTGAGCAGACTTCTGTTCCGCGATGCCGGTTAGCGAAGAAGTGCGAGCTCGCCTGGCGGCAGCGGTCCTGCAGACTCAGGAGGAGGCCCTCGAGGCCGCCCCATGGCTAGCTCAGGGATCCTCCGGCCCCCTCTTCAGGCCGGCGAAGGGAAAGATCGTTAAGCGTTCTCTGGCGGGCGACTGCCCGGCCTCCAGCTCGGCGGCGGGTGCTGAGGTCGTCTCCGGGGTGCGTGGCCTTCCGCTGATTATCGCTATTCGTCTGACTCCCTGTTTTGCAGGTAATTCCCTGTGAGGAGGTGGAGAACCGGGGAGAGGATCGTCCCCCGCCTCCATCGCCTAAGAAGATCGCGAGTTCCCCAGGTCCGGATCGCCCACCTCCGGAAACTCCCCGTCCGGCGGTCTCCCCATGGGCTGGGGAAATCTCTTGAGACCCTCGAGGGAGGGAACTTTCAGGATCGGCCGGGCTCTTCCCGCCCATCTGTCGGTGCGGGCGATGTGCCCACCCTGGTGAGCTGGTTTTTATCGTTGACTTTGCCCCTTGCTCGCTCATTCTGACCCCTCCCTGCTCGCAGGCTTTCGCAGGGCCTCGCCTGAGACCGAGATGAGCGAAGGGTACTCGCCTCCGCCTGACGTGGACAGTGTATCTGACTATCTGGGCGACCCGAACGATGCGGCGGGGATGAAGAGGCAGGTGACGCGGCTATTCCAGAAACACACAATGCTGCTGCAGGAGGCCATAAGGAGGATCGAAGACGACAAGGCCGAGACCGATGCCCGGCTCGCGGCCTTGGAGGGCCCTCGGCGTGAAGCGGAAGACGACGACGTCACCTCGCCGGGCGTGCATATAACGCGAGCCGAGGGCATCTTAAGAGCGCCGTGGAGCAGGTCGGCCTGGCTCAGCGGGAGCTGGTGGCGGTTCGCGATTACCACGATCCCCGCGTGCCGCCTCGGGCGGGGACGAAGAGGCGGCACAGGTGGAAGTGGGTCGAGTACTGACCCAGTTTTTGCCCCTCGCTCGCGTGATACCGCGGGGTTACCGTCACCTCGCATTTATCTTGTATTTGTATTAGTAATTGCTTGCGACTCTCTTAGCCCGCCTATGGGCCTAACTATTTTCTTGCTGAGATGTATTGAAATTATCGCGCTGCTTTTCTTTTGATTTCTGTGTGCGGGTTAAAGGGAAGGTCCATTCTTCCTTTCGCGCTGATCGGGGCGAGGCGAGCCGAGAGCTCGCTAGACGCGAATCTCCCGTCTCGCGCGGCACGGCGTGCGGGTGCGGGTTGGGGTTGGCTCGCCCGCGCCGGTCTCCCGCGGTTGCAGCGGGCGAGAACCGTGCCGGCTCGACCTTTGAGGTGTGCTCGCGCGCGGGAAGTCGAACCGTCGGATTAATTTTTGCTATCCGCACCCCATCTTTTGGCGGGAAGTTTCCCGCCCCTTCTCTTTTCCTATAAATAGGTCCTGCCGGCCCTTATTTCTCCACCGAATCCAAAACGTCTTCTCGCTTCCCCTTTTCTCGCGAAGTGCGATTCTAGCTCGCCTCCCGGCTTTTTTCTCGCGTTCGGCGGCGAATCAACGGGGATGGGCGGAGGCGGCGGCGACGCGGACGGCCGAAGCAAATGCGCTTGGACCTTCTCCGAGCACGATTTCCCTCGCGCCGTCATCACAGAGCGCGAATACTTGGAAGCTCTAGGCGACCACATCCCGGCCGGGTTTTCTGCGAGGCGACCTGATGAGAGGGAGAAGATCAACGACCTATTTGGGGATGAGCTCGCCATCCCTCTCGCTCACTTCGAGGTGGGCCTGCGACTTCCCTTGTGGCCCGAGGTGCGCCAGGTGCTCAAATACTTCGGGTCGTCCTGGGCCAGATGACCCCGAACTCCGTCGCCGTCATGATGGGGTTCGCCTGCTTCTTGCGAGGGAGCGGGTGGAGTTCAGCCTCGCGGTATTCCGGAAGCTGTTCTCCTTCAGGGCGAACCGAGACGGGACGGCCTACTTCTCCAGCGCCCACCTCAAGGTGCGGGAGACCGTCAACAAGAGCCACAACTGGCTGAAGAAGTTCCTGTTCGTCAAGGGGGACTTCGGCAACGTGCCCTTCTCGCCGGTGCAGCTCAGCGAGGCGAGCTACCGGCCACCCAACCTAGGCGGCCATGAAGCCGACCTGTTCGCGTTCTTCGTCGGGAAGAACTTCGAGGTCGCGTTCCTGCGCCGCCACCTTGACGATCTCGCGGTTGTCCCGCCGGGGGGAGGTTTGCTACTCGTCTCCATTAGTCCTTACTTTCCCGCTCTTCTTTCATCTCACCTTCCTTCTTCGCAGGCGAACGCGACATTCCCCTTCATCCTCCTTACGAAAGCGCCCGATTCCCCCCGGGGTTCTCGCCCGCGCCCAGGCCGCGGATGCCGCCCAGCGCGACATCTCATCGGTCCCGGCCAAGAAGCGACCGGGCGGCGGGCAACCAGCGCCTCCGCCGAAGTGGCGAAGACCGCGGATCAACAACCATCCGCGGGCCAAAGAAAGGGTAAGGCCCCCGCGGTCTTGTCGACTGAGGCCCCCTCGCCCCCGCTGGTTGTTTCGACCAGCGATTCCCCGGTCGGGGCGGCGGGCACCTCCGCGCCGCCGGCGGGTCTGGAGCCGCTGCGGAGCCGGTGCCGAGAGGGCATCGGAACTTCGGCTACGGCGAGAGGTACTTGGACGAGCTCGGCGTCCCGCTCCTGGCTTGGGACAAGGAGTCGAATCGCGCAACGATCTCGACCCTGCTGCCGAGCTGGATGGAGCAGGATACAATCGGCGGGGAGGCGTACAGCTTCTCCTTTGGGCTGTACTCGCGCGAAGACGCCGCCATATACGACAAGGAGGAGACGCGGGTGCTGATCCACGAGAGCGCGCGGGCCCAGCTGCGCGGCCTGGAGCTGGCTCATATGGTGGGGCGGCGCTGTACCCAGGTGGAGCGGAACGCCGCGTCCATCCAAAAGATGGCGGAGGAGAAAGAAGAGGCCCGGAAGCTCGCTCGGGAGGACGCGGATCTTCAGAGAGGGCGAGCCGCCGCCGCCGAGGAGACCCTCGCGCAATATCTGGGCGGGGTGGTACGCTCTCAACCGGAGCTAATCTCTTCTTCTGCGAACGCAGCTCATGATAATTCCTATTCCATTTTTCAGGACGCGGCGACTGCGAGCCAGGTGGGCGCCGAGATTGCCACCCTTCGCCAGGAGAAGGCGGCGCTGGAGGCCCGGGTACGCGAGCTGGAGGCCGCTGCCGCTGTCCCTCCTCCGGCCAGCGGGGTCTGCCCGCGCGAGCACCTCTCCGACTACGACCTGGAAGTGCTAATGCAGAAGAACGCGGCCAGCGCAGCGAGATACACGATGCAGACGCTGAGGCGCGCGGATCTGCTTACGAGCGAGGCAGCGGGACTCTCGGCAAAAGACGTGGTGCCGGCGCTGTTCCTCCCCGTGCCGGAGCCCGGCGACAGAAGCTTCCAGCCGCTTTAGGGTTGTAGGTCTCGTGTTTTTTGTAATCTGCCTTGTAGATGAACATTATGTGTAAAGATCTGGTCTGAGTTATATGCGCGAGTTGCGCTTATGCTTTATATTTCTGTCTACTGTTCCTTTTACACACTGTTCTTTTTACATTTCTCGCCTGTCTTGTTTTTCCAATGATGTCACTGCCGGACGGCGCGACCCGTCCCAGCGGCCCGGCTCTGACGAGGCGAGCTGGTTCGTCTGCCGAGCGAGGTGAGCTGGCTCGCCTGCCGAGCGAGGCGAGCTGGCTCGCCTGCCGAGCGAGGCGAGCTGGCTCGTCTGCCGAGCGAGGTGAGCTGGCTCGCCCCTCGGCCGCATGCTTAACTCTCTGTGGACCCTCGCCCAGGCCTTTGTGTTTACTCGACCGCCTTTTCCGGGGCTTGAGGGTGGGGCTATGCTAGACCCTTTCTTCTTTTCTGGCTAACTCTTGCGATTCCGTCCTGCTGCGCACGCTTTTCGGGTGTTTCCCGGCTTGCCGGCTAGGTGGGAGTCTGACAATGCAATTTGCTCTAGGTCGCAGGCCATTGCTTTCTGGATCATTCCGTTGAGTGACTTCCGGCCCTGCCAGCTAGGTGGGAGCCTGCAGCGGGATCTTCTCGGGGTCCAGATTCATTCCATCGAGTGACTTCCGGCCCTGCCAGCTAGGTGGGAGCCTGGCAGCGGGATCTTCTCGAGGCTAGGGATGACACCGAGTGACTTCCGGCCCTGCCAGCTAGGTGGAGCCTGGCAGCGGGATCTTCTCGGGGTCCAGATCATTCCATCGAGTGACTTCCGGCCCTGCCAGCTAGGTGGGAGCCTGGCAGCGGGATCTTCTCGAGGCTAGGGATGACACCGAGTGACTTCCGGCCCTGCCAGCTAGGTGGGAGCCTGGCAGCGGGATCTTCTCGGGGTCCAAATTCATTCCGTCGAGTGACTTCCGGCCCTGCCAGCTAGGTGGGAGCCTGGCAGCGGGATCTTCTCGAGGCTAGGGATGACACCGAGTGACTTCCGGCCCTGCCAGCTAGGTGGGAGCCTGGCAGCGGGATCTTCTCGGGGTCCAAGTTCATTCCATCGAGTGACTTCCGGCCCTGCCAGCTAGGTGGGAGCCTGGCAGCGGGATCTTCTCGAGGCTAGGGATGACACCGAGTGACTTCCGGCCCTGCCAGCTAGGTGGGAGCCTGGCAGCGGGATCTTCTCGGGGTCCAAGTTCATTCCACGAGTGACTTCCGGCCCTGCCAGCTAGGTGGGAGCCTGGCAGCGGGATCTTCTCGAGGCTAGGGATGACACCGAGTGACTTCCGGCCCTGCCAGCTAGGTGGGAGCCTGGCAGCGGGATCTTCTCGGGGTCCAAGTTCATTCCATCGAGTGACTTCCGGCCCTGCCAGCTAGGTGGGAGCCTGGCAGCGGGATCTTCTCGAGGCTAGGGATGACACCGAGTGACTTCCGGCCCTGCCAGCTAGGTGGGAGCCTGGCAGCGGGATCTTCTCGGGGTCCAAGTTCATTCCAACGAGTGACTTCCGCCCGCCCTGCCAGCTAGGTGGGAGCCTGGCAGCGGGATCTTCTCGAGGCTAGGGATGACACCGAGTGACTTCCGGCCCTGCCAGCTAGGTGGGAGCCTGGCAGCGGGATCTTCTCGGGGTCCAAGTTCATTCCAACTCTCTGAGCAAGCTTAGATATGACATTCCTGGGGGGAGGAGAAGAAAATCTTCATTATGAAAAATCGGGTTGTTTACAGAAAATCAGGGGAAAAAATCTCTTCAAGTCGTCTCCACTCCAGGTGAGACTCAGGGCCTCGCCTTCCACATTTTGGAGCCGATAGCCCCCCGACCTCAAAGCTTCCTTCACAATGAATGGCCCCTCCCAGCTGGGGTTGAGTTTCCCTACAGGCGCTGACCGCCCTGCCGCGTCCACCTTTTTCAGTACCAGGTCCCCTTCCGTGAACTGCTTGACCCTGACATGCTTGTCAAAGTATTTCGCCATCCTCCTTTTGACCTCCTCCTGTCGGACGGCCGAAAGATCCCTCAACTCTTCTACCATGTCGAGGGAAAGTCTCAGCTCTACCCCATTCTAGGCTTGCCATTCCTCTCGGCCTTCCCTGGCCGTTCCGACCCGCGGCGTTTGAACTTCAAATTCTATGGGGAGCACCGCCTCGCACCCATGGGAGAGCTTGAAGGGGGTCTCCCCGTGGCCGTGTTGGGAGTGGTTCTAAGGGCCCAAAGGACGGCGGGGAGCTGCTCCACCCAACTCCCCCTCAAGTTTTCCACCTTCTTTCTGAGGAGATTGACGATGATTTTGTTCGCCGCCTCCACCTGCCCGTTGCTCCTGGGGTGGTGGACCGAGGCGAATCTGAGGTCGATCCCAAGCTGCTCGCAAAAACTGGTGAACTCGGCGCTGGCGAACTGAGGCCCGTTGTCTGTGACGATGGCCTGGGGAAGCCCATGGCGACAGACGATCTCCCCCCAGACGAAGTTCCTGATTACCTGGGAGGTCACCTTTGCCAACGCCTTCACCTCCATCCACTTTGAGAAGTAGTCGATCATCACCAGGAGGAACCTTCTCTGGCCGCTAGCCTGGGGGAACGGCCCAACCAAATCCATCCCCCAGATTGCAAAGGGCCAGGGGGCCGTGATGCTCTTGAGTTGCTGGGCCGGCTGTAGCTGGAGGGGGGCAAATAGCTGGCACTTATGACATCTTCTTGCGAACTCCGCGGCGTCCCGGCCCAGGGTGGGCCAGAAATACCCCTGCCGGACTATCCTCCCCTCCAAGGTCCGACTCCCGGAATGACTCCCGCACTCCCCTGAGTGGACTTCTTCCAAGATCCTCTGTGCCTCGCCCTCGGATACGCAGCGAGCCAGCATCCCGGAAAGGGTCTTTCTGTATAGTTGCCCGTCTTTGAGGAGGTAGTAGGCGGACTTGTGCCTCAGCTTCTTCTTATCTACTCCTCCTCCGGATACTCTCCCGTGGAGAGGAAAACTACTACTGGGTCCATCCACGAGGGCTGCTGATCGATCTCCATGAGCTCCCCCTCTTCGATGGAGGGGCGGAACAGGTCGGTGATGGTGCCCCCCATCCGGGGGCCATGCTTCGCCAGTTTTGGTCGGCCTGTTCATTCTTTCCCCTTGGCACGTGTTGGATGGAGAAGGTCTGGAAGGTCCCTATGACCCCCTTCACTTTGGCCAAGTATAACTTCAAAACGGGCTCCCTTGCTTCGAACTCCCCGTTGATCTGGGAAGCCACCACCATGGAGTCGGTCAGACTTCCACATCCAGCACCCCCAACTCTCTGGCCAGGCGTAGTCCCGCTATATCACTGCTTCGTACTCGGCCTGGTTGTTAGTAATGGGGAAATGTACCACCACCGTCTGCTCAATCTGAGTCCCTTGGGGGCTCTCCAGGACCACTCCTATCCCGAGTGAATGCCTTCCTGAGGCTCCATCCACCCTCACCTTCCAAGGAGCCGGGCAAGTGAGCTCCTCCTCTGCTACTTCTACCACGTAGTCGGCCAGGAAGTCGGCCATCGCCTGAGCTTTGATCGAGAGCCGTGGCACGAAGGAGACATCGAACTCACTTAGCTCCACCGACCACTTGGCCAGCCGGCCCGAGTGCTCCACCCCCTCGAAGATATTGCGGAGAGGATGGTCTGTCACCACTCGGATCGAGTGCGCCTGGAAGTAAGGCCGTAGCCTCCGGGCCGAGATGATTAATGCGAACGCGAGCTTCTCCAGGATCGGATACCGGAGTTCGGCCTTCCTCAGGACCCGGCTGACATAATAGACAGGGAGCTGCCTCTTCCCCTCTTCTCGAACCAAGACGGAGCTCAGGGCCTCTGCCCCGACCCCGAGATATAGGAACAAGTCTTCACCCTCCTTCGGCCCCTGGAGCAGCGGGCCTGTGTTAGCTGCGCCTTGAGGGCCTGGAACGCCTCCTCGCATTCCTTAGTCCATTCGAACCTCTGGCCCCCCCTCAGCGTTTTGAAGAAGGGGGAGCACTTCTCCCCTGCCCGAGAGAGGAAGCGGCTCAGTCCTGCTAGCTTCCCTGTCAACCGTTGGACTTCCTTTGCATTCCGCGGGGACCCCAGCTCCAAGATAGCCTTGACCTTGTCGGGATTCGGCTCGACCCCCGCGGGGGTGAGGAGATGCCCCAAGAACTTCCCCCGGCTAGCCCCGAAAACACACTTAAGGGGGTTCAGCCGCATCTTGTATCGGCGCAGGGTGGTGAACGTCTCCTCCAGGTCCCGGAGGTGGGAGTCCACGTCTCGGCTCTTGATCATGAGGTCGTCCACGTAGACCTCCAAGTTTCTCCCCCTTTGCTCCTTGAAGACCCTGTCCATCATTTTTTGATAGGTGGCACCAGCGTTCTTCAACCCGAACGGCATCATCTTGTAGCAATAGCAGCCGTCCCCTGTGATGAATGAGACATCCTTTATGTCCGGGGGGTGCATCCTGATCTGATGGTAACCTGAAAATGCATCTAAAAAACTCATTACAGAAAAACCGACGGCTGAGTCAACCAGCGCGTCGATCCGAGGCAAGGGGTAACAATCCTTAGGACAAGCTTTATTAAGAAGGGAAAAATCGATACACAGGCGCCAGCGGCCGTCTCCCTTTTTGACCATCACAACGTTCGAGACCCAGCCGGGGTATTGAATTTCGGACACGAAGCCCGCTTTGAGAAGTTTTGCCACCTCCTCCCTGATGGGCTCCGCTAGCTTGTCCGCCGTGGATCTCTTCTTCTGCTGGACGGGGCGTGTTCCCGGGTCCAGGTTGAGGCGGTGGCAAGCCACATCCGCGTCAACCCCCGGCATCTCCGCGGCGCTCCAGGCGAAGATGTCCACGTTCTTCTGGATGCACTCCAGCATCCTGCCCTGGTCCTCCGGGGTCAGCCCCCCGCTGACGCGCGGATCTTCTCCACCCTGCCTCCGCGGGTGAGCACCTCCAGCTCCACCACCTCCTCTGCGGCCTCCAGCCTGGACTGCTCCCCCCATCCTTCGGCATCCCCTTCCTCCTGAGCGGGGACCTCTACCCCATCTCCTCTGTCACGGCCCTTACTTCGACCACTTCCTCCAAACTCCCTCCTTCCGCCTTCCCCGCGCAGCCCTTCACCTCCAGCTCCTCCTCTCCGGCTTCCTGCTCGTCCTCCTCCATCCTCCGCCCCATCTCCTCGGCCCCTTCCTGCCAAGAGATGGTGTTCACTGCGGTGACGTAGCATTCCCGTGCCACCTTAGGGTCTCCCCTAACCCTGACCTGCGCCCCCTCAGTGTTGAACTTCAAGCACTGATGGAAAGATGAGGGGACGCAGCGGAAGGCGCTGATCAGGGCCTCCCGAAGATTGCGCTGTAGCTGCTGGGGGCGTCCACAATGACGAACTTGCAGTTTCGGGACTGCCCCCCCAGGGTTACGTGGAGGCCGACTCCTCCCTCTACCTCCTTCCTCTCTCCCGAGAACCCGAACAAGGGCCCGTCTGAGGCCAGCACCCTCTTAGCTTCCACCTGCATCGCGTCAAACGCCTTCTTGAAGACGACGTTCACGGAACTCCCATTGTCCACTAGGATCCGAGAGACAGTGAAGTTCTCGATGGCGGCCTTGATGACCAGCGCATCACAGAACGGATCCTCGTGGTCCGGCATGTCGCTTCTGGAGAAAGTGATCCTCTCCTCCGGCGGCGGGGTTTGGGACGTAGAGGCGACGCTCCGCCGATACATGGTGTGGAGACTTGCCTTGCGGGAAGCCTCGACCCCCACTCCCCCGTGGATCACTCCGATCATTCCTCGGGTCCCCACATCCACCCGGTCTTCACAGCGATCCTCCTCCGTCCGAGGCAGGACCTCCTCGATCCTTACTTCCTGCCGCACCTCCTCCTGCTGTTGCTGCCGCCCCCCTGTTCTCTCTCATCTCCAAGAATTCGGGCACGTGGCCGTTGCGTGCCCCTCTTCCTGATGGAAGTCGCAGTAGGGCAGTTCCACCCTGAACTCCCTTCTCCTCCTCCTCATGACCCCTCTCCTTGCTCCCAGAGCTATGGCCATGGCCTCCTCCTGATCGGGGAGCCGCGGCCTCTGACCCTGCCTCCAGCCTGGGGGGTGGAACTGGTCCTGCCTCCCCTGATAGTGGCCTCTCCCGTAGTATCCCCTCTGTGGTCCCTGCCCCTGCCACTCTGGTCTCCAGCCCAGCCTACGGTCGGGCTCCTGACGCCCCCATCCCGGTTGCTGTCCTTGGAGCTGCCTCTGCTCCCTCTGCCTGGGCTCCTCCCTCCTCTCTTCCTGTCTTCTTCCTCCCTCGACTCCTTCTCCTCCTCAGTCGCCCACCTGGCCAACTTCCTCGCAAATTCTGGGTTCGAAGCCTCCCCGTCGACCTCCTCTCTCGCCGCCCTCTCCATCAGCTCCTCGTAGGAGAGAGGGGAATCCTCTTCAGCTCCATGCGGAAGAAACCCTGCTGCAGGCCCAGGGTGAAGGCCATCATCAGACTGTGGCCCGGCATCTCCTGGACTTGGGTAACCTCCTCCTGGAACCGATCGACGTAGCTCCCCAACGTCTCGTTCACCCCCTGCTTTATGTGGAACAGGGACTCAGACTCCTTCTTCCTCTTCTTTGCGGTAGTGAACCTCAACATGAACCCTCGGCGTAGGTCCTCGAAGCAATAGATGGAACTGGCCGGCAGCTGGTGGAACCACTCCCTCGCCTTATCCCGGAGGGTGATGGCGAAGAGACGGCACTTGAATCCGTCCGACATCTGACGGATGGAGACCACGTCTTCGAACCACTGGACGTGTTGAACCGGGTCTCCCTTCCCGTGTAGTAGGTCATCTCGGGCTCTCTGAACCCGTCTGGTACTGGAGCTGAGGAGACCAGCTCGCTAAAAGGGCTGCCTCCCCCCACCTGGCGGGCCGGCGAGTCACGCGGACCCAGCTCGCCGAATCGGCCTCGGCCTGCCGAGCCGGGGAAGAGCTCGCGCCCCGAGAGCTCGCTCCCCCGACCTTCCTCAGCCACTTCCTTCCCGGCTCGCCTGCCAGGAGCGTCCTCGCCCAGAGAGGGGGCGGCCGCGATCTGGGCTGCCGGAGTCGAACACTCGGCCCGCACGCCGAGTGCGATCTTGACGAGATCCAGCACCTCGTTCCTGAAGTCTTCAAACATCCCCACTGTCGCGAGAGGTGGGTTGGGCGGCGAGTTCTGCCTGTCAGATCCTTGACCTCCCGTCATTGAGCTCGCCGAAGCTTTTCTGCACTGACCACTCTCCACGCTCACCGCACCAAGATGTTGAAACCGGAAACCGCCTCTTGTGGAGTTCGACCCTTGGGGAAGGGGTGGTCTCGTGCCTACTTCGCACCTGCAAGAAAAACAACGAGAGAGACAAGAAAAAACAGACCCAAGGGCTCGGCAGGGAGGTCCCACCACAAACCCGGAAGATCTCTGAGCGCTTCCCCTCCTTAGCCAAGAGCCGAGCTAAGGTACTCTCAGAGAACACTTGAAAATGAGAGCAAGGAGGCACTGAAAGCGTGTCCCGAGGTACCCCTTGGGTCTTATTTATAGATTTTTAGAATCTGAACTGCCAATAACCAAAAGAACTGACCTGAAAATACCAAAGAGCCCCTGGTTGGGTCTGCTAACAGCCAAACTCCGCTGTTTTGAATAGCTATGCGCAGTCCAACCTGGTCTGCCAACAGCGAGGCTCCGCTGTCCTGAGTGGTTATTCGCACCCCTGGGCGGTCAGCTCGCCTTCAGTTCCTCTGCAGGAGGCGGGCGCGACCTGGCTCCGGGGCTCGCCCGTTCTCCTTGGGCGAGCGCGTGCCGATAGGGGCGAGCTGCCGACCTCTTGCCGGGCGGATCGGCGGAAAGGTCGCATGCGGGGGTCAGCGTCGGCGGGTCGCCATCCTAGGGTCCAGCTCGCTCGCCGCGGGTTGCCAGCCCGCCCGGCTCGCGGCTGCGGGTCGCCAGCTCGGGTCCGCCTGCTTGCTGCGGGTCGCCAGCTCGCTCGCCGCGGGTTGCCAGCCCGCCCGGCTCGCGGCTGCGGTCGCCAGCTCGGGTCCGGCCTGCTTGCTGCGGGTCTCCAGCTCGCTCGCCTGAGACGGGCAGGAGGCGGGCCAGCCCTTTTTAGTCGTTCAGCCCGTCCTGCCGCTTGGGTGCGAGTCGCGGGGGCAGGCCCACTCATCCTTCCTGGCGGGACCCGCTCGCCGGACACGGGGTTGTCACATAGCCTAGGTCCAATTCCACTTGCCCGTTGCTCACGCCGCATGTCCAATTTAAGGAACTTTGCGCGGGCCAAGCTTCTCTCGATCCCAAATTTTCCAAAACAGTCTCATAACCCAGTTATGATCAAGGCCGGTTCCCAGACCGCCAAGTTAGCAGAACACGTTTCCGCTCAATTTTCCGGGTGCGCCTTGAAGCTAACCTTCAAGGATCCCTGCTGCAATCTACCGCGTGGAAACCCGAAAAATCCAAAGCACGGAGTCTTCTCCGGCAAAACCACATCAAATGCAACATCACCGATCCAGACAAAACACGTCCGGGTAGGCTTCACACACAATGCCTATGCCCGTACTTACGATTCCGGGCTCTACATGCAACACAAGGGGACTATTCCCGTCAACCCCAAGGAACACCACGCACTCACCGCATACTCGCGGGGCGGGATTCCCTATGCAGAAAGAAAGAGATTCAAGCGCTCGAGTTGAGAATCGTTACCCTTGTAGTCCGTTTTGGCGCCATGGAAAAACTACGCGGTTAGAACTCTTCGCAATGACCTTCCCTCCACGGATCCGCTCTCCGATTTCGAAACGGTGCTCCGATGCTCCGCCGGCGGCCGGAAACCTCCTTCTTCTTCCTCTCCTCTCTTGCTTTGGAAGGGAGAACCTTGGAGAGAAAATGAGGGAATAACTCCCTATTCCCGCCTTAACAGAGCAGGATTTAATCTGGGCCATTGGATCCTAATTAAAGAAAATGAACGGCTCGGATCTGCACAAAATTTCCCAGACCTGGGCCGCACACGGCTTGGCACACGGCCGTGTCCAAGCCGTGTGCCTCGATCCAGGCACGATCGTCGAACTGAGAAATGCACACGGGCCAAGACACGCCCGTGTCTGACCTGACACGCCCGTGTCGGGTTCCTCGACACGCCCGTGTTCGTGGGCGTGTCACGCATAACCGCCACGGCAACGGACACGACCCATCAGGACACGGGTAGAGACACGGGTTGGCACACGCCCGTGTCGGATGACACGCCCGTGTCATCCGGCCGTGTTCCTGGCCGTGTCCTTCTCGGGTTGGAAACGGCCAAAAAATCACCAGCCAGACACGGCCTTGGACACGCCCGTGTCATAGGCCGTGTACCCCTACAGGCACCAAAAACTCTTTTTCCGCGACCGACTCGCACACAAAATTCGGGGCGTTACAAATCTCCCCCACTTAAGGAATTTCGTCCCGAAATTAAGCAAAGGTACACAAAAGCTAAATGATACCTGAGTGGAATAACTCGGGGTATTCCTCCAACATAGCTTGCTCTCGCTCCCAAGAAAGCTCCTCACGTCCGCAATTATCCCAACGGACTTTAACCATTCTGACCTCCTTGTTGCGGAGTCGTTTGACTGCAACATCTTCAATTCGTACTGGTCTGACCCTTGTTGTTAACTCATAATCAACCGGTACCTGATCGTCTGCAATGATCTGTGAAGCCTCTTGAACTGCCTTACGCAACACCGATACGTGGAATACGTCATGCAGCCCACTCAACTCCGTCGACAGCTTTAATCTATACGCCGCCTCGCCAACACGCTCCAGGATTTCAAATGGTCCAAGGTATCTCGGACTCAGCTTCTTCAAGCGTCGAACCCGCGATACACCCTTGAACGGCTTGATTTTTAAATATACCATGTCGCCAACGTTGAACTCCACATTTCTATGTTTGGCATTGTAGTACTTTGACTGTCTATCCTGAGCAATCTTCAGCCTTTCTTGAATTGTCCATATCATTGAAGTGGCATCTTCCACCGCTTGATGTTTATACAACTTTGATTCGCCTGCCTCCAACCAAGACAACGGCGTACGACACTTCCTCCCATACAAAGCTTCGAAAGGCGTCATTCCAATGCTTGCCTGAAAGCTATTGTTGTACGCAAACTCCACCATGTACAGGTGATCCTCCCAATGCTTCCCGAAATCTAGGACGCACATGCGAAGCATGTCCTCCATAGTTCTGTTGACTCTCTCGGTTTGGCCATCTGTCTGCGGGTGAAAGGCTGTGCTGAACTTTAGCTTAGTACCCAACAGACCATGCACCAACCTCCAGTCATTTGACGTGAAGCGTCCATCACGATCACTAACAATACTGCGAGGCACACCATGCAGTCGTACAATATTATCCACGTAGAGTTTGGCTAACCTTTCTACTGGATCTTCCTTTCTCATTGGGATAAAGTGCGACACCTTTGTCAATCTATCTACGACCACCCAAATGGCGTCATTTCCTTTCTGCGACTTCGGCAAACCGTGCACAAAATCCATAGATATATCGTCAAACTTCCATTCTGGGATAGGAAGTGATTTCAAGAAACCTCCGGGCTTCTGGCATTCCGCCTTCACCAATGCACAAGTACGGCACTTGGCCACATAAAGCGCCACATCCTTCTTCAAACCCGGCCACCAGAATAATTTCTTCATGTCTCTATACATCTTCGTGCTTCCCGGGTGGATTGAGTATTTGGTATGATGAGCCTCATACATCAACTCCTCCCGAATATTATCCGCACTAGGAATGCATAGACGACCGTCCTTCCTTAGCAACCCATCTTCAACCACAAACTGGGAATTTGACCCATCCAAAGATCCATCTAAGATTTGTTTCATGCTGCTATCCTGAACCAAAGCCCGCCGAACTCTATCCGCTAGGTCACACTGCACCTCTGTCCAAAACAGTTTCGCCTCGGCACTAGACTGCTTGTCAACGCAAGATATCTCCAATGCCTCCAACTCTTGGACCAATCTCTTATCATGCACTGATAACCAGTTGGCTTGTGCGGGAATCTTACGACTCAACGCATCCGCCACTACATTTCCCTTCCCAGGCACATAGTGTATCTTGAAGGTGTAGTCCCCTAAGAACTCCATCCACCTCCTCTGCCTCATGTTCAGATCCTTTTGGTCCAATAGGTGCTTCAAACTCTTATGATCGGTGTAAATATCTACCTTCACACCGTGCAGATAGTGCCTCCAAAGCTTTAGAGCAAAAATCACGGCCGCTAACTCTAAGTCGTGGACCGGATAATTCCTCTCGTGAACCTTCAATTGTCGTGAACCATAAGCTATCACTCTCCCATGCTGTAGCAGAACACAGCCCAAACCACTGCCTGAAGCATCACTATAAATCTCGAACCCTTCGGTACCACTTGGCGAACATAAAATAGGCGCCGTGGTTAACCGCCTCTTCAACTCTACAAACGCCTGTTTGCACTCCAAAGACCACACAAACTTCTGATCCTTTCTTGTCAACGTCATGAGTGGTAGTGCTATCCGCGAGAAGTTCTCTACGAAGCGCCTGTAGTAGCCAGCAAGTCCCAGAAAACTCCGGACCTCTGCCACTGTAGTCAAAGTAGGCCACTCCCGTATCGCCACTATCTTCGCCGGATCCACAGCTATTCCTTCTCCACTGACAACATGACCAAGGAACGCTATCGAGGGTAACCAAAATTCACACTTGGAGAACTTTGCATATAACTGACTTTTCCTCAATGTTTCCAACACCATGTGTAAATGCTTGTAGTGATCCTCCTCGCACCGCGAATATACCAGGATATCATCAATAAATACTATCACGAACTGATCCAAGTATTCTCTGAACGTCCTATTCATCAGATCCATAAACACGGATGGAGCATTCGTCAACCCAAACGGCATGACTGTGAACTCAAAATGCCCAAACCGCGTACTGAATGCTGTCTTTGGAATGTCGCTCTCCCTTATCCTCAACTGATAGTAACCAGACTTCAAATCTAACTTCGAATATACCGTTGACCCAACCAACTGATCAAATAGATCGTCAATCCTCGGGATTGGATATTTGTTCTTCTCCGTAAGTTTGTTCAATTCCCGATAATCGATACAAAGCCGCAAGCTCCCATCTTTCTTCTTAACAAAGAGAACTGGTGCGCTCCAAGGCGACGAACTTGGACGCACATAACCTTGCTCTAGCAACTCCTGCAGTTGCACCTTCAACTCTGCCATTTCTCTTGGGGCTATCCGATAGGGGGAGCGTGACACCGGTTTGGCACCCGGTACCAGCTCTATAGTAAAGTCTATCTCCCGCTGAGGAGGGGCTCCTGGGAGATCATCTGGAAACACATCAGGATACTCGGACACAACTGGGATGTTGCCCAAACTAGGTTTAGGCGTCGAAGTCTGCACTAGAGTGACATACAGTTCTGCCCCAGACCGAACTGCCTTAAACACCTGAAGGGCCGATATCAGAACTTTCCTTGACCCCTTCATGCCCGCAAAAGTAGTCTCCCGATCAGTGTCCAGACCCAACTTGACTTCTTTACGGTTGCAATCAATGCATGCACTCTGCTCCGAGAGCCAATCCATACCGAAGATTACATCGAACTCCACTAATGGTAGAACCAACGCCCGCAAATCAAACTCCCGGTCTCCAATCCGAATCTTTACAACACAGATCCTATCCGCACGCATTGAGCACCCATTAGGCAACAACACATCCAACTTGTTTTCTGCCATCGAGAACGGAACTCCGATGCGCGATATAAACTTTTCAGACAAGAAGAAATGTGATGCTCCCGTATCAAAAAGGGCTCTCGCCGGAAACCCAAAGATCAACACAAAGCCTAGCATTAACAAACGTAAGCTAACAAATACAAAAGTAACAACTATAAAAGTTAAACCACTATAATTTAACTCATACCTGTCACCACGTCTGCTTGCTTAATGGCCTCCTGTAGACCAAGGTTGTAGACTCTAGGCTGGGCTGGAGCATGATGGGATGCGGTTGACTCCACCGCCTTCCCTTTCTCCTCATATGTCGCTCCAGGTCTCCTCTCGGACTTTGAACGTCCGCTCCAACACTCCCGAGCAAAATGCCCCGTCTTCCCGCAGTTGTAGCAAGCTCCGGGGACTCGACTTGTAGTTGCCCCCGATGCATCAGCCGAAGGGGATGAGTTTGAAGTCCTCCGCTTCTTGTTCCATCTGCGGAAACCTGTGTTGTTACTTGGCACCTTGAACTCGGTCTTCCTTTCTCCTGGGTCCCTCTTCTCTTGAACTTTCTTCGCAACCTTTTCCAACGATCGGGCCGAATTGACCAAGGCTAGGAAGCCCTGCGCCTTAGGCCCAGCAAGGAGTAACTGTAAATCGCCACGAAGACCCTCATAAAATCGGTTGGTCTTCCTCTCTTCTTCAGAAAACATAGCACCAGCATAACGACCCAACCGTGTGAACTCATGCAGATATTCGTCCACGCTTCTGGATCCCTGAGTCAACCCAAGAAATTGATTCTCCATCTCCAACTTCTGAGCAGAAGGTACAAATCTGGCTAGGAACAATCTTGAAAATTCTTCCATCGGCACATCCGCAAGTTGCCTTCCCACTAGAAGATGAAACTCCAACTCGTCCCACCACAGCCTCGCCTCACCTTCCAAAAGAAAAGTCGCTATGGTGGTCTTCTGCCACTCCTCAGTCATTGTCGCCGTCAACACCCTCTTTATAGAAGAGAGCCAGTCCTCAGCTTGAGTTGGTGTTCCAACCCCATTAAACCTCGGAGGATTAAAGCCCATCACGTGCTTTAGCTGCCGCTCCGTAGTTCTCCTCGGCTCTACTAACTCAACTGCTGCGCGTTCCACCACTCTCGGCTCTGCCGCCCTAACCGGTTCTTGCTCATCCGCAGGAGGTGCGCGATGCATTTGCCCTGCAGGTTGGGCATTTATCATTGCGAACACGGCTTCAGCCACCATCCTGATGGTTTCCGCTGAAGGAGGTGTAGCAGGCACGTCTCTTGGTGCACTACTTTCCGCTGTTTGCGGACGCTCTGACTGACCAGCACCGCTCCTAGCTGCCTATAAAAGCAAAGACACACGATTAGACGACAAACAAATTGCTAAAAGCAATCATTGGAACACTCAGGTTCCACAAAACAAGTGTATTTTCATTCCTAAGTGGACATTCATGGGTTCTTTTTAATGTTATAACGATGACGCACACATGTGCTCACCACCCCTTAAAAGAATTCGCCCACGAATTCATTTAAGCTTGACCGTAACCAGAAGTCTGATACCAAATTGTAACACCCCCATCCGTCGCATGGCATATAACAGAAGGTCCAGCTGGAACCCGACGCCATATACCACAGACAGTCGGAAGGGTTACTAAATGAATAAATCAAACCAACCAATTAATACTACACGTCCTAAACACAGAGCATTCTAGCGGAAGATTTTAAAGTTGAAAGAACCCAAAATTAAATCCATCAATATGAATGTCCACAGCTACAACAATAGGAATGAAAACTCAAATACATAGAAACGGGTACATGGCCTTATGGCCTTACAAATGTTCACTTCATAAATAGTGTTTTACATACATCGGCTCGCAGGCTGGCCACACATGAAATATATAAAACAGCTATTCTACGGCCTTCTAGGGCCAGCACAGCAACATGGGCTCCAGCCCGCTATTTGGCGCTCGGCTCCGCAGCACCTGCAAGCACATACCACCGCACGGTGGCAAATAAAGCAACGGTCAGCTAAAAGCCGACCAAATTATAACGACCCCGCCCCTTTCTCGGGACGGCGGTGCTCTTTCCCTGCAAATCATTAGCCCAACAATATATATATTGCAATTATAATTCGCCACAGGCGTAGGCTCGCACGGCCAAACACCCCGTGCACTCAGGGCACATTCACGGTGAACCCTGACAAATCAGTGCATTCACCACCATCCCCAGGATGGCAACAACATGTGAGCATTTAGCCTTTCTGACCACCGTCTAAGGCTCCGACTATGCCAACGGCCAGTCCCCGTCTTCGGGTCTCTCGCACCGAACCACATAGCCTAGGTCCAATTCCACTTGCCCGTTGCTCACGCCGCATGTCCAATTTAAGGAACTTTGCGCGGGCCAAGCTTCTCTCGGATCCCAAATTTTCCAAAACAGTCTCATAACCCAGTTATGATCAAGGCCGGTTCCCAGACCGCCAAGTTAGCAGAACATGTTTCCGCTCAATTTTCCGGGTGCGCCTTGAAGCTAACCTTCAAGGATCCCTGCTGCAATCTACCGCGTGGAAACCCGAAAAATCCAAAGCACGGAGTCTTCTCCGGCAAAACCACATCAAATGCAACATCACCGATCCAGACAAAACACGTCTGGGTAGGCTTCACACACAATGCCTATGCCCGTACTTACGATTCCGGGCTCTACATGCAACACAAGGGGGACTATTCCCGTCAACCCCAAGGAACACCACGCACTCACCGCATACTCGCGGGGGCGGGATTCCCTATGCAGAAAGAAAGAGATTCAAGCGCTCGAGTTGAGAATCGTTACCCTTGTAGTCCGTTTTGGCGCCATGGAAAAACTACGCAGTTAGAACTCTTCGCAATGACCTTCCCTCCACGGATCCGCTCTCCGATTTCGAAACGGTGCTCCGATGCTCCGCCGGCGGCCGGAAACCTCCTTCTTCTTCCTCTCCTCTCTCGCTTTGGAAGGGGAGAACCTTGGAGAGAAAATGAGGGAATAACTCCCTATTCCCGGCCTTAACAGAGCAGGATTTAATCTGGGCCATTGGATCCTAATTAAAGAAAATGAACGGCTCGGATCTGCACAAAATTTCCCAGACCTGGGCCGCACACGGCTTGGCACACGGCCGTGTCCAAGGCCGTGTGCCTCGATCCAGGCACGATCGTCGAACTGAGAAATGCACACGGGCCAAGACACGCCCGTGTCTGACCTGACACGCCCGTGTCGGGTTCCTCGACACGCCCGTGTTCGTGGGCGTGTCACGCATAACCGCCACGGCAACGGACACGACCCATCAGGACACGGGTAGAGACACGGGTTGGCACACGCCCGTGTCGGATGACACGCCCGTGTCATCCGGCCGTGTTCCTGGTCGTGTCCTTCTCGGGTTGGAAACGGCCAAAAAATCACCAGCCAGACACGGCCTTGGACACGCCCGTGTCCTAGGCCGTGTACCCCTACAGGCACCAAAAACTCTTTTTCCGCGACCGACTCGCACACAAAATTCGGGGCGTTACATTTAGTAGACATTCATTGTGATGAGTTCTGCAACTTAAAATACTTTCGCTAGAATGCTCTGATCTAGGACGTGCGTAGAATGTGATTTTGATATTCATACGTGATTCCGCAGTTTTTCTGTGAAATATGGCGTGGGGCCCCGACCGGACCAACTGTTATATTCCATATAACGAATAGAGGCGTTATAGTGTCGGCAGCGCTCCGGCCACCGGGAGGCCCATGCAAGACATCTAAAAGATTTGAAAGGGAGATGGGAGAAGGTTCCACCTGGCCTGGAAGAGCTTGGGAGGGCCCCGACCGAGTTGCCATTAGAGGAGGCAGAGAGCTTGGCTCGGGTTGGCTTTTCCCGGCGAGGTAGGGTTCCGGCGAGGGCTCTTTGGTCTTGTTTGGGTTGGTGAGGAGGAAGGCAGGGGCATAGCCTTTTATAGGCTTACGGACGGTGGCCACCCCTCCGTAGCAATGTGGTATTAATCCCATGAGGGGAGGAGATCATCTCCTTCCCTCCACTTGCCTTGGCCATATGGCACCATCCTAGGACCTCTAGCTGACAGCCATCCAAGGGGAGAGTGGATGGGCTTCGGCCTTGATTCCTAAGGAGAGAAAAGAGGAGGGAAGAGAAAAGTTGGGACTACCTTGGCCCATGGCCCATTCCCATCATGTTGCTGGTTTTGGTAGCCCAAGATATGAGAGGGGGTGGGGACTTAGCCTTTAATGAAGAGGGGGTGAACACCTCTCTGAAAAAGAAATCCAAAAATTGACTTTTAGGAGGGTTTGATCAAAAGTCAACCCTAGGGTGGGTCCCCCTTGCTGGTCAAAGTCAAAATAGGTCCATGTTATTGGGAGTCATGTCATAATTTATGTGTGCACGCTTTTCAGTGCATCACTATGCTTGATTTGACCACGGGTTGACTATCCATCACTAAAATTGACCGGAACGTGCTCGGTTGAATTCGTATTGACCACAAGGGTCCAACGCTATTGATCGGGGTCGAATCAGAGTTCGTTTGCTAATTGTCCAAAATCTGTGTGTCGCGATGCATTAAAACGGTAAAATTGCTGATATTCATTGTTAGACTTCGAATTGCGACACAACAAGTTCCAGTGGGTTTGTATTGATTATACAAAGCCATAGAAACTTATTGAACTCAAATCAGAGTTCTTAAGGTCATTATCCAAAAATCTCATTTTTTGCGACATTTTACGAGGAATGATCCTACTTACCATATGACCTCGGAGTTCAACGGAACGAGTTCCAATGCACTTGTATTGATTATACGAAGTCATAGGAACTGACATAACCCAATTTAGAGTTTTATAACTCTATATACCCAGCTTAGAGTTACCTCTTATCAGAGTGTGGGCCATGGGTAGAGGTTCAGGTTACTTTTATTGGGCTCACTAGGGTTCTGGTGGCCCAATAAAAGTCGGGATGTTACACTGCGCACATGCGTATGCGCGCCTGCTTGCACTTCTTGGTGAGTGTGCGCTCTTGCCTATGATGCAGCATGCTTATGGCTCAATATAACGTAGGCGGAAGGTGCACGAGGCGCCTTGTGAGCAGGGAATGGCGTGTGCGAGATGTGCATAGGGCTTTATACGTGCATGGCGCAATGTGTCCAGTGCGCGCTCGGGGCGCAATATGCTGGTGTGTATGCGGGGCCCAATATGTGTGGTATGCGCGCAGGGCGCAATGTGCACATTATGTGCGTAGGGCACAATGTGCGCAGTGTGTGCGCGTGGCGCAGTGTGCGAGGTGTGTGAGGTGTACGCGTGGGGAGAAACGCGCGTGACGTGCGTGCAGGCCGCAATGTGCACAGTGTTTGCGTAGGACACAATGTGCGAGGTGTGCGCGAGGGGCGCAATGTGCGTTGTGTGAGCGCGGTATTGCATGGGGTATGATGTGTGCATTCGTAGCTTTGACTTTGCAAAGACTTGAGCAAATCTTTAGTCTACCAAGTAGCGAGACGTTGCACGCATGGGAGGCTGATGTAGTGTCACTCCTTGTCGATCGTGGAGTAGGTTGATGTTTGAAGGGGAGGTATGAGATACCTACAAGATCAAAGATGATGACATTGCACATGGTGGTGCACATACGTTATTGCGGCGTAGCTGGATATGGTACTGGAGACCCCACCAAGGGATGAGTGTATTGAGTCTGACATTGTTGTAACATCTCTTCTTCTCTTTTTTACTTTTTTTTTGAATTGCATGAACACGATTATTTGATGAGATGTTGACTTGTTGTAATGCCAGAGAGCACAGAGACTCGATCCGGATGTTGCAAAAATCTGCAGATCTGATTTGATTGTGTGGCCGGCCATACGAAGATTACCAGGGAATATAAGTATTTGATACGGGTGTCGGAGAATGCAAGTATTCGATTCGACTACGGGGCCGGGCCTGAACTTGGAAGGAACACCGTAGAATGTAAGTATTCGATCCGGGCATCAGAGAATGTATGTATTCGATCCGAATACGCAACCGCAAGGGGGGCTTTCCCTGACGATGGAGAGGCATTGGCTTGCAGTAACAACAGAGAATGTAAGTATTCGATCCATCGTCAGAGAATGCAAGTATTCAATCCGGTTGCGCAGCTTAGTCTGGCTATGAGCCGATTGCCGTAGAATATAAGATTCGATTCGGGTGTCGGAGAATATAAGTATTCGATCCGACCACGCCACCACGAGGGGGGCTTGACCTGACAATGTCGGAGCATTGGCTTGTAGTAACGACGAAGAATGTAAGTATTCGATCCATCGTCGGAGAATGTAAGTATTCGATCTGATTGCGCATCCTAGCCTTGCTATGAGCTGATTGCCGGAGAATGTAAGTATTCGATCCGGGTGTCGGAGAATGTAAGTATTCGATCTGACTGCATGAACGCGAGGGGATCTTTCCTTGACGATGGCGGGGCATTAGTTTGCAGTAACGGTGGATAATGTAAGTATTTGATCCATTGTCGGAAAATGTAAGTATACGATCTGGTTGCGCAGCCTAGCATGGCAATGATTTGATTGCCAGTGAATGTAATGATTCGATCCGAAGGCCGGAGAATGTAATAATTCGATCCGACGGCACGATCGTGAGGGGGGCATGCCCTAGCGACGCCGTGACCTACTGCAGCTGAGAAGGGCGGACCTTCGATTTCCAGCGGTGGGAGGTCACAGGGACATGGTCCCGGAGCAATGGTGAAGGGCAAACCTTCGAACCGCTAGCGAGTGCACTGCCCGGAGCCATCTCTACAAGTGCACGCTGCCCGGAGGCAGGTGCTGTATGAGCGTACTGCCTAGAGGCAGATGTTGTAAGAGCGCATTGCCCGAAGGTAGGTGTTGTAAGAGAGTATTGCACAGAGGTAGTTGATGCAAGAGTGAGCAGGTGTCCTTACTTTCAAACAATGTTCAAGCGCAGTCTTTTTGACGCGGAGGGTGTTTGTCTTCTTTAAGCCTTTAATGAGAAAACTTTAAAGCTATTGTAGTCACATCCACGGGTCTGGCCTCGTGGTAATTTACATTAAGGATTTATAAGAAAACAAAGTTGATAAAACATCATGATGATGCGGGTAGAGCCCTACTGATAGGTAAGAAGCTTTCTCCTAAGATGGTCGCCTTAGGGGTTGCCCCCAGTCCTTCCTAGCGAGCAATTGGCTTATCTCCCTCTTGTTGATTTGATGCTTAACCCCGCAAGAATCTACCCAGTAGTCCTTGACTAGTGAGGTGCTCGATTTCTTCTTTAAGTTTGGAGCAACTTTCTGTGTTGTGTCTTTGTCCATGGTGGAACTTACAGTACTTTGACTGGTTTCCTGCATCTTTAGAGAGGTTTGGGCTTATGGAGCACCTCCAAGTTTTGAATTGCGAAGAGTTTTTTCTCTGGACGTGTTGAGCTGTGTGTAGACTTGATGGAAGTGATGCCCCCCAGTTTGGCGAGATTTATCGTAAGGTCTGCCACTCTTCTTACGTATCTTCGGTGGATCATATATTCTCTCTTGGCTGCATTCAATCTGAAGTTGATGAGCTTTTGTTGCCGACAACGAATGATGGTGTAAGGGATGTTGTGGCAAAGTGATCTGCTGCTCGTCTTGTTTGTGCTCCTTGATGACCATGTTGCGAATTTCTTCACGATCGATCCTTCAAAACAAAGGGCCGAAGCTTGAAACTCCGACGTGGCAACAAAGTTGATATGTTTCAGATTCTTGAGCCTGATGGACGGAGCAAGCCGAGCTAGCAGCACAAACAAACTCTCTTGCAGACACATTGTCCTTGCTGGCAGGCTCTTCAATCATTGCATGGTCCATAGTCAACGGAGGAGGGCTCCCAAGCCCAAAGGCTGAGCAAAAGGAGAGAGGGGCCATCCACTTCATTAAGAGCGTGAGTACTTGACGTTGGTTTTCCCCTATCTGGAACATGCATTCCTCCAATTCTCCATATGGCGCAAGCATGGCCACTTCTATAGGAGATGTGCTATCATGCGAATGGGAGATAGCTTGAGCGACGTGCCCCCATGGGCTGGTCTCTTAGCAACACGAGTGTTTACTCCTATCATTGTCTTCAGTCACGAGTATCGTTGTGCAGATGAAACTGTCTTCTAGGTCTTATTGGAATGTTGGGAACTCCTTTCCCACAGACGGCGCCAAACTATTGCGGCCAAACTATTGCGGCCAAACTATTGTGGCCAAACTATTGGATTAACTTGGGTCGTCTTAGCTCACGGAGCGGTTGAGCGCTCAAACAGTCGCAGAAAATAAAAGCTGACAAGGTAATTTTTTTGATGTGGAAAACCCGGAAAAGAGGTGAAAAATCACGTGACCGGATATCTGTCGACCAAACTTCCACTAATTTTTGTTGTGGTTAGAAAGCTTTCTTAAAGAACTTGAGGACGATAGACTGTCTCTTGTTATTGTTTGAGAGAGAGAATGCTGAGCTCGGAGAGTGATATGCCTCCTCTCATAAAGCTAATTCTTTTTCAGGCAATGACGTAGATCTTTGCACTCTGGATGCTTTAAAGTCTTTGACGGTTAGTTGGAGGCATGTTGCACTCGTTCTGATGTTTGGTGCTTGTAAGCTCAGACGGCGCACCCTGTGAGACTTATCCTTTGCGACTTGTATCTGATTGTCTTTGGAAGAAGCCTGATATGATTGCCCTTTCGATGGTTGGAACGCTTGTTCTTAAGCACACAGGGCGCTTGCCGACGAAGAGCGCGCGTGGCGCTTACTCGAGGAGAGCGTGTAGAGCACTTACTATAGGAGAGCACGCAGGGCGCTTGTTGAAGGAGAGGGTGCAAGACACTTGCTTTAGGAGAGCGCGCAAGGCGCTTGCTTGAGGAGAGCGTGCAAAGCGCTCGCTAAAGGAGTGAGCATGGGGCGCTTGTTGCAGGAGAGCGTGCAATTCACTCGCTAGAGTTGAGTGTATGTTGCGATTGTTGTAGGAGAGTGCGCAGGGCGTTAGATTGAGGAGAGCGCACATGGCGATTGCTAGATGAGAGCGCGTGGGGTGCTTGCTAGATGAGAGCGTGCAAGGCGCTTGTTTAGAAGAGAGTGCGCGGGGTGCATGCCGAATCGCACGGAGAAGTAGCTCACGTGAAGACGCGTAAGTAGGCGGCGTACGCAGGAGTATGCGAGGAGGTGGCACAAGGAAGCGGAGCACGTGGGATTGCGCGAGGAGGAAGGATGCGTGGGAGCATGCGGGACAGAGGCGTGCACGGGAGCGCGCGATGAGGAGGCGCACACGGGAGCGCACGAGGAGGCGTGGGTAGGAGCGCACGAGGAGGAGGTGTGTGCGAGGAGGAGGCGCGCACGAGGAGGAGGCGCACGCGAGGAGGAGGCGTGTGTAGGAGCGCGCGAGGAGGAGAAGCAGAGGAGAGAGAAAAACGTATGACGAGAAGCGTAGGAGAGAGAAAATCCGTAGGAGGAGGGGATAAAAAAATATGTAGGAGGATTTCATCGGGAGGAGGGAAGATGAAGATCTTAGAAGGAAGTTTTGAAGACGAATGAGATCTTCAAGGAGCGGTTAAAGATCTCTGAAGAGGTGAAAGAAATGAAGGAGGTGAAGGAGTAAGGAGAGAGAAGATCCATAGGAGGATTTTCCGGGTGGAGAAGAGGATCCAAAGGAAGGAGGGATTGAACGTATTTTTAAATTCCAAGAGGGGGCAGTCTGGCAATTTCCCCCGATAACTACCCGACGGACGAATAGGAACGCTCCGTTTAGAGCACACAGATCACCAATTTTATATAAATTATGGGACTGTTCCCGAACGATTAATGGAGGTAGTGGTCGGTTTTGTGTTGACCAAAAAAATAATTGCCCCTCCCGTCCGGCGAGGTCATAGGGGAGGAAGGAACGGCGGTCGGCCGGGAATGTAACGCCCATGATTTTCCGACAATTTTTTAATCCTCTTGGTGACGTCATAATGACGTAAGGGGCGTTACGTTAACATGGATTTGACGGCGCATCGTTGTTAGTGCGTTTTCACGTCTGTTCGGTCGAGTCGCCCAAATTCGTAAATCTTTGTCGAAAATAGAAAACTTCACGTTAGGAAATTAAATTAATTAATTTTTGACATGCTCGTCAAGTTTCGTCGCGATCCGAGTGATATTCGAGCCTCGGCAATTTGCTGAAGTTTTGTCGAATTTATGATTGTCGTAGAATTTGAAAATTTATTTCTCAAGAACGACATGTCTGATTTTGGTTCCGTCTTCGTCGTTGGATTTGTAGCCTCAGTGTTCGCCTACGATGCGAATTTCGTTTAATTCGGCGTGCGTTTGGGCCTCCGTTTTGAACTCGTATTTTCTTGTTCAAAAATATAAAAATATGATTATTATAATATTAAAACACTATTCAAAAATAAAAAGTATTATTCATTCCTAAATTTTAATCAAGGGTATATTTGCAAAATCCACTATTCACGAGGTCAAAAAAACATTGTTCATGCTCGTAAGTTCTTCTCTCGCGTAGTCTGCAACACTTCCCGAGAAATCTTGAAACCAGTACTCGAGAACTAAAAACCTTCCTGGAAAATCCTGAAGCCAGTACTTGAGATCTCAAAACTCTCATGGGAAATCCTAAAGTTAGTACTCGAGAACTCTAAGTTTGTTCTCGGGAAATCCCTGTCCCCTTCTCGAGAAGTCCTATGATGCACTCGAGATATTTGAAATTCGTCCCGAGAAATCTGTTTCAGTCTGCTTTCGGGTGCAGTTTTGAGGGTCAAAACGGTGTCATATGGAAAAATGGTTAACATTGATTTTGTTCGTCTCGACGATATCTACAACTTCCGTGTTGATTACTTTTCGTTTCGGAGCCATCTTTAGCCTCTACTGTTATTTTCCGCACGCCCGCACTTAAATTGCCCGCTTCCTTTCTATTTAGACAAAAGATTATATATATATATATATATATATATATATATATATATATATATATATATATATATATATATATATATATATATATATATATATATATATATATTCATGTACTTAAGGATAAATAGAACAACTTCATCTTCGTCCTTAAGTCTAGACCGAACCAGAGAGTGAGAGTGACGACGAGGGTTCTAAGTTCGTGAAGCTTCGGATCACCGCCGTCGGAGCTACGGTGCTCGGAATCGCAAATCGAGAATAGATCCGGAAAGATCTCGTCGTGATCTTCACAATCGTGGTAAGTATTTCTCGTTTCGTGGAAGTTTTTTGTTAGTGTTTTCGGCCCTAACATCTCTTTTGGCTAAATCTTTGTAGATTCCGTTTCCCCGCGCCTTCTTTTGACTAGATCCGTGACGTGGAGCAAATTGGAAGACCGATTGGAGTAGAAATCGAGGCAAGTGGTGTTCTTGCTCCCCCTCTTGCTCTTTTCTTCCAAATTTTAGCCATATTTCTTAGATTTGACATGTTTGAGTTAACCTTATCCTCGAATTTCTAGTTAATTATCTTGGATTATGACGTGTGCTTCACATAAAACTATTTCTCCCAAATTTTATCCCGTAGATTTGGTAAACAATTTAGTTGTCGTGTCACTTTATTTATCGAGTCATTTTGATCGTTGCGACACCTTGTGCGTTTCGTTGTTTTGATCGTACTTCACCTTGCTTGTAATGTCCTTATGCAGTCCAAGTCATTTGTTGACCCACTTTGGAATCTCGTCGGGTAAGTCCTAGTTGATAAGTGTCCTTTTGATGTATCAGTTTCATTAAGAGTCGATTTATAGTTTGTTGTCCGCGAGTCCATGTTGAATAAAAGAAACTCTGCGTAGATAAATATGTAACTAAAGAAAACTTTGATGGTCTATGCGCGTTGGGGTTTCTCCCTCGGCATAGTGTCTTATGGTTGAGTCTGTGCGCGTTGTGGACCTTCACACAATGCTCTTTCTGGTTGAGCTGATCAGTCTCATTTAAAATGATGAACAACATGAATAATAAAGAAGGATGAATATATGAACTTCTGATGTTTGACACTCTGTTCTGTCCAGTTGTTGTGATTAGCCTTACTTGCTCAGCTAGATTTACTGTTTTGTTTATGTTGCTTTGCTACTGACTTTTGTTGCAGTCGATTTATTGTCCCTTATTCACTTTGAGGTTTGTTGGTATTCCTTTTACTCTTTTGCACCACTTGTAGCTTGCTTCTGAGGCGTTCTTATTTTGAATGTCTCAGGTCCAGAGCAATAGGAGGTTTAGCTGACAGAGTTGTTCTTCTGGTGTTGCGAGTTGCTGCGGTCGTTTTTTTCCACCTCAGAGTGTTGAGGTAGTTGTTTTGTTAGACATGATTGTTTCTCTATGGGTTCGTGTCAGTTGTTGACGCCCATAGTCTAGGACTTCTTATAGCAGTTTACTTGTTACTTTTATTGTTGTTACTTATTACTCGTTTGTATTTGCTCTCTGAGAAGGTTTTATGTTAGGATGCATGTAGTTACTTTTAAGTATACAAAGTTGCATGTTGATATGTTTGCATGACATAACTTTTAAACTATAAAACACACTATTTTGAAGCGTTATAGAAAATCTCTTTTATTTATACTAAATTTAAAAGTCATATCTCATTGCATTTTATGTTATGTGCTCATTCTCATATAGGTCAATAAACGAATCATGCTTAGTATTTCCCGCTGTGTAAATTTATATTTTCTCACCTATGGACTAGTTGTTCCATCCGACCGAGGGACACGATCAGTAAACTTATGAACTTAAATATGCTTTTTTTTACTTAAAACATAAGTCTCTTCCATTAAAGTAAATATGAGGACATGGTTGTCTGAACGTCTGTAGTGGTCCCCTGCACGACTTGGCATCACGACGCGTATTTTCTCTTACTCTGATGTATTATTTAATAGGGAGAAAATGCGGGTTGTGACAGTTGGTATCAGAGGAAAGTTTTGCAAGAGGGTTGGTTGGTTTGGTAAACTAGTCGAACAACTTTCTCTTAAGCAAAACTCTAATCGTATCATTTCATTGCATATACACACCAATATTTAATCTGTGGATCTTGATGGAAGCATGAACACTACACTCATAACATGATAAAAAATATACAGGACATATTATATAGTATGAGATGCATAATATGTGTTTGTATATGGATCCGCCATAGGTGGCAACATGTGACGATTATGTAGTATGAGATGCATAACCATCATCACATGGATGCCCATTAACACGTTTTACTTTTTCGTTACATACAATATTATGTAGTATGAGATGCATAACATTGTATGTGTACGACGTTCATAACATGGACTAAGGCCTTTTTAGAATGCATATCACAACATACATAACATATCATCGCATAAGCACGCGTGCCAAGTTAAAGATCTGTATGATGACATATGTACACCCATGATTTGAAATGAAATTTAAACATCCATACATTCATATTATAAGCACAAGTTAGAAGCACAACATCATTTCATTAGTTTCCCAGAGCAAGGTACCAGCAAGAGCAAGTATTTGTTCGTTCCCGATCTGATTTGAGTCTGTTTGTTTCTGATCTGATATGGGTTAGGATATTCCGGTTTACTAGCTTAGGTGTCTTAAGCTAGGTTCTTGATAAGTCATTTGTTCGTATCTGTAGAATATGACCCAGATCAGTTTTACTAAGGGAATATCTTCCCAGTTTATGATGTCTTAGGTAAGGTTTTGACTAGATATCTGTTTGTTCTGTAGAAATGTCTACTATTGAGTGAAGCAGCGATTGAAGGACTACGACAAAGTAATGAGGCCCTGACAAGGCAGATGGTGGACATGTAATCTCAGATACAATCGTTGTTGGATGTCGTCGTCGGGCAACAGACTAGAGCACAGGACCTTCATGCGGGTCAAACTATTCCTACTCCTCTTACTGCTCTAGTACCCCCAGTTGCACTGACAGCAGAGATGAATTTCATTTCTCACTTCCTGTGACTAGGACCTCTTACATATGATGGTAGGGTAGACTTCATGGCGTTGGATGACTGGATTATTGCCATCGAAGAAATATTTTCTTATTCTGGCATTTCCTCTGATCAGAAGTTGATGATTGTGGTGTATCAGCTCAAAGGACTTGCGAAGAGTTGATGGATTAGAGAAAAAAAGAATCTTACTGATGGGTGCTCTTGGGATTCACTCAATAATATGTTATAGAAGAAGTTTTTGTCATCGGTCGAGCAAGACCGTCTGATGAACAACTTTTTACACCTGAAGTAGAGGCAACTCACTATTAGTGAGTACGAGATCGAGTTTAGCAAGCTCAGTCGTTTTGCCCCAGATTTGGTAGCATCCGAAGAAGGCAGAGTAAAATGCTTCCTGGGTGGTCTGAGGTATCACATCCAGCAGTTGGCTAGCACGTACAAATCTGAGACCTTTGCAGCAGTAGTAGAGGCCGCCTTGAAGGTTGAGGCGATAAATAATGCGAAGAATCAGGGATTGCATGCAGAGAAGTACAAGAGGAAATCTGATGATGGTGGAAGTACAAGGGCATCTGGCCCTGCAGTGAAGAAGGATCGAAGGGAAGCGTGTAGCTTCTGTGGTAAGCCAGGCCACCCTTTTGAAAAGTGCTTTAAGAGAATGGATGTGCAGAAGCAGTCTCAGGTACACGCGATCCAGGATGCACCAAAGGGAGGCCCTATCTGTACTTATTGCCAGAAGAGTGGGCATGATGCGGCTCGTTGTCGCAATAAGTCTGGAGCTTATTTTATCTGCGGCCAGAAAGGACACATGAGGCAAATTGCCCGCAGAGCCAGCCTGCGCTGCATGAAGTTCCGTTGTAGACTCTACCGCCGCCCCCGCCTCATATGGACAAGGGAAAAGGAAAGTTGAATGTGCTGACCAAGGAGAAAGCCCAATCATCGGCTCAACTGATCTCAGGTTAGCCTCTAACTCAACTAGTAATCTCTTATGGTAGATTTATAGTTTCCGTATTTTAGTTGCGCGAACAATGTGTTTAGGTGAATTTAAGGTGAAGAATAAGTGGGTGCACGTTCTGTTCAATTCGGGTGCTACTCACCCCTTTGTGGCAAGGAGTTTTGTAGACCGACATCGCTGGGTACTCGACCAGTTAGACACTTCCCTAAACGTCAAATTCCCTTCAGGAGATCTGGTGATGTCATGTCAGGGTATCCTAAAATGCCCTATCTTCCTAGGTGGTTTTCTAGCCTTTGCGGATCTGAAGGTGTTAGCCTTGGATGACTTCGACGTGATCTTGGGCATGGACTGGCTGTCCAGCTCCGATGTTGTCATTCAGTGCAAGCACAAATGCTTGGATTTCGAAGGAGGCAATGGCCATCCCATGAGTGTGTATGGTTTGCCGCGTCAGGAATCTCCAATCATTTCTGTGATACGTGCTCGTAAATTTCTATAGTCTGACTGCGATTCTTTCCTTGTTTTTGTTTCTGTTCTAGAAGCTGCACATGTTGTGCTTCGGGTTGAGGACGTCTCTGTGGTGCGTGAGTTTCCAGATGTATTTCCTATTAGTCTTCCTGGACTTCCTCTTGAGAGAGAGGTGGAGTTCGTTATAGATCTCGAGCCAGGCACTAACCCTATTGCAAAAGCATCGTACTGCATGGCACCACGTAAGTTAGAGGAGCTGCGTACTCAATTGGGTGAGTTATTACAGTATGGTTTTATTAGACACAGTTCTTTCCCCTTGGGTGTACCAGTCCTCTTCGTGAAGAAAAAGGATGGAACAATGAGGCTGTGAATAGATTATAGAGAGCTAAACAAGGTGACCATCAAGAACAGATATTTGTTGCCTAGGATCGATGACTTGTTTGACCAGCTACGAGGTAGTTCCATGTTCTTGAAGATTGACCTCCGTTCGGGCTACCATCAGTTAAGAATTCTTGAGTCAGACGTTCCACAAATTGTTTTTTGTTCCTGATATGGTCATTTTGAATTTCTGGTAATGTCATTTGGATTAACGAACGCACCGTTAGCTTTTATAGACATGATGAACAGGGTTTTCAGGGACTTTCTGGATAAGTTTGTGGTTGTACTCATTGACGATGTCCTGATATATTCCAGAAATGCAGAAGAGCATGCCTTGCACATGCGTTTGGTCTAGCCGCCAGGTCGCCAGACCGCAATCCAAGCCGCGCAGACTACCCCTTATTCCAATACTTGCTCTAGCTGCCGATCTGCAAGCCGCCTGACCGCGAGGCCGTCTAGCCTCCAGACCGCACAAGCTGCGATGCCGAATAGAACAGCCCGCCTGAAGCATGCGACTTATTGAACCCCGAACCAAGTTGCCAAAGAGAAGACCATTTGGTCGCTATCCGCGACCTGTTGTTTACCACCTGTTGCTTAACCGCAGAGTCCGCATTGTCCCTGACCACAATCAGAGCCAAGTCATGGCTTTCCAGTGCTATCCGCACAACGTGCACAGTACAACACGGTCAAATTAATCAAACCGCGCAGACGTAAAAGTCCAGCCTACAGCAACTGTTGCGGGCTCAATTTACTGTTCACTTACTTTGGTTGGTTGTTATTCCTGATGTGACATGGGTCCTATTTATAGGCACGATGATGAGTGTGGTCACCTCCCTAGCCGATAGGATTACCGCCACATCCTGAAGCAAGAACAAGTGTATCCGCAAGCCCGCGGATACATACACCAGTCCGCCGCTGCCGGTGCAAGATAGCCAGTCCACCATATGTTGGGTACATTGGTTCTAATGTACCTGATTTGAAGAAGCCTCACCCAACTCAATGATATACATCAAAATGTATTTGATATATTTTTGAGTTTACTTGTGCAGGTTAAGTATTTGCAGGAAAGTTGAAAAAGTTTCTAAGTTCATGTGTCGACACCCAGAGGGAAAGTGTCGACACTTAAGAAAACTTGTGTCGACACCCAGACAAGCAGTGTCGACACTTGGAGTCATTGTGTCGACACCAGGGATGCTGAGTCGACACCAGGCAGAAAGTGTCGACACAAGGAGCTGTGTCGACACTCAAGGAAGAAAAGTCCAGTGAAGCAGTGTCGACACTTAGCAGTTGTGTAGACACCCAGTGAAACTGTGTCTACATCAGAAAGTGTCGACACTTGAAGCTGTGTCGACACTCAGCAAAAGTCAGCAAAAGCTAAGTATAAGTGTCGACACTCAGAGCAATATGTCGACACTCAGCAAAAGAGTCAACACTTGAAGAAAGTGTCGACACAAGAAAGAATGTGTCGACACTCAGCTGAAGACTCAACACTTGAAGAAAGTGTCGACACAAGGAGTTGTGTCGACACTTAGCAAAGATCAGCAAAGTTCAACAAAATATTCTAAGTACAAGTGTCGACACTAAGGGGATGTGTCGACACTCAGCCAGAGTCTCAACACAAGGAAGAATATGTCGACACAAGGAGCTGTGTCGACACTCAGCAAGTATCAACATTGAAGATATGTGTCGACACCAAGAAGAAGTGTCGACACTTAACAAGTTCAATACATGAAGATGTGTCGACACAAAGGAGTTGTGTCGACACTTACAAGAATTCATCAAAATACTAAAGTACAAGGACTTGTGTCGACACACATTATCAGTATCGACACATAAAGAAGAAGCAGTGTCGAGATATAAAATCTACAACACAAGGAGTTGTGTCGACACCTTGTAGGCTAGTGTCGACACTTAGACAACTTGTGTCGACACTTGGTCTATAAGTGTCGACACTTAAAGACAGACAGTCTCGACACTTTCAGACAGTTACAGAATTTTCAAGAACTGACTGGATGACTTGACAGCTGCCATTCCAGCTGGTTTACTGCACCTGTCAGAGTTGTCAGAAATCAGTTATGAACCGGACCAGCCGGTTACCTTGAAGAAGGCCTATAAATAGGCTTATACTGTCTACAGAAACAGATGATCAAGTTCAAGTAATTGAAAAGAAAAGAAGATCTAGCTATTCCTTGAAGAATCTAGTGAAGATCTAAGAAGTTGGAGAGAGAGAGAGCTCCATCCAAGAAGTCAGCCGTTGGAACCAGGCTGAGAAGAAGGGTTCAGATTTGATCTGAATCTTAAGTAGCAGAGATCAAGGATCAACTGTAGAGGAATCAATCTTATTGTGTTCTACATTCAAGAAGCTTTGAAGAAAGCCAGGTCAGATTGATTTCAGCTGAGTTCTTCCAAGAACTCATCAAGAAACTCACAACTTATCTCTCTTTTCTCTGAGTTGTTGAGTATATATTTTTGTATTCATTATTTCTTGTAGAATCCTTAGGGATCTGAGTTTGTAAGCCTGTAATTATAAAGGCTGAGTGTAGGACCTGTGTGCCTGAGTGTAGGAGAGTTGAATCTCTGAGTGTAGGCTTTGGTGGCTGAGTGTAGGCCTTAGTGGTTGAGTGTAGGCCTTGGTGGCTGAGTGTAGGCCTTTGTGGCTGAGTGTAGGCTTTGTGGAAAAGCTGAGTTGTAGGGCCTTGGGCCTGAGTTGTAGGAACCTGTTTTGGGGTTCTGAGTGTAAGATCTGAGGATCTGAGATAGTGGAGGAGTTTGGTCGAATCTAGTATACTGCTAGATAGGCGAAGGGGGAAAGTGGATGTACCCAAAGCTTGGGAAACCACTATAAAACTATGTGTCTACTGTGTGCTTGTGGTTTGCTATGATTGTTGTTTGTTTGCTTAGTAAATATAGTTATAACTCTGAGAATTAATCCGAATTCTGCCTAAAAAGTCAAAAAGATTTAAGTCACCTATTCACCCCCCCCCCCTCTAGGTGATTAGGTACAATATCTTTCAAGTGGTATCAGAGCCAGGTTACTCAAAAAGGGACTTAACAGTCTGAGTAGATCCTGTTGGCAGATTCAGTCTAAGTACATTACAGAATCAAGAAAATCAAGAACCATGGGTTCCACTGAGAATCATAAGGAATTGGGATCCATGAAGCTACCTATATGTAGAAAAGAGATCTTTGGTATATGGAAGGAAAGGGTGAGACTTTTTATGGAAGCCTCAGATCCTAGGATTTATATCACAGTGAAAGAAGGGCCATATGTGCCCATGAAGGTTTCAGTCTTAGATGCCAATCAGAGAACACCTAAGGATTTCTCTGAGATGACAAAAGATGAAATAGTTCTAGCCACAATGGATAAGAGGGCTCAGAACATCATTGTAAGTGCTATAGATGATGCTACCTTTCAGAATTTGATACACTGCAAGACATCCAAGGAGATGTGGGATACCTTGATAGTGTATATGGAGGGTTCTGAAGAAGTGAGGCAAGACAGAAAATCCTTGTTAAATCAAGAATATGAAAGTTTTAGACAAGGTAGATCTGATAGCATAACTGAATGCTATAAGAAGTTCTATAGAATTGTGAATGAGCTTATGTCCTATGGCAGAGAGTTCAGTAATTATGAGCTTAATGTTAAGTTCTTAAGGTCCCTTACAAAAGATTGGGACACCAAGATCTGTGTCATTAGGGAAATGACAAAGTTAGCAGAAATTCCTCCACCAATACTGTTCGGCAAACTGCTGTCCTATGAAATGTAGTTGATAGTGAGGAAAGAAGAGGATAAATCCACAAGAAGTGAACATAAAGAGAGGACAGTGGCATTTAAAACAGAAGCCCCCAGAAAGTACAGAAGTAAGTCACCATCTTCACCACCAAAAGTAGCTGAAACTGAGTCAGATGAGTCAGCAAGCAGAAAGTCTGAAAGCAGTGAAAGTGATGAGGACTTTGCTGCCTTCACAAGACATTTTCAGAAGTTCTTAAAGAAGAAACAGTGGAGAACAAAGTCATCTACTTCACAGGGTAAAGAAGACTATTATCAGAATAAAAAGTCTTCAAAGAAAGACAGGAGAAAGACCAAGTCTAGCAAAGCAACTCTTTCAAAAATAGTATGTTATTGCTGTAATAGACAAGGACATGTGATTGCAGATTGTCCTGAGAAAAGGAAGGAGTCTAATGATAAGAAAAAGACTCATTTAAAAGGCAAGAAGGAAAAGTCTTTTGTTACCAAAAAGGATAAGAGCCTGTCAGATATTTCTTTATCAGAAACTGAGTCAGATGCTGAGGCATATATAGGACTGTTTGCTGAGAAAGAAGAAGAAGAGTTCATCTAGATCATGAACTCCATATATGATCAAGAAGACAGTCAGTGCCAAGGACTGATGGCATTGACAGAAAGTGACAAAATCCTGGAGCAGCCAGGACCTAGTAAGGTACAAAGTTGTTCTTTCAGTTCAATTTCTTGTGTCAGTTCAGAATCAGATTCATCATCATCAAGTGATGAGAATGCATCTGAGTCTGAAGAGGATATTCATCAATTGATAGATGAATATAAAGTTCTGTTACAAGCATTTAAGAAATGCAAATCCTTGGCCAAGAGTCAAGATAAGGAGATTGCAAGTCTCAAAATGGCTGCAACTGATTATGAGAAGTTGTTTGATCAAAAACTTAATGAGATAGCCAGACTGAAGCACATAATTGTGATTCAGATGGGGACTATATCATTTAAGAATGATCAAATTAAGAGTTTGGAGATTAGTCTTCAGAAGGAGAGAGATTTGGTTGCTAGGTTTTCAAAACCAAAGTCTGTTCTACCCTTAATTGATGAATTTGTTCATCAAAAAGGTAAAGCTGGACTGGGGTTTTCTAAACCAGCTAGGACTGTCAAGTCCAAGTCCAAGGGCAAAGCACAAACTCTCAACAAGCCAGCTGTAGATAAAACAACTAAGACTGTACCCAAGCAAAGGTACAATAGGTTTGAGTGTTGGTGCTGTGGCAAGGTAGGCCACTTTGCCATGGACTGTTGGCACAATGCTAGTGCCAAAGTGAGTAGCAAACTGTCTGTTGGAAAACCTGCAGGTAGCTTTGTGAGGAAGCAAACTAACCAGTACCAAGGACCCAAGAATTCTTTGGGTTCTAAGGTTCACTAATCTGTTTTGCAGGTGAGTCCAAGTGGTCATGCCCCAATATGATACTTGGACAGTGGATGTTCCAGACATATAACTGGAACTAGAGGATTATTAAGGGACTACACACCTATCAAAGATGGTCCAAAAGTCACCTTTGGTGGTTCTGAAAAAGAAATCATCAAAGGGTTTGGTAACATTTCTAGTAACTTAGTTACCATTACTCAAGTGGCTTATGTTAAAGGTTTGAAACACAACCTAATTAGTATAAGTCAATTAAGTGATGTAGGATATGACATCTCATTTGTTAAGGATGGTTGTCATATCAAGAGGTAAAATGATCAAGAGATCATTTTGACAGGTTATAGAAAGAGGAATGTCTACTGCCTAGACATTATGTGTGAGACCAATGGTTCTCAAGTATGTCTTATAGCTGATGAGAAAGTCTCTCATTGTGTCAAATGGCACAAGAGGCTAGCCCATCTAAAATACAAGACAATTGACAAACTCTTTAGCAAAGAGTTTGTGAGGAATGGTTCTCAAGTTAAGTGTATTAAAGATGGAATATGCTCAGCTTGTCAAAAGGGCAAGCAGACAAGATCCACCTTTAGTAGCATTAACAAAAAAGATGCTGTGAGGTGTTTATACCTCTTGCATATGGATCTCTTTGGTCCTATGCCAGTGCACAGCCTAGGTAGGAAGGTCTATACCTTTGTAGTTGTAGATGACTACTCAAGGTTTTCCTGGGTGTTCTTTCTTAGACAGAAATCTGAAACACCTAGTGTCTTCTATAGCTTTGTCAAACAGATTCAGAATGAACTAGACAGTACAGTGGTCAAAATAAGAAGTGACCATGGTACTGAATTTCAGTCTGATAGTATGACAAAACTATGTGAAGAATTTGGGATATTTCAAGAGTTTTCTTCACCAAGAACACCTCAGCAAAATGGCATTGCTGAGAGGAAGAATAGAACCTTGATTGAGGCTGGTAGGACCCTATTAAGTGATACATCACTACCAGAATATTTCTGGGCTGAGGCAGTTAATACTACATGTCATGTTATTAATAGGGCTACCATCACTAAAAGCCTTAACAAGACCCCCTATGAGGTTGTGAAAGGCAGAAAACCAAACATATCCTATTTCAGGATCTTTGGTTGTAAGTGCTTCATACTTAACAATGGAAAGTCTTACTTGACAAAGTTTACTGCCAAGTCCCAAGAGGGAATTTTTGTTGGGTACAGCAACAACAGTAAGGCTTATAGAGTCTACAACTTGTCTACTCAAGTTGTAGAAGAATCTGTACATGTAGTATTTGATGAAACTAGACTTATTAACAATGAGTTGTCTAGTAGTATTTGCAGATCCTTAGGTTTAACTAAAAAGATGGACAAGCTCACTATAGAAGAAGGACCTACAGCAAGACAGCAGGTAGAAGAAAGTGGTTGTTGTCTAGGGGGAGTACTACATGTACCTAATGTAGAAGAAGTTCAAGGAGTACAGCAAGATGATGAAACTAAAGAGGTTCAACCTGAAGTCAGGATGCCTCCAGCCAATAGGCATCTTAGAGATCATCCAGTAGAGCAAATCATTGGTGATTCAAGAAAAGGGGTACAAACAAGGAGCAGAAATCTGAATGCAGTGCTCTTCTCCATTTTTCTATCCCAAGTTGAGCCAAAGAGGTTTTAAGAAGCCATCCTAGATCCACATTGGATTGAAGCAATGCAAGAAGAGCTGAATCAGTTCAAGAGGTGCAAGGTCTGGGAACTTGTTCCTAAACCTAAAGACCACAACATAATTGGGACCAAGTGTATCTATAGGAACAAAATGGATGAACATGGAGTCATCATTAAAAACAAAGCAAGATTGGTTGCTAAAGGATATAGACAGGAAGAAGGTATTGACTTTGATCAAACCTTTGCTCCAGTAGCCAGACGGGAAGCCATAAGGATGTTCCTGGCCTATGCAACTTTTCAAGGATTTAAAGTTTCCCAAATGGATGTAAAGTTAGCATTTTTGAATGGTAATCTTAAAAAGGAAGTCTATGTGGAACAGCCATCAAATTTTGTTGATTCAACTCAACCTAATCATGTCTATAGACTTAGGAAAACTTTATATGGGTTAAAGCAAGCCCCTAGGGCTTGGTATGAAACCCTGTCTAGTTTCCTCATTGAGAACAAGTTCACAAGGGGGAAAATGGACAAGACTCTATTCCTTAGGGAATCCAGAGGCAAAGTTATACTAGTCCAAATATATGTAGATGACATAATATTTGGGTCTACTGAAAGTAGTCTTTGCAAAAAGTTTGCAAAACTAATGCAAGGGCAATTTGCGATGAGTAGTATGGGGGAGCTTAAGTTCTTCTTGGGTCTCCAAGTTAGACAGACTGAGAATGGTTTATCCATATGCCAGTCTAAGTTCACCCTAGAACTCATAAGGAAGTATGGTATGGATTCATCCAGTACCATGAAGACTCCGATGGGGTCAAGTATGTCTCTTAGCAAAGATGATGCAGGGAAACCTGTAGATGAGACTTTGTATAGAGGGATAGTTGGCTCCTTACTCTATTTGACTGCAAGTAGACCAGATATCATGTATGCTACATGTGTCTGTGCAAGGTATCAAGCATGCCCTAAGGAGTCTCATTTGACAGCAGTCAAAAAGATATTGAGATATCTAAAGGGCACTCCCTATCTAGGCCTCTGGTACCCTAGGAATGGGGATTTTGACCTAACAGGTTATTCAGATGCAGACTTTGCAGGATGCAAAGAAGATAGAAAAAGCACAACTGGAACCTGTCAATTCCTAGGTGGAAGACTAATTTCATGGAGTAGCAAGAAGCAAATAAGTGTGGCTATCTCCACAGCAGAGTCAGAATATGTGGCTGCAGGAAGTTGCTGTGCTCAACTTCTATGGATAGAACATCAGTTTGAAGACTATGGAATTCAGGTAAGTAGAACTCCATTCTTTTGTGATTCTACTAGTGCTATATCAATTGCTAATAATCCTGTATCACATAGTAGAACAAAACATATTGAAATAAAATATCATTTTCTTAGAGAACATGTAGAAAAAGAAGATATTTTACTGGAATATGTTAGAACAGATAATCAACTAGCTGATATGTATACTAAGCCCTTAGAAGAAACTAAGTTTAATAGGTTTAAAATTGAACTAGGTATGATAAACTTAGAATAAGTTTATAGAAATGGCTAAGTAAAATGGTGTTGACACACAGAGATATCTGTGTCGACACAGAAAAGTGGTGTCGACACTTCAGAGAAAAGGTGTCGACACATCTAGGAAGTTGGTGTCGACACTTCAGAATAGTCGTGTCGACACATGACAAGTAGGTGTCGATACATCCAAGGTGGTGTCGACACATAGTATTTACTCAGAATTATCTAAGTAAAGTCTCGACTAAATGTCGAGTTGAGTGGTGTCGACACATAATCAAGTGTCGACACATATATATATATATGTTGACTAAACTTGTGTCGACACATAGGTGTCGAGACATTATAAGTCTGTGTCGACACTTATCCACAGTGTCGACACAATTTAAGTTAGCTGACCCGCCCTTTCATCTTCAAACTTAGAAAGGTATAAATAGGATTTTGCCTTTGTCTGTCGATACGCTTTCAAAGTTTCGAGACCAAACTTGTGTGTCGACACCTCTCTTCTCTCTAGTCAAATTCTTCAAACCCTAATGGCGCCAAAGCTCGAGGAGAACGTCAACGAAGGCTATGAACTGGTGCGGAATGCGTTTGATGAAGCAGACCCAGAGATCAAGACTGTGGTAACCCTAGTTGCAGACTCAGGGTTAGAATTTCTTGTTTATGAGCCGACAAAGATCTAGAAGAAGGAAGTACTGGAATTTCTTAATGGAACAACCCTAGACGACATTGGATTCAAGATCAAGTCCAGGGTCCATGGTGAAAACGTTAAAGTCTCACCAAAAAGTTTGAGAAAGGTCCTAAACTTGCCAAGGACAAAAGAAGAAGATGAAATAACTGCTTCTAAGACCAGAGAAGCATTGATATGGTGTGGTCTAGATTCCAAACTGAAAATTGGATCTGTTTTCAATAGGAAAGGAATGAACAGCCAAGGGAAATTCCTGTTAGAAATTGTTGGCAAAGTGATTTTAAGCAAACCTGGAGGGCATGATAGGGTATCAGCCCATATGTTCAGCATTATGACCAGGATAATCTTCAGCCTGAAAACTGACTGGTGTGTAGTGATCTTTGAGAAGATTAAGGAAAGCCTAAAGAAGCCCAACTTGGATAGGATCATAAGTTTATACCTAGCTGGTAGCATTCCAGAGGTAATAAGTCAAACTGCTGGAACAAAAATCAACCACATGAGGAAAATGGACATGAGGAGCTTCTCCAGATGGGACAGGGTTTTGTCTAAAGAGATGCCAACCCCTGAGAAGATAACTCCTGAGAAAGAAACTCCTCAAAAGAAGAAGCAGAAGACTGCCCCAGTAGCTCAAGAATCATCTAGCAACTCTAGTAGTGAAGAGCAAGTAGTCTTCACACCTGATGAGAATGAAGAAGGAACTGTTGAGAAGTCTCCTGCTCAACAAGGTGCTGCAGAGAGGCAGGGGGAGCTACCCCAAGATAGCCCCTTACACCAGGATACTGTCCAGAGGGAGACTCTAATAGTGGAAGAGCCAACTACTCTTGAGAGTGAGCAAGCTACAAACATCATCCTTGAGGTAATCACTGAGCTTAATGCTTTAGATTTTCCTGTAGAGGATACTGATTTGTCTGATGTTTATCAGCAACCATAGATTGATAGTCAAGTCCCAGATGTTGTCATGGAGGACACATCTGTTTCAGTTCAACTAGTATCTGATCCAGTGGTTGATGAGCCAAGAATTTCTCCAGCTCATTCTCCACCAGAATATACAATGGAAGATCTATTTCTTAATCTAGATCAAACTGATTTTGACAAAGAACCTGCTGCTGAGGGGGAGAATGCTCCAGTTGAGGGGGAGCAAGTAGTAATACTAGAAGAAACTACAAGGCAAGAGCCTGAGAAACAACCTGCTGTTGAGGAGCTCCCTAAGGAGAGGGTAGACATAGCTAGTATATCAGCATCTGAGGATGAGGAGGCAGAAAAAGCCAAGAAAAAGAAGTTTCAGGTATTTAAAAGAAGGAGCTAGAGTTATAAGAAGGCATTCCAAACCATTGCTCCACAGCCAGAACTACAGGCAACTCCAACTGTAGATTACAGTGCTCTAATGGTTGCTCTACAAATCAAACTGGATGAGCACAGGAAAGCCATAGAGACATATGTGGATGAAGGGAATAAATCTCTCCAATTTGATTTAGCCCAAGAAATAAAGTCTATAAGATTTGAAATGAATCTTAATAAAAAGGAAATGACTGACTGCTTCCACAAGGGAGGGAATGCAGTAGTCTACTTAGCTACTCATCAAGAACAGATCAAAGCTCAAGTAGATGACATTGTACTGAAGCAGGGCTATGTTCTTGAGAATCAGATCAGGATGAATGATAATTTGACAGAATCTCGCAATGCCATTATCACTGAGATGAAGAATATAGCTGCAGGACAGACAACTTCTACTGCTACTGCTAAGGCAGATTTTGATAAGGCATTGTAAGAAAGCTTAACTGCTGTTCAGACTGCAATACAAGACTCTCAGAAGATCATAACTGACAAACTCCAAAGGTTAAAACCTTTCTACAGGGATGGAGTCAATTATCTAAATGCCCAAATCAGATTTCAAAAAGATGATTTAAGGGATCACATAGAAAGAGAAGTCATAAAGGGGGAGAGGGTATTAGTCAAAGCCGGCTCTGACAATGCAAAATGGGTTTCTAATTCCATCAGAGCCACTCTTGGTTATCCTCCTCTATGTGATGATAATGATGTAGCAGAATCAGGAGTTAACCCTGCATATCTTGGAGGTAAGCAACCTGAAGTAGCTCAAGTGATCTATCCTCCACCATATTTTGATATGGTTCAAGCTGACATACAGTCCATGTATAGTCCACCTGATGGAAATCAGAAGGTTATTCTTGACAAAGTGGTTCAGCCAGTATCTGAGGCCTTACAAGAAGCTATCTTGAAAGAGCAAGCTGAACAAGAAGCTAGATTGTCTAAGAAAAGGTTCAGAGAACAAGCTGAACAAAGACCTGACTTTGAGCAGTGGAGCCCCACTTCAAGAAACATTATCTTAACTGCATGAAAAGTTGCAAAAGATAATATATAGGACAGAAACAAGTGGTTTTCTGAGTCAGAATGGAGAAAGCATGAGACAAGGCAGGAGGCCATAGTCCAATATAGAAGAAAGGCCAAGATGGGAAAGCTACCTCCTACTGCCCAGGAGCCTGACAAGTACTTTCCTAAGCCTTATCATTATTTTGAAAGGCAAAAGATCAAAGCTGAAGAGCTAAAGAAAAAGGATCTGAAAGGCAAAAAGCTTGCTACTGCTGAACACACTGAAGCCCCTGTACAAGCCAAAGTACAATCTGGGAAGGGCATAGTAATTAAGGAGGCTGAACAAAAATAGAATAGATTTTTCGTGAGTTTACAGTTGTAATATTTTGATTGTTAAACACTTTGTAAACTTTTGGAAAATGAATATGACAAGTTATTAGAACAATGTGTTGTGTGATAAATTTGCTGTGTGATAAATTTATTTCATAGTTGTTCTGAGATTATGTCTATGTATACATGTTTGATTAATACATGTTTATGTTTGCCCTGTTATATATTCCTGTTATACATCATGTTATGATTTTATTATGAATGATGTATATCATTGACTAAGGGTTATGACTTCTCCAAATAGGGGGAGATTGTTGGGTACATTGGTTCTAATGTAACTGATTTGAAAAAACCTCACCCAACTCAATAATATACATCAAAATGTATGTGATGTATTTTTGAGTTTACTTGTGCAGGTTAAGTATTTGCAGGAAAGTTGAAAAAGTTTCTAAGTCCATGTATCGACACCCAGAGGGAAAGTGTCGACACTTAAGAAGACTTGTGTCGACACCCAGACAAGCAGTGTCGACACTTGGAGTCATTGTGTCGACACCAGGGATGCTGTGTCGACACCAGGCAGAAAGTGTCGACACAAGGAGCTGTGTCGACACTCAAGGAAGAAAAGTCCAGTGAAGCAGTGTCGACACTTAGCAGTTGTGTCGACACCCAGTGAAACTGTGTCTACATCAGAAAGTGTCGACACTTGGAGCTGTGTCGACACTCAGCAAAAGTCAGCAAAAGCTAAGTATAAGTGTCGACACTCAGAGCAATGTGTCGACACTCAGCATAAGAGTCAACACTTGAAGAAAGTGTCGACACAAGAAAGAATGTGTCGACACTCAGCTGAAGACTCAACACTTGAAGAAAGTGTCGACACAAGCAGCTGTGTCGATACTTAGCAAAGATCAGCAAAGTTCAACAAAATATTCTAAGTACAAGTGTCGACACTAAGGGGATCTGTCGACACTCAGCTAGAGTCTCAACACAAGGAAGAATGTGTCGACACAAGGAGCTGTGTCGACACTCAGCAAGTATCAACACTGAAGACATATGTCGACACCAAGATGAAGTGTCGACACTTAACAAGTTCAACACATGAAGATGTGTCGACACAAAGGAGTTGTGTCGACACTTACAAGAATTCAGCAAAATACTGAAGTACAAGGACTTGTGTCGACACACATTATCAGTGTCGACACATAAAGAAGAAGCAGTGTCGAGATATAAAATCTACAACACAAGGAGTTGTGTCGACACTTTGTAGGCTAGTGTCGATACTTAGACAACTTGTGTCGACACTTGGTCTATAAGTGTCGACACTTAAAGACAGACAGTCTCGACACTTTCAGACAGTTACAGAATTTTCAAGAACTGACTGGATGACTTGACAGCTGCCATTCCAGCCGGTCTACTACACCTGTCAGAGTTGTCAGAAATCATTTATGAACCGGACCAGCCGGTTACCTTGAAGAAGGCCTATAAATAGGCTTATACTGTCTACAGAAACAGATGATCAAGTTCAAGTAATTGGAAAGAAAAGAAGATCTAGCTATTCCTTGAAGAATCTAGTGAAGATCTAAGAAGTTGGAGAGAGAGCTCCATCCAAGAAGTCAGCCGTTGGAACCAGGCTGAGAAGAAGGGTTCAGATTTGATCTGAATCTTAAGTAGCAGAGATCAAGGATCAACTGCAGAGGAATCAATCTTATTGTGTTCTACATTCAAGAAGCTTTGAAGAAAGCCAAGTCAGATTGATTTCAGCTGAGTTCTTCCAAGAACTCATCAAGAAACTCACAACTTATCTCTCTTTTCTCTAAGTTGTTGAGTATATATTTTTGTATTCATTATTTCTTGTAGGATCCTTAGGGATCTGAGTTTGTAAGCATGTAATTATAAATGCTGAGTGTAGGGCCTATGTGCCTGAGTGTAGGAGAGTTGAATCTCTGAGTGTAGGCCTTGGTGGCTGAGTGTAGGCCTTAGTGGCTGAGTGTAGGCCTTAGTGGCTGAGTGTAGGCCTTTGTGGCTGAGTGTAGGCTTTGTGGAAAAGCTGAGTTGTATGGCCTTGAGCCTGAGTTGTAGGAACCTGTTTTGGGGTTCTGAGTGTAAGATCTGAGGATCTGAGATAGTGGAGGAGTTTGGCCGAATCTAGTACACTGCTAGATAGGCGAAGGGGGAAAGTGGATGTACCCAAAGCTTGGGGAACCACTATAAAACTGTGTGTCTACTGTGTGCTTGTGGTTTGCTGTGATTGCTGTTTGTTTGCTTGGTAAATATAGTTATAACTCTGAGAATTAATCTGAATTCTGCCTAAAAAGTCAAAAAGATTTAAGTCACCTATTCACCCCCCCCCCCCTCTAGGTGATTAGGTACAATATCTTTCACCATAGCTTCTCCAAGGCCGGACACAATCGCCAATCCACCTTGTCACCAAAGGCCAAGCCAGGACCACCACAGGCGGACACCGCAGCAACAATGTCCTCCAATCCGTGGATACAGCTCCAGCCCACTTATCCCGAGCACACAGCCTTGCCACAAGGCAAATGCTGGACTTAGCATACAACTCTAGTCTGCATATCCCTGCAGACAACACCAGTCTGCATACCCTGAGTCCATAGCCTTGTTACCAAGACACCTATCGGACTCAGCGGACACTGCTCCAGTCTGCTTACACAGCAGACACCTCCAGTCCGCATCTTCCGCAGATTGCTCCAGTCCGCATATCCCAAGTACACAACCACGCCAGCAAGGCAGCTGTCGGACTCAGCGGACTCCAACTCCAGTCAGCACGCAGTTGCGGACACAATCTCCAGTCCACTTCTACCAAACTCGCAACCAAGGCACACAACACTTCTGCCGAGCTTGGAGGACTGAGACACTATCCAAACTCCACTGCGCGATCTCCGCAGACTGAGCCAAATATGTACTTGGTTCAGAACCAACCAAGTCCACACCACTGTCCATAAGGGCCAGTCCACACTTACTGGCGGACACTGGATCCACTCCGCCTGTCCCGACGAGCTCCAGTATCAGTCTGCACTGACTGGCGATCTCCGCGGCTTCCACTTGCCGCTTCACCAGAGAAGACCAAGGCTTATGCCAAGCCAGTCTGCCGAGCTCCAGTTCTTCAGTCTGCTTCTTGCCGGACTCCGCGGATATAGTTGCTATCCGCCTGGTTACTTCCTGGGATCCATCTGCCTCCTGAGCACAAGCCGACATGGCTAACTGCCGCTGCTGTCCGCATAGTCCACGCGAACAGACCGCCCAGGCCGCTACAGAGCAAACTGTTGGGTATTTCATCCACATGAACCAAGATTTGATGAAGTCACCCTGGAACTAAGATGAATTAAGTTGTATTTGATGCTTGGTTTGAGCTATATGTTTGCAGGAATTTCACTGGGAAGTGTAGGCCAATGTCAGCCCACAGTGGGTCACCAAACACAGGAACTGTGCAATGTAATCCCTCATTGCATATTCCAAGCTGTTGACTCATGTGTGGTCTCTCTATTGGGATACACTTCATATTCAAGCTATTGGACTATGGGAAAGGCATTGGAAGTTGGCTACTATAGAAGAATCAGTTTTTCCAACATCAGAAAATTTCTAAGTGTTTTACTCGAGTAGAGCTTTCACCTACTCGAGTAGTCTGGGTATAAGTTACTCGAGTAAAGCAATCTTGTACTCGAGTAGACACAGTCATATACTCGAGTAGCTAAGTCACCTACTCGAGTAGACCAAGTCATATACTCGAGTAGCATGCTTATATACTCGAGTAGATTACTCGTTATACTCGAGTACCATAAGGTTTTTCTCATCCAGAATTTTTCTAAGTCATATACTCGAGTAAGTATACTCACATACTCGAGTTGATAGAAACATACTCGAGTAGTTCATTTTACCTACTCGAGTAGTTCATGTGTCACCCGTGTACCTTGCTATTTCCCTTCTCCGGAATTTTTCTAAGTTTTTTACTCGAGTAGAACTTTCACCTACTCGAGTAGATTACTTTCTCTCGAGTAGTTTAGTTCAACTACTCGAGTCGTTGTCAGCAGACCTCTTCAGAATTTTTCTAAGTATTCCACTCGAGTAGTACTTCTTGTACTTGAGTAGGTTTTGTAATATACTCGAGTAGCTCTTCCAGTACTCGAGTAGATCCTCTATATACTCGAGTAGGTCTCTTCACATACTCGAGTAGTTCTGTCTGCCTACTCGAGTAGTTGATCTCTATTTACTCGAGTAGTCTTCTTATACTTACCCGAGTATGTTTCCCATCATATACTCGAGTAGTTATTCAACTACTCGAGTAGTTATTGACTTACTCGTGTAGTTGGCCAAATCTTTCCGAAAATTTTCTAAGTCATTTTTCTGACGGGATTTTTCAAATCACGCGACATGATTGGTCCACGTGTACATCATTATGACCGATTATGACCGTTAGTCTCTCCTATATAAGGTCTTATCAGAAAATGACAAACTCTAAGTATTCTCAAAGCTTTCTTGTAATTCGTTTTCGAGAAATATTCTTCAGCCGCCTCCTCTCTGACTTTCGCGAAACGGAAGCCGCCACCGCTGCCTTCTTCTCCGGCTAAAGCTTCTACTTTCAGAGGTTTATTCTGAAGAAAAGTTACAGATCGAGATCGACTTCACTGATCATATTCTCTCTTGATTTCTGTAAAAGCGAGTAGATCCAGATCGAGGCCGAGAACTTCTTTACCGATTTCTGAAAGTGCTACAAAGTTGAAAAGAAGAAGATCCTGGTCATTTCTTTCAGATCTGAGTGATTTACTGTTTGTATTCTTGTAAACACTTTATTAATCTTGTAGGAGAAATTTTTTCCGAGTGTAGGAGTCCTTCACTCTGATTTTGTAGGAAGTGATATCTTCCGAGGTGTAGATCCATTTTGTTTGGATCGAGTTTGTAGGAACTTTGTTCCGAGGGTAGGATCGATTTGTGATCCGAGATAGTGGAGTCGCTGAGTCTAGTTGATTGCTAGATCGGTGAGGGAAAGTGGATGTACCCAAGGTTGGGGAACCACTATACATCTTGTGTCGTGTGTTATATTGTTAGATATTTCTGTGCTGTGCTCTAATTTTTTTTTCCCCGCAAAAGACGCACAAACCACCTATTCACCCCCTCTAGGTGATTTAGGTCGACAATAGTTTTCTTTCAATTGGAATCAGAGGCAGGTTGATCGTCAAAAGGTTAACACCTTGATCAGATCCAGATCTATTGTCTGTAAGATTCTACCATAAATGGACAAGGGCAAAGATTTCGCCAAGCTCCCACTGTGCAACAAGAATAACTTTCCCATGTGGAAAGAAAGGATAAAATTTTTCATGGAAGCTGTGGATCCAAGGATCTTCATGATCGTTGAAGAAGGTCCTTACGTTCCCATGACTATGTCCACTATCGACCCTACCAAGAAAGTTCCCAAAAAGCTCATGGATCTCGACAAAGACGATATTGCACTTGTCTCTCTCGACAAGAAAGCTAAGAACATCATAGCAAGTGCATTCGATGACTCGATGCTGCAGAATTTGATTCACTGTCAATCAGCTAAGGAGATGTGGCACTCCTTAGTCACTTTGATGGAAGGGACTGAAAAAGTAAGGGATGATCGGAGATCCCTTCTCAATCAAAAATATGAAGCGTTCTGATAAGGGAACAAGGAAACAATTGCCGACACCTTTGAGAACTTCTTCAAGATTGTAAATGGCCTAAGGGTGTATGGTCGTGTCTTCACAAACGGAGAACTGAACGACAAATTCTTGAGATCCCTAACCAAATAATGGGATAACAAGGTATGTGCCATCAGGGAGTTCGGGAAGCTAGCTGAAACGGACCCGGAAAATCTCTTTGGAAAGCTTATGTCCTATGAACTCCAAATCAATACAAGAAAAGCTGAAGAAGAGAAGGGCAGGTCTGCTCTAAAGGATAAATCTGTCGCTCTAAAGGCAGACACCTCCAGAAATACTAAGGCTGCCTCCCCCGCTCCAGCTCCAGAAGTTGATGAAGAAGAAGAAACATCAGAGCCCAGCACCTCAGGCTCTGAACTATCTGAAGGAGAGTTCTCCTTGCTCTCAAGGCAATTCAAGAAGTTTCTTAATAAAAAGAAACAATGGAAATGCAAGGATGCCTCACACAGAAGATCGCGGCGCGATGACGATCGACAAAGAAAAGGCTCAAGCAGCCACGACGGGTATAACTCTAAACAGAACAAATACACTTCAACTGACATCATTTGTTATTGCTGTAATAAGCCACGTCACGTCATTGCTGACCGCCCTCATAAGAAGAAGGAGGGTGGTAGAAAAGAAGAAAAGAAATCATCATACAACAAGAAGAGGAAGGAGAAGAGCCTCATAGCCAAAAAGAGCAAGACTCTTAGCGACTCCGACTCATCTGAGTCAAGCGAAGAAGAAGAAGCTTACTTTGGGCTAATGGCTCAAACAGATGATGAACAAGAGCCCCAGTTCACTGGGAAGGTAAATTCTCATACACCTCTTTCAGATTCTGAAGTCTCTGACCATGATTGCGAGGGTAGCTCTTCCGACGATGAGTCAGAACTAATGGCCCAGTACAAGGAGTTAATTATGGCTTACGACAAATGTCGTCGAGTCGTGAAGACTCAGGCTAAAGAGATCAAATCTCTAAAAGCCGAAGAGAGCAACTTGAGAGAGAAAGTCACAAAGACTGACTCCCTCGAAGAAAACTTCAATAATGCTATTGAAGAATACAACAAGGCTCTTGAGCACCTTGACCTGAAGGAGAAGATCATCAAAGGATTTGAAGCCAAACTTGCGGCTGAAAGGAAACTTGTTGAGAGTTTCTTGAAGCCCAAAACAGTTCTTCCATTCGTTGCTGAATTCTCAGCAAAGGCCAAGGGAGCTGGACTAGGCCATGAAGAAGCTCCTAGTAAATCCTCTAGGAGAAACAAGAATCAACGGAAAAATAAGGCCGCCAAAAAGGCCTCAGCCGAAGAAAAGGGAAAAGCCCCTCAAAATCAAACCACATTCAGAAAGGTCATCTTTCCAACAAATGAGTTTGATTTTGACTCATCATACGGGCACTTTGCTAGGCCTACTTATGTAGCCAAAGTCCCGCTATCAAGGATGGGCTCGACCCCGAAACTTTGGTGAAAGTGCCTTTAAGGCACCTTATGAAGAAGTTGTTCTTCAGAGCTATGGCCCCTTCAATCATGGGCATAACTTCAAGAAGGCGCCAAAGACAAAGCCTGTCGTAGAGAAGCCCATAAAGGAGAAGAAGCCATATGATTGCCATCATCATGAGGCATCTTCCTCCGCAAATGCAACCCCTGCCAGACCTAAGTTCCAAAAGGTCAAGCAGGAGATCTTGAGGCAAAGGTACAACAGATTTGACTGTTGGTATTGTGGCAAGGTTGGTCACTTCGCCATTAATTGTTGGTTCAATTCCAGAAACGCTGCAACCCCTCATGTCAGCAATATGAGAAAGACCGCTCATAATGCCAACACTCGAAGGGGGAGCACTCTAACCCGAGACCAAGGACCCAAACGTGTTTGGGTTCCTAAGGCAAATTGATTGTGATTGCAGGGATGTCCAAAGGCCAATAAAATGCCTATCTGGTACTTGGACAGCGGATGCTCTCGGCATATGACCGGGACGACAAGCCTCATTCAGAACTGTACTCCAGTCGTGAACGGACCAAAGGTCATCTTTGGAGGTTCAGACCATGGAATTACGAGAGGCTATGGTATGATTACTAACGACAATGTATCCTTCTCGGATGTGGCCTATGTTGAAGGATTGGAACACAATCTCATTAGCATAAGCCAACTCTGCGATAAAGGATACATAGTTGAGTTCCATGCTGATAAGTGCTTGATAAAATCCGTTGACAATATGGAAACAATTCTATCCGTCACTCGAAGCAGGAATATTTTCTATTTAAATTTCATCTGTATAGATTCCTTCACACCAGTGTGTCTTTTGGCAAAAGATAGTGCGTCTCTTGGTGACCAATGACACAAGAGACTAGCACATATTAATTTCAAAACCATTAATAAACTATTCTCAATGAACTTGGTACGTGATGCCCCAAATGTCAAATGCGTCAAAGACAGACCTTGTCATGCATGCGTAAAAGGCAAGCAAACAAGGGCTACCTTTAAAAGCACTGTTGGCAAAGACTCTAACAGATGTCTCCATCTATTGCACATGGACTTGTTTGGTCCACTGCAGATTAAAAGTTTGGGAGGCAAGGAATATATATTGGTAATTGTTGATGACTACTCGTGCTTTGCGTGGGTGTTCTTTTTGAAACACAAGTCAGATACCTTCGATATCTTTACCAACTTTGTCAGGCAAGTCCAGAATGAATACAACTGCTCCATAGTTAAAATCAGAAGTGACAACGGAACAGAGTTCAAATCTGGGGCCATGACAGAATTCTGTGAAAGCTTAGGTATCTTTCATGAGTTTTCCTCTCCTCGCACTCCACAACAAAATGGAGTGGCTGAGAGAAGTAACAGAACACTCATAAAGGCCTGCAAGACCATGTTGAGTGATGCTTCACTACCGGAGTACTTCTGGGCTGAGGCCGTCAACACTGCATGCCACGTGTAAAATCGAGCACTCATAAACAAAGACCACAATAAGACACCTTACGAACTTCTGAAAGGCAGAAAACCAACAGTCTCTTACTTTAGAATCTTTGGCTGCAAATGCTTCGTACTTAACAATGGCAAGTATCATACCACCAAGTTCAGCGAAAAAAGCTTTGAAGGTATTTTTGTAGGATATAGTAGCCATAGTAAGGCATATAGGATATTTAATAGAAAAACCCTGATGGTGGAAGAATCGATACACGTTGTATTTGATGAGACGAGCTTGCTGCAAAGCAATTTGTCTAGTGTGCTCACTGAAGTTGCAGGTGAAAAGCTGAAAGAAACTAGCTTGCATGATCCGTCAGAAGAAGGCGAGAAGTTCATTAAGATCACCACTCCCACTCCTATTGGAGAGGCTGATGATCAAAATGAAGAAGTCATCCAGGATGAAGAAATCACTCTGGTGCTTGAAGATAATCCAGATGCAAGGACTCTGGAGCTCAGACATCTGAAAGATCACCCCATGGACCAGATCATAGGAGATCCCCGGGATGGTGTCAGAACTCGGAGAGGTACAACTAATGAGAATCTTCACTTGAGTTTTCTCTCACAGGTTGAACCAAAGAAATTTGAGGAAGCAAACTCAGACGCATCATGGATAATGACAATGGAAGAAGAGCTAAATCAGTTCAAGCGCTGCAATGTGTGGATGCTAGTTCCAAGACCCAAGGGAAAGAACATCATTGGAACAAAATGGGTCTTCAGGAACAAGATGGATGAAGACGGGACTATCATAAAGAACAAGGCCAGACTCGTCGCTAAAGGCTATCGTCAAGAAGAAGGAATCGACTTCGACCAGACATATGCTCCAGTGGCCAGACTGGAGGCAATAAGGTTGTTCCTAGCATATGCTTCCTTCAAAGGCTTCACCGTCTATCAGATGGACGTGAAGTCGGCCTTCCTGAATGGTAACATAAAGGAGGAAGTGTATGTGGAACAACCTCCAGGTTTCGTTGATCCTAACTTTCCCGATCATGTCTATTTTATACACAAGGCCCTATATGGTCTAAAACAAGCTCCTCGAGCTTGGTATGAAACGTTGTCTACCTTTCTACTTGAGAACAAGTTCACAAGGGGAAAGATAGATAAGACATTATTTCTTAGGGAAATAAAAGGCAAGATTTTGTTAGTGCAAATCTATGTAGACGACATTATCTTTAGCTCTACAGATAACAACCTCTACAAAAAGTTCTCAAAACTTATGCAAGGGAAGTTTGAAATGAGCAGTATGGGCGAGCTGAAGTATTTCTTAGGGCTTCAAGTGAAACAATCTGAAGATGGAATTTTTATCTCACAGACCAAATTCACCAAAGAGCTAATTAAGAAATTCGGAATGGAGAACGCACCCTCTATGAGGACTCCAATGGGCTCAACTATGTCTCTGGACAAGGATGAAAAATGGAAACCTTTTGATGAAACCAAGTATAGAAGCATAATTGGATCCCTGCTCTACCTTACTGCCAGTAGGCCTGACATAATGTTCTCAACATGTATCTGTACTAGATTTCAGGTGAACTCTAAGGAATCTCATTACGCTGCTGCAAAGCGGATCCTGAGATACCTTAAAGGCACACCAAATCTTGGCTTATGGTACCCAAGAAGTAATGACAGCGAACTAATTGGATTTTCAAATGCAGATTTTGCAGGTACCAAAGACGACCGGAAAAGCACCTTAGGGACTTGTCAATTCTTCAGAAGAAGGCTAATTTCCTGGAGTAGCAAGAAGCAAAACTGTGTCGCAATCTCAACGGCCGAGTCAGAGTATATCTCTGCAGGCAGTTGTTGCGCACAGTTACTATGGATAAAGAATCAGTTCCAGAACTACAACCTACAGTTCAAGGATATACCCTTGTACTGTGACTCCTCCAGCGCAATTGCAATAGCCAACAATCCAGTCTCCCACAGCCGGACAAAGCATATCGAGCTAAGGTACCACTTCATCCGGGAACATGTGGAGCATGAAGACATAGATCTCCAATATGTGCCTATAGATAGGCAAGTTGCAGATATCTTCACAAAGCCGCTGGACAAGACCAAGTTCTTGTTCTTCAAGACAGAGCTTGGGATGCTCAACAAAGAAGACTAAAGAAGGCTGAATGACTAAGAAGCAAGCAATTGCAAAGGGTTAGTCAAAAATCTATTCTTTCTCAACTTTATCAAAATTCAACTCGAGAAGCTTGAGACATACTCGAGTATCTAGAGACCTACTCGAGTATATGAATGAACCTACTCGAGTATGTGTACTGACCTACTCGAGTATCTAAAGACCTACTCGAGTAAGTTTCTCACCTACTCGAGTAAGTCAATACCTACTCGAGTATGTCTTTCACCTACTCGAGTAAGTCAATAATTACTCGAGTAGTTTTCTCTGCATACTCGAGTAACTCCAGTCGACCTACTCGAGTAGCCCCTTTACCTACTCGAGTAGCCTATATCTCTCTCTCGTGTCCTGATTCCCAGATTTTCAAAACTGTTCTATTTGCCACCCAAGGCTATATGCCGCCTCCTACTTTAAATTAATTAGCGGAAATTGAAGAGTTATATATATATATATATATACAAGTGACAGGCACGGGCCTTCGGCCCTGGGGGCATTCGACGGGGGTGCAACAATCGGCGGGGTGCGACATTCGGCGGGGTGCGACATTCGGCGGGGTGCAACATTCGTCGGGGTGCAACATTCGCCGGTGGTGCGACATTTGTCGGGGGCGGCGACAATTGTTGTGGGCGTCGACAGTTGTCGTGGGCGGCGACAGTTGTCGTGGGCTGCATCATTTGTCGTGGGCGGCAACATTTCTCAGGGGCGGCGACAGTTGTCGTGGGGTGCGACATTTGTCATGGGGTGCAACATTTCTCGGGGGCGACAACATTTGTCGCTGGTGGCAAAATTTGTTGTTGTGGCCGGCGACATTTGTCGTGGGCGCAAAATTAGTCATGGAGGCAACATTTGTCCTGGGGAGCGACATTTGTCGTGAGCGAGACATTTGTCGTGTTGGTGATATTTTTCGTGGGGGCGACATTTTTCATGAGTACGACATTTGTCGTGTGTGCGACATTCGTCGTGAGGACGACATTCATTGTGAGAGCGACATTCATTGTGGGGGCAACATTTGTTATGGAGAAAACATGTGGGGGTGGCATTTATTGTCGGCGGCAACATTTGTCATGGTATGTGGCATTAGTCATGGTTGATGACATTGGTCGTTGTCAGCGACATTGGTCGTTGTCAGCGACATTGGTCGTGGTCCCAAGCTCATGAATAAAAAAAAATGGGAAATACTTCCAATTTGATTGGAAGTTTTTCTCGTTATATTACAATGTTCTCTTGAAATAAAAATTTAAAATGAAATTGAATGAACCCCTGGAAACATTATTTTGATATGATGCATGTAGTGTTTAACAACTCACAACCATTGTTAACATGTGCCTATTCTGTATATAATTTAGTTCATATATAGCATAGACAGCAAAAAAGTTTAAATTAAAGTTGGAAGGCTGAAAAATTGATAACAGTCAAAGAGAAGAAATAGATGACATACCTAAGAAGAAGAGTACCTCTACTTGCATGTTGGATCAACTGAACACATTTTGACCTTTGTATAGACGACAAAGTGGAGCCACATTAGATAGATGATAAGCTAGCATGGTCAATTCTAATTTCTTTGCTCTCTTCACCTTAGCATGATCGAGAGTTTATAGAGACAACCACAAACTAATCTGGAAACCAATTGAAGTATCCAGTAATAATGTTTGCAGGCATGTTCATTCTATTTTCCTAATTTGTCTTGCATATATACATAATATTATAAATTTTTAGTAATCATAATTAAAAATATATAATTTAAGAAAGAAGAAATGGCTTTGCAAGTCTACAAAAATTAAGAAAACAAATCAGTAGAAAGTAGTGCAGTGTTAACCAAAAGATATGATTAATTTCAAATTAAAATGACCACAAAGCTAAAAGTTGTTATCACATCCTAAACCCTATTACGGAATAGAGAAACTGCTAGCATAAAATTGTGAGAGAAGATACCCAAACTAACAGGGGAAAGATTGATTCCTGGATTTGAACCTTGGATAGACAATGTCGGGCTCTGCTTCATAAAAGATTGATGTCCGGATCCACCCAGCTCTGCTAAATAATTCTGGTACTCATCATCCATCTTTTTTCTGGATCCTTTTATGGGGCAATCAATAGTCGGATGGCCGCCATCCCCGAAAAAGTTGCAGAGCACGTCACTTTTAAAAGTCGAGGTGCGGGCAGGGCAAGCATACTGTCTGTGGCATTGCTTGCCGCACAATCTACAGAACTCGCCTTCCTTGATCGTCCAGTTCAGAGCAGCAAGTTCTCTAAGTTGCTGTCTTTTGTGTTCGTTGATGCCTTCAACAACAGGATGCAGGAGTTTCTCCACCATGCCCACTGCCTTGTCAAGTGCGTCTTGAGTTTCTGCTTCAACAAAAACATGAAGATCTTCATTTTCTGAGGGATCTGGATTTATGTCTCTGTTCTGTTGCAGTCTACCCTCCTTCACTGATCCCTTCCCTCTGATAACAATCTTTGCACCTGTTTCTTTCTCCATCCTCTTTTGAGTGTTACTCCTGGGTCCAATGATGAGTCCGATAAAATTGTATCCTGGATATTCCTTCATATGAATATAGAGCTTCTTATGGAGCTAGGGAGGACGGTAATCTGCAGGAAGTCGGAACGCATGGTTTTTTTGTATCAGCTTTGAGATAATCTCTTGCCTCTCTTTCATCAGTTTTTCTCTTGCTCTATACTCCCAGGTATTAATTCTGATTCTGAGATTATCATAGATCGGCTCAGGGGAGGGAGACCGAGCGCATTCAGGCCTGTCATCTAGAGGTAGCCCGGACTGGAGCTTGCAGATGATCTCGAGAAGAAGAATATTGAGCATTTGTATATCAGGATCAAGGTCTGCAGTGAAGTCCTTCATGAAATCAGGAAGCTGGATAACAGGAAGAGGATCGTCTTCAGCCCATCGGGACTTCCTTTTGCGTCCAGCGCCTGAACCATCACCTCCGCCGGTGCCGCCGACTGCTCGTCTCTTCTTCCCCACCGGAGAAGTCTCTATCGGTTCCGCTGTGGGTCTTGGGAAGAGCAGTCGATCTGAGGTTATCACAGGGAGGAGATCATCATGGAGATGCGGATCGCGAAGGGGCAGAGAGAAGAAATGTATTTTATCGAGATTTAGGGTGGAATATGATATGGAGGGAAGAGGAATTTGCTGGGGGAAATTTGGGCGGGATATTAGAAATGACTAAAGTAACCAATTATTTTCAAATCAATTTGAAATTACAACTAAATTAGTAGTAAAATGAGAGGGTAAAAATGGGAATATAAATGTTGCACCAAAGGGGGTTTTTTCTTTATAGAATAGTATAGATATATATATATATATGAAATTCTGAAACATCAAACCTACTCGACATCCTTCCTATCTCTCGAGTACCCTGTCTCTTCGCCTACCCTGCCGACTCGCCTCCGCCGTTGTTGCAGAGTTATCACTCTCAACTCCTCCAGTTATTCGCATCCATGGCGACTTCTCACAAGATCGGCGTCGGCACCGAATTAGTCACCAACGGTATTGCAGAACTTTCTGACGATTTCCACAACCTCCTCATTCTTCTCGACACCGCCGGCCTCTCCTTCATCCTCCAAGAACCTTGTCGCGTTCTCTTCCCCGAAGTTGCAGAATTCTTCTCAAATCTCAAGGTTCGACGCAATGGCAAAGTCCTAAAATCTACAGTTAAGGGTTTGAAACTAAAGTTCACCAAGACCTCTGTCTCTCAACTTCTCCGTTTACCGATTGTTGATGAAGAAGATCACCTAGTTGCTGAGGATTCCGACAGGACAGCCCTTTTCTGTGGCTTTTCCACTGATGCTCAATACTTCAAAAGGTCAGACATGAATGCAGAAGGCAAATTCTTGGTTGATTTTATTAGAAAAATTTTATTGTGCAAGACTCACTCCATCCGAGACATTCCCTCATACTTCTTCGATATAATGCAAGCCATTGTCTGCCGTAAGAAATACCAATTTGGTATGCTGATTTTGGACAAGATAAAGGACAACATGAAATCCCCCAACTACGCAAGAATTATATCTCTGCTCCTTCATGAAACAAATCCTGAAGTATTCAACTTCTCAAAAGGGACTCCACTTCACCACATGAAGAAGGTCTCCATCTCTTCAATTCAGAGATGGGATCTCAAGCTCAAGAACTCTGCCCAAGCTGCAAAGGTCTCAGCAATCCCAGTAGTTCCAGCTGTAGAGGACAGGACTTCATCTCCCTCTCCTCATCATGTGGCCAGCTCCTCTAGTGCACCAAGTGAGGGGGAGCCTGCTCCATCTAGCCCAGTCAGGCAACCCTCTCCTCAGCCAGAGATTCCATCCCTACCTCATAATCCAAAGAGCCCAGCCTCTTCCTCAGATCAAGTACCTCAAGACACTCTTCTGTCCACAGCTGCTGCCATAGATGTCATGATTGCAGAGCTTACTGAAGATGTGCTTCCCCCTCCTCCTCTATCTCCTCCAGCTCCAACCACTGAACATCACAAGGACTTGTCTCCAGCACAGTCTCCAGCCATAACTCCAACACCTTCTCCACCTCCTCCAGCAGATAAGCCAGACACCATTTTTATTTCTGATGAGCCTTCTCTTGAGCCAGCTGAGACCCCTCTCAGAAACCTTGATTTCTCAATTCCCCATGATACAGAAGAACTGGATGCTGTCATTCATACCACCAGAGCTCTCAGCTCAGTGATCATTGAAGAAATAGCTCCCTGGGTAACTCCTCATATCCCTACTGTTGCTCCCTCAGCTCCTGCTCCAGTTTCCTCCTCCTCAAATCTGCTGCAAGGCATTGCTCTTCTTCTTCAAGAACAGAGAACCTATTTTGACACCTCTCTAAAGGTGGTCACTGACAAAGTTACTGCTCTTGAGACTGAGATGAGCAGAGGTTTTGCTAAAATTCAGCATAACACTGACAAGCTCAAGTACCTGTTCCAACTTGGTGGCAAAGCTCTTGACCATACTATCACTAGTATTGGCAATGTCATGGAACAAGGTGTAACCCTGGCCAACAATCAGATTGAGCTAGACAAGAGGAATGAAGCCAACAAGATGAAAATCTGCGAAGAACTTGGGACATTCAAAGATGACACCATAAAGAAAGTATCTGTTGAAATCAGAAAGGGAGAGGGTTTGATAAAAGAACTCAAAGAACAGGTAGAAAAATCTGATGCTTAGAAGACAGGTGAATGGCAAACTCATGTGAAGACCATTCATGATGATGTGCTTGCCCAAATACAGAGTGTCAAATTTCACACCTATGACACTGCTGTCTCGATGCACAATCAGATCTTTCCAGATCTTGCAGTTGACCCAAACCTCATTCCCCATCATCTCAATCCTCTAGCCACAGAAGTCACTGCTCCAGATGTTCCTCTGCAACCCACCTCTCTCCCAGGCCTGGAGACTCAGTTGCTCCACCAGATACTTATGTTCCAGGCTGGGAAGAAGATCCTGCTGATATATTCCTTCAAGCTGCTCCAGAGATCAGAACCAAAAAGAAAAGGAAATATGGTGAAGGTCCCTCTGCCAGCAGGACAGCTCCTTCTAAGGCCCCTGAACATGCTGAAGTCTGGTCTCCAACTTCAAATTCTCTTATCTTGGACACACTCAGGTTGGTCATGGATCACAGTGAGAACAGAAGCCTTCACTACAGTTCCCAGGAATGGGAGTTATATGAGAAATCCATGCTAAAAAGAAGGATCCATGACAGAGAGTTTGGGAGAAATAACCCTGCTGCTCCTCCAAGGCCACCTAAGTATTTCCCAAAGCCATTCATCTACCTAAGAAGACAACAAGAGAAGATGGATAAGCAGTAATCTCAAGCCTAAACCTATAAGATGATGAGAGATTGTAATGACAAATTGTAGACATGTTGTTTTTGGAAACTCACATATATACAATTCTTCAATTCTGTCTAATTATCCTTTTCATTGCCTATTGCTTACCTGCTCATATTTTTTCTACTTAGTTTCTTTTATGTCCATAATTCACCTTAGTGTAAAGGGTTCTGACTTCAACAAATAGGGGGAGATTGTTGGGTATTTCATCCATATGAACCCAGATTTGATGAAGTCACCCTGGAACTAAGATGAATTAAGTTGTATTTGATGCTTGGTTTAAGCTATATGTTTGCAGGAATTTCACTGGGAAGTGTAGGCCAATGTCAGCCCACAGTGGGTCACCAAACACAGGAACTGTTCAATGTAATCCCTCATTGCATATTACAAGGTGTTGACTCATGTGTGGTCTCTCTATTGGGATACACTTCATATTCAAGCTATTGGACTATGAGAAAGGCATTGGAAGTTGGATACTCTAGAAGAGTCAGTTTTTCCAACATCAGAAAATTTCTAAGTGTTTTACTCAAGTAGAGATTTCACCTACTCGAGTAGTCTGGGTATAAGTTACTCGAGTAAAGGAATCTTGTACTCGAGTAGACACAGTCATATACTCGAGTAGCTAAGTCACATACTCGAGTAGACCAAGTCATATACTCGAGTAGCATGCTTATATACTCGAGTAGATTACTCGTTATACCCGAGTACCATAAGGTTTTTCTCATCCAGAATTTTTCTAAGTCATATACTCGAGTAAGTATACTCACATACTCGAGTAGATAGAAACATACTCGAGTAGTTCATTTTACCTACTCGAGTAGTTCATGTGTCACCCGTGTACCTTGTTATTTCCCTTCTCCAGAATTTTTCTAAGTCTTTTACTCGAGTAGAACTTTCACCTACTCGAGTAGATTACTTTCTCTCGAGTAGTTAAGTTCAACTACTCGAGTAGTTGAGTTCAACTACTCGAGTAGTTGCCAGCAGACCTCTTCAGAATTTTTCTAAGTATTCCACTCGAGTAGTACTTCTTGTACTCAAGTAGGTTTTGTAATATACTCGAGTAGCTCTTCCAGTACTCGAGTAGATCCTCTATATACTCGAGTAGGTCTCTTCACATACTCGAGTAGTTTTGTCTGCCTACTCGAGTAGTTGATCTCTATTTACTCGAGTAGTCTTCTTATACTTACCCGAGTATGTTTCCCATCATATACTCGAGTAGTTATTCAACTACTCGAGTAGTTATTGACTTACTCGTGTAGTTGGCCAAATCTTTCCGAAAATTTTCTAAGTCATTTTTCTGACGGGATTTTTCAAATCACGCGACATGATTGGTCCACGTGTACATCATTATGACCGATTATGACCGTTAGTCTCTCCTATATAAGGTCTTATCAGAAAATGACAAACCCTAAGTATTCTCAAAGTTTTCTTGTAATTCTTTTTCGAGAAATATTATTCAGCCGCCTCCTCTCTGACTTTCGCGAAACGGAAGCCGCCGCCGCTGCCTTCTTCTCCGGCCAAAGCTTCTACTTTCAGAGGTTTATTCTGAAGAAAAGTTACAGATCGAGATCGACTTCACTGATCATATTCTCTCTCAATTTCTGTAAAAGCGAGTAGATCCAGATCGAGGCCGAGAACTTTTTTATCGATTTCTGAAAGTGCTACAAAGTTGAAAAGAAGAAGATCCTGGCCATTTCTTTCAGATCTGAGTGATTTACTGTTTGTATTCTTGTAAACACTTTATTAATCTTGTAGGAGAAATTTTCTCCGAGTGTAGGAGTCCTTCACTCTGAGTTTGTAGGAAGTGCTATCTTCCGAGGTGTAGATCCGTTTTGTTTGGATCGAGTTTGTAGGAACTTTGTTCCGAGGGTAGGATCGATTTGTGATCCGAGATAGTGGAGTAGCCGAGTTTAGTTGATTGCTAGATTGGTGAGGGAAAGTGGATGTACCCAAGGTTGGGGAACCACTATACATCTTGTGTCGTCTGTGATATTGTTAGATATTTTTGTGTTGTGCTCTAATTTTTTTTTATTCCGCAAAAGACGCACAAACCACCTATTCACCCCCCTCTAGGTGATTTATGTCGACAATAGTTTTCTTTCACAAACCGTCTTCAACACCCATGCCGACCTAGCTGTCCGCCAACCCTGTCTGCGTAGTCCGCGCGGATAGGTCCAAGTGCTGCATTCACCCACTTTCACTTCATAATTTTCAACACTCCCTCTTGAAGTGGAAATTGCTGAATAACTCCAGCAGCTCCCGTAACCTTGCACCTGATCCCTCCGATAGCATCTACGAAGAGATGCCCAAGACATAGTCCTCGCCCCGCATATCATGGACCATGAGGGAGCCCTCCAGCATCTCCTAAAAGGAGCCATGCTTTCCTCTACCTTCTTCATCAACTTCAACCTCCACTCGTGCATCACAGGAGTATCACCAACAGCCTTGGGCACAAAAGCCCAAGCCTTGTTACCTCTGAGAGTAGTCACCTCTTCAGCCTTGGTGTCACCACCTCCTTGATTTTAGTGGGGTCATCACAGCTAGAAGGTACTTGCTCGACCTGATGGCTTGCAAGGAAACATGGGACCAAGCCCGTCGTGTTCCCTTCGCTATATCGAGCTGGTGGCTTACTGATCCTCTTCGATCTTCGAAGAACCTGATCATGGCTAACCACCTCCGATGCTCCTCCTGAACCAGCTACATTCCCGGGAAAACCCGGAACAATGCTCTCCTTGCTTCCTGAACATGACGCCTCCTCACTGGAATCAGGAGCACCTGGAGTAACGCTCCCCCTGCTTCCTGAACCAGAAGACTCCCCTCTTGAACAAGAACTACCTGGAACATCGCTCCTCCTGCTTCCTGAATAAGAAGCCTCCGTCTTCGAGCCAGAAGTACCTGGAGCATCGCTCCCCCTACTTCCTGACCCTGACGTCTTTGCCCCGGAGCTAGAACAACCTGGAGCTCCTGGTGAATCAGGCAGCTCCAACTAATCCTTAACAGCAACCACCTTCAGCCCACCATCTAACCTGCTCCAATCTAGCTCCACACATGAGCTATCCCAATACGACGTCAACTCATCGAAAACAACGTCTTTCGACACGATGAGCCTTTTTGTCACAGGATCCATACACCTCCATCTTCTCCTCTGCTCATCATACCAAACAAATACTAGCTTCATTTTGAGAGCGCCCAGAGAGTGTAAGTAACAGGTAGATCCAAACACCCGTAGGTGCTTCACACTGGGCTTTACTCCGAACATCAGCTCATAAGGAGTCTTCACATAGATTGGACTAAGAGGCATCTGATTGATGACATGAGCAGCACATGCCATCCCTTCCGCCCAAACAGCCTTAGGAACGCCTTTACTATGAAGCAAACACTTGCAGATCTCCGTCAACCAACAGTTCATCTGAGCTGAAACACTACCTTGCTGTGAAGTATGTCCACAAGAAAGCTCCTTTCGGATCCCTTGCTTCCTGCAAAAGTTTGAGAACATGGTTGAGCCAAACTCACCACCGATGCTTGTCCTCAATTTCTTGATCCGCAGGCCAAGTTGGCCTTTCACAAGCTTCTTGAACTCCACAAACAAACTCATCATGTTCGAATTCTCCTTCATGAAGTATACCCAATTATACCTTGTACAGTCATCAACAGATATCAGCATGAACTTGCTGCCTCCAAGACTGGCGGTGACGGTCGGTCCAACCAGAGCACAATGGACAACCTCTAAAGGTATTTTACATCTGGATTGTGCCTTATCAACCATAATGCGATAAGCTTCACTTTGCTGACATCCCGCACATCCCTGACCATCGTGAAAGTGAGGGTTAGATCTGAAATACTCTAGGGGGGTGAATAGAGTATCTTGAAATCTTAAAAATTTTGCTGTAAATAAAAAACTTAGTCCTAAAATAACATAATCTAACACAGGCACTAACTATCACAAGCACAACAAAACCTACCTATCACAGCCACAGCGAGAACAAAAGAAAAAGGTGCAACTAGACAACACAAGAATTTTATAGTGGTTCCCCAACCTGGGTACATCCACTCTTCTACCACCCTGGTAGGAATCCACTAGCAGGTTTTTGATCATGTGACTGCCACCAATGAGCTTTTGATCAGGTGCTCAAAAACCAGCCCAAGTCTTTTGATCAGGAGACTTGCAACCAAGAATAACTTTTGAAGGGAGTTAAAGAACCCTTTTTACAGTGGGGGGGGGGGGTGAGAGAGTGATTATGTCTTCTCTTTCTTAAAATACAACTGAGAAGACTTTAGTGGATATATTATGTTAGCAAAAGCTCCCCGTGAGATATTGAACTCAAGAAGATTTGAGCCTTGCTGCAGGGTGAGTAGGCCTTCAATATTTCAGCCTTGACCAGATGGTATCCAGGAACTTCTTTGACAGATAGAATATTTATTATCCTCTGAAGAATCCTGAGATGAAGAAGGAAGAAGACTCTTGATTTTTGATTGATGTTCTTCTTCTTCTTTAGCTTGATGTTCTCTGGTCTAGGGCTTCTGATTTCTCTACTATATTATTGCTCTATGTATTCTTTGTATTTTTACGAGAAGAAAAGAAGAAGATTCCTGTTTTCTGTCTTGTGTGTTCTCTATTGAAGAAAGAGGAAAAATCCTTTTTTATATTTTCCATGAAATTTCCATCTGAATTTTGAATTCCTTCATTCAATGCTGACGGCCTGGAGAATATTTGCATTGATTGATTTCCCCAACTGTCCCATTAGAAAGCGGAAAGTAATAATCCTGATGAAGACTGTAATCAATGCTTGCTTCTAACGGTAATATTCAGAGAATATTTAGCATTGATTACTCAGGAATTATTGCAATAGAATAGGGACAGAGGGAGGGAAATTTCCAAGTCTGGAACTGCACAGAAATTGTCGAACAGATCACAGAATTCGTCGAACAGATAACAGAATTCGTCGAGCTGGGTCGAGAGTTCGTCGAGCTGAGAAGTCAAGTTCGTCGACCAGATAATCTTTGTCCGTCGAGCTAAGATCCAAGATCGTCGACCTGAGGACAGATAACTGCTTTCTCTGGAACCTTTCCAATTCTGTGCATCAAGATCGTCGAGCTGAGAATCTAAGTTTGTCGACTAATGTTTAGAATAATGGTTCTTGTACTTTAGAATATTGAAGTAAAGTATCCAGAAATCATCGTCCTGAGAACTAGGTCCGTCTACCTGAGAACTAGTTTTGTCAAACTGAGAACTGCTAACTACTACTTGATAAAAGCTTGTTAGGATTGTGGTCTAAGTTCATCAAGCTGAGAAGGTGAATTCGTCGACTGAATAATGATTTTGGACTTAGAATACTTGAGTGTTTCTGGTCTTAAAATGTTGAAGTAGATGATCCAGAAGTCATCGACCTAAGATCCAAATTCGTCGAGCTGATATTCTAACTTCATCGACTGGAGTTCAGAGAAGTAATTTTGGACTTGGCATGTTGAAGTATACTATCTGGAAATCATCGACCTGAGATTCAAGTTCGTCGAGCTCAGCTCAGAGAATTTTCTCTAAGTTCGTCGAGCTGAGCACGACTTTCGTTGACCTGAGTTCGACGAACGTCGAACTCATTTTTCGCATCTTTGAAATTTCTCTTAAGTCTTGAGTCTTTTGCAGTCTGTTGATGGCTGGTCCATGCAGTGTTGACTCTAAGAACATGGTCTATAATTTAGGACACATACATGACCCTAGCTATACATGTTGGGTCAAACATCCTAATTTAGTGAACCTAGCCCAAATTCAACTAGGGATCCAACAATCTCCCCCTATTTGTGTAAGGTCACTAATTACAGACATACAAAATATACAAAGCAATAAAAAATATGTCTGGCATGAAAAATTTAAATGTGCAACAGATATATATACACAATAAGCTTTGTCTCAGAAACATAACTAATCAGTTTTAGAAAAACAGAAAGTCTGAAAACAGTTCATAATTTATTTCTTCTTCCTTTGTTCCTTATGCTTCTCCTCTTTAGTTTTCTCTCCTGGCTGAGTAAACTTAATATCCCTGTTTGGATTAGCTTCTTGTGTCTTTGTCATTGTCATGTCAGTAACACCAATGATATTAAAGGAGGTAGCTCTTGGCACTACAGCTTCAGGATGCAACTTCATATAATCATCAACATTAAAAAATTTGTTATCCTTAGCAAACCTGTTAAGCTCTTCCTTTCTGTACTTGGACATTGTAGTATATTCAGATGGATCCTTCCCTTCAGCTTTTGCTTTGTTAATCATGGATAGGCCAACCAATTCCTGAAACCTGGCCATCCTAGCAGTTGTAGCTGTTTCTGGATCTTCAAAGGGTACAGGAGGGGAAGCAGGTTTCTTGGGGCTTTCAGCCTTTTGATGTTCAGTGAATTGTTTCTCTTAAAGTTGTTGATGCTGCTACTTGTCAAATGAATAATGCCTTTGCTGGCTGCTTCCTGAAGATGAGGACATACCCTGATGCCTTTGATAGGTTTGATACTGGGTAGTCTTCTGAGTTGAAGAACCTGAAGCAACAGCTGCAGGTGGAGGAGGAGGAGGAGGAGGAGGATCCTTTCTGAATCTCTGGGGAGGAGGTGAATATCTCCTACTTTTCTTCCTTTCTTTTTGCTGGTTTTTGGATAGCCACATCCATGTTGGCATGCCCTTGTAAGGTGTAATCTTCTGGAGTATATAATAAGGAGTGTCATTTACTGGATTTGGTTTTGGGGCAGGAGGTGGAGGAGCTTTCCTCTTCTTAGACACTTTCATTTTCTTAGGCTCATCATCAGAGTCCTCTTCATCATCATCATCATCATTAGAAGAATCTTGAGGAGTATCATATAAGGCATCAATGGCCTTTAGTATTGATTTATCAATGGGCTTTTCATCCTGAGTAGGAGCTGGAGAAGGAGCTGGAGGAGGAACTGGAAAAGAAGGGCTATACATAACAGTGCTTTCAGCCACTGTTTTATTTTCTTCTTCTATATCAGCCATGATCAGCGCATCAAGATCAGGCATTGGTGAATCATCCATTATGAAGGTTGGAACAAAAATATCTTTTGGAGGGGGTGGAATAATTGGGGAAACAGCTTTTGGTGGAGATAGAATAGCTGGAACCTCTATAGCTGGAGCCTCTGTTATGACAAAACTAGCCTTTAGTTGCTTGGCAACATTGAGGCTTATGGGAGAGGTGTAGGGGACTATAGCCAAAGATGGCTTGATGCTGTCTGCTGGCAGATTATTCAAATAAGCTATATCAAAAATACTTAATAAATTTAATAGATCTACTGTGGGATTTATAATATAATCACCAGCAGTATCTATTTCAGCCAAAACAGGCTCATCCATCTCAGTATCTGATTCTATTAAGTCTATGATTGCAGAAGGATCTGGTATATCTTCAGAAGAATCAGTCATAAAGGAATCAAACTTTGCTGCTTCTTTTATTGTTGTTGCTGCTGCTTCAAACTTTGTTGTTGCTGCTGTTACTAGAGCTTCTTCATCATGAAGAATCTCCCCATGACTGGCTGCAGAGGTTCTTGGAGCCAGTCCCCCAGAAGAAGGGGCAGGAGATAGAGCAACAACTTTGGCAGATAGAGTTTGTATGGAAGCAATGAGAGGAGTTAGAGCATTATTTAAAAGAATTTGAAGAGTGGGAGAGATGAATGCAAGTAAATCTTTAGCAATATCAGAGAAGTTTAAATAGAGAGATTCTGGAGCAGTGGAGGAGTAGGGATTGTGATGACCACAATTGGAGCAAACAGAAAATACACTAGACATGTCTATATGTGTGTAGTCAGGTGCAAAAGATGGAAGGTCTGTTTGGAATAGGAAAGGGAAGGGGACAGAGGGAGGAGCTATTGTAGAGGGTGGAATTTGTGGTGTGGGGATGGGTCCTTGATGTGGGGATGATGGGAGAATCACGAGATTGAATGTGTGGGAGGAGATAAAGGTGTCAGGATTTGTGATAGTTAAATAAGGTGGAAGGGGGGATTGAGGTGGAGATGGTTGTGGTGATTGGGAAGGAGAGGGTTGTCGGGATTCTTGTATGGGAGAAGAGGAGATTTCAGTGATATCTATTTGTGGAGAGTTTGCAGGAGATGGAGTTAGAGTAGGAATATGAACTGGTTGTTGTGGTTTTTATTGTTGTTGTTGAAGAGAAGGAATGTTGGAAGAGGAGGGAGCTTCTTTTGAGGGTGAGGGAGAGGCTATTACTGCCCTTGTGCTTTCAGAAGGCCTGGAGGAAGAGGATGGAGCCTTGGAGGGCTTAGTGATGGTCCTCTCCCACTTGCCAAAGAGGGCATAGGTGAGCCTCTTGGAGGCATTGATGAATATGGTCGGGGAGACCAGTGATTCAGCAGCCTTCTCCTTCAGGAAGATTCCCAGAATTCTTCCAAAACAGACTTCTTTTTTATTGTTCTTCTTCTTAATCAGCTCAAACAGAATCTGAGCCCAGTTCACCTGCTTCTTGTTCACCATAGCACACATTACCAAGAATTGGTGCCTGGTAATATAATCATGAGCAGTGTGCTTGCCCAGCAACACCTTGCCCACAATATCTACTAGGAATTAAAATTCAGCAGAAAGGTGTTTCTTTTGTAGTTTGTTAGGGGTTTCGCTAGAATAACCCATCAGACTCAGCTTCTCATCAAACTCTTCATTTTCAATTTCTAGTTCTCCTATACCATTGTTTAATCCAAAAATTTCGGTTAACACTATAGGGGTAAGGGAGACGACATTACTTGATATAGTTTCGGTCATGGTGTTCTCATCGGTGGTGGAAGAAGTGTAGATCCACTCTCTGATCTCAGTGCCAACTCTCTTGATCCTTGTGGATATCAGATTCTTCAACTGTTATTCTTCAAGGAGTTGCAGGATGTCCAGAAAGATAGGGTCTGAATGTTGGAAGGAATCAAAGTCCACATCAAATCATGTATCAAATTTCATCGCTGCAAGACTTCCCGCTGGAATCGCCATTTGTTCACCTACAAGAGAAAAATGAAGATCAAGTGCAAGAGAACTGAAAGCACGGGACGGAGGTCGAAGAAAACCTAGATATAAGGTTTTCCAGAATATGTATTGACAAACTCCGTTCCACGAAAAATAAAATAATTCTTCGATCTGAGGTCGACGAAATAATTTATAGTTAAATAATTCATCGAGCTGTCTGAAGATTTGAGAACATTTCGTCGAGCTCCATTCGACGAAAGTTTTCTGAAGCAAATTCATCTATCTCCGTTCGAAGAAAACAACTTCACTTACAGAGAGTTCGCTGATCTCTGTTCGACGAATATCTCAAGAACTTTTCCCAGTTCGTCGATCTCCATTCGACGAACATTGGCAGATTCGTCGAGTGCAGACAAAAATTAAACTAAGACTTCTCCATTTATCATTCCAAGCTGATTTATAAAGAACAAGTGATTTCTTTCATCCAAGGGTTTGGTGAAAATATCAGCTCTTTGTAAATCAGTGTAGATATAGACAAGTTTAATTTTGTTTTTGTCTACACACTCTCTAATGAAATGATGTCTAATGTCTATATGCTTAGTCCTACTGTGTTGGACTGGATTTTGTGCTATGGATATAGCAATTGTGTTATCACATAAGAGAGTTGAATTATTTAAGTTGAAACCATAGTCCAGGAGTTGATTCTGAATCCACAACATTTGTGAACAACAACTGCCAGCTGTAATGTATTTTGCTTCAGCAGTTTATATGGACACAGATGATTGTTTCTTGCAGAACCAAGACACTAATCTCATACCAAGGAACTGACAGGTTCCTGAGGTACTTTTTCTGTCTACCCTGCATCCAACAAAGTCTGCATCTGAGTATCCAGTTAACTCAAATTCTGACTCAGTAGGATACCAAAGGCCTAGACTAGGACAACTCTTTATATATCTCAAAAATCTTTTTAGAAAAACTACGTGAGATTCTTTAGGGTTCACTTGGAACCTAACACAAAGACATGTGACAAACATTATATCAGGTCTGCTAGCTGTAAGATATAATAGGGACCCAACAATGCCCTTATATAACTTCTGATCAACAGGTTTCCCATGTGGATCAGAATCTATTACAGCATTAGTGGCCATAGGTGTTTTCTTTGCTGAGGCATCAGCCATTCCAAATTTTTTAATAAGCTCTTTAGCATATTTAGCCTGGGAGATGAAGATGTCATCAGGTAGCTGCTTCACTTGGAGACCAAGGAAGTATGAGAGCTCACTCATGCTAATCATCTCAAACTTAGAATGTATGAGGTCAGAAAACCTCTTGTATAGTTTAGAGTCAGTAGACCCAAATATAATGTCATCTACATATATTTGTACTAACAATGTTTGATCCTTATGGTTCTTAGTGAACAATGTTTTATCTACAATGCCTCTAGTGAATTTATGCTCTATCAAAAAGCTAGTCAAGGTCTCATACCAAGCTCTTGGAGCTTGCTTTAGAACACAGAGGCCTTTATGCAATCTAAATACATAAGAAGGATGGGTTGGAGAGACAAAACCTGGAGGTTGTTCAACATAAACCTCTTATTTTAGTACTCCATTGAGAAATGCATTTTTCACATCCATTTGGTAGACCTTAAACTTCTTGGAAGCAGCATAGGTAAGGAAGATTCTAATTGCTTCTAGCCTTGCAACTGGTGCAAAGGTTTGATCATAGTCTATGTCTTCTTCTTGTCTATATCCTTGAGCAACAAGCCTAGCCTTATTCCTCACAATTACACCATGGACATCTAATTTGTTTCTATATACCCATTTAGTTCCAATGACTGGGTAGTCTTTGGGTCTTGGAACCAAATCTCAAACTCTATATCTCTCAAATTGTTTGAGTTCCTCTTGCATTGCAATGATCCAGTGGGGATCTTGCTCAGCATTTTTTATTGATTGAGGCTTAACTTGAGAGAGAAAACAAGCATGCATCACATCTTGGTTGAGTTGATGCCTTGTTTGTACACTTACTGTTATGTCTCCAATCACTTGGGATCTATGGTGATCCCTTAGTGCGACAAGATCAGTGGGTGGAGTTGGTTCAGCAACAACAATTGGAATTAATTCCTCTTGTGGAATTATGTTTGCTGTTGAATGAGGTTTAACTTCTTCCAAAGATTCTTCGTCACTGTCTTCAACAAGTTGTGGAGGAGAGGGTGTTATAGCTTCTTGTGGAAGGTTTAGTTCACCCATTTTCTTACACAAGTGAGGTACCTGCAAAGTGTTACTGGTAGAAATATCTTTCTCCTTATAAGACATATTAGTTTCATCAAAGGTAACATGAATTGATTCCTCAATTTTTAAAGTAGATTTGTTAAACACCCTATAAGCTTTGCTTTCTTGGGAATATCCTAGAAAAATTCCCTCTTCAGCCTTAGCTTCAAACTTTCTAATATATTTCTTGTTATTATTATGTATATAGCATACACATCCAAATACTTTAAAATAGGTGATTTTAGGTTTCTTCCCTTTAAGTAATTCATAGGGAGTCCTATTCTTAAGTTTATGTATCAAACTTCTGTTCAGTACATAATTTGTTGTGCTTACAACCTCTGCCCAAAAGGATAGTGGCATATAAGCATCTGCAAGTAATGTGACTACAGCTTCAATCAGGGTTCTATTCTTCCTTTCAGCTACCCCATTTTGTTGGGGAGATCTAGGAGCTGAGAAGCAGTGCCTGATACCTTCCTTCTCACAGAACTCATGCATAAGAAGAGACTCAAACTCTGTACCATGATCACTTTTGATCAATGCAACATGAGTAGATTACTCAATCTGTATGGTCCTGAGAAAATCTGTAAGAACTTTAAAGGTATCTGAATTAGATCTCAGAAAGAACACCAAAGTGAATCTTGAGAAGTCATCTACAATGACTAGAGTATAGGATTTCCCTTCTAGGCTTTGTACAATAATGGGTCCAAAGAGATCCATGTATAGCAAAAAATAAGATCCTAGGTAAATCACTTTTATTAATTGATTTAAAACTAGATTTAGTTTGTTTGTCTAGTCGACAAGCCCTATAAAGGCCTTCCTTCTTGTAGGGACCAGAAGGTAAGCCTCTTACAAGGCTGTTTTTAGATAGCCTAACAATATTTTTCATGTTTACATGTCCTAGTCTTTTATGTCATAATTCATTTTGATTGCAAACAATATTAAGCAAATAAATATCTGAATTGGTAGAAAAAAATCAACTAAGTATATGTTTCCTTGTCTATTTCCAATTAAAACATTTTGTTTTTCTTTATTAAAAATAATACAGGATGTAGAGTTAAAGTGTACCTGATAACCTTCATCACATAATTGGCTGATAGAGATGAGGTTATGCTCGAGTCCTTTTACATAAGTCACCTTCTTGAATGTGACTGCTCCAATCCTTACTTCTCCATAGCCTTCAGACTGGCCACACTTTGAATCACCAAAGATTACCTTTGGTCCCAGCTTGGACTTGTAATTGTGTAAGTTGTCCTTGCTTTCAGTCATGTACTTGGAGCATCCACTGTCCAAATACCATAGTTTATTAACAACTGGACAGCTCTTCTCCTGCAGAGAAAATAATTAATTGTTCTTGACCCAGGTTACCTTGTGTCTTTTGTTTTACTGATAAGAAATGCTAGATATCACAGAGAATTCAGGTTGTGATTTTTACACTAAGGGGTGATATCTTCTAGGTAGAATTATCCAATCAGCAAGAGGGTTAAAGGGTTTCCTAATTTGATTAGGGTAGTTGTCATAATTATGATTTTTACCAAGTCTGACTGGGTTCAACGAAATGTTGTGAGTTCGTCGACCAGAGTTCGACGAAATGGGATGAGATCATCGATCTCTGCTCAGAGAATGAACATAGTCATTTTTTGTACCCCAAGTTCGTCGACCTCTGCTCGACGAACCATACATAGTTGGTCGATCGCAGTAAGACGAATAATCATTATATAAATTTGCATTCAGAGTTCGTCGACTAGAGTTCGACGAACTGGCCATATTTCGTCGATCTGAGTTCGACGAAATCTACTGAACATTGTTCTGCATATTAATTTTCTTATCCTTTCTTCTTTCCTTATTTTTGTGTTTAATTTCAAGTTGATTGGGATTGTTACTATCTATTTTTTCTTTACCCTTAGTAGCTACAAATTTTATGGGGGTTGTTAATATATTTTTCTTGAGAATGGGAGGGGGGGTAAACTTGATGATGCACCCAAGCCCAGTTTGCCATTTAGTCTGTCATTGATTGTGCTTGTGATGTCCATCAGCCTAAGGCTTCTCTCATTGAGAGATTCCTCAAGTTATTTGGCCTCACATAGTTCAGTTTTTAAAGCAATGATTTGTTCATTAGCTAGTGTAAGTTCTTCTTTTAACATAGTATTTTCAGAAATTATATTTTCTTGATTAGCTAGTCTTTCCCTAAGTATTTTGATTTCTTTCTCAGAGTTTATTAAATCAATACACATGGTTTTAAATTCAAATTTGAAAGCATCATAATTATAGTCAAAGATAAAAGTACCTGATCAACTTCTGTCACTGAAGCTTCTTCATTGTCAGAATCTTCTTCTTTTGATTGACTTCTGGAGGCATCAATTGTCATGAGGCAGACTTCTTTAGCCCTTACCTCTTCTTCTTCTTCACTGGAACTTGATGATGTGGATTTATCCTCAATTTTACTCCAGCTTTCTGCCACAAAGCCCTTCTCCTTCTTCTTGTATTTGCTGGAAGAAGGCCTGCTGCTTTGCTGTCTTCTAGATTCCTTTTCTCTTCTCCTTTCTTTCTTTTGATTCTCTGGACACTCTGAGATGAAGTGTCCTGGTTTCCTGCAGCCAAAGAAAACTACCTCTTTAGTAGGGGTTTTGTCATATATTGGCTTGTCATCCTGCCCAGATGACTTTCTTCTGAAATCTTTTCTTGCCATTTTATAAAATCTTTTGGCAAGTAGACTCATTAACTCTTCATTCACTGTTGAAGTTTCTGCCTCTTCAGCAGTTTGAATGCCAGGTTGTGTTCCTTCCTGGCTGGTGGAGGTGTCCTTTGCTTTGCTGCTTCTCTGGATTTAATGAGCTGCTCATAGGACTTGAGGTTTCCTAAAAGAGATTCAGTGGAAATCTCATTTAAGCTTCTGGCCTCCTTGATTGTCCAGTTCCTTGAATCCTATGTGCTTGGGAAGCACATAAGGATTTTGTCATTAACCTCAGTGAGGGTGATGTCCTTATCCAGGGTCTTCGGCTCATTGATGATTGAGCTCAGCCTGTTGTACATATCTGCAACAGATTATGCTTCATCTTTCTTGAAGTTCTCATATTGGGATATGAGATTGGATCTTCTATCTTTTCTTTCATTAGCTGATCCAGCTACCATTTTGTTGAGAGAGTCCCAAATGGCCTTAGCTGATGTGCATTCTGCCACTTTTTTTGGAAAATGTCATCTGACATTGTTTGGGCCAGAATGTTCATGGCCTTGGCATCAACAACCTTGGCTTTTTTTGTGCTTCAGTCCACTCAGGTGGTGGATCTGCATTAGTGCTTGAATCTGTTGTAGATGTAGAGGCAGTTGCTTGAGGAGGATCTGTCAAGATAGAGTTGTAGATGTCCTCATCAATAGAATTCATGTATAATCTTATTCTTGCCTTCTAGATGGCAAATCTATTTAGGTTGCACAATGGAGGTCTGGTGCTTGCATAGTCTTTGTTCTGTGTCATGCTGTGAATATAAATCTAATAGAAATAAAACTCAGATCTAACTTGAGATCTTTTGGTTCAAGGGTTAGCTTGTACAACCAAAGGAACCTTGCTCTGATACCAATTGAAAGTGAGGGTTAGATCTGAAATACTCTAGAGGGGGGGTGAATAGAGTATCTTGAAATCTTAAAAACTTTTGCTGTAAATAAAAAGCTTAGTCCTAAAATAACATAATCTATCACAAGCACTAACTATCACAAGCACAGCAAAGCCTAACTATCACTGCCACAACAAGAACAAAAGAAAAATGTGCAACCAGACAATACAAGAATTTTATAGTCGTTCCCCAACCTGAGTACATCCACTCTTCTACCACCCTGGTAGTAATCCACTAGCAGGTTTTTGATCAGGTGACTGCCACCAAAGAGCTTTTGATCAGGTGCTCAAAAAGTAACCCAAGTCTTTTGATCAGAAGACTTGCAGCCAAGAATAACTTTTGAAGGGAGTTAAAGAACCTTTTTTTACAGTGGGGGTGAGAGAGTGATTATGTCATCTCTTTCTCAAAATACAACTGAGAAGACTTTAGTGGATATATGATGTTAGCAAAGGCTCCCCCTGAGATATTGAACTCAGGAAGATTTGAGCCTTGCTGCAGGGTGAGTAGGCCTTCAATATTTCAGCCTTGACTAGATGGTATCCAGGAAATTCTTTGACAGATAGAATATTTGTTGTCCTCTAAAGAATCCTGAGATGAAGAAGGAAGAAGACTCTTGATTTTCGATTGATGTTCTTCTTCTTTAGCTTGTTGTTCTCTGGTCTAGGGCTTCTGATTTCTCTACTGTATTATTTCCCTGTGTATTCTCTGTATTTTTACGAGAAGAAAAGAAGAAGATTCCTGTTTTCTGTCTTGTGTGTTCTCTATTGAAGAAAGAGAAAAAAATCCTTTTAAATATTTTCCATGAAATCTTCAATCTGAATTTTGAATTCCTTCATTCAATGCTGACGACCTGAAGAATATTTGCATTGATTGATTTCCCCAACTGTCCCATTGGAAAGCAGAAAGTAATAATCTTGATGAAGACCGTAATTAATGCTTGCTTCTAACTGTAATATTCAGAGAATATTTATCGCTGATTACTCAGGAATTATTGCAATAGAACAGGGACAAAGGGAGGGAAATTTCCAAGTCTGGAACTGCATAGAAATCGTCGAACAGATAACAAAATTCGTGGAGCTGGGTCCAGAGTTCGTCGAGCTGAGAAGTCAAGTTCGTCGACCAGATAATCTTTGTTCGTCGAGCTGAGATCCAAGATCGTCGACCTGAGGACAGATAATTGCTTTCTCTAGAACCTTGCCAATTTTGTGCATCAAGATCGTCGAGCTGAGAATCTAAGTTCTTCGACTAGTGTTTAAAGTAATGGTTCTTGGACTTTAAAATATTGAAGTGAAGTATCCAGAAATCATCGTCCTGAGAACTAGGTTCGTCGACCTGAGAACTAGTTTCGTCGAACTGAGAACTGCTAACTGCTACTTGATAAAAGCTTGTCAGGATTGTGATCTAAGTTCGTCGAGTTGAAAAGGTGAATTCATCGACTGAAGAATGATTTTGGACTTAGAATACTTGAGTGTTTCTGGTCTTAAAATGTTGAAGTAGATGATCCAGAAATCGTCGACCTAAGATCCAAATTCGTCGAGCTGATATTCTAACTTCGTCGACTGGAGTTCAGAGAAGTAATTCTGGACTTGGCATGTTGAAGTATACTATCTGGAAATCGTCGACCTGAGGGTCAAGTTCATCGAGCTCAGCTCAGAGAATTTTCTCTAAGTTCGTCGAAATTTCTCTTAAGTCTTGAGTCTTTTGTAGTCTGTTGATGGCTGGTCCATGCAGTGTTGTCTCTAAGGACATGGCCTATACTTTAGGAAACATACATGACCTTAGCTATACATGTTGGGTCAAACATCCTAATTTAGTGAATCTAGCCCAAATCCAACTAGGGATCCAACACATCGCCATAGGATAATAATCTGGGCAAGCCTCTTGCGAGTCTTCTTTCCGCCATTGCTTTCAGCTTGTCCATCTCTACATGCCCCAGTCTTTCATGTCAGATAGCTGCACTATCACTGGCCTTCATCCGATCTGCACCTGAACTTGTTGAAGTCCCAACAAAGTTCTTCTCCTTACTCCCAACATGAGCTACGTTCGCCGAGATAAGACAACCTTGCGCTCTTTCCTGAGATGACCATGTTGCTTGCATCTATAGCACCTTGGTACTTCCTTCCTCTTCCCATCACGCCTAGGAGAAACACTCCTCTCTTGCTGATATGAAGCAGAAGGACCATCCTCTGCAGCAACCTTCACCTCCTTCCTGAACAACCCATCAAGGGAAGTCTAAACCTCTGAAGCTGACCGACATCCACTGATGTGGTCCAAGAGCTCCGATGAGATCACCTGCTTGAGAATAGACTTCGCTTTCACATTTTTCTCCTTCCAAGCTCTCATCTCTTCAGCATGGCCAGCAGTAGCCTCTTGTCTTTCTGCTCCGCATACTACCACCTAAAGATCCTCGCCAAGAAGAAAGCTCTCCATACAATACTTCCACCTATCAAAGTTCATCTCTGTAAGGAGTTAAATTCCAAGACAACTTGCATCTTCCACTGTCATGGTTCTACCACTGGTTCCCCCTTAACAAGAGCAACAACCACTTCAGTTGAACACTGCTTATCTACTCCAATCCAGCTCTGATACCATGTTCAAATTCAACAACCTTGCTTTGATACCATGTTGAATTTTCTCCATGTGGTCAACGAGATAGCCTGACGCCAAATTAATATTCTCAGGACTATCAAGATCACACCTTGATCACGTGGAAATTTCCCTGGACCTTGGAGTGAGCAGGGGTTATCTCAACTTAAGTCAGTCAACCAGCAACATATGCAGCACAAGAGTCTTTATTGATTCACAGCAAACTTCTTTACAAGGTGAGACATACATGGCGAGACATGCTTCACCAAAACCAATACAGGGAGAGCAGAGACAATTACAAAGACAAGACAACATAAGCCGCGCGGACTAAAACACCAAGCCGTCGGTCTACTGTTGTGGAGTTCGCACAGTCCGCCAGGTCGCCAGACCGCAACCCAAGCTGCGCGGACTACCCCTTATTCCAATGCTTGCTCTAGCCGCGGATCTGCAAGTCGCCTGACCGCGAGGTCATCTAGCCACCAGACCGCACAAGCCGCGATGCCGAATAGAACAGTCCGCCTAAATCATGCGACTTATTGAACCCCGAACCAAGTTGCCAAAGAGAAGACTGTCTGGTCGTTGTCCGCGACCTGCTGTTTACCGCATGTTGCTTAACCGCAGAGTCCGCACGGTCCCTGATCGTAATCAGAGCCAAGTCCTGGCTTTCCAGCGCTCTTCGCACAACCTGCACAGCACAACCTGGTCAACTCAATCAAACCGCGCGGACACAAAAGTCCAGTCCGCAGCAACTGTTGCAGGCTCAATTTACTGTTCACTTACTTCGGTTGGTTGTTATTCCTGATGTGACATGGGTCCTATTTATAGGCACGATGATGAGTGTGGTCACTGCCCTAACCGATAGGATTACCGCCACATCTCGCAGCAAGAACAAGTGTATCCGCAAGCCCGCGGATACATACACCAATCTGTTGCTGCTAGTGCAAGATAGCCAATCCACCATAGCTTCTCCAAGGCCGGACACAATCGCCAGTCCGCCTTGTCGCCAAAGGCCAAGTCAGGACCACCACAGCCGGTCTCCGTAGCAACAATGTCCGCCAATCCGCGGACACAGCTCCAGCCTGTTTATCCCGAGCCCACAGCCTCGCCACAAGGCAAATGCTGGACTCAGTAGACAGCTCTAGTCTGCATATCCCTGCAGACAACACCAGTCCACATACCCTGAGTCCATAGCATTGTTACCAAGACACCTACCGGACTCAGCTGACACTGCTCCAGTCTATTTATACAGCAGACACCTCCAGTCCGCATCTTCCCCAGACTGCTCCAGTCCGCATATCCCAAGTCCACATCCACGCAAGCAAGACAGTTGTCGTACTCGGCGGACTCCAGCTCCAGTCCGCACGCAGTTGCGGACAAAATCTCCAGTCCACTTCTCCCAAACTCGCAACCAAGGCACACAATACTTCTGCCGAGCTTGGCGGACTGAGACACAGTCCGCACTCCACTGCGCAATCTCCGCGGACTGAGCCAAACATGGACTTGGTTCAGAACCAACCAAGTCCACACCACTGGCAACAAGGGCCAGTCCGCACTTACTGGCGGATACTGGATGCAGTCCGCCTGTCCCGGCGAGCTCCAGTATCAGTCCGCATTGACTGGCAATCTCCGCGGCTTCCACTTGCCGCTTCACCAGAGCAAGACCAAGGCTTCTACCAAGCCGGTCTGCCGAGCTCCAATTCTTCCGTCCGCTTATTGCCGGACTCCGCGGATATAGTTGCTATCCGCCTGGTTACTTTCTGGGATCCAGCTGCCTCCTGAGCACAAGCCGTCCTGGCTAACTGCCGCTGCTGTCCGCGTAGTCTGTGAGAATAGACCGCCCAGGCCGCTACAAAGCAAACCATCTTTAACATCCTTACCGACCTAGCTGTCTGCCAACCCTGTCCGCGTAGTCCACGCGGATAGGTCCAAGTGCTCCATTCACCCACTTTCACTTCACAATTTTCAACATCTCACATATGAACTAGTTGTTCCATCCGACCAAAGGACACGATCAGTAAAGCCAAGAACTTAAATATGCTTTTTTTAACTTAAAACATAAGGCTCTTCCATTAAAGTAAATGTGAGAACATGGTTGCATGAACATCTGCAGTTGTCCCCTGCACGACGTGGCATCACGACGCGTATTTTCTCTTACTTTGACGTATTATTTAATACTGAGAAAGTGCGGGTTGTGGCAGGGAAGCCAGCCGCGATCCTTGCAGCTACGTGTGGGCGGCTGCTTGGCGCAACGACGACCGGCCACGGGAAACGCGGCTGCCGTCGGGCGTCCGCTTGGCACGTCGACGGCTGGAGGGAGGCCGACCGCAAGCCTTGCGGCCGCTTGCTGGAGGCCGCTAGGAGCGGTGGCGGCCGGCGTGATGGCGACGACGATGGCGCGACGATGGCAGTTTCGACGCTTATGGGGTTGATTGGGTCAACCCCACTATCTCCATCAAAGGAGGTGGGCGGTTTAGCTACCCGCAACCTAGATCATTTTTAGGGGGGCGTATTAATTATAAAATTTAATATCAACATAACATTAGAGATTGTTAAAAAAGAACACTCACCATTAAATTATTGAGCATCCATGCATGATTCTAATTGTCTTTTTTTCGACAGAATAAGAGAACCTACAAAATCTCTAGTCTCTCTCCCCATAGTCAAGATTGTGGAAACTATCTATCAAACACTTATGGATTGTCTTCGGCCAGTTGTATTTCATAAATTTTGTTGGGTCTGCAAGTTGAATCTTGAGCTCGGGGATGACTTCTCCAGAAAATGGGAAAAAACTCGTTGATTAGAGACAATAATATAATGCTGGTATTGGTGGCTAACACATTTAATTCATCTAAAGCCATGTCTGCTATCTTCCTCTTCAAAGTACTTTAAGCATTTTGACATATGGTTTAGTTCTAATAAATATCTGATCATCCTGATTTGATAATCCTTGGATTGATGTGACTTTATTGATGATGAAAGCAAGTTTCTTGCCGCCTATTACAAATAAAAAATCATTGAGAAGAAATCATTCTCAAAGTGCGTAAATTAATGAGACATTTTGTGGTAGCTGTGACAGATCAAATAAGTGTGAAATGACGCAATCGTCAATTAAAATCTTTCACCTTTAGTTTTGATATAACAGGTGTACAACCTCAGACTCGTGAGAGGCACTCAAGACGCGAATAGAAGGAAGAATAGGCGAGAGGTGCTGATAGGCGAGTGGGACCAGATGGTCCACTCGCAGGAGGCGAGGCGAGTGGTATCTGCAATGGGCGAGACGCCCCCTTTTGGGATGCGAGTAGGCCTTTATAGGCGAGAGGGCCCCGTGGCAGAGGATGCCTGCGAGATGGCCAAGAGGGCTCGTCTCGCCGATGGGGGTTCCCCCACTCGCCATATAGAGAGAGGGCCATTTTGACAGATCTATACTCCAGGAGGATTTTACTCTTCAACCCCGGGTAATTTTACCCTTTTGCCCCTTGTGGTCTGCATATAGCTCCTCAGAACAGCGGAGTTTGGCTGTTGGCAGACCCAACCAAGTGTACTTAGGTTATTTCAGGCCAGTTCAGTATGGTTATTTGCAGATCCAACTCCAAAAACTATAAATAGACCCATAGGGGTTCTTCAGAAGCACATACACTTTTTCCCAGGACTTGAGTGGCTTTTTTCTGTGCTTTCTGAGGAGCTCCAAGCCCAGCTTTTTGACTTTGGAGGGGAAGCTCTCAGAGATCTTCCGGGTAAGCGGTGAGACCTCCCTGCTGAGGCTTTGGGTCAGTTTCTACTCATTCACGACCAGTCGGAGGTCGGAGCTTGGGACGAGTAGGTGTTGGCTACGCCCCTATTTTTCGAACTTTGTCGAAGTCAAATTTTGGCTTCAACGGTTCTGGTGCGGTGAGCGTGGAAGGTAGCTGATACAAGAAAGTTTTGAGTTTAGTCCGATGGCATGAGGTGAATGTGAAGGATCTGGTTCAGGAGATTCCCCCTCTCGGGGAGAGGTGGCGACGAGGAAGATGCTGGAGGACTTCAGGCGAGAGGTCTTGCAGACCATCAGCTTGGCCTTCTCGGCAAGGAGCTAGTGGGCAACGCCTCAGGTTCTGATAGAGGAGGTCCCGTTATTAGGCGAGAATGCCTCTGGACAGCGCCCGGGGAAGGAGGTCCCGACGGAGGCTGGCGAGAGGGACGTAGCGGCGCGAGAGCTTTTTCCAGGCCATCGTCTCGGGAAGGAGATTCCAGCAGAAGTTGGCGAGAGGGAGGAGGCTGTGCGAGAGCTCTTCCCTGGGCATGGTCTCGTGGATCGGGCCAGCCAGCCGAGGCCGCGAGACGTGCCCTCTCGACGGACAAGTGGCGAGAGCCCATTCAGTGAGCTCATCATCTCGGCTCCGGTGCCGGAGGGGTTCCGGGAGCCCAACATGTCCTACTACTGGGGGAAGGATGACCCTGTACAGCACGTATAGTGGTTTGAAGATGTTGTTTCAATAAGGCAGATGACGGATGCCTTCAAGTGTCAGCTATTTGCCATCACGTTGAAGGAGAAGGCACGGGACTGGTTCCACCAGTTACCACTAAGGTCGATCTACAGTTTTGAGGATCTGCGTCGAGGTTTTCTGTTGAGGTTCTCAACATCGAAGAAGCGTAAGAAGGAGGCGGAGTGCCTGTTTTTGGTGAGGCAGAAGCAGGACGAGACGTTGGGACATTATGTGGATCGGTTTCAGGAAGAGGTCCTCCTGGTCCAAGAGGTCCCAGGGTATACGCGGATGCTCGCGTTTACTTTGGGACTGAGGCCGAGTTTCTTTACCATGGAGTTGAATAAAGTGCCCCCCTCTCTTTTAAGGAGCTCATAGAGTGGGCGGCAAAGGAGACAGACTTCGAGAGGGCCAATCCGGCGTTTGCAATGAAGCTGGCCAGGTTGGCGGAGGATGATGTGAAGGAGTCGGAAGCAGGAAGACGGAGGGAGCAAAGAGAAGAGAGAAGGAGAGAGGAACCCCGAGGTCAGGGGTAGCAGGGACTGCATCAAGGACGAGGGGCCCGAGAGCCGAACAACCGTTTAGGTTGGAGGCCTCAGGAGGGCCGCCCCTAGGAGCTAGGAGGAGGCTTTCATGGAAGAGATAACTTCCGCGAGCCGAGGAGGTACGATCAACAGTCATGGAGGCAGGGGCCGAGGGATTGTTTCCAGCATCAACAGGAGGCAATGGAGATCAGTCGGGGTAGAGGAGGAAGGAGAGGAGCTCGAGGAGGAGCTGGAAGGAAAGATGGTGGGGAGGGAAGAAGGGGCAGGGTGGCGTTGCCTTTCTGTGACTTCCATCAGGAGGAGGGTCATGCAACGACCACCTGCCCAGAGTTCTTAGAAGTGAGAGAAGCCAGGGGGTGAGGAGGCAGGAGCCGCCGGTAAGGATCGTGGAAGTGCAGCAGGGGGAGACGAAGGATAGATGCGAGGACCGGGTGGATGTAGGAACCCAGGGAGGGATCTGGGTAATCCATGGAGGAGTTGGGATCAAGGCCGCTCGTAAGGGTAGCCTCCAAATCATGTACCGAAGGGGGGTAGCCTCAGCCTCCCAGGCTCCGCCCCCGAAAGAGAAAATTATCTTTTCTTCAGAGGATATGCCGGATTATGAGGATCCGTTCTGTGATGCCGTGGTGATCCAGACGGCGGTAGAAAATTTCATGGTCTCCAAGATCCTAGTGGACAACGGGAGCTCTGTAAATGTGATCTTCAAGAAGGCCTTCGATGAGATGCAGGTGGAGACCAGGAGGGTCATAGCTTCGGATGGACCGTTGTTCGATTTCTCGGGAGAGAGGAAGGAAGCAGAAGGAGGAGTAGGGTTGCACGTGAAGTTGGGGGGGTGTCACAGAACTGCAGGTTCGTGATAGTGGACGCCCCAAGCAGCTATAGCGCCATCTTTGGGCGTCCGTTCATCAGCGCCTTTTGTTGCGTCCCCTTCTCTTTTCATCAATGCCTCAAGTTAAACAACGGAGGGGTGCAAGTTAGGGTCAGAAGGGACCCGAAGGTGGCAAGGCTGTGCTCTGTTACGGCGGTCAACACCATATCATGGATGACAGAGACGGAGGAGTTGGAGAAGTAGATGGCGGCGCATGAAAAGATTGTCGGAGAGGAGGAGATGAGCCTAGAGGAGGCAGGAAAGGAGGCTGAAGAGGTTGTTGGGGAGGAGATTGAGGAGGAGCAGAGGGGAAGAGATGTGCAGGAGGTCCAGGGGGATGGAGGATTGGAGTCGCAGGAAGGTCGGCAGGTGGAAGTGGAAGGAAGAGGAAGCGAGAGTGAGGCCCAGAGAGGCATAGAGGTTGAGCAGGAGCAGAGGGAGAGCCTCGAGGAGGCGATGGAAGTTGAGGAAGCAGGAAGGGAGGAAGAGCTTGTACAAGAAGAGGAGGCAAGGGCCGGCTGGGAGCAGTCGCAGCTGGAGCCGGCGGAGGAGGTAGTGGAGATGGAAGTCTTCACCAGCGCCGAACAAGTGCAAAAGGTGCTGATCAGCGGGGGTCTGAGCCCCGAGGACCAGGAGCGAGTGCGGGCTTGCATCCAGAGCAACGTCGACATCTTCGCTTGGAGCGTGGCTGACATGCTGGGCATCGATGCGGATGTGTCCTGCCACCGCCTAAACCTGGATCCCAATACGCGCCCCATACGCCAGAAGATGAGGACCATCGCAACCAAGCTGGAAGATCCAATCCGCGAGGAGGTCCAGAAGCTTCTGGAGGCCGGCTTCATCTCGTAGATCCAGTATCCATGCTGGGTCTCCAATGTGGTAATGGTAAAGAAAGGAGGAGGGAAGTGGCGCATGTGTATTGACTTTTCATTATTAAATAAATCATGCCCCAAGGATTGCTACCCCCTGCCTCGAATCGGCACGCTGGTTGATTCAGCCGTTGGTTTTTCAATTATGAGTTTTTTGGATGCTTTTTCAGGTTACCACCAAATCCGAATGCACCCTCCCGACGTCAAGGACGTCTCCTTCATCACGAGGGAGGGATGCTTCAGCTATAAGATGATGCCCTTTGGGTTGAAAAATGCAGGGGCTACATACCAACGCATGATGGACCGAGTTTTCCAAGGCCAAAGGGGGATGAACCTGGAGGTCTATGTTGATGACCTAATGGTTAAAATCAAGGGTGCGGACGCACACCTCCGGGACCTGGAGGAGACGTTTGCCACCTTGCGGAAGTTCACGATGAGGCTAAATCCCTTAAAGTGCATTTTTGGGGCAAGCCGTGGGAAGTTCCTGGGGCATCTTCTGACCCCGGATGGGGTAGAACCCAACCCAGATAAGGTGAAGGCCATTCTATAACTAGAGTCACCACGCGATGCTAAGGAGGTCTAGCGCTTGACAGGCAAGCTGTTCGGCCTAATTAGATTCCTCTCTAGGTCGGGAGAGAAATTCTCATCTTTCTTCAAAGTGCTACGGGGTAACCAAAGGTTCGAGTGGACTGCCGAATATGAAGAAGCTTTCCAAGGGCTAAAGAGGCAGCTCTCCCTGGCTCCTCTACTTCAAAGCCCGAAGGAGGGGGAGGATCTGTCCTTGTATCTCGGAGTGGGAGCAGAGGCGGTGCGCTGTCCTAGTTAGGGAGGAGGGGAGGAAGCAGTTGCCAATCTACTATGTTAGCAGGATCCTAAAGAAGGCGGAGCTTCGCTACCCTATCTTAGAAAAGCTGGCATATGCCTTGATCATTTCGGCCAGGAAGCTCCGGCCATATTTCCAAGCGCATTCTATCAGGATGGTGACAGATCATCCCCTTCGTAAGATTTTTGAATGAGTGGAGCACTCGGGTAGACTGGCCAAGTGGTCTATTGAGTTGAGTGAGTTCGATATCTCGTTCGTACCAAGGCTCTCCATCAAGGCACATATAGTGGCCGACTTCTTGGTAGACTATGTTGTGGAGGTCGGCACTGAGGAGTCGCGGCCGCAGGAGGCATGGAAGATGACAGTTGATGGAGCCTCGGGAAAGCACTCGCTCGGAGCGGGGGTGGTGTTGACAAGCCCTCAAGGGGTCACCATAGAGCAGGCGGTGGTCTTGCACTTTCCCGCAATTAACAACCAGACAGAGTACGAGGTTGTGATATCCGGCCTTCATTTGGCAAGAGAGCTTTAGAACCAGGATGTGGAGGCTTTCACAGACTCATTGGTGGTGGCATCGCAGATTCGAGGAGAGTTTGAAGCTCGGGAACCCACCCTTGTGAAGTAATTGTCCAAGGTGAGGGCGATCATCGGGGGGTTCCAGACATTCTCCATCCAGCACATTCCAAGAGAAGAGAGTACCGCTGACGATCATTTGGCTAAATTTTGACCTCGGGGAGGAGGAACCTTGACTGATCTGTTCCATCCAAAAATCGAGGAAGGGGAGCTCATGGAAGTAGATCGGCGACCCTCATGGGTGGATCCCTTCATGACCTTCTTCATCACGGGCGACCTCGCTGAGGGGATCAAGGAGGCAAAGAGCTTTCGGCATAAGGCGGCCCATTATCTCATGCATGAAGGGAGACTACATCGAAAGATGCTTTCGGGCCTTTTGGCGCGATGTGTGACAGAAGAGGAGACCCGACAGATTCTGGAGGAAGTGCACTCCGGGAAATGTGGAAGCCATTCCGGAGGTAGGACGTTGGAAGCAAGGGTGGTCAGGCAGGGGTACTTCTGGCCCACCCTAAGGAAGGATGCTGCGGAGTTTGCAAGGAAGTGCCAAAAATGCCAGCTCTATCCCCCCCCCTCCAGCTCCAGGCAGCTCAAAGGCTTCGAAGCATCATGGCACCGTGGCCATTCGCTATCTGGGGGATGAATTTAGTTGGGTCTTTCCCTCCAGCTAGTGGGCAAAGGAGGTTCCTCCTGGTTAGGATCGACTACTTCTCAAAGTGGCTGGAGGTTAAGGCGTTGGCCAAAGTGATCTCCCAGGTCATCAGGGACTTCGTTTGGGGAGAGATCATCTGCAGGCACGGGCTGCCTCAGGCCATTGTCACAGACAATGGTCCTCAATTTGCAAGTGAAGAGTTAATAAGCTTTTGCACTCAGCTGAGCATTGACCTCAGGTTTGCTTCCTTCCACCACCCCAAGAGCAACGGGCAGGTGGAGGCAGCTAACAAAATTATCGTGAACCTGCTCAAGAAGAAGGTGGAGAACTTGAGGGGGAGCTGGGTGGAACAGCACCCCTCAGTTTTGTGGGCCTTGTGGACAACCCCGAACACGGCCACCGGCGAGACCCCCTTCAAACTTTCCCATGGGTGTGAGGCGGTCCTGCCTGTGAAATTTGAGGTCCGATCCCCACAAGTTGTGGCTGCAGGTGATGGAGACGAGGCTTGGAGGCTAGAAAATGAAGGAGGCTTACGCCTCTCACTAGACATGGTAGAAGAACTATGCGACGTAGCATGTATCACGCAGGAAGAGGTCAAGTGACGGATGGCAAGATACTTCGACAATCATATCAGGATCAAACAATTTGTGGAAGGAGATCGGGTGCTAAAGAAAGTTGATGCTGCGGGGAGGTCCGCTCCCGTGGGCAAGCTCAACCCAAATTGGGAGGGGCCTTATATTGCTGAGAAGGTCCTGAAAACAGGAGGTTACCACCTCCAGGATGTAGAGGGTAGGACCATGAGCCACACCTGGAGTTGCGATGACTTGAAGCGATTCTACCCATGAGAAGGAAGGGCAAAAGTTGTATATTCAAATCAAGTTCATTATAATAAATTTCTCAAATTACTTCCTGTTTTTATCTACCATGAAATTCTAACGACAGGAAGATGATCGCTTCTGCACTACCCCAAGCAGGGCTCGGCCCCAGGTAGACCCGCTGCGCAGTCTCTCATTAGCTGGCAGGTCCGAAGGCTCGCATGTGGGGGAGAGGTCTGGTTCTTGGTCCTTGGTTCTGCACTACCCCGAGCGCGGCTCGGCCCTAGGTAGACATGCTGCGCAGTCTCTCATTAGCTGGCAGGTCCGAAGGCTCGCCTGTGCGTGAGAGGTCTGATTCTTGGTCCTTGGTTCTGCACTACCCTGAGCGCGGCTCGGCCCCAGGTAGACCCTCTGCGCAGGCTCTCATTAGCTGGCATTTTCGAAGGCTCGCCTGTGGGGGAGAGGTCTGGTTCTTGGTCCTTGGTTCTGCACTACCCCGAGCGCGGCTCGGCCCCAGGTATACCCGCTTCGCAGGCTCTCATTAGTTGGCAGGTCCGAAGGCTCTCCCGTGGGGGAGAGGTCTGGTTCTTGGTCCTTGGTTCTGCACTACACCGAGCTCGACTCGGCCCCAGGTAGACCCACTATGTAGGCTCTCATTAGCTGGCAGGTCTGAAGGCTCGCCTGTGAGGGAGAGGTCTGGTTCTTGGTCCTTGGTTCTGCACTACCCCGAGCGCGGCTCGGCCCCAGGTAGACCCACTGCGCAGGCTCTCATTAGCTGGCAGGTCCGAAGGCTCACCTGTTGGGGAGAGGTCTTGTTCTTGGTCCTTGGTTCTGCACTACCTCGAGCACGACTCGGCCCCCGATAGACCCGCTGCGCATGCTCTCATTAGCTGGCAGGTCCGAAGGCTCGCCTGTGGGGGAGAGGTTTGGTTCTTGGTCCTTCGTTCTGCACTATCCCGAGCGCGGAGCGGCCCCAGGTAGACCCGCTGTGCAGGCTCTCATTAGCTGGCAGGTCCGAAGTCTCGCCTGTGGGGGAGAGGTCTGGTTCTTGGTCCTTGGTTCTGCACTACCCCGAGCACGGCTCGGCCCCAGGTAGACCCGCTGCGCAGACTCTCATTAGCTGGCAGTTCTGAAGGCTCGCGTGTGGGGGACAGGTCTAGTTCTTGGTCCTTGGTTCTACACTACCCCGAGCGCGGCTTGGCCCTAGGTAGACCCGCTGCGCAGGCTTTCATTAGCTGGCAGGTTCAAAGGCTCGTCTGTGGGGGAGAGGTCTGGTTATTGGTCATTGGTTCTGCACTACCCCGAGCGCGGCTCGGCCCCAGGTAGACCCGCTGTGCATGCTCTCATTAGCTGGCAGGTCCAAAGGCTCGCCTGTGGGGGAGAGGTCTGGTTCTTGGTCCTTGGTTCTGCACTACCCCGAGCGCGGCTCGGCCCCAGGTAGACCCGCTACACAAGCTCTCATTAGTTGGCAAGTTCGAAGGCTCGCTTGTGGGAGAGAGGTCTGGTTCTTGGTCATTGGTTCTGCACTACCCCTATCGCGGCTCGGCCCCAGGTAGACCCGCTGTGTAGGATCTTATTAGCTGGCAGGTCTGAAGGCTCGCCTATGAGGGAGAGGTCTGGTTCTTGGTCCTTGGTTCTCCACTACCCCGAGCGCGGCTCGGCCCTAGGTAAACCCACTGCGCAGGTTCTCATTGGCTGGCAGGTCCGAAGGCTCGCCTATGGGGGAGAGGTCTGGTTCTTGGTCCTTGGTTATGAACTACCCCGAGCGCGACTCGGCCCCAGGTTGACCCGCTGCGCATGCTCTCATTAGCTGGCAAGTCCGAAGGCTCTCCTGTGGGGCAGAGCTCTGGTTCATGGTCCTTGGTTTTGCACTACCCCGAGCGCGGCTCGGCCCTAGGTAGACTCGTTGCGCAGGCTCTCATTAGCTGGAAGATCCGAAGGCTCGCCTGTGGGGGAGAGGTCTGGTTCTTGGTCCTTGGTTCTGCACTACCCCGAGCGTGGCTCGGCCCTAGGTAGACCCGCTAAGACGGCTCTCATTAGCTGGCAGGTCCGAAGGCTCACCTGTGGGGGAGACATCTGGTTCTTGGTCCTTGGTTCTGCACTACCCCGAGCGCGGCTTGGCCCCAGGTAGACCCACTGCGCAGGATCTCATTAGCTGGCAGGTCCGAAGGCTCGCCTGTGGGGGACAGGTCTGGTTCTTGGTCCTTGGTTCTGCATTACCCCAAGCGCGGCTCAGCCCCAGGTAGACCCGCTATGTAGGCTCTCATTAGCTGGCAGGTCTGAAGGCTCGCCTGTGGGGGAGAGGTCTGGTTCTTGGTTCTGCACTACCCCGAGCGCGTCTCGGCCCTAGGTAGACCCGCTGTGCAGGATCTCATTAGCTGGCAGGTCCTAATGCTCGCTTGTGGGGGAGAGGTCTGGTTCTTGGTCCTTGGTTCTGCACTAACCCCGAGCGCGGCTCGGCCCCAGGTAGACCTGCTGCGCAGGCTCTCATTAGCTGGCAGGTCCGAAGGCTCGCCTGTGGGGGAGAGGTCTCCTTCTTGGTCCTTGGTTTTGCACTACCCCGAGCTCGGCTCAGCCCCAGGTAGACCCACTGCGCAGGCTCTCATTAGCTGGCAGTTCCGAAGGCTCGCCTGTGGGGGAAAGGTATGGTTCTTAGCCCTTAGTTCTGCACTACCCCGAGCGCGGCTCGGCCCCAGGTAGACCCGCTGCGCAGGCTCTCATTAGCTGACAGGTCCGAAGGCTCGCCTGTGGGGGAGAGGTCTGGTTCTTGGTCCTTGGTTCTGCACTACCCCGAGCGCGGCTCGGCCCCAGGTAGACCCGCTGTGTAGGCTCTCATTAGTTGGTAGGTCTGAAGGCTCTCCTATGGGGGAGAGGTCTGGTTCTTGGTCCTTTGTTCTGCACTACCCCGAGCGCAGCTCGGCCCCAGGTAGACCCGCTGCGTAGGCTCTCATTAGCTGGCAGGTCGGAAGGCTCGCCTGTGGGGGAGAGGTCTGGTTCTTGAAGTTTTGGTTCTGGGTTCTTGGGAATAGGTCTAGGATCTGGGGAATTCAACACCACCTCGAGCCTGGCTCGTTCCCCGGTAGGCCCATTGCTCGGGCTCCAATTAAGCTAGCATGGCAATAAACTCACTCTATGGCAGAATGGTTGGGAAAATATTTTTAAACAACATCTCTACTTAATTCTATGAAAACTAAACATAGGAAAATGCTTGGAGCAGTGCGAGTGGAGGAAATCGCAGCTGGCAGTTAAGAGGATGGTCTCGCTTACGGCGAGTGGGCGCTCGCGCGAGACGGAAGGCTCACTCTAATGATAGGTGAGCAGGTTACGTCACTAAGGTTCACCCGCGCAGGGAGTACTTTAAGGCAAGGCGAGAAGGTTCTGTCGGTCCTCACGCAAAAAATAGACAAGAGAAGCGACGACTCGTGCTCGACAAAAAGCCAACTCTCCAACAAGGCCGCGAGACAAGGCATAGCACCTTCTCGCGTGCGTGAGCGCATCAGAGTGTCGTCTCGCAGTAAGCAAAAAAAACTAAAGGGTAAGGAGTAAATGCGAGGCGGCGAGATGGGTGGATAGCACCGTCTCGTAGGCCCAAGCAGACCAGTAACTTATTTCGCAAAATAAAAGAACAGAATAACAAGCAAGACGAGCATTTACATTTGATTATCACTGTCATATCACAAAATAGAGCTCAAAAAAGATAGTTTTAAGTTTTACAATAGCAGCAAAAGGAAGAGGAGAGAGGGATTCTGGATCTCGGGAGTGGACACGTCATTTCTCCTCGTCAGAAGAAGAATCCTCGCTCTCCTCGCCACAGAGCTGGGGGACCAGGTCGCGGACGGTCACCGTTTCTGAATCATCCTTCACGACCCGCAGGTCCTTCATCATCTTCTGGACCAGCTCTGCCACCCTGATGCTAGCATCTCGGCATTGCTCCTCAACCTCGTCAAAAGAGTAATGCGGTGGAGGTGTCTGAAAGGGCCCGCGGCAAGACGTTGACGCGGCGTCGTCCAGAAGGCGAGTATTCTGGGCTTTCAATCCCTTGTCCTCCTCATCCAAGGCCCTACTCGCGAGTGCAGCCGCTCAGCCGTCTCGGCATCCTGCAAGGCGCCCGGTCATTAGTCAAAAAGTTTTTAAAGGAAGATCCAAAAGTAAGGATAGGGCTTTACCACGCCGCCTTGAGCTTTCGCGAGGAGGGTCTCGGCATCAGAAAACCTTTTTGCGAGGTTTGCGGATTTCTCTCGTTCCGCCGCCAGTCCTGTCTCGTTGTCTTTCCATTTTTTGTTGATATATATGAGGCGGCGCGAGGCGCGTTGTGCGAACTCCAAGGCACGCATTTGGGCATGGGACGACTTCAGGACGAGATCTCGCGTGAACTCGCTCTCGGGCGAGACAGCATCGAGACCGCCATAAAGGTCGTACCCCATGGCGAAAGCATGGCTGGTGGGCTCCTCCTGCTCCTTCCAAGGGGGAAGGGGGGTGGAGATGGATACGTGGTTGGAGTCCCGCCACCACAACAGAACAGGGTCACCAGCGGCATCTGAAACCACTGGGCCCAGGTTGAAGTTCATGTGGGAAGAGGAGGCGGGACGGCTGGAGGAGTCGCCTTCACGAGAAGTGGTGGCAGCCTGTTGGTTGGATGTGGTGGCTAGCTGATTGGGAAGAGTCGTCTTGCGGGTAGGCGAGATGGCCTGTTGAGGAGGCGAACGGGGCGATTGAGACCCCTCCACAGAGATGGGGCTCAAGGACCCCGATATCTCCTTCTCCTTCGGGGTCATCTTCTTTTTCCCCTTGGAGACAGCCACAGCCTGCAGGCCTCTTCGGGGGGGGGGGGGGGGCAGGAGTCAAGGACTCTCTCGCCGCCTTAGCTGTCGCGCTGGCGATATCAAGGCCTTTGGAGGGCTGGATGTTGCTTTTGTAAGGGGGTGGACTGGGACGACTCGCTCCCCTAAAAAATAAAACAAGGCGATGAGAAGGCGAGACAGAGAAACAATCAGACACAAAGTGAGACAAGAAAGCGCGAGTACCTTCTCCAGGGAGAACTGGAGGCAGCGAGTCGAGGCCTCGCCGCAGGAAGTTGACTTCGAAGTTTTTACCGACGAAGTAATCATACAGCAGCTTCTCTGGGCCACCCACCTGCGGGGTCGCGTAGAAGCTCTCGGGGGTGACATCGGCGCGAGCGGGATGCCCCCCCAAGTCAGCACGGTCGCCGCGGATGAAGACGAACGTCGTGAGCCAATGGTGATTTTTATTTGGCGTCTCGCACACCTTGAGCCCTTGCCCAGTGAAGTACGAGACGCCATCAACATTGGCGTGGTAAATAAAGAACTTGCGGAAGACCGTCAAGCTGAACTCAATGCGCTCCCGGCGCATGTAGCAGGCGAAGGCGATCAACACCGAAATGGCATTCGGGTTGAACTGTGTCGGGACGACGCCAAAGTACTTGAATACCTGTTTTACCTCAGGCCATAGAGGCAACCTCAAGCCTGCCTCAAAGTGCGAGACGGGGAAGGCGAGCTCTCCCAGATAGTAGGTGTTGATTGACTCGCCAACTTTGGGGGGCCGCGACTCGAGCCCCTCTGCTAGGTACTCACGGACGAACCCGCGGTAGTCCTCTTCTGAGAGCCGGCCAAGCGGAAATTCATGGTCTGTGAACCGCTTCCCGCAGCGGCTGCGCCCCTCGCTTTCCTCAACTCTTTTCTTGCCCATCCTTTGCGAGACGGTTGTAGGCGATACGGTGGGAGAAAAGAAGCAGTAAGAAAGAAGATCAGCGAGAGGGCCAGGAAAGAAAAAGCGTGAGAAGAAGCAGCGAGACGGCTAAAGCAAGGGAGCAAGAAATTGGGCACGACAGGAGTAAGAGGCGCGGATATCCATCTGATCCAGGGCTGGGATATTTATAACAAATATGGTGAAATGATTATTGAGCGGGAAAAAGGTACAGAAGGAGGGGAAGAGTCGGCCGTCGTTTTACTCTCTCTCTCTCTCTCTCTCCTAAAAAACCTCGATTTGCGTGGTCAGTCGTAATCATGGGACAGTGATTAAAGGAAATTAAAGAAATTAAAATTAAACAGCAGTAATAAATGTTCAAAAAACACCATCCCGCATATGGCGGGCACCAAGTTCTCTGACAATGCCGGCGAGAAGGCAACATACAACATTTGTTATTACAGCACTCAAATACAGAGTAAAGAAGAAGAGGCGAGAGGGACGGTCTTCAGTACGGATGTCATTGCCAGCGGCCATCGCGAGCTCCCGCGAGACGAAGCTGCATATCGACCTCGCTAATGATGGCATCAGGGTTGGTTCCATCGACATCCAACTCAGTATCTGCCTCGGAAGATAGGCGAGCGCACTCGTTCTCCAGCTACTCGATGCGCCGATCTGTCGCCTGCTTATCCAGCGTCAGCGAATGGATGAGACGCGCGTGTTTCTGGAACAACTCGGCTCTTGCGCCTCATTTCCGTCGGGTTCACAGGGTTGCCAAGGTAATCTTCAATCACGTCAAGAAGAGGAAGAGGCGAGACGACAGGTTGCTCAGTGTGCTCCTCAGCAGGCGAGTCGGTCTGGGCGCCTGCGAAAGGAGTAAAGGAGCAAGGTGAGAGAGGCTCCCGCAGTAGTGTGTGGGAGTAGCGAGAGGGGTAGATAAGCAAGAGGAAAGGTTTCTCACCAGGAGGACGGGAAGTCCCGGTGGCCTGGGAGGGATCATCTCTCCTCTCGCAAGGAGGAACGGATAGAGGAGTGGAAGGTGGTTGCGAGTCAGAATCTTCGCGATGGGCGGCGGAGTCATCTTGCGGGCTTTTAGGTCGTTGTGTAGCCGCGGGAGCTCCCTGAAGAGACAAACAATTAAGAAAGCGGATACAAATATTGAAGAATAGAGATAGAAGCGAGAGCTCACCTCTTTCTCTTTGGTAGATGCGGGAGGAGGAGTGGGGCAGGTCTCCTGGACTGCGCGAGACGAATCCTCGGCAGAGGAGGGGCCACCTGTTTTTCCCTCTTCAGGCGAGACAGAGAGGATGGTACAGAATGTAACACCCCCTATCCGTCGCATAGCATATAGCAGTAGGTCCGGCCAGGGCCCGACGCCATATACCACAGACAGACCGGGTGGTTACTTATGGAAACCATCCAACCAATCTCAACGTCCTACACAGAGCATTCTAGCGGAAGCAGTTTATATAAGTTGTAAACAAGAACCCAGCATAAGAGCACGAATGTCCACTAATACAACAGTTAGGAATGTATACAAAATACCCAAAATCGGCCTTAAGGCCTTACAAAATGTTTCACTTGTCTGTTACATGATTTACCAACCTCGGCACGCAGGCCGGCCATACATGAATAAAATAGAAAATATTTCCATTCGGGCCTTCGAGGGCCAGCTTCGCAAAAAGGGCTTTAGCCCGCTATTGACCGCTTGGTCCAGCTGCACCTGCAAGCAACAAACCACCGCACGGTGGCAAACAAGGCAACGGTCAGCAATGCTGACCAAATTATAACGATCCCGCCCCCAACTCGGGGCGGCGATGCTCCTTCCCTGCATTTCATTAGCACAAGCGAGCAATGCATATAACCATAGCCATTTCATCACAGACGTTGGCTCGCACGGCCACACGCCCCGTGCACTCAGGGCACATTCTCAGTGAACCGGTCGATGTCACGTCAATTAAAGCCATTAACATTCCGGACTCACCACCGCCACTTAGACGGCCATTCCTATGAGCAATTCGTCTTCATGGTATTGGTCACGTCAATTTAAGCCATTGACCACCGAAGACCCTCATCCATGCCAACGGCGAGTGCCATGTAACTTTAGGTCTCTCTAACCCGAACGACATAGAGCGGGTACGGCTCCATCTAACCCGTGCTCACATCGCAACGACAATTTAAGCCATATGCGTGGGTCAAACTTTCACCGAGTCCCATTCTAACACAAGTCACATAACCCCGTTATGTACAAGTTGGCTCTCAAGCCAACAAGTTGGCAAGATCTCGCATCCGCCCAGTTTTCCGGGTGCACCTTTGGGTTAGTCCCCAAGGCTCCCTGCTGCAATCTACCGCGTAGAAAACCCGAAAAACACCCAATAGCACGGAGTCTTCTCCGGCCTTATGCAATGCAACATCACCGATCCGAACTAACATGTCCGGGTAGGCTTCAACCAAAATGCCTATGTCCGTTCTCGCATACGGACTCTAAACAACGGGGACTTTACATATCTACCCGAAGGTACACCTCCAACTCTCCGCAAACTCGCGAGAGGGGGCTTCCTATGCTAAGAAAGAGAGCTATTAGTGCTCGTGATGAGGATCGTTACCCTTGCGTTCCTCTTTGGCGACATCGAAAAGTAATCGGATAGAAATCACCGCACTTGCGTTGCCTCCGTGGATCCGGAGTCGGCTTGCGATTCGGAGCTCCGAAGCTCCTCCAATGGCGGATCTAGCTCCTCTTCCTCTTGCCTTAGCTCTTCTTTCTCCAAGGGTTTGGAGAGATGGAAAGGTAAGAAAAATGATGGATTTCAAGTCAACTCCCGGGTATATCCTCTCAGGAACCATCCCCAGCCGTCGGATCTCAACCTAAGAAAACGAGCGGCTTTGATTCGGGGCTGAAATGCCCAATCTGGACCGAACACGGCCCGGCACACGCCCGTGTCCCGGGCCGTGTGCCGCAATCGCCGTCAAAATCGAATCTTCTGAACCCGCACACGGGTATCGAACACGCCCGTGTTCGAGCTGACACGCCCGTGTTCCAGCTGACACGGCCGTGTAGCCGGCCGTGTACCCCATGATTTTCTCCCGTTTTCAACCCGAGCACTGCACGGGTTCTAGGACACGCCCGTGTCCTTGCCCGTGTCATATTGACACGCCTGGGCTCCCAGGCCGTGTACACGGGACCTTTCGTCGAGGGAAGATCGACGACTTGATGACACGGCCTGGGACACGCCCGTGTCCTAGGCCGTGTGCCTTGTCTCGACGATCGTCGAGTGAATCTCGACGACTCCCCGGGACGACCGTCGACACGGGTCGACACGCCCTGCGACACGCCCGTGTCGCAGGCCGTGTGCCCATTCTCGACGAATCGTCGAGTATAACTCGACGACTCCACGGCTAAGTGTCGACACGGGTCGACACGCCCTGCGACACGCCCGTGTCGCAGGCCGTGTGCCCAATTCTCGACGAATCATCGAGTATAACTCGACGACTTCGCGGCTAAGTGTCGACACACGCTTGACACGCCCTGGGGCACGCCCGTGTCCCAGGCCGTGTGCCTTCTGCCAGAACCCAAACTGGCCCAAAACGTCCCCCTTTGCTCCTTTGAGTTTCGGGGCGTTACACAGAAGGTAGGGGCGAACTATGGTTGAGGTAAAGGCGGCCACGTTGTCCTTGTTCTGTCGGCGCACTTTGGCAAGGCGCTCACGAAAGCTCTGGCTGTGAGACATGATGAACAGTCTACTGTAAGGAAGGAGGAAGTGTGCAAATGGGCGGCCTCTATTCGGGATAGGAATCCCATATTTATAGGTTTTGATGGGGGGACTCGTAGAAGATTCTCTCATAAATGCGTCAATAAATACGTTTTAATGATGAGCCTCGGTTGGATGTTCTTTCCGAGCTTAAAATAATCTCGAAAAGAGCGGGGATTGTGTACAACCTCGGACTCGTGAGAGGCCCTCAAGACGCGAATAGAAGGAAGAATAGGCGAGAGGTGCTGATAGGCTAGTGGGACCAGATGGTCCACTCGCAGGAGGCGAGGCGAGTGGTATATGCAATGGGCGAGATGTCCCCTTTTGGGATGCGAGTATGCCTTTATAGGCGAGAGGGCCCCGTGGCAGAGGATGCCTGCGAGAGGGCCAAGAGGGCTCGTCTCGCCGATGGGGGTTCCCCCACTCGCCATATAGAGAGAGGGCCATTTTGACAGATCTATACTCCAGGAGGATTTTACTCTTCAACCCCGGGTAATTTTACCCTTTTGCCCCTTGTGGTCTGCATATAGCTCCTCAGAACAGCGGAGTTTGGTTGTTGGCAGACCCAACCAAGTGTACTTAGGTAATTTCAGGCCAGTTTAGTATGGTTATTTGCAGATCCAACTCCAAAAACTATAAATAGACCTATAAGGGTTCTTCAGAAGCACATACACTTTTTCTCGGGACTTGATAGTCTTTTTTTTGTGCTTTCTGAGTAGCTCCAAGCCCAGCTTTTTGGCTTTGGAGGGGAAGCTCTCAGAGATCTTTCGGGTAAGCGGTGAGACCTCCCTGCTGAGGCTTTGGGTCAGTTTCTAGTCCTTCACGACCAGTCGGAGGCCGGAGCTTGCGACGAATAGTTGTTGGCTACACCCCTATTTTTCGAACTTTTGTCGAAGTCACATTTTGTTTTCAACAACATGTACTACTAACTCGCAAAATGTAGAGAAAACATCTGGTACAAAAACAAGTGTGTTCTACTAACTTTGAAACTTCTCTCCATCTCTAAAAAATATCATATATAAATGATTGCAAGTTACTCAAAATTGATTGCAAGATAATAAAAATCATCAAATTTAAACAAAATTGACTGCAAGTTAAACAAAAATGATCGTATTACAAATGATTTGTAAAATGTTCGAAAACTTGTATATTATCCAACAAAAGTAGCGGGATAACAAAAAATGATTGCAATACAGTAGAAATCAGTCGCATTTTAATTAAAACCGATCGCAAAATAGTAAAAAGAAATGGAAACCTTCAGTGATCATAAATGGAGCACTCTACTTTCTAACGACATTCTGAAATCTTATCTCATCTTTGTTCTACCTTTCACCTAAACCCTAAATCATATCTACAATCAAGGTTTGGAATGCGATGATAAAGATGAAATATTGCCTTAAACAGCGCGTGAACTCGAAAGGCAGCGAGAAGAAGGAAAATGACTGCAATCTCGAAATGGTTGTCGGGTGCCCTGGGTCTGGCGGAACGAGGAAAATGACTGTTTTCGAACAAAAAAAGTCGCATGGATATAGTTTTAATCTCACATCTAATAAAAATTATTTTTAAAAATAAACACGCTGTTTCATCCAGAAATTTTTAGGTACACGTGGGTATATGGAGGATGGTGTCCGTGATGCATTGCGAGCCGTCCGATCAACAATAACCTATGTCCATTTTTAAATACATTTTGCTTCCTTTAATGTTGGCTGTCAGATCTCACATTCAACGCCCAAAAATATATTGCACGTAGAGGTACGTGCAACATACAAGAGGTACCTAAAAACGGATTCGTCTCCAAATCAGGAGACGGACTGGGTCCCAGAAAAGTTTCCTTAATTTCCGTTAGAAGACGAAACGCGACTACTTTGTAAAAATAGTTGTTGCGGGATTTTTTGGGAAATGAGTTTGTCCTAACTATTCCAAATTAAAGATAATGGATAATGCACTAAATTGGGCATTAGCCTACTCTCCTTTTCAATTGAGAATGGGTTACTGGGCCCACTTTACGCGTCAGGATCTCTGGAGTTTGTGCGGAAACTTTAGGGTGGAGTTCGTCAATCTACAGCATCAACAATCCTAACAATCGAATAATATTTGTAGGTGATTGTTATTAGCATTACAGTTTTGACTAGTCTCATAACGTTTTTTTTTTAATTTCTTGCGCCTTTTGGAAATACGTTTTGTACATGGATTTTTAGGAAAAGTGTTCAACACGAATGTTGTAGATCTCGACGAGATCTAGAACTTTTGTGTTGAATACTTTTCCTAAAAATGCATGAACAAGACGTACTTTGGAAATATATTCAGATTTCAAGTTTTTTAGAAACACGTCATGCACATGCATTTTTATTAAAAGTGTTCAACACGAAAATTATAGATCTTGTTGATATCTATTTTTATGTTGAACAATTTTTCTAAAAATATATGTACAAGATGTATTTTCAAGTGACATGAAAAATTATAAAAAAACGTTGGGTAACTAGTCAATACTATAATGTTAATAACAATATCTATTTATAACTCAACGGAACTCCCTCCGGGACCATTTTTATTTAAAGCAAACGCCACCCCGGAGCTCTCGCACCAACTCAGAGAGGATCAGGATATCCGGAGGCATCTCCAATGCGACGAAAGACTGATCTGATGGGCGTGGATACACGTGTCCTCATCCGGATGCTTTGACACGTATCCCACCATCTACATTGACACGTGTTCACATCAAGCTGCCCGCCTGTCTCCAAGAAATGCAACGCTCTAGCCTTCGGATTTTAAAATGCGGGGGAATTAAAATAAAAAAAAAATGCTAACCTACTGGGGAAAGAAACCTTATCCAGATCTGCTCGGGTTTCATCTATAAATGAAGGCAACCGCCGAATCAGTCTCCCGAAATTGAAGCAAGCCACTGCCCGGAGAAAGAAATCTTCAGCGTAGTGGAAGATGGCGGCGAGCAGAGAAGCTTACCGATTCTTCACCTCGACGCCGTCCGCAGAGGTCGTTCTCGGCGAGGACTTCGACGAGTCCGATATATGGGGCATCACGCCGGCAGATCATCGGATGTCCATCCCGCCGCCATGCGGACCGGCGAGGAAGAACACTGAAAACGGTGACCTCGGAGCCGGCGCGGCTGCAGGTTCGCTTCCGGTGAGCATACCTGACTGGTCCAGGAGCAACGGGGGGCGCAATTTTTGCAAGGACGACGGAAGTGACGAGGAAGCGATGGTGATCCCACCGCACGAGCTGCTGGGGCGAAATCGGACGGCGTCGTTTTCGGTACACGAGGGAATCGGGCGGACGCTCAAGGGACGGGATCTCAGCCGCGTCCGCGATTCGATTATGCTGAGAATAGGGTTCCAGGACTGATCTCCGGCGGCTGCTCGGGGAATTTATTAATGTTCCTGTTTTTAGGGTTTCGGCATCTTAATTTTTTTTATTGCTGCTTAATTTCGTTAGGGTGAGTAGGTTTCCGGAGATGAGTGGATTTTGTAATTTTGCTTTTTGTTGCTTGCAGTAACTGCGCTGTGGTAATGTATGGTTTGTGCCAGCATTTCAGTTTGCAATCTTTTAATACATACTGACTCCTTATGTTTTCGTTTGGCATGGTGGTGGCGGTTGTAATTTATAGTTTTTTAAGTGAGTGTTAGCAAATGATAATTTAACCTTTATGTTCATGACCGTCACCACCGTGCCAAACGGAGCGGAAGCTGGTGGTGTTTTTTGCGTTTTTTGCGTTTTTCGCAGCTGTTTTGGGGGTGGCGTTTTGGAGAGAGTGAGAGCTGTGGAATCGGATGGAGGAGGCAGCTTTCGCTTTGATGGTCAGAAATGACATTTTGCAGTCTTGAAAATAAGGCTGATATTTGAGCTCGAACTCAAAAATTTCGAGTTGAACTTGATTTGAAATAGACTTGAAATCAGAATCTATTACGAGTCTAGTTGGCTCGATTCAAAATAGCTCGATTTCGATTTCAAGCAACTTTCAACTTTCCAATAGCACCGTCCAGGCATCTACCTGGTTCAGTCCAAAACATTATATATCAGTTAAATTGGATTTAAAAAACATATTTAAATGGTGATATATTATTTAGTAATGATAATTTATTATTAATAATAAATAATAAATATATCAGATTGATTATCAAATATTATTATAAAATTTCCTTTTTTTTTTTTTAAAAAATATATATATATAGCTCCTGCGGGAGGGTGTGCGCCTTCGGCGTTGGCGGTGAGGAAGAGGAAAAACAACGGTTCTACCCTAATTAAAGGTGATTGTTGGAAACCGCAACCCGTTATTTTACTAGTCGCATCCCAAAATCTCCAAAGTTTTCGCGTTTTTTAAGTCAAAATACGTCTTGTACAAACCACATGCAATATCAGGAAAAATGATTAATACATCCATTAGAGCAAGTAACATACGAAGCAAAGTTAATTAGGTGTTACAACATATTAGCAAAATTAATATATCATTAGGTAATTATGCATTACAAAAATTAATAGATCTAAAGAAGACAGAGCTCCAACTTTTGTGTTCCATTGATACAAAACAGCCCATAATCATTTTGCCTTAAAAATGTACAACATCAAGTACAATTCTTCCTGGAGGAAGCGAGGTGAAGGTACTGGGAGGCGACGGGAGGAGGCAGAGCGTCGGGGAGGCCGTCGGAGGAAGAAATAGTGCGTGACACTCCAGATCGCTTCGATGAAGAACGGAGGCGGGAAGATTGATGCTATCTCGGGGGTGGCCTCAAGCGGGTCGCCGACTGTTTCAATACTCATCGAGCCGGGAAAGGGAATCATGGGAAATAGGGTTGAATGAAAAATGAGTTATGTTTTGGGTTTTATATGATTTGCGATAGTATTTTTAGACCTAAAAAATTACGAATTGCGGTTAACAATCACCTTATTAAATCGGTTGGACTGTAAAATCTTGAAACTGTCCCTCCACCGATTCGATCTAAGTCTGATTTTCAAAACTTTAATTTCAAGAAACATATTTTTTAGCCTAATGGAGCCCATCGCTATCGAAGTATCCATTTAAGATGCTTCCTTGTTTCATTTAGTAATGAATGAATGCTAAAATCTTAAATTTGTTCGTTTAAAATAAGAATTTGTTTGGCAAGTGATGTAACGTTTTTTTTGCTCCGCTTTGTATGGGCACTTTTTCGGCGGTCGCCAAGATTTCATTCTTGATTATTGTCACGGGTTACTCCAAGCTTTTGATAGATTGGGCCATCTGAATCATCTTAATCCATCGAGCGGCTGAGAGTGCAAACAATCAAAGATTTACAGGATTGTTAGAGAGATGCTTGATTACGTGGAAAACCACAATCGGGTGGGGAAAAAATCACGCGGCTGGTTCGGTACCGACCTAGCTTTCACTATTTCTGAGTTTATTACATGGCTTTTCAAGCGACGAAGGCGACAAGCCGCTACTCGTAACATTTGGAGAGATAAGAGTGTCAGTTTTGGACGAGGCAGACTTATGTGCTCTTCTGATGATCTTGCTCCCTTTGCTCTCGGGGGAGGCAAACTTTGTCGCCGTGACGGGTCTGCTGTGATGACAATGCGCAAATCTGTCGTTTACTTCTAAGCCTTGCAGAGACAGGAGGTCGTGCATGACGAGCGCAAGTCTTTGTGCTTCCCAGGGCTCATTTTGTCTCCCGCCCGTCAATGTTTTGTCTCCAGGATCCCTTACAGAGTTCCTTGGGAACGATCTTGGGTCTATTTATAGATTTTCACGACGATGATCTGATAATTTTACACAATAATTATCGGAGCGGCGAATAGGAGCGCTTAAATTTAAGCACATAGATCGTCAATTTTGAGAAATGACGATCCTGCCCCAGGGCTGAGAGAGGGCCCTCCCACAAGGAAAGACACCCGAGGTTGGCGGCGACCGACCTTGGCTTGGCTGGCCTAGCGCGCCCTCGGCCCAGGCGACCAAGGGGTGGCCACTCCCCTTATGGGCGGCCACGCACAAGGCCGGCCGGCCCCTCACGGGGTTGGCCACGGTCGAGGCTTCCAGTGCTGGGCAGGCGAAGGGGCGACCGTCCATCGCGGGGACGCCCGCGCCGGGTGGCCAAAGGGGCGAGCGGCCCTCGCGGGGCCCGCTGCGACCGGGGCGGCCGTCCCTCGCGGGGTCGACGGCGCCGGGAGTCCGAAGGGGCGGGCATCCCTCACGGGGCCGGCCGCGGCGGGGGCTACCCGCGCCGGGAGGTCGAAGGGATAGGCGGCCCTCGCTGGATAGGCCGCGGTCGGGGCTGCCCGCGCTGGGAGGCCGAAGGGGATGGCAGCCCTCGCGGGGCTGTCCGCGACCGGGGCCGCCCAAGTCGAGCGCTCGTAGCGGCGACCGGCCCTCGCGGGGCAGGCCGCGGCCGAGGCCGCTCGGGACTGGGCGGCCGGAAGGTCGGCTGGGCGGCCATGCGGGGCCGGACGGCGATAGACGGACCGACGTGCATGATCCGCGCAGTGGTTAGGATCCCGTGTGCGACAGTTATCGCGCAGATCAGACACGTGGATCATGCCTTTGGTGGTTATGTGCGTAAAATCCCATGAGGTGAGTGAGGGTAGAGTGAAACCTGATGTTGAAACCGAAGAATCGCTCTTTATGGAGTTCGACCCTTTGGGGAAGGTGTGATCGCACACTCACTTCTCTCTTACAAGCAAAACAACCAGATTCTTAGCACAGGGAACAAACCCAAGGCTTCAGCACGGAGGTACCACCGCACACCTAGAAGATCTTAGAGCGCTTCCCCTCCTTAGACAAGTGCTGAGCTAAGGATACCTCAGAAAGCGCAAGAAGACCAGTGCACAAGTAAGCATGCCTTCTGAGGTACCCCCTTGGGTCTATTTATATTTTTTTAAAGTTGGTCTACAAACAACACACCTCCGCGGCCTGGATCACAAGCGCGTCGCAAAATGGATCCTCATGATCCGGCATATCCTTTCTTGAAAAGGTAATCTTCTCATCTGGGGGTGGACTTAGATACGTTGAAGCAACGCTCCGACGGTACGTGGTGTGGAGACTCGCTTTGCGGGCGGCCTCAACTCCCACTTCTCTTTGGATCACTCTGATCCCTCCTCGGGCTCCGACATCGGCCTTGTCCTCATACCTGTCCTCTACCCCGGGTAGGACTTCTTCAATCCTCACTTCATAGCAGGGTTGTTGTTGCTGTTGTTAGAGGTGGAGCCTGACTGCGTGGGATGTACTGGACACTCGACACGATTTCGCGGGTCGAGCTCGGCACTGAGCTCGCTGGGTGGTTGCAGGGGCAGCGCACCCCCTGCTCAGGGGTTTCAGTGGCGTAGCCCAGGACCGAAATTTTGTCAAGGGTATTTATGTAATTTGGTACATCTTTATTCCGGTATGTATTTAAGCCTAATTTCGTCTTAGGGTTTCAGGAGGGAAGAGAATTCAGAAACCGAAGGAGGAGAGCGGCTGGAAGAGAGAAGCGACGTAAGTTTCTTTGAACGTTCTTCATAGTAGATTTCTGTGGCGCGGGTGGTTGTGGTTTTTCCCCGGACTTGGGGTTTTTCCGCGTTAATTCCTGTGTTGTGCTCTGCATTTTTTTGGTTGTTGTTTTGTACTCGTTTCCCCAGCAGCTGTTCCCTATTCCCTCTCATCGTGAGAAACTCTGGGCACGTGGCCGTTGCGTGCCCCTCTTCCTGATGGAAATCACGGTAAGGCAGCTCCGCCTGGCCTGCCTCCCAGCTTTCTCCTCTGCACTCTCCCCCTCCTCCTCCTCAGGGCTATCATCATAGCCTGGTGTTGATGGGGGAGAGCAGGCCTCTGGCCCTGCCTCTAACCTGGAGGGTTGAACTGACCCTGCCCTCCTTGGTGGTTGTCCCCTCTATGAAAGCCTCTCCGCTGGCCCTGGTCTTGCCACTCTGGCTGCCTCCAGCATAGCCGATTATCCGGCTCCTGGTGCCCCCTCCTTGGCTGCTGTTGCTGCTCCCTCTGTCTGGGCTTGGCTCTCCGCACTTCCTGGCCCCTACCACCTCCCAGCTCCTTTTTAGTGGCCTACTCGGCCAAATTCCTTGCGAACTCAGGGTTCGATGTCTCCCCGTCGACTTCCCTTGCTGCCCTCTCCATCAGCTCTTCGAAGGAGAGAGGCGACACCCTCTTAAGCTCCATCCTGAAGAAGCCTTATTGTATCCCCAGGGTGAAAACCACCACGAGGGTGTGGCCGGGCATCTCCTGCACTTGGAGGACCTCCTATTGGAGCCGGTCCGCATAGCTCCTCAAGGTCTCGTTCACCCCCTGTTTGATGAGGAACAAGGATTCAGACTCTTTCTTCCTCTTGTTGGAAGTTGTGAACCTCAGTATGAACACCCAATGCAGGTCCTCGAAACAGTAGATGGAACTGGTCGGCAACTAGTGGAACCAATCTCTTGCCTTCTCTTTGAGGGTGATGACGAAGAGTCTGCACTTGAATGCATCCGACATCTATCAGATCGAGACCACATCCTCAAACAACTAGATGTGCTGAAGTGGGTCGCCCTTCCCGGTGTAGTAGGACATCTCCGGCTCCCGAAACCCCACTGCAACTGGGGCGGATGAAACCAACTCACTGAAGGGCTGCCTCCTCATACCGGGCTAGCCCCGCGATCTCGCTCCACCACATTGCCGATCCGGCCTGCGCTCGCCGAACCGGGGAACAACACTTGCCCGGAGAGATCTCGCCCACTCCCCTCCTCTGCTAGATCCTTCCCAGCTCGCCTAGTCGGGGCGTCCTCGCCTAGGGCTGGGGCAGCGACGACTGAGACAGCCGGCGTCGAGCACTCAATGCGCACGCTGAGTTCAAACTTGACGATGCTAAGCACCTCCTGGCGGAAATCCTCGAACATCCCGATGGTGGTGAGAGGGGAAGGTGGTGGCGAGTCGGCCCTGTTAGATCCCTGTCCTTCTCCTCCAGTCATTGAGCTCGTAGAAGATTTTCGGTGTTGATCACGCTCCACGCTCACCACACCAAAATGTTGAAACCAAAGAATCAGTCTCTGTGGAGTTCGACCCTTGGGGAATGAGTGATCACACAATTACTTCTCTCTCACAAGCCAAACAACCAAAGACTTAGCACAAGGAACAGACTCAAGGCTCCAGCACGGGGATCCCACCACACACCTGGAAGATCTTAGAGCGCTTCCCCTCCTTAGCCAAGTGCTGAGTTAATGATAGCTCAAAAAGCATAAGAAGACCAAAACACAAGCATGCCTTCTGAGATACCTCATTGGGTATATTTATAGTTTTTGAAGTTGGTCTGCCAACAACGCACCTCCGCTGTTTGGAACGACTATATGCAGCCAAAAGTGGTCTGCCAACAGCATAACTTCGTTGTTCTAAATGACTATATGCAGACCTAATTAGGATAACCATGTGATACCTGCACCCCCCTCTTAGGGGAAATCGGGACCAACCTTCCACTAGCCTGGGCGGACATGGGTTGGCGAACACTACTCGCCGCTATCATTAGGGGAGCGCGAGTTGGCCCGAGCGGCGTGCCCGCCCTTCCTGACGGAAGTGGGTTCGCGGTCCTGGTTCGACCGCCTGCGGGGCAGGTGCTGACCGGCTTCCCTGGCTCGCTCTCCTACCTGGAGGGTGCAGGCCGGCCGCTCTGGCCCGCTCGCCTGCCTGCCTCACTCGCCTGGTGATCTCACTCGGCGAACACTGGGTTGTACACCTGACTACTTGCTGCCCGTTTTTTTATAAATTAGGGTTAACCCCAACAATACTCAACACTCTAAAAAGCTATTTTTGATCTTTAACGTTAAAGATGTCCCCTCCTTTCATTCTCATTGCTCTCATTCTCATGCACTAATATATTTTGTCGTCATTGTTTCATCTTTTAGTTGTGTGTTTAGGATTGGAGACTTTTATGATAGACTCTTATGATAATAAGATTTTTTTGCTAAAATAAATTAATATTTGTTGTTGTTGCCCGGTTGTTCTCTGTTTCGAAGAATCGGAGGGCCTTACCTCGGAGTCAGACCGGGAGCACAAACAGTTAAGAGAAAACAAGCATTATTGACATGCAGTTTTTTTAATCATGGGAAACCCGAAAAGAGTGAAAAGCCACAAGGTCAGATCTGTGTCGGGCCTAAATCCACTATTTAGCTTTGTTTACAAGTGTTTGACGTTCCCCGGAGAGTGATAGACTGTAACAACCCCATCCGTTCATATGGTATATTCTAGAAGGTCCGGCCGGGGCCCCACAGTATATATCACAAAATAGGCGGTGAAGGTACAGGATGATACCAGAGTAGCGCATCGCACCTATCACAAATCATTCTAGCGGAAGCCTAGACTACAACTTGAACTCCTCATTTTATACAATAGGAATGTCTTACAACAAGTCAAAAGAGTTGGCCTTATGGCCTTACATAGCTTTCACGCAGTGGCCTAAACAAATTGGCGCGCAGGCCGGCCACAACAAAAGAAAACACACAAACAACATAGAGCCTTCGAGGGCTCGCACAGTAGCAGCAACAGCAGCAGGTACATCAACCTCTATGCGTCCCGCTCGGCTCTCCAGCACCTGTACAGGGACAAGCCACCAACGGTGGCAAACAAAAGCAACGGTCAGCGTTCAGCTGACCAAATTATAACGACCCTACCCCTTCTCTCGGGCAGCGGTACTTCCCTGCAAGCATAGCAAATCACAAGTATGGCAAGCTATATCATCAAAAGGTGCTTTCACACACAAGCCATCACAACCGTTCGCCACCCGGCCCAACGGTCCGTGCACTCAGGGCACATTCTTGGTGTTTTGGCAACCTCTTGCCCACCACCGTATCAGGGTCACAACCCAACGGTAAATCTCTTGAGCATTTCCTCCATGGCGTGCAGCCGGAGTTAGTCTTCCTACACCGGGATGGCCCGTAGCCCCCCATTGTGTCATGGCGCGCAGGCCGAAGACTCTTGCTATGCGCTCCAACAGACCGCACCTTTGGTCTCACATCGGACGGACATAGCGCAGGTCGGATCCTCCACCCCCCGTTGCTCAAATCGCCTTGCATTCTCCGAGTACAGCGTACTCATGGCTATATCAAAGGCGCGGGTCGGTCTCACCAATCCTGTTCCTGGCATTCAAGCCTGGGTATTTCACTATACCCATTTCCTCACAGCAACAACGGGTCTTTCCTGGGCACACCATTACTTCCTGTGACGCTCTTCACAGGTGGACACCGCATAAGCACAAATGTCAGGGGTCTTTCCTAGCTATCATGCCAGTACTTCCTGTTACTCGCTTCACAGGTGGACACCCTATGACATCAAGCATCACAAAAGGGCATTTCCTGGTCACACCAGTACTTCCTGTGCCTCATTCACAGGTTGAACCTAACACATCACATAGTTATTGTTTTCCTGGGCTACCACCCCAGTACTTCCTGCTACTCCTTTTCGCAGGTATAACCAGTAGACTCCATACACTACACGTTATCACGGAGTCTTCTCCGGTTCGTATGCAACATCACCAATCCAGACCAACCTGTCCAGATGGACTTCACACAGCATGCCTATTCCGTACTCCATTTCCGGATCTATATGCCAACAAAGGGGATATCAAGCATCACCTCAAGATTTCCAAAATCAGCCACCTCTTGGTGGGGGAAATCACAAAGCTATGCCAAAAAGAAGCCTTCACATGGCTAGGAAGAAGAGTCGTTACCCTTGACGACCGCTTCAGTGCCATGGCCTCAAAGCTTGCTTGCAAGACTCGCGAGATCGATTCCTCCGCAACGCCGGCTTCGGATCTCTCGTCGGTAAACCGCAGCACCACCAGCAGCAGCCCCTTTTCCTTCTTCTTCCTCCTTTCTCTCTCTCTTTCTCTCTTCACTTGAAGAAAGTTCAAGGCCAAAGAAATGAGAATTCTTTCTCTGATTTCGGACCTTAAGGAAAAAGAGGAAGAAGCTTCAGCCCTTGGATCCAGACTGAAGGAATGGACGGCCACGATTCTGCCAAAAACATAGATTTTGACCCGACACGGCCTCTGACACGGCCGTGTGCCAGGCCGTGTGCCTCAAGCGGTGGTCAACCGACTTATCCAAACTAGTGACACGCCCATGGGACACGCCCGTGTCATGGGCCGTGTCACCAACACGCCTTCAGACACGCCCGTGTCTGTGGCCGTGTACCTGGGTGAAAAAATCCCAAATCATCCCGAGACTTCACACGGCCTGTGACACGCCCGTGTCCCAGGCCGTGTGCCCAGACACGGCACAAAGACACACCCTGTTAAAATCCTTCGGCGGGCTGAGTTCGTCGACCCGATTTGACACGCCCTGTGACACGCCCGTGTCACAGGCCTTGTGCAACATCTCGACACTCGACACACACACGTCTCGACACTCGACAATCGTCGAGTAACAGTCGTCGAGCATGCGACACAGCCTTGGACACGCCCGTGTCCTGCGCCGTGTGCCCCCTCTCGACACATCGTCGAGCGAAAAATCGTCGAGACAAAGCCTGATCGTCGACACAACCTCGACACGCCCTGCGACACGCCCGTGTCCCAGGCCGTGTCACCCAAAAATTCCTGTTTCCGAACTTTGGGCCGTTACAATCCTCCCCTCCTACAAGAAATTTCGTCCTCGAAATTCAGAGACAGGAAAGCAACAGCAATCAGCAAGAAAAATGTAACAACATATAAAATTTTATGTTACAACATTCTTGCTACAAATTACAAAAATAGCTCAGGGAACTCTTCTTGCATGGTTTGCTCTCGCTCCCATGTCAGTTCTTCACGGCCGCAGTTGTCCCACCGGACTTTTACCATACCGACCGTCTTGTTCCGCAACTGTTTCTCGGCTCGGTCTTCGATCTGAATGGGTCTAACTTTCGTTGTTAGCCCATACTCCACCGGCACACGATCATCCGCGATCACTTGAGCTGGATCCTTCACGGCCTTCCGAAGCACCGAGATGTGAAAAACATCATGCAACCCACCCAAGTCCGCCGACAGAGCTAGCCGATAAGCCGCTTCGCCCACTCGCTCAACCACTTCAAAAGGACCCAAATATCTTGGACTCAACTTTTTCAATCGTCGAATCCTGGAGACACCTTTGAATGGCTTGATCTTCAAGTAGACCCAATCGCCAACCGCAAATTCCACATTCCGGTGCTTGGCGTTGTAGTACTTCGCTTGTCGATCTTGAGCAATAAGCAATCGCTCTCGAATCGTCCGTATAGTTGAGTTTGCTTCATCAACCTCATTTGGTTTAACAAGCCGAGCTTCGCCCGCTTCTACCCAAGCCAAGGGAGTACGACACTTCCTTCCATATAAAGCTTCATATGGTGCCATCCCAATGCTCGCCTGGTAGCTGTTATTATATGCAAACTCGACCATATAGAGATGATCTTCCCACCTCTTTCCGAAGTCAAGGGCGCACATTCGGAGCATGTCCTCCATTGTTCTGTTGGTACGTTCAGTTTGGCCATCCGTTTGGGGATGAAAGGCCGTACTGAAAGTCAACTTCGTGCCCAACAGTCGGTGAACTAGTCTCCAATCATTTGCCGTGAATCGCCCATCTCGATCACTTACGATGCTCCGAGGAACACCGTGAAGCCGCACAATCTGGTCAATATACAACTTTGCCAAACTTTCAACTGAATCATCACGCCTGTTCGGGAGAAAATGTGCTACTTTAGTTAGCCGGTCCACAATGACCCAAATGGAATCATTTCCTCGCTGCGATCTTGGCAACCCGTGCACAAAATCCATGGAAATATCATCAAATTTCCACTCTGGGATTGGCAGTGACTTCAAATAACCGCCCGGCTTTTGGCATTCCGCCTTCACCAACGCACATGTTTGGCATTTGGCTACATAAAGGGCAACATCTTTCTTGAGCCCTGGCCACCAGAAAAGCTTCTTCATATCATTGAACATCTTTGTGCTCCCGGGGTGAATGGAATACTTTGTATAATGCGCTTCATACATCAGTTCTTCCCTCAACCTCCCCACACTTGGGACGCACAAACGGCCCTCTTTTCGTACAAGACCGTCAATCCAGGTGAATTTGCCCTCTGGCCCTTCATTCACATAGCGTAAGAGATCGTCATCCAACTCCGTTGCCCGTCGAACTCGGTCCGCAAGGCCACATTGCACCTCGACCCAGTTCAAACATGCAGTGGCAGTGGAATTCTTGTCAACACAATAGATCTCTAACGCCTCCAACTCCTGGATAAGACGTTCATCATGCCTTTGTAACCAATTTGCTCTAGCCGGAACTCGCCGACTCAAGGCATCCGCGACCACATTCTCCTTCCCGGGCGTATAATGAATCTCGAAAGTGTAGTCCCCAAGGAACTCCAACCACCTTCGTTGTCGCATGTTCAAGTCTTTCTGCTCCAAAAGATACTTTAGGCTCTTATGATCGGTATAGATTTCCACCTTCACACCATAAAGGTAGTGTCGCCATAACTGAGTGCAAAAATCACCGCCGCTAATTCCAAATCATGGACGGGATAGTTTCGCTCGTGCACCTTCAGCTGGCGTGAGCCATAAGCAATCACCTTCCCGCTCTGCAGAAGAACGCAGCCTAAGCCGCTCCCTGAGGCATCACTAAAAATCACAAATCCGTCGGTTCCACGTGGCGAAGACAACACCGGCGCCGTGGTCAACCGAACCTTCAGCTCATCAAAAGCTCGTGCGCACTCTGGCGTCCAAACGAACTTCTGATCTTTTCGCGTCAGTGTGGTTAGCGGCAAAGCGATCCGCGAGAAGTTTTCCACAAATCTTCTATAGTAGCCCGCAAGTCCAAGGAAACTCCTGACCTCGGCCACCGAAGACAACATTGGCCACTCTTGTATGGCCCTTATCTTCGCTGGATCGACTGCAATGCCCGCTCCACTCACCACATGGCCCAAAAATGCCACTGACGATAGCCAAAACTCGCACTTCGAGAACTTGGCATAGAGCTGATTTTGCCTCAACGTGTTCAACACCAACCGCAAGTGAATCTCATGTTCGGCTTTGGACTTCGAGTACACCAGGATGTCATCAATGAACACTATCACAAACAGATCCAGGTACTCGCGAAAAATACGGTGCATCAAATCCATAAACACCGAGGGCGCATTGCACAGTCCAAATGACATGACTGTGAACTCATAGTGCCCATAACGCGTTCCAAATGCGGTTTTGGGAATGTCACCTTCTCGAATTCTTAACTGGTATTAACCAGACTTCAGGTCCAACTTCGAATAGACGGTCGATCCCACCAGCTGATCGAACAACTCATCAATCCGGGGTATCGGATACTTATTCTTCTCGGTCAGCTTATTCAGTTCACGATAATCGATACACAACCGCAACCCACCGTCTTTCTTTTTTACAAAAAGCACAGGTGCGCTCCAAGGTGACATACTTGGGCGTATATAACCTTGCTCTAGCATTTCTTGTAGTTGAACCTTCAACTCCGCCATCTCTTTTGGCGCAACGCGATATGGCGAGCGGGCCACAGGTTTTGCACCTGGCACCAACTCGATCGTGAAGTCAATCTCCCGCTGGGGTGGTAGCCCAGGGAGATCCGTGGGAAACACATCTGTAAATTCTGCCACAATCGGAACCTCACACAAACTGGCCTTAGGCTCAACAGCCTGAATTAGTGCAAAGTAACACTCCGCACCCTTCCGAACAGCCTTGACTACCTGGAGTGCAGACATCAACGTCCCGCCCACTCCTCGCATACCCGCGAACTTTGTCTCCTGTTCGGTATTCTGGCCCAACGTGATTTCTTTGGACTGGCAATTAATCATAGCATGCTGCTCCGCAAGCCAATCCATCCCAAAAATCACGTCGAATTCCGATATTGGCAAAACAAATGCAGTTAAACAAAAATCCCGACTTCCTAATTGAACTGCCACATCGCAAGCTTGATCCGCAAGCATCCAACAGCCATTCGGCAACACCACTCTGACGCTATCTGTCTTTGCACGACTGGGTATCCCAAGCCGCGTCATAAACTCACTAGACAGAAACGAATGCGATGCACCTGTATCAAACAGTGCTCGCGCCAGCGTGTCCCGAATCATAACAAAGCCTATGACAAACATGTCACGCATACAACTCACAAACATAGAGGTACTACACAAAGCATACAACCAAAAGCATATGCAAAACTAAACTCATACCTGTGACCACGTCACTCTGCTTGATGGCCTCTTGCAGGCCAAGATTGTAGACCCGGGGTTGCGCCTGCGAGGCAGAGGAATCCACCACCGCCTTTCCTTTTTCCGCATAAGATGCTCCCGCCTTCTTTTCACTCTTTGGCGGCATCCGACAATCTCGCGCAATATGCCCCATCCGGCCACAATTGAAGCAGACCCGAGTATCTGGCCTGGAGGTAGCCCCTGACGTTGCTCCCGTTGTCACTGATGAAGGAGCTTGTCCACTAGGCTTGGACTTCTTGCCCCATCTCTTCTTATAAAATGATTTCCCAGATCGTGGCGCCTTCCACTCCGGTTGCGTCACAGTCAACGCTCTCTTCCCTTGCATCCTTTTCATATCCTTTTCCAACGCGGTCGCGGTGTCAACCAACGCTTGGAAACCTTGATTCACAGAACTTGACACAAGGAACCTCAACTCGTCCCTCAGTCCTTCATAGAACCGATTAGTCTTCCGCTGCTCATCAGCAAATATCGAACCCGCATACCGCCCCAAGCGCGTAAATTCATGCAGGTAGGCGTCAACACTGCCATCACCTTGTGTTAACCGTTGGAACTCATTTTCCATGGCTATCCGCTGAGCCGCAGGAAGGTGCTTCGCGAGGAAGAGCTTGGAGAATTCTTCCATCGATACTTGGGTTAACGGACGACCCGCCAAATGATGCAACTCCATCTCATCCCACCATAACCGAGCTTCTCCTTCAAGCAAAAGGTAACTAAGGTAACCTTCTGATGCTCCGCCGTTCCAATCGCCGTCATCACTCGCTTGACGCGCGATAGACAATCCTCAGCCTGCGCCGGAGTTCCCGCTCCCGAGAACGTAGACGGATGGAAACTCATAAACCGCGTAAGTTGCTTCTCAGCCGCTCGAGGAGCCAAATCCACGACAGGTTCAGGCCTCGCCGCCACCTGTTCTGGCCTCACAGCCGCTTGCTCCTGCCTAAGGGGCTGGCCTTGGATCATGGTAAATAAGGCCTCCGCAACTAAACGCACATGTTCCGCAGACGGTGGAGGAGTAGACACCGCGGCTGGTGCCGTACTTTCATCAGAACGCTGGGGCTCATACGGCCCAGCTCCACTTCGTGTCACCTAAGGTGGACAAGACACACACATTAGCGGTCGGACAAGACACACACATTAGCGGTCGTACCCAAGCAAACAACACAAAATAAGAACACGCAGGTTCCTCAAACACACAAATATGCATTCCTATCATGGACATTCAGGAGTTCAGTCGTAGACGTTGGTTTGCACAAACACGTGCTCGCCACCCCACAAAAGAAGTCGGCCACGACTTCGAGAGGGAAAGACCAAGACAACCGATACCAAAAATGTAACAACCCCATCCGTTCATATGGTATATTCTAGAAGGTCCGGCCGGGGCCCCACAGTATATATCACAAAACAGGCGGTGAAGGTACAGGATGATACCAGAGTAGCGCATCGCACCTATCACAAATCATTCTAGCGGAAGCCTAGACTACAACTTGAACTCCTCATTTTATACAATAGGAATGTCTTACAACAAGTCAAAAGAGTTGGCCTTATGGCCTTACATAGCTTTCACGCAGTGGCCTAAACAAATTGGCGCGCAGGCCGGCCACAACAAAAGAAAACACACAAACAACATAGAGCCTTCGAGGGCTCGCAACAGTAGCAGCAACAGCAGCAGGTACATCAACCTCTATGCGTCCCGCTCGGCTCTCCAGCACCTGTACAGGGACAAGCCACCCAACGGTGGCAAACAAAAGCAACGGTCAGCGTTCAGCTGACCAAATTATAACGACCCTACCCCTTCTCCCGGGGCAGCGGTACTTCCCTGCAAGCATAGCAAATCACAAGTATGGCAAGCTATATCATCAAAAGGTGCTTTCACGCACACAAGCCATCACAACCGTTCGCCACCCGGCCTAACGGTCTGTGCACTCAGGGTACATTCTTGGTGTTTTGGCAACCTCTTGCCCACCACCGTATCAGGGTCACAACCCAACGGTAAATCTCTTGAGCATTTCCTCCATGGCGTGCAACCGGAGTTAGTCTTCCTACACCGGGATGGCCCGTAGCCCCCCATTGTGTCATGGCGCGCAGGCCGAAGACTCTTGCTATGCGCTCCAACAGACCGCACCTTTGGTCTCACATCGGACGGACATAGCGCAGGTCGGATCCTCCACCCCCCGTTGCTCAAATCGCCTTGCCTTCTCCGAGTACAGCGTACTCATGGCTATATCAAAGGCGCGGGTCGGTCTCACCAATCCTGTTCCTGCATTCAAGCCTGGGTATTTCACTATACCCATTTCCTCACAGCAACAGCGGGTCTTTCCTGGGCACACCAGTACTTCCTGTGACGCTCTTCACAGGTGGACACCGCATAAGCACAAATGTCAGGGGTCTTTCCTAGCTATCATGCCAGTACTTCCTGTTACTCGCTTCACAGGTGGACACCCTATGACATCAAGCATCACAAAATGGCATTTCCTGGTCACACCAGTACTTCTTGTGCCTCATTCACAGGTTGAACCCAACACATCACATAGTTATTGTTTTCCTGGGCTACCACCCCAGTACTTCCTGCTACTCCTTTTCGCAGGTATAACCCGTAGACTCCATACACTACACGTTATCACAGAGTCTTCTCCGGTTCGTATGCAACAACACCAATCCAGACCAACCTGTCCAGATGGGCTTCACACAGCATGCATATTCCGTACTCCATTTCCGGATCTATATGCCAACAAAGGGGATATCAAGCATCCACCTCAAGATTTCCAAAATCAGCCACCTCTTGGTGGGGGAAATCACAAAGCTATGCCAAAAAGAAGCCTTCACATGGCTAGGAAGAAGAGTCGTTACCCTTGACGACCGCTTCGGTGCCATGGCCTCAAAGCTTGCTTGCAAGACTCGCGAGATCGATTCCTCCGCAACGCCGGCTTCGGATCTCTCGTCGGTAAACCGCAGCACCACCAGCAGCAGCCCCTTTTCCTTCTTCTTCCTCCTTTCTCTCTCTCTTTCTCTCTTCACTTGAAGAAAGTTCAAGGCCAAAGAAATGAGAATTCTTTCTCTGATTTCGGCCCTTAAGGAAAAAGAGGAAGAAGCTTCAGCCCTTGGATCCAGATTGAAGGAATGGACGGCCACGATTCTGCCAAAAACACAGATTTTGACCCGACACGGCCTCTGACACGGCCGTGTGCCAGGCCGTGTGCCTCAAGCGGTGGTCAACCGACTTATCCAAACCAGTGACACGCCCATGGGACACGCCCGTGTCATGAGCCGTGTCACCAACACGCCTTCAGACACGCCCGTGTCTGTGGCCGTGTACTTGGGTGAAAAAATCCCAAATCATCCCGAGACTTCACACGGCCTGTGACACGCCCGTGTCCCAGGCCGTGTGCCCAGACACGGCACAAAGACACGCCCTGTTGAAATCCTTCGGCGGGCTGAGTTCGTCGACCCGATTTGACACGCCCTGTGACACGCCCGTGTCACAGGCCGTGTGCAACATCTCGACACTCGACACACACACGTCTCGACACTCGACGATCGTCGAGTAACAGTCGTCGAGCATGCGACACGGCCTTGGACATGCCCGTGTCCTGGGCCGTGTGCCCCCTCTCGACACATCGTCGAGCGAAAAATCGTCGAGACAAAGCCTGATCGTCGACACAACCTCGACACGCCCTGCGACACGCCCGTGTCGCAGGCCGTGTCAAGACACGCCCTGGGACACGCCCGTGTCCCAGGCCGTGTCACCCAAAAATTCCTGTTTCCGAACTTTGGGCTGTTACATAGACTGTCTCTCCATTACAAGCTTTTGGTACAAAGTAAGTGGAAAATAAGCTAAGTCCACGAAGCTCGGAGGGAAGCGTCCACGAAAGCGTTCCTTTGAGGCTTCTCCTGGGATCTCCGTTGTGTCTGAGTGGATATTGAGCGCAAAGGGAACTAGAGAGGGAGCTGAGCAAATCCTAAGTAAAGAAACGATCTAAGTCTCACATTCTCGCAGGAAAATCTGAGAGCTCTTTCTATTCTCTGGAGTTACTTGTCTTCAAATGAAAGCCGGCTTAGGGGCCTTTTTATAGCTTTTTCTGCTGAGTCTTGTTAGTAATTCCGCTAAGTTGAGTCTTTAGTTGGAGAATAGCGTCGCTATGTTGTGGTCACGTGGATCACCAATTTTCATGAAATGACAAATGTGCCCCTGGGCGGCCCGAACAGGTTGGCCAGCGACGACGATGGACGACGACAACAGCCGGCGGCGCGTACACGCAAGCGCGCGGGGTGCGCGCTAGCACACCAAGGTGGCACACGCGCGGGAGGCGCGCACGGGTGACTCGCACAAGCCCGCGCGCAAGGCGCACGCTGCGTGTTGGTCCGGCGCGGCCTCCATGTGCGTTTGGTTCCGTTCCCATTTCGGGGTGATTTTGGACCCTTTGAACGGGCGCGGCTCGCAGGTGCGCGGCTCGTACGGTTGGGTCGTATTGCTTGAATATTCTTGACCAGAGTCTTACGAGTTTGACTTGGAAAATTCAGGAGAAACCTCATCAATATTGTTGAAATATTCATACTGAGTTTTCAACCGATGCTCATTCCTTTATAAGAACCTATTAGATTTCAAAAAATCCGGTATGTATGGACATTGAAGAGCAAAATCGCAAGAGAGAATAAGGTAGCGTTTGGTTGGGCTTTTTGCCTACGGTGCGTTTGAACCACACCTCAATCTTACGCATAAGTTATGTTTGGCGTTGCTGTTTCAAGAACCGCCGGTTCTAAAATTCTGCGGCTTCCTATTGATCACGATCCGCTGTAAAATGTCGCGTTCAGCCGCAACCGTGGCGTTCTCCCGCAACCCTAGAGCTCGAGCGGAGCACGACGATGAGGAGAGCTCGAAATCCTCAGGGTGAATCCATGATCCCATCCAAGAGGAAAGGAAGAGCCGTCGAGAGCTCGAGATCATCACGATGAGCGGAGCGCGACGAGAAAGAGGGGAAGATCGCTCTCCTCACGCACCTCTCCTCGTATCTCCTTCCTCGCCCTGCATTCCGAATTCTCATGGTCCTCTCTCACTCGATCTCTTTCTCTTTTGATACGGATTTGCTTTCTGTTTTGATTTGATTTGGTATTTCTCTCATCCTTGATCGGGATCTGTAATTCGTTGGACTCGACAATCTGCTAGCTGTTATACACAATATTTCTAGAGTTTTCACTAATCTTTAGATCCTCTTTGCTCCGATCTGGAGTAATTTTTTTGAAATAAATTTTCTATTTAGCTTGTATGCATTGAACATTCATGAGATGTGGAAGTGAAACAGAGGTACGGATTTAAATCATGAAGCACTTCAAATTACTACAGCAGATTCACGAGAATTCGAATACTAGATTAGCTGCAGCAGATTTGGAACGAATTTTAAATCATGAAGCACTTCAAATTACTACTTCCTAGCTCACGGATTACAGTTTGTTTCAGATCTGAAAATTACAGGAAAATTCAGGATGAACGAAATTGCTTAACATTTGCATTAGAAAACATTTTGCATTCAGGAAATTGCATAACATTTCCAAATTTGACCCAAACAGTTTTTTTTATTAGGAAAAAAAATTTCACTCAAAACTCCGTTTTGTATCCAAACAACTTTTTAACAAAACTCTGTTTTACAGAATCAGCACTTTTTCTATCAACAACTGTTCATCAACAGCTTTCCATAGCAACAGCCCAACAAAACAGAGCCTAAGTGTATGAGAATTTGAGAACGTATGTTTTGTTTTCGAAAAATCTCCTATATATAAGCCCGATAAAATCACAAAACATTTATCACGTAATTAATTTACAATGACTATATTAAGAATTTTTTTTTGTATACATACAAATGTATATTTTCACATAAGATTTGCTGCGGCCAACTCAATCCTGTTGGTAGACCGGACTAAAGTAGGCCGTCTTAGCCCGTGGAGCGGTCGAGCGCTCACACAATCATAGAATAAGCAGAAGTACACGATGCAATTTTTACGTGGAAAACCACTCAACTGGGTAAAAATCATGTAACCGGTACGGTGCCAATCAAACTTCATTATGAGCTTCGGGTTACAAATCGAGGGCGACAGGTTGCTGCTCGTTACAATTAGGGATGAGAGAGAGAGAGAGAGAGTACACTTGTGCTAGGTAGGAGACAGGCCGCCTCACGCGAAGTTTGTAGCCTATATTGGCGCTGACAAACGCTCTTGGGCGCTGCGCGGGTGATGAACACGTCCGCAGAACGTGCAGAGTAATGTTGTCGAGGTCTTGCAAGATGTGTGCGTAGGAGGCTTCTCTGAATGACTCACAAGACTTGCTTTTGGCGGTGGATTTAGACGAATTTCCGATGGAGTGGTGGCGACTCGTAGGAGAAATCTGACAAAGCTCTGGCCTGAGGGGGAAGAAAGGCCAGAAGAAAAAGAGGAGAAATGAGGATGTCTGAGACTCCTTTTATAGCTTCCAGGAGGTGCTTACGGTAATTATGCGGCTATCCGCACACCGTAACCGCACGTATCATTATTTTTAGTATTGTTTGAAATGAACATTATTTGCATAATATTTACTAATTGCAGACCAATAGTTTAATTAATGATATTTCATCACTAATCATGGTGGTTAGTGAGTGGTTGTCCATGAAATGGATGACGACGATCGTGGTGGAAGGATCGAACAGTGGGGAAGGCCCGCCATGAAAGTGTGGCCACCTTGGAGGCGGACGACCGCCTGAACCAGACCTTAATTAGCGGTTACGACCGCATGAACCGGACCTTAATTAAGGTCCGGTTCATGCGGTCGTAACCGCTTGACCGGTGAAATTAAGTCCTCCAAACGGAGCCTTTATGTTCATCAGATGATGTTTGTTAGGTGACTCTTAACGAATGCCGGTTTAACCCATGCGTTTACAACCACCACCACCATGCGGAGCCCGTCTTTGTTGGTCGGATATGCATTTATGATGCAAATGTTTGTATCAAGGATTTCCTACCATAATTCTTTGGCATATGATCTTAACTTCAAATTTTCTTGATGCCTAGGGTTTTGGTTTATTCTTCTACAAATCTCCACTTTATCCTTGTAACATTGCATTGCTCGCTGACATGTTCTAGCTTGATACCTTCTTCCCGTGGATGACTCCTAAGAATGGATGCGTTCTGGGTGAGTTGTGGACATACCTGAAAAAACATTTGATATTTGACTTCAGTTTTAATAGTGAAGTTTTTTTTTCTTATACCAGATTTATATGGTAATCAATGGATAAACGCCGCTAATGCCAACTTGTATTCACGGCGTTTTTTGTAAAGCGCCACAGAGTTGATCTATGTCCGCGATCACATTCGCGGTGTTTTGTAAAGTGCCGCGAAAACTTTTGCGGCGCTAAAAAGTGCCGCAGAAAGTACAAAAAAGCGCCACCGTAGCCTCTTTTTGTTGTTGTACATGGATCAGATTTCCTTAGCTAAACAACTCATATACACAAATAATTTGGAGGTTAAGCTTACTTAATTTGAATAATTCAAATGGAACCTTCTCACTATGTTTTGCTGGATCATATTAAGGATAAATCACGAGGTAAGCAAAACTTCTCCTCAAAGATTTTACGATGCACTGGGCTCAGATATAATGAAATTGATCATGCTCATCAAAGTTTAATTTTTATGTTCAGCTACATCATTTACTTGAGGTGAATAAAAAGAGATTACTTGATGAATGATCATTCACTATAACATTTTTGATTTTTAGCAACATTTGAAAATTGTTGCCTAAAACCGCAAAGTGTTGCCAAAATATTGAAAATTGTAGCCATAGGGGTGTATGCCTATACTCGTGTTACCGAAGACCAAAGACAACGATTTTCACATTTTTAGGCGGAATTACTTGAAATTGTTGTCTATACCCTTAGTAAAGATAACAGTTTTTAGATGGACCTATTGCAACATTTCCAAAATGTTGTCATATCGAGTTATATTTAATAAATGTTGTCAAAATTATTTAATTAATAAAAAAAATATAAATTTAAAAATACATGAAAATAAATTGAAACTTCAAAAACCAACAGGATATATCATCAGACTTTAGTTTTACACCGCATAAATATATAACAATTTAACAAAACAAATATTTTCATTTAGATAATGTGGCACATACTAGTGTATCATTAAATAACCCATCATTTAGCATCAAAATTTATCAAAATACATCAAGATAATTAAATATTACAATACACAAAAACAAAATTATTTAATCAGCTTAAACATCAAATGATCTTCATGGTATGGGTCATCATATTGCAACTCCTCATTTTTCTTCCAAACATTGAGAACTTCCGGCACAAAATAAAATAATATATATAAATATAATGACATCGAGATCAATATATAATTAAAAAGTTGTAGACATATAAAAGTATTTTAATAAATTGTATGAAAATCTACAACATTAATATACCTCTTCATAGTTTGGAATGTCTGTTGATGTAAAAGAATGTGCTTGCGGTAGCCCGTCTCTCTTCTATGCACTATTTGCATCCCTTTGAGATGAACCTAATAGATTCTCTAATGATTCTACGTCAATTCCAATGTGTTTGCTTTGTTGCAGCATAATCTTAAGTACACTTTTTAAAGTATTAAGTGTATCTTTCACATTATTCATTTTTTCATTCAATAAAGTCGCCTCTTCATTATGTACTTTCTTCAAATCCGCAATCTCTTCCTTTCACTTCAAAGCAGTTTGTGTAATACCTTTCCCAAAGCAACGCATTGATCCAGGATGTTCTTTTTCAAATATAATTTTAAATACTTCTATATTACTTTCCTCGTTATTCATAGTATCTTGAAGTTGTGACTAATAACAAATTGAATTGTTGATTTCTAAATAAAACAAAATAAACAAATTATATTTGATCTTAATAAAAAAATTAACTCACAATTGTATTGTTGGTTTCTAAATCCAGTTCCTTTCCATTATTGCTTTTTCAAGATTCAGTAAAAACTTCAGCTTGAGTTTGGTCTCTCTTCGTCTTTGAACGCTACAAATGCATAAAAAACATCATTTAAAATTAAACATAATCAGTGAACTGCACATAATTAACGAACTGCATGTAATCAACGAGCTGCACGTGCAGCTCGCTGAAATTTTGAAAGCATGACGAAACTGATGTGATTCCTCAAGCATTCGTGACTAGAAGAAAATATCAAAGAAGTGCTGAATTGTATTCCAATGCCTCACTAAACCCTAAGTCAGGCAAGATCAAATCCAGTGTTAATGAAGCAGGAGTAAAAGTAATAACCAAAAGACTGGCTAAAGTCTTTAAGATTCCAAGAACTGCATAGGAAGATGAACTGAATTCAAGGAAGAATGTAGAAGCCTTAGAATGGTGTAGACTAGCCTCAACCACTAAGTTTGGAAGTTCCTTAAACAGGATGAGAATGAATTTGTAGGGAAAATTTCTATCTGAAGTAATTGGTAAGATGCTCCTCTGCAAGACTGGAGTATATGACAGGATTTTAACCATATGTTTAGCTTGATGACTGAGTTCATTTTCAGAATCAAGACTGATTGGAATGGGGTAGTCTTTGATAAAATTGCATAAGGGATTCAGAAGCCCAATATGGGCAAAATTGTTAGTCTGTATCTTGTAAAAGCAATTCCAGATAGTATCAATCAGAAGATTGGGTCCAAGATAAATCATATTAGGAGAATGAACCTAAGAATTTTGTCCAGATGGAAAGAGTCTTGTCTAAGGATACTCTAGAACCCAAAACGACAAAGGAGGTAAAAGGAAAGAAAGCAATGGTGGAAGAAGAAGAATCCTCAAGTGATTCTGAAGAACAAGTAGAGTTTAGCTCAGATAAGGCTGCTAAGGAAGAACAAATAAGATTTCCAAGACTCTCACCTGGAACTAGTGATCAAGTGCAGGGGGAGAACATTCCTGAAAAAGAACAAATTGAGGGGGAGAACCTCAACGAATTGCCAATGGATACAGCTACTAATATAATAATGGATGTTGTACAGGACCTGGAAAATTCAAAGATACCTGAACAAGAAACATCTGAGAAAGAGATGGAGGAAGAAATTCCAATAGAGACTAAAGAAGAAGTTCTTCTATTAAAAAAACAATATCCATGGGGAGATAGATGAAATTCCCCCGATAGAAGTTCCTGATGCTGCAATTCAGCATGCAGATGATAACTTAGATAATATTAATATAAATGATAAAGATACATGAACTGAGGGGGAGTTGGCCCCAGATACTGACAAAACCAAAAAAGTCAGCACAAGTTGAATAAGTAAGTTCTTCTGAATTAGAAGATGCAGAAGAATCTCAACTGAAGAAAAGGAAGTTTTCTTAAATGAAAAAGAGGAGCAAGAGCTACAAACAAAATTTATAATCCGGAACACCAGCTGCTCCTTTAGGAGATACTAGCTCACTGCTAGTTCAAATTCTGATAATGTTGGATAAGCAAAGGCAGGAACTAGAGAAATATGTTGATGAAAGCAATAAAGAGTTACAGTTTCAACTACCTCAGGATACTAAGTCAATAAGATTTGAAGTCAATCTCCTGAAAACTGAAATGACTACTTTCTTTGAAAAAGGAGCTAATGTTGCAGTATATCTTGCTAAAAGCAGCAAGAAGCCAAGACAACTGCAGATGATATGTTTGTCAAACAAGGGCATGTCCTTCAAAATCAGAGAATTTTAGTTGAAAACATAACTGCTCTACATACAGAGACAATGGTTAAACTGACTGAGCAGTCTACTAAATTAGACAATAAATTAGCTGCTGCTACAAAGGCCATAGAAACTCAGCTGGCAAACATTCAGCCGCCTTGCTTAAAGATTTTAAAGAATCTGACAAAGATTTGGACAAAAATTTAATGAAAGTAAAGAATACTATTACTTCAGGTATCAATTACTTAGATGGACAGGTCAGATTTCACAAGAATGATCTAAAGGATTATGTTGAACGAGAAGTCATAAAGGGGGAGAAGGTAATGACTGCACTGTACTTTTAAATGTTTTTATCATAATATATTTTTGGTATCATGTTGTATATCATTGAATTTGGGTTATGACTTCTCCAAATAGGGGGAGGTTGTCAGGTACATTGGTCACAATTTACTTGATTTGAAGAAGCCTTTTCAGTTCAATGATTTACACATAGTTGTATTTGATGAATATTAAGTTCATGTGTGCAGGCCAATAAAGCTAAGTACAAAAGTGTCGAGACACTAAACTAGTGCGACACACTTAAACAAGAAGTGCTAAGCCAAGAAGAAAATTGTGTCGATACCCAGGACTTTGGTCGACACAATGATACAAGAAAATAACTGTGTAGACACTCAAGACTAGTGTCGACACACACTGCACATGTTGTGTCGAGACAAAGAAACCTGTCCCAACACTAAGGACAAGTGTCGACATACTCTATACAAGCAGTGTCGAGACTGAAGACGACTGTGTTGACACTCAAGAGAAGTGTCTGCACACTTCACAAGCTGAGCCAAGACTGGAAACAAGCAGTGTCGACACCCTCAGGATTAGTTTCGACATATTCTACATCAGCTGTGTCGAGATAAGGTGAAGGTTGTGTCGACATATTCAAAAATATGTCAACACCACTACAAGAGAAGTGTCGACATCCAGGACTGGTGTCGACACATCCAACAGTCAAGTTTCAACACTTCAAGCAGATTTGTTTCCTAAGTACAGAAATCAAGTCAGAGGGTCTGATAACTGTCAGAACTGTCAGATGTCAGTTATTAACCGGATCAGCAGATTACCTTTGAGGGAACAACTCTTCAGAAAAAGAGAAAGAGAAAATATTTGTCAAGTCTAGATCTAAGAAGCTATCTGCTAGAATTCAGAAGGTGGAGAGAAGCCGGATCAAGAATCGTTTTCAACATTCTCCAGCCTAGATCTACCCTAATTTCAAATTCAAGAAGCTTTGAAAAGATAAGAAGGACATGATCAAATCTATCACTTCAAGATCAAAGGAAGCAAACAGATCAGGATCACATCAAGAAGCAGTCACTCATTCCTCTCTTGCCGGGTGACTTGTTCTGAATCAATCTCCTTTACTATTATTAATTTTGTAAGATCTACTTGTAGATCTGAGTGTAGGGAAAACATTTTCTCTGAGATTGTAAGCATATGTTATAAAAGGTTGAGGTAGGGCAGAGATTGCTTGAGGTAGGTGAAGTGGAAATTTCTTTGAGTTATAGGGCAGGATTTGCCTGAGAAGTAGGAGTGTGGATACATTCTGACGTAGAGTTCTTGGGAAGAACTTGAGGTGTAGGATCTTGGTGATCTGAGTGGTAAGACTTGTAAAGTCTAAGTTGTAGGAGCCAGCTGGGCTCTGAGCTGTAAGATCTGAGGATCTGAGTAAAGGAAGAAGAAGGAGTTTGACCGAATCTAGTTCATTGCTAGGTAGGCGAAGGGGGAAAGTGGATGTACCCATAAATTGAGAAACCACTATAAGACTGTGTGTACTGTATTGTGTATGTTGTGTTTTGTATGCTGTGATAGTTCTAGATTGCTGTTAAAATTATCTTGTTTATCTGCCTGTAATATTTAACTCAAGAAAGTATATCTCTGAATTAAAAAGGTAGTCAAGATTCAAATTGGACATATTCACCTACTCTAAGTCACTCTCAATCCTAAAGCAAACATTTACAAGTCGAATGTGCCTCGGTGGAGAGAAGATACCAATCCCGAGAGGATCTCCTCACCCAGGATCTCACTAGTTGGATTGCTATTGGCAGGACATCCCAAAAATCTATAAATAGACCCTTGGAGTGCCTTGGAGAGGGATCGGTTTTTCCTCCAATCCTCATCTTCCTACTTCGTCCTCCAAGGAACCTCGCTCGGCATTGGCTAGGGAGGGGGAGATCTCAAAGGTCTTACGAGTGTGAGGTGGGACCTCCACGCTAGAGCCAAGGGTCATTTTCCAAATTCAGGTCTCTCACCAAGAGACGGCTTAGGAGATTTAGGTGTGAGCTGCACCCCTAGATCCTAACTCTAGGTGGAACCAAATTTCGATTCCAACAGAGGTGGAGACAATACTTGTCTTTTAATGCTCAATGAAACCAACCTTGAGCCCAATAATTGATAAGTTCTTGATATGCACTTCCTATCTGTTTTGCAACTTGCATAATCTGCATCTGAGTAATCAATTAGTGAACCATGACTCCCTAGGATAACATAATCTAAAGTCCTTGAGTGCATTTCAAGTACCTTATGATTATCTTTATATATGTGAGATGAGATTTCTTATGCGAGAATGGAAACCTAGCACACACACACATGTAAGAAACAAAATGTTTGGCCTACTTACTGTTAGATAGAGTAATGAACTAACGATACCTCTATAGGGTTTTGGATATATAAATTTACTATTCTCATCATTATTATTAACACCATTAGCTTTTATGTGGTCTTAAGAGGGGAAACAGTCTTCATTCCAATTTATTTAAGATTTTCATAAAATATTTCAGTTGGATAATGAAATACCTTCATTAAACTACTTAAAATGAATAACTTAGGAAGAAATTCAATTTTCCCATGTAGCTCATTTCAAACATGTCTTGTATTAATTGGCAAATCAAGTGCAAAATTTTACATCTGAGTTTTCGAAGATTACATCCTCTTTATAGGTTTCAATTATTAATAACTTATTCTCATGCGTCCTAGTAAATATATTCTTATCCAATTGGATCATGATGAAATGGTTCTCCAAGAGAAAATGTATAGATAGAGTCTCATACCAAGCACTAGATTTTTGTGTGAGACCATATAGAGCTTTGTATAATTTACAAACATAAGATGCATACGTTGAAGAGATAAAACCTAGAGTTTTTATCTTTTGGGAATGCACTCATCACATCCATTTGATATACTTTGATATCATAGTGTGTTGCATAGCCAAAAAGGTTTGTATGACCTCAATTTTATCAACTGGAGAAATGTTTGATCACAGTCAACCCCTTTTTTTTCTTATAGCATTGAGCCATAATTCCATTCGTGTTCATTTTGACCACACCACTAAGATAGAGTTTGTTTATGTAGACCCATTTACGCTTCGTTTGATTGAGAGGTGGCGGGAGGAGCAAGCGGGTCCAAACGGAGCTTTCGAACAGAAGGGGGAGGGGGGTTGAAATGGAGCGACGGGGGGAGGGGTGTTCATTCTTGCTGCGGGTGCAAATGGTGCAAATGAAGGCGGAGCTTCGTTTGGTTATCCGCCGTCCGACAGCGTTTGCTCCAAACGCCGCCCGAAAACGCTGAACCAAATGAAGACTTAGTACATATACCATGATGATGCTTTGGCTTCTCTACCAGCTTCCATACCTGCTATCTTTCAAATTATTTCAATTCTACGTAGAGTTATTTAATTATTATTCCTAATCATACATGCGGTGAAAGTTGATTTATTTTAACGTAATTTTTATTTTGTTACAATAATCATGAGTCGTGACAACAAAAACAGTATACAAATTATTTTCAATTTTGCAACTATCATCGAGCACAAAACGAGCGTGTTGTGTTAAACTTTACTTGTGCATGAATATGAAAGACCAATGCTTAAGAAAATATAATAATATCTAATATGAGCATCTTCACACGGGCTATGCGCATGATCGATGCCCTCCGCAGCGACAGTACTCCTGCAACGATGATACCTCCGCCAAAATTACTCTCTCTTGAACGCTTTATCAATTAATTGGCACAGGGATCCCCCGTGCCCTACGTGATAGTATCCCCACCTCGGTAGTGTCCTGATGCAACTGACATCTTGCAGATGGCAAACCCCCGTGCACGGGCTTGCCTGCATGCTACCACCCGCGCTTGATGCTCTTTTCTTCAAAGTACTCCAACAGCGATCATATATCTGCCGAAACATCGCTCCCTCTAGGATGCTCAGTCAATTGACAGTGCATGGGTAGCCTCCGTAACCCTTACAATAGTACCCCCGCCTCGATAGTGTCCCAAAACAATAACGCTCCCTCCGCTAAAGACCCCCCCCCCCCCCCCCCCCGTACACATGACAATTTGGGACGAGGGAGAGCACCGCGCACGTGGGTTCATATGCGGAGGGAGCGTTGTCACAACATGACACTATCAAGGCAGGGATACTACCGTTCAAGGTATAGGGGCAACCCATGCACTGCCAATTGACCGAGCGTCCTAACGTGGACGAGCTTAGGATGACGTACGATCACTGCTGGAGTACAAACAAAGCAAGAGCATCGATCACATGCGGTAGTGTAGTTAGGCCCGTGCACCGGGTTTTGTGAGCTGCAAGAGCGTCACATCGGCATGAAACTATCGAGGCGGGCGTACTATCACATAGGTTTCGGGGGCTCCCTCCACCATGTCATTTAACTTAGCATTCGAGAGCGGGCGAGTTTGGAAAGTCCTCAAGACCATCCAATAAATCTCAACCACTCCTTACACCTCTTTAAAACCACTAGAATCATCACAACGTAGGAATCAAGGGCAGGGGAATGCAAATAGAGATTTTTGAGAAAGTCCTCCCTTCTCCGTCTCAATTTACTTCTGATCACTTGACACATAAGCCCCCTTTTGAGCTGCCACTGCTGGTGGACTGCATGGACCCTCCAGCGGGTTCGGTAGGAGCCGTCGAACCCGCCAGGAGTACTCCCAGCGGGCTCCAACGGGACACCATCGGCGGTGATCCTGACTGTAAGATGCAGACTGGACCTCACGGCCAGGGCCACCTCCGGTGATGGCCCTGCCAGAGCACTGCCAGAATACCATTAGCGGGTTTGTCGGGGCTCGGCAAAACCCACCAGTTTGCTACTGGTTTGTTGGCGATGATTTCGTCACTTGTGGCAACTATAAAAACAGTGCTTGGGTTTTTAAAAAAATTCAATAAAAAGATTTTACATAATAAAAATTTTCTAAAAGTAATTGAAGAACATAATTTAAATAAATCCCCCCACCCCGCGGGTCTGGTGCTGTCGCGCGGGGCATGGGGGGCTCGAGCACTGTCACTCGTGTGTGGGTGAATTTAAGGAGAGCCAGTGCCCCCCCCCCCCCCCCCCCCCACACCACACACACAGAAAAAAATCAATTAATATAGAGCAATGTTATTTGGAAGCCTGATTTGGCTTTATGAAGGTAAAAAAATTGTTCAAGCAGGCCAGATTTAATACATATAGGCCAATTGTTTGTGTTGGATTCCGGCTCATGTGATGAAGCCTAGGGCACACATAGGTCTAGAAGAATGATGCGTGATCTCCAAGGCTAGGTGGCCGAGCTTAAGGACGAAAGCTAGGGCACACAAAGTTCGCCAAACCCAGTGCCCGGAGAGGAAGTTCTTCTGCTGAGATACTCACCATCTCAGTGCATGATTCCGAACATGTGTGAGGTCGCGGGAAGTGAGAAAAACACAGTTGGGTTGACGATGGAGAAGCGAACGGAAGTCGCCAGTAGCGCAAAACTCCATGAAGACGCACAAAAAATGAGGGAAAGCGTAGAAATTATCAAACAGAGTCGGCAGAGGCGATAGAGGTAGACGATCTTTATGGTGTAGGTGAAGGAGGAGTGATCTCCGGCGGTGTGGTCGTGGTGGAAGCGGCTGAGGTAGACCTTGTTGATGTCGCCGAAGGCAATGCGTCGGAGGAGGTTGTAATCTCTGGGTTCAAGAGGGAGCCCGACGGTGCAATAGCGAATGGAGGCTCGACCAGGCAGCATTGGAGGAGCGGTGGAGTTTGGAGCAGAGATTTATCGGTAGCACAAGCGGCAGCGAATTCAAGAATTCATAGAGAAAATAGTTGTTACATCCTAAACCGGCTCGCAGATTAAAAAGAGAAAAAGAGACTTTTTTTTTAAAAAAAATGTGACGGTCTTCATAAAGCCAAAGCCAATCTGTATATTACATCACTCTATTTTTAAAAAATGATGGTCTGCATAAAACCAAAATCGGCATGCATAAAACCAAAATCGGCCTGCATATAATATCACTCTAAATATATTGAACCCTCTTTCCTCTGCCTCTGCTAGCTCCTCCCTAGATGAAATACCGAACGCGGAATGCGTGACCTAGACGAACCCTATTTCTCCAGTGCTCCGTGCCTCCGCCTCCGCTCCTCATGGGAAGAAAACAAATGCATGCTCTACTGCGCCTTCATGCCTCTGTTCCTCACTGGCGGCCGGATAAAGACATTTTCCCCGCCGATCACCCCTCCTCCCTATGTTCCCTTGAGTAACTGCAGCTTCAATTCCCATTCTCCAGAAATATATTTTTGTACTTCTATTTTGCTCTTATTTGCCTCCATAAAAATTGTGTTAAGAAGCTAGCATTCACAATTTAGATCTTGACCTGGAAGCATGATAGGGAGGTTATGTAGGCTATATTGATAGGCTACAGAAAGAAATGGAGTTGTTGGTATGAGAAATCGGTGGCTCTATTATTCTAGCTTTGTTAAATAGCATTTTCACTGTGACATCATGCCTTCTTGAATCACTGTTTAGGCCATGCTATGTTGTGGACGCAGGTATATAGCCTTTAAATTGACAATATTGTGAAAAATATAAACATGATTTCATTTCAAATCGAGCAGGAAATTATTTCGCAATTTTCAATATTGCAAAAGATGCACGAAAAAAGACTAATTAAATCCAAGCAACGAAAACATTATACAAGATCACCTATGCTTATCCAATCCAATATACCCTCAAATTAACTAATAATAACCAAAAAAAAACCCATGAATCACCAGCTATAAGTGTCCTGCCTATTCAACCTAATCTTTTACCACTATGATCTCTAAGAGATCCACTGAGGAGATTTCACGATCACGGTGGGACATGGATTGTGGCTCCGCAACTCCAATCTTCGCGAACTCCTCCGGCGCCTTCTTCTTCTTTCTCATTTCTTTCGTCCCAATTTTTACCACTATAATCTCCAGGAGTTCTAAGGAGGAGGTTTCACAATCACGGGGGACACGGATTGCGGTTCAACAACTTCAACCAGTTTCACGGGCTCCTCCAGCGCCTTCTTCTTCTTCTTCTCATCTTCTCCTCAATCTTTTACCACTATGATTTCCAAAAGTTCGACGGAGGAGATTTCACGATCCCGGCGGACAGGGATTGCGGCTCACAACTTCGACCTTCATAGACTCTTCCGGCTCCGTCTTCTTCTTCCCCTCTCCTTCCTCCCAATCGGAGTGGGTATCAATAAAGTACATGATCACAATCATCCCAATGCAGCTGCGAGAACATTTGAATCGATCCAAACAAGATCCACAGATAGAGGGGGACCACAAAGTAGCACGCCCTGACCCCATCGCCCAGAACCACTTCTT